>OY744523.1:150435952-150473452 GCA_963556195.1 Sepiola atlantica
GAGGAAGTGATAAAAAGAGACTTAAGAGAAAGGGGAATAAATACCTGGCAGAGATAGTTTAGTTTAGAAGTCAATTTCTAAAAGCCGTCCAACACATGACAGCATGTGAAACAGATGTTAAACAAATGATGATGATGATGATGATGATGATGATGATGATGATGCTGCTGTTGCTGCTGCTGCTGCTGCTGCTGCTGCTGCTGATGATGATGATGATGATGATGATGATGATGATGATGATGATGATGATGATGATGATGATGACTCAGTGTGTTTTAACAAACAAAATAGAACTTTATAAAAAATATGTATTTCTTTAGTCGCTGTATTTGTACTCATACAAAGTAAAGGTGTTCCTCATATCATTGACGACTTAGTCGTCAGACAAGGTAAGATCGGCTAAAGACGGTGGGGGTGGTACCTTTACAAACTGGTACAAGTCGGTTTATGAATCATACTGAAACCGTTTTCTCCATCTCATTGTTTTCGTCTTGCATGTCTTCATTTATTGAAAGAGATAAATAAGGCACGTCTACACCCAGCGTGATTCGGTTCTATCCTGATATGTTACTCATCCGAAAATCAGTTGTTTTTTCCTCAATATATGAGTTCAGCATTTTTATGTCTGCTAAAACCTCCGTCATTCAAACCAGCCTAGTCTGGACAACATCATTCAATGTTTTACATTATTTTATCATATTATCATTTATTTATCCTTCATCCAATAATTTGTTTTAGATCATATAATATTCGTATAATTTACCCAACGTTCGTATAATCAAATTTCAGTTAAACCTTCATGATTCCTAAGCATCGTCTCGGAGGTTTTAACTATATGTAGTCAGGAATATAATTTCTTTTACATTATAGAAAATATTTCGTAATCAAATAAGGATAATTAAAAGAAAAAGACAAATTTTGATCATTGATCTTTCTATTCAATTTTTAAATCATTTTGATATTTCTTTTTATAACATGAACGAAGTGTTTTATGTAAGAGCCAAATTGTCATAAAAATATTTTACTCTCATATTAAAAGAAATATCAGAAGAATCTAAATAAATGGATGAAAAGGCAAAATGTACGCGTTTTGTTTAATCAAACGTGTTTGAATGAGTAAATGATTCCTAAATAGACACATTCAAAATATTTCTCACGCTAATATAACATCATCATTTCCAAAAGCGGTAATCGATGAGTGCAAAGTGATATACACATAATCAAGTAAATGACAAAATACATACAAGTTTTTTCCACAATATGTAAGTAACTTTGAAATGTTCCAAATAAGTTCAATGATGGAGAGAAAAGCGAAAATGAGTCTTGGTTGTACCTGAAAGAGAATCATTTTAGTAGCAGTAGATTGCATTGTGTGCGTGCCATTGCTGGTGCTTATCTCACTCTGTTTAATAGTTATCTATCACGCTTGTGCGAATGATTGGTTGCCATATCAACTGGTTGTATGTGCTTATACAGATAGGACTTTTGCAAAACTGACTTTCTCAACTGACTTTAAAATGTGTTCATAAGGGGGTTCGTCGGCTTTTGACCGTTGCTGAGAATTGTTTCGACGTCTCTTTCTTGCACATTGCGGGGGCATATATTTCTAGGTGGGGAGTGGGGGTGATACATACATTTTTTTATAATTTATTTATTATTTAAACCTGAGCCGGATCTGTGCACAATGTTCGCTTCTTTTTTTTTTTTTTATTGTTTGTGGAACATGAGTTATTAAAAGAGTGGCAGACTTAAACGAAAATATAAATCAGTTTTTCTTTTAATCATTGTGCGAAAATAAAATCATAGAGTTCACGAAAAGAATGGACTTAAAGTGAAGACATAGTGGCGCGAGTGGGGAGATATTAGGATTGTTTTGTTTTTGCTTCTGCCACAGAGCGAGCCGACGCCTATATTTCTTGCTTCACCGGTTTCTACTTAACACAACTACTGACCAATGAAGACAGACTTTAAGGAAGCAATATAAATCAATAAGTTTTTTTTTCGTAATACCGAGTTCATCCTACACAAAGAGCAGTTATTCAACAATTGTATAATGTAAAAATAAATTATATTCAATGTTTACGATTTCTTAACAGATATCGATTTATATCGATTATATTCATTATTCATTTATTTTCCAGCGCCATTTAGCCATCACTTTCACCATTACGTAATAAAAATAAATAAAATCACTTTTAAAGTAAAGATATATCATGCGGAAACCATTATAGCAAATTCTTCGCTAAAACTTATTTTTCTTTAAGCGATTTAATTCCTTCTTCCTCCATAGTCGGAAGATGCCACATTTTCACTTTCTTTCTTCCTTTTCGTCGGGGATAATAATTTCATCTCTTTAATCATTTACCTCGTCCATTTTTAATTTACGAGTAATGTTCTTTCAAATTTTAATATTTAAACAGGCAAAACAAAAATACCCATCATCCGGCGGCTATTAATCTGGGTCTAAGTATTCTTTTTAAATGTATAACTTACATTACATATCTTTAATAGCAACCTATTCAAATTAAAAAAAAAACTAATAGTTTTTATTTGAATTCCCTCCCTTGCAAATTAATGAACATAATATTTTTAAAAAGGTTTTGGTAATTTATCCTTTTATTATTATATCACTTGTATTAAATGCTATTGTTATCGACAAAACTATTGCATATATATTGGAAAATAAGGCAATAAAATTACAAATGAATAACACCAAACATTAATTTATTTTAAACTGTTTCAAAATAGTTATTCAAATTAGGCATACAACTAGCTGTGTTTTGGTCTTTGTTCTTTACTATATTTTAACCGGCTATGTTGTATTATTGATTTAAATAACAGTGAGCTGTTTTGATGGTAATATAAGTGGGATAAATGAAAAAGAAATCGCGTTTATTAATTTAGAAGATCGAGCATTGATTACGTCTTATCTTTATAAGATTAGTGACGTCTTGTTCGTTTAATGGGAGTTCAATATTTTTTTTATGAAGGAAAATATCTTATTTTAGATTAATAGTTGAAAAAGTAATATATTCTATAAATTTGATTATTAACACTTTAATTTAGTAATTATTTTTACATAATACTAAAAAAAAACTGTTATTTATCTTTCATGTTAGAAGAGATTGTAAAATTTTGATTGGGGGATCATAAATTATTTTATTTGGTTTTATTATTATTAGCATTCGTAATAATTTTATTTTGTTCCAGATTAACTTCTTTAGGTTTTCATCTTAAAACTAGAATAAGATTTTAAGTGCTAAAATTAACCTGAAATTATTATATAAATCCGTTAAAAAAATGTTATCCACAAAAATTAGAAAATGTTTCCGATCAATACAACAATACAGTTTTTTAAAATGATCCTATTTAAGTGAGTTGTACATATTTTTCTGTTATATTAATTTACGACATTTCTTTTCAAAATTTAACAACTTTCTTTGAGATAAGTCCACATATGAGAGTGAATACCATTAGGAATGACACTTACTACTGATGATACGATCACCAAAGTGTCCCCCATATCATTGAACGGGGATAAAACAAACACCGTTGGACATTCATGACTGAAACTTGGTGGACAAGTCAGGTACAGACTGAAGTTTATTTGTACCAAATATGGTTGGATTGCAGAAAGGATTGCAAATTTTACTAACGATTCCATGAGTAGCATTTTATTTTTTTGTTTGTATTAGAAAATTCTCCTTCATTGATAATCGCAATTGGTCACATGACATAACTCGCTCGACCAATGGAATCATCAGATGACGACGAACCAAGATTTTACACGACTTACCGCAACACAACTGTCTATTTCTTTTCAAATCCATTAATCTACTATTCTCACAACCACACAGACACATCGTCGTATATTCACATCTATTGTCAAATAGATAACTCGAAGCAATAAAGAAATGTTTACCTTTTTTCTGAATTCTGTAAAACGTTCTTCCTTTTGATGTGTATTCAATTGAAAAAAAAAAAAGAAATGAAATGAATCCTCTGCGATAAAGAAAGAGAAGACGCTTTCAATTGTCTTCAATTGAAAGCGTAACTAATCGAACAATTTAGCTTTTAACGAAGAAATGTCTCCTTCATTTGTTACACGGCAAACAAGAACCGAGAATTAAATGACGTCACTAAGAGGTAGTATCAGTAGGTCTGTAGCCTGGGGCGGTTAAGAACTAAATTTAGATTTGATATTTTAGCTGTGAAATATTCAATTAAAAATGACATTAAAAAGCGGCAAGGGTTTTTCAATACTTATAAAACTTCTGAGAAATTCCAGTGAAGAAAACATAAATAAAAAGAATAAGCAGTTAACTCCGAAAAAAAAAAATAAAAGAAATAAACAAAATGAAAATAATGTTATTAACATGAAGGTCAATGGAGAAAGAAAACAAAACATGAAGTCTGCATTATTTACATGGTTTTTCTTCGGACTACTTGTAAGAATTGAGGATTTGTTATTCCCTATCTTAATTTAACACACGAAATGAATTAAAGAAACAAATGAAACCTTTCTTACAACAACAAACGAAAGGGGTTTATTCGTATATTGGAGGTTACCTATACCGTTTGGTATAGGTAGAAAGAAACGTAGGACAGTGTCCGAAAGAAAAAGTTCAAATATCTTCAGGCGAAGATAGCAGGCGCCGTGAGCGTCTAGTGGACGAGAAGGCAGGAGAGAGGCTGAGGCGATCCTTACTAGCTGGTGCCAGGGTAGCGTCTGCTCTTCGTCCGCAATATCCTAAGGAGCTCAAATAGTCCCTTAGGGAACTAATGATATCAATGCGCCCTGCGAGCTGATTGGCCAAACCAGCTCACAGAGACACTGATACGCATTACAAAGTAAATCTATGACTGCTACATATGATCGACCGTTTTCTTCAGGTGTATGGTTCTTTCAGAGGAAAACAAAGTTCAAAGTTAACGTGTAAGAGTATCATTGCAAGGACCAATATTTCTATGCTAGCAGATTATGCGGATGGAGGCTTCTTTAAAATCTCATTGTGTAGCCGACATGCAGCCCCAATTAGTTTCCTCGTCTTTTCTTTTCTGATACTGTTGTCTTCTTTTTTTATATAACATCGGTCGTAAACGTTATTAATAAAGAACAGCAAAAAATCATTTATGGTTTAACAATTTGAGGGTGAGGGAGTATTTTTTACTTTACAACATACATGTATACTTACATAATACCCCCAACCCCTCAGCCATAAGGGGAGAGAGCAGTTCTCCAAAAACTCGACGGATCCCCCCTTTCATGATTCAGTACAAAAAGAGAAAAATCTGATGAACTTATTCGTTACCTATCACGAGAGACTTCCTGTCTGTGACGTACCTTCCTGTACACGTAGCTCTAACCCAACGCTCTACTTAAGTTTAACCTTATGCGGAAATTCTTCGATTCTAACGACTTCTTAACATTAGTTTTACACAACTACATCTGGATATTTCTATACAAAGAGACGTTGTTGATAAAAAAAGGCTATAGTTAAAGTGTAAACAGACGTTGTTAATAAAATATTATAAAGGAACAATAAAAATACAAATAGGAAAAGAAAAAAACATGAAGTTATGTAAATCGGTTTGAAACACTAAAAGTCTTTAAACAGCCTCAAAGGGAAAGTAAAGTTCCTTTATCTACGGTTGTTCTATAGTCATATAGAAAGATTACTAACTATTGAATGAAGAACAGGCGGTGTTTAGTATTTTAAAACACCTTAACCAATTTATTTATGATATATTTTTATATATCTCTTATTTTAATCAATTATCCCATTTAAACTTTTAATGAAAACGAAAAGTATAATTGCTACAGTCTCGGATAATATAGTTGTAATAGAAATATATCCAGATAATATTCTTTTAAAAATTGAATCGGAAAGACCTCAACAATTCCCTTGCAAGTTCATTTTTTACCTTTATTTCGGAATTCATCCAGTTTATTCTTAACATTTTTAACACAGTGCTATTTTTCACTTCATGAGATGATCCTAAGAAAAGAAAAGAAAAATACTTAATACTTCTACTCGGATGGGGCAGTGTCTATGGGACCCTATGAAAGCAGACTCAAGAAACTTAACCTGTTCTCCCTTGAGCGCGGTGATCTCATTTTGCTCTACAATCTCCTCAGTGGTCATTGCGATATACCTCAGGACCTATTATTCACTCTTGCACCAGAAAGAGGTATATGCGAACACCACAAGAAGCTATTTCACCGCCGATTTCGATTGAACAGGAGGGGGGCTGCCTTCTCAATCAGGATCCCTGGACCTTGGAATAGTCTCCCAAGACAGGTAATAAATGCGACAACAATGCAGCAATTCAAGGTGAATTTGGACAGGTGCTGGGCTACTGTATCCTCTTCTGTGTAAATGTCTACCACCCTTTCCCTACATGGCAACTGAAACATGTTGTTTTATTTTTGGCCAAATTAATTGAATTGAATTCTACCCGGTCATGGCTGACGTAACGAGAACAATCTACCCTCGTGGATTAAATAAATTCCGTACAGATCCATGAGTTCCACATAAACATTCCAGAATTCGACAAGGCGCACCTGAAGAACGCTGTATGTTATTTCGGCCGAAACGTAGTGAGAATAACATCCAAGATGAAAACAGTAGTCCGAATAATTCCAATAATGCACATAAAGAAATTTTATCCAAATCTATTACGAAAAATATGTTGTATAGATTTAGATTTCTAAATCTTTCTTGCCAATGATTTTTTAAATTCATTGGCAAGAAAGATTTATATATTATATTATTATTTAGATTTTATTAGTATTTCCTCTCACATTAGGAAATATTAATAAAATGTGAATAATATTTAGAAATCTCATCTTAATATAGCGAAGTCATCAAATCAATTCTTTCCATCCTTTGCTCGATAGCTTCGGTAACAAAAGACACACACATAAATCTTTTCAGTGAGTGATGTCTGCTACATATTAGTCTATGTTAGAAAACAAAATTTTGGTTTGGCTCACTTTCTTCGATTTTAATATTTAGTTCGCTCGATATATTTTTTAAAAGATTGGTCATACGGGGCAGTTTTAACTCTCACACTCAAAACAAAGTTATCTTATATGCCATAAATGTATTGTGCATAACTGTTCCGCTTATTTGTCAAATAAGCATAATGTCATCTGTAAATTATAATGAAATAATATTAAAATTTTATTTCATTATAATATTTTTTAAACTTTTATTCAGCTCAAACAAGGCACATTACCACTGAGACGTAGGAGGCCACTACGTATTAGAGGCTATATTTATAGGGGCATTCTAAGCGAGATGTTTGTTTGCATTACATTTACCTTTCTGCATGTTGGTACAGTCAGGGAAACAGGAAGCAGGGAGGGAATTCCAAAAGCTAGCAGTTGAAAAAAATAAGCTATTCGAGTAGAAAGCCTTCCAGTATATGGGTACTGCAACAATGACAGGTTGTGATATTGCTGATTGCTTTGCTGAAATATTTTAAGTAAAAGGTTTCTCATTCTTTTACTTTACTAAAAACAATAACTTGTCTTATACTTGTGTAATAACTCTCCTGTACTCTTACGAATATTATTTTTCATGCTCGCATTTTGTAATGTATATATATATATATATATATATATATATATATATATATATATATATATATATATATATATATACGGCACTAAATTTTAAAACATTTTTTCACAGAAAAAATAAATCACTCGTCGCCGAAAATACTAACCTAACATGAAGTAGCCTAAAAAAATAGTATTAATGTCACAGGAAAAAGAATTGTACATTTATAATATGAAAGGGTTCAATTTTGTTTGCACCCAAATGTTATTAAAATAACCAAAAAACTAAACAAGATATTAGTTTAAACTTGAAGAGAATTTCACCCGTTTTCACACGCTAAACAAGACCGTTTTTTTTATATCTAATCATATTTTAAAATATTTAATGTCAAAATGTAGCTGGGTATGTGTCCTTTTCAACAATATAAGCAGTTTAACATTTAGTTAAGAATTGAATTTAAAATCGATATTAGGAGGTGCATGTGCTGGAGTTAAGAAAAGGCGTAAGACCAATTATTTTAGAGACGTTACACATTTTGTATGACCGATGTTATTCCCTATTCATTCCTTAATTTTTATTGTGATGGTACCTTACTTATACGGACTACTTGAAGTCTTCCACACATCATAAATACTGGAATCATCTGTCTCTCGATGTCGGGCTTCGCCCCATCCCGTTCAGTCTCTCATTAACTTCGGTTGATTGAGGACGTTGGGATGGGGTAATACCAGTCGAGGATTCGTTCTTGAC
Source organism: Sepiola atlantica (assembly GCA_963556195.1). Taxonomy (NCBI): domain Eukaryota; kingdom Metazoa; phylum Mollusca; class Cephalopoda; order Sepiida; family Sepiolidae; genus Sepiola; species Sepiola atlantica. Next base: position 150,444,271 of record OY744523.1, read on the forward strand.
AATCAGTCCGGCAAGAACTGAGCCATTTCGGTGGGCTTTTATCTGCCGGGCTGAGGTATACTGTCCTGGTTGTCCTAATAGGTGCACCCTCCCAGGTTCTGCCTCCCCTCTTTGGGGTGGAGTAAGTTCATTGTTTACTGTCTGAGGCGCCCTGACCGGGGAATACCGACGGGGCTGCCCAAACTATTTTTGCTAGGCCAGAGTGCTCCTCCTTTAGGGGCACTGGCTTGATACTTCCCCCACCTACCGACCTTGTTTCGCATATTACTGCGGTGTGAAGCAATAAAATACCCGGGCTTCGCCCCATCCTGTTCAGTCTTTCATTAAGTTTGGTTTATTGAGGACTTTGGGATGGGGTAAGGTAATACCAGTCGAGGATTCGTTCTCGACTATCAGTCCGGCAGGAACTTGGCCATTTCGACGTCTTTTTATCTTCCGAGGTATACTGTTCCGGGTTATCATAGGACGTGCAAATTCACCCAACAACGTCCTAGTTCTGAAAACTGGCTTTACCGGCGGACCAAAAAGGAAACAAAATCTCGTAAGTTGGATTTTTTTAACCAAAGTGGATTCTTTTGTTTTTTTATTACGAAGAAACCAACTTATTTTCTCTGTGATAATTTTTGAACAAGGGAATACATCATATTTTCTTTTTCTCTCCAAAAGAGAAAAACTGACTTTTTTGGGAGTCGAAGAAATAAAGGGTTTTCTTTCTCTTTTTACAAATAAGATTACGTTAGCAGCGTAATATAAAAGAAAGAACTTCTAAAAGCCGTATTCTACAAAGACACGTCTAAACTTGGAAGATGTTAAAGCAACTATTACAGAACTCGTGAAATACCAAATGCAACAGCAACAAAAGACAAAAGACAGAAGAAAAACGAATAAGCTGACGAAAGGCTACAGAAAAATGAAGAAAGATTTGAAAACTTTCTACTGGAATAACAACAAAAATCCTACGAAAGGCTACAAAAAAACAGAAGAAAGACTTCTGGAACAAAAAAAAGAAGCTGAAGAAAGACTTCTGAAACAAAACTAAAAAATTGAAGGAATGTCGAACAGGGGTCAAAATAACGAAAACGAAAATGCTTTTTCGCAAAATTTTCACTTATTCCCCAGACGAGGATAAAACCATTGTTTCATATTTCAGAAAGTATGAGGATCTATACAAAATAGATTGTGCAAATTAGGCAGACTCTAAAAAAGGTCACCTACTGCTCCGAAAATTAGGCACCACCGAACGTAGTAAATTCATGGACTATATTTTACCCCGAAAAACTAGCGACTTGACTTTTGTGAAGCGGTTAAACTTTTAACCGAGCTATTCAGCCTCAAAACTTCTCTGTTCCAGACACGGTGGAAGTGTTTGAATTTAGTAAAAAAAAATATTGCGATGACTACGCAACTTTAGCGTCAACCGTTAATAAACACTGTGACGATTTCAAATTAGCTGAACTTAGCGCGGATAACTTTAAATGTTTCATTTTCGTGCAAGGACTTGTATACACGGAAAAGGCGCAGAAAGCAGACATAAACAAATTAAAAAGTTAACCAAATTTAACATTACAGAAATAAGCCGACGACTGCCAGAGATTTCTAAGTGTTAAACAAGACTCTAACGACATTGAAGAGTCAAACATTGCGCACATAAGAAATGTACGTCAGAAATCACATTTCAACTCTCTTTCAAAATCAATTCAAAAGAAAAAGAAGGATTATTTTCACGCTCCTATAAAAACAAGCCAGCCGAATAAAAAACAGGATAGATTACCGCCTAGCCCCTGTTTCCTTAATTGGGTAACACTTGCCCATACCGTTTTAAAACCTGGCTAACTTGTAATAAAGTCGGACACAAGAATTTACATTGCAGAATTAATAGAGGAAATAAAACTTGGGTTTAATCCACAAAAACGAACTAACAAGGCAACAGAATTATAAAAAAAAGTATGTACAGGTAAAAATCCTGAATACAAATGTAAAATTACAATTGTATTCTGGTCTAGACGTGTCGATTATCAGCATGCATACATGAAGAAGGTTGGGAAAACCGACCATGCTAAGAACCAACAAAATAGCCAGAACGGTGACTGGTGAAAAAATTAAATTCGAGGGTGAAATTATCTCCGACATTACTTTAAACAGAACTACCAAAAAAGTAAACATTTTCGAATTAAAAAATACCAACAATTTATTTGGCACAGACTTGATGCAGCGGTTTAACCTATTGGGGTTACCACCCAACATATTTGGCCAGAAAAAAATTGACGACCTAGTCAGAAAAACGAAAGAAGGTATTTGTTTCGACCATTAAAAATCGTATGAAAGTGACTCAAAGTTAATTGTCTGACGAAATTTAAGTTCATAAGGACACAAAATTCACGCCGAAAATTGCTAACACCAAACTAAAAAAAAATAATATCACATTTTTTGGATAACCAGCTGAACTCATAGTTAAAGAGCTGAAATCGTTAAAGTTGCAGCACAAAAAGGTTTTAGAAGAGATAAAGACTATGAAAATAGCTAACACCAAACTGAAAGAAATCGAGTCAATTTTTTTTGGATAACCAGCTTTAGGTGAAAGAGAGTGAACTCATAGTTAAAGACATGGAATCGTTAAAGCTGTAGCACAAAGAGGTCTTAGAAGAGCTAAAGACTATGAAAGATAAGGTGAATTGTCTTGAAGATGAATGTCGAAGCAAAGAAGACATTTTTTCAAAGTTTAAAGATGTGCTCCAAAATCAGAAGTCAAGAATTAAAAATCTGGAGGATATTAAATCTGAATTTGATAGAGGCCTTCAGTTCTCTCATAAGAGAAACCTAAATCAAATTCTGGAACGACTATTGGAAGACACCGACAGCACTCCCAGGAAGATGTTATGGTTACCAGTTAAATTTTTGACAAGCAGCTACCCCAAGCATCCTCAAAATAGCGTCAACCCAAAAGGAAACGATATTGTGACTACTGAGAAGTTAAGGCTTGGGAGGGGGTGTTATGATACCTTACCTATACGGACTACTTGAAATCTTCCACTCACCATAAATACTGGGAGCACCTGCCTCTCAGTGTTGGATCTACCCCAGCTCGACAGGAACTGGGCTATTTCGATGGCCTTTTATCTTGTTGGGATTTTCTCCGTTAAAATGAAGGACGAAGACTGTAGTCCGCTTTTAAAAAAGTTGGTGGCATAAAAACGTTGTTAACGGCTGCGAGGCTGGAGCGAAGAGACCGTTATTTTCAAAAAAGGCACTGTCCTGTGTTTTCTGCGGAGATTGAAGCAGTGGTCTGTGATTGGCTGATTTTCATCCAATCACAGGGCACTTAGAATTCACTGCGCTTAATAATAATTCCAATAATCTGTCGGCATTAGTCCTGAGTAGTTCTAGAAGGTCCGCCCTCCCAGGCCTTGCCTCCCCTCTAAGTGTATTTCTTACTGCCTGAGGCGCCTGACCGGGGAATGCCCAGGCAATTTTTAGAGGCCAGAATGCTCTTTCTTTATGGACTTTCCCCACTTTGTGCCACATCTTACTGCGGTGGGAAGGAAGTAAATATCTGGAACCACACCAGTCTATGCTGGCAGTCAAAACTAATGTACAAACACTCTGTTGTATTGTACTTTTTTGCAATACATTTGTTTCTCTCCGAGTTTGTGTTTTTCTTGCCGGACCTTTTACGGGCCCACAACACTTATATCATAAAATTTTCTCTCATAAATCTTTTCTACTTACTTTTGTTAAATAAGACCGACATATTTCGTTTCTTCGTCCATGTTTCCATTTATTTTTTACGTTCATAAAATGAGTTTGTTAGGTGAGAAATCACCGTGATGATCAGTAACGATGTTTGAACTGGGCAGAATTTGATTATTTAAGAGAACGTTCAAAAAGAATTTGTTAAGATTGGACTTGAAAACGACAATGTTGTAATCAGCTGTGAAGCAACACCGTTGTGTTATGTACCACAGACAGGTAGTTCTTGGAAAGAAACTTTGCTCATGGAAGTTCCGTTTAGTTTTAGGTACATAAAGAAAGAAAGAACATTATTGACAGTGGTTGTAGCTAGACGAGTTTTTGTTATGAATGTTTTACAGAGGGGACAATAGATTGAAGCTCAGTCGAGCATCTACCATGAAAATAACGATAGAGTAGAGAAAGACTAGCAACGTCTCTTCTGTGAGAAAGAGGCTGTAGGGAAGAGACGAGGACATTCCTCAGTATATTTCGACGTCGGTTTTGTATTCTGTCAAGGCAGAAAAGAGTGCCCTGAGTGGCACCTCCCCAGATGTGGCAACAGTACCTCCCCATCTTATGGTTATTTAACTCTTATACAGGTAGAGAATTGCGTCAGGAGTGAGATACTTTCTGGAACGGTAGAATGATTCAACCATTTTTCCATTTTAACAACAGATTTGATGTAAGTCTTCTATTTCAGGTCTGGAGTGAAGGTCAGTTCTAGAAACTCATCAAAGCAGGGGTCTTCCTCAATGATAGAGCCATTTATTTAAATTGGAGCAAAGTGTTGATCCGAGCGTTCGTAGTGCACGGAGAGAAGCTTGATTTTAGACGTATTAAAACCAGCCATCTTTTCCCCATAAGAAGACGTACTCTAGATAGGAAGAGACAGAATTAGAAAGATCCTGATAACAATTGTCTTCGGAGTGTTGCCATAGATGGTTATGTCATCCGCATAAATGTCTACGAATGACCTTAGAATATGATTTGGGAGACCATTGATGAAGATCAGGAAGAGGGTTTGGCCCATAACAGATGCTTGACGCACGCCAGCTTTGATACTATGTGCTTTAGACCTTGATGGTTGAGAAGACATTTCCAGATATTCCATATCTAGCAAGCTAAACCCTATCAAAGGCCTTTGATGTGGCAAGAGTTACAGCTCTATAAACGAAGCATCCATTAATAAATTGAATGATCCTGTGTGATATTACAGTCAGCACATCAGCTGTTGATCTTGCAGGAGAAAATCCATATTGATTTTCATTGAGTAGATTATTTTTGCTGAGGTGATTGACAATTTTTTGATTTATCACAGATTCAAACAACTTACTCATGACTCAAAGGAGACTGATTGGTTTATAGTGAGATACAGGAGATCGATCTTCCGTATTTTTAAATATTGAGAAGGTTGACGAAGTTTTCCAATGTGATGGGAAGCATTTCTCTTTTAAACAACGATTGAACAGCTTTGTAAGCATATGAGTTATTTCCGGTTGCAGTTTTTAAAGCACTATGACTTGAATATTGTCAGAGCCAGTTGCCTTGCTGACATCAAGGTTCTTGATAAGATTGACAACATTCCGGACAGATATATGGATATCGCTCAGAGTGTTTACAGTATAGGGGGCGAGATTCAGGATGTAGGCGGCCCTCATCGCAAAGAGTGAAATTTGATGCAAAGTTCTTTGCAAAAAAGTTTGGCTTTATCGGATGCAGAAGAAATCACCTCTGATACATTGATGATGGTTGGAATAGAGGTCTTACATCTGCTGAGGACTCTTATTAAGTAATCGATTTAAAAAGTAATTCTTCTATTATGAAATACTGAGTTCCTTTGTATATAGTTCAATAAGAAATAAATATGATTACTCAGGTGTTCACTATGCATACAAAGAAACCAAAATTACATTTTAATAGGAGTTCTCAAAACTCCTTACTAAATATTCCATTAGCCAAAAACCTTTTATTTTCGTTGTCCTTTTTTATTTGTTTTTCCGTGGGTTTCAATTTCTCTTCGGTAAGTTTTAAGTTATCTATGGTAGTTTCCGATTCCACCTTTACCTCAGCTATGGGATCCAATTCAATGGCTCTCCTCCGGGTCCACGTTGATAAAGAACACTAGATTATGTCTCTCTATCGTCCCTACACACACCTGCCAACAAATGGCCGTTTCTTCCATGACGAAAAGAGCAAGAATCAACAGACCCGAACAATCTCCCTTACATAAGTTCTCGCGAAGGCTATAATAAAGAAGATATTCTTGTACCTCAAGGCACATCCTCCTATTCTGAAAAAAATACTGTTTAATTTGCCAAGACGATTCCTCTTGACCAATCAGCCGACACTTAATTTAGCGGGCTAAATCCAAAAAGCTCTTATTCTCTCTCTCTCTCTCTCTCTCTCTCTCTCTCTCTTTCTCTTGAATCCGTTCATAGTCCAGTCAACAAGTAATGGGGGATTTTTTTTATTTTAACGTAGTTCATTCCAAACAAGGCAAGCCGCCACTGTAGACGTAAGGGGCTACTGAGAAGAAAGAAAAGGGGAGATGGTTGGGGGGTCAACCTAAACTGGGATCTGCGCAGCGAGATGTCTGTTTACATTAATTTTAAATTTCTGAATGGTAGTACTGTTGGGGAAACAGGGAGCAGGGGGGAGTTCCAGAGGCCAGCAGCACGAGGAAAGAAGCTATCTGAGTAGAAAGCTCTCCGGCATCTGGGGATCTCCGCAGTGAATGGATGGGATTTAGTTGATTGTCGAGTTGGTCTAGTGAATTTACGTCGAGGGGGCACCAGAGTAGCCAATTCATCGGAGCATAATCCATTGAAGTATTTGTAAAACAAGCACAAGGATGCTACATTGCGGCGATGGGACAGGGATTGGAGCTTGGTAGACAGTGATGGACCTATAAGGTTGGCGACTCTTTTTTGTACCTTCTCAAGGAGGGAGAGACTAGTAGATGATGCACTAGCCCAGATGTGGAAACAATACTTCATGCATGGGCGGATGGTGGCTTTGTAGAGATAAAGGATAATGTCAAGTGTGAGGAGTTTAGTAGCACGGTAGAGGGAGCTCACCTTCTTTGCGGCAGCCTTGGCAATGTCTTCAATGTATTTGTTCCAATTCATGTTACCTGTGAAGATTGGGCCGAGGAGTTTGAATGATGAACTCTCAGGTAGGGTGTTATTTGCCATGACAATCGGTGGTTGGAGAGGTTTCTTGTAGTTATTGAAGGAAAGGAGCTTTGTCTTTACGGCATTAAAAGTTACCAACCATTTATGACCCCAATCCACTACAGCCTGGATGTCATTTTCTAAAGATTCTGCCATTGCTTCGGATATGATCGCGTCTGTTTTGCCAACATGGCGAGAGTAAAGTGTGGTGTCGTCAGCAAATAAACCAATCTCAGACTCTATGTCATCAGGGAGATCATTTATATAGATAACGGAACAACAAAGGTCCATGGATAGATCCCTGGAGTACACCAGCATTTATGTCATGTTGCTTAGATGAACGGCCATCGAGGACAACCTGGATTTTTCTTTTGTCTAGGAAGGATCTAATTATATTAAGTAATTGCCCAGTAATACCGTATGAGCGTATTTTCAGGAGAAGCCCTTTATGCCATACCTTGTCAAAGGCCTTGGATATATCAAGCGCTACTGCCCTAGCTTCACCTGCCTTGTCGAGTGTATGATACATGCGCCCTGAGATGATCGTTAGGATGTCTGCAGTAGATCGTGCTTGTCTAAATTCATACTGGCGGTCAGAAAGAAGTTTAGCATTAACTAAGTCCCGTACTATAGCTAGGTTAATTAAGGATTCAAAGTTTTTGCAAAGATCGGCAGTAGACTGATTGGGCGGTAGTTCTGAGGATCGGTTCTATTCCCAGAATTCTTGTAGACTGGTACCACAGAGGCAATTTTCCAGCTATCGGAGAAGCAAGATTCAGCTAGGCATTTATTGTAGAGTTTGGAGAGGACAGGGGCCAGTTCAGCAGAGCATTTCTTTATTACTATTACAGGTATAAGATCAGGCCCACAAGCTTTGGAGGTGTCAAGGTTTTTTATGATATCTCTGACCTGGGATGGGGTGATGACCAGGTTATCAATTGTGGCTTCGGTCCGCAATGGGAATTTTGGGAGGGGGTGGTTTTCTGAGTCCAAGGTGGAGTTTGAAGCGAAACGCTGGGCAAGTAGTTCAGCCTTATCAGTGACCGTGCAAACGACATCATTGTGGTTTGCTAGTGGGGGAATCGTTGATTGACCATTATTCACTACACTATTATAGATTTTCCAGAAAACACGAGTACCTAGTTTCTGTGATTGAATGCGTTTTTTTTTGTTAACTCATTATACCTTATCTTTGCTTCGCCTATCACGGCCTTGCAATTATTTCTTGACTCTATAAACTTATGTCTATTAGTAGTTGACTTATGGCGGCCGAATTTACGGAATGTTTGTTGCCTCTCAGCAATGGCAGCTGCACATTCCGAGGTGAACCATTGGGGAGAGTGGGGCTTGCTAAAGAATTTTCGCATGGGGACATAGGCTTCAATGCCTGCTTGGACCCATTCAGTTAATTTATTTGCACACTGGTCGGCAGGGGGTGAGAAGGTTTCCCTCCATGGGGCGTCACTGATGTGATCTCTGATTGACTCAAAATCAGCTTGCTTGTAGTATCTCGTTGTTTTGAGCAACGGTTCATCAGCTTTTGCACAACTTTTTAGGGTGATATGTTTCATTAGTACAATGTGATCAGCATTCCCGAATGGACTATGAGCTTTCGTCACACATGCCTCAGGCATTGAGGTCAAGAAAAGGTCTAGAAGTGAGGCTTGTTGGACTACTCGATCGGGGATGCGGGTCGGAAAATCGACAGTCTGAGAGAGGGAGTGAGCTACGGAGAAATTATACGTAGAGTTGCCGGCTGCATCAGTAAGGCTGGAGAATCCCAACCAGTCGCGGTGGTGGGCATTAAAATCCCCAAATATATGTATCTGGGCATTCGAGTCAATTAAGAGTGCTCTATCTATGCTTTCAGAGACAGAGTTTAGCAGAGTACAGTCCTGGGTCGACGGGGAACGGTATAAGAAATATAAGTAACTGACACTGTGATGTAAAGTCAATCTAAAGCACATGTAGTTTTGGTCATCTGATTCTAACCTATGTTCTCTAGTCAGTGTGGGGTGGGGGGGGGGCTCCGAACATAAACTCCTAGCCCGTGCATATGTTTGTCAGAATCTTTACGGTAGAGTGGGAGGTAGTCAGTCATGTCAAAGTGGTGAGAGGAGATTGAGGATTGAAGGTTAGTTTCACTTAGAGCTAGGATATCCGGGGAGTTTGTCAGGAGAAAGGTTTCTACGTCGTTGATGTTGATTCTAAGTCCCCGGATATTTGTGAAGGAGAGCCTCAAGGGCGAAGGCGAAAGTGTTTTTTGTTGGGTGTCTGGTTTAGGTTTGCTTTTATTTTTTTGTAATGACATGTTTGTTTTGATTATAGAGTGGGTTGATCAAGGTGGGTCCTTGTTTGGTGCCAATAATCTCACACAACCAGTCCATTAGTCACGATCTGGTCTATGGGGGTTGTGGCCTCGGGAAAGTCCACCGGAGATAATTACAGGGTCCCTTTCCATGCGCGATATGGCACATACAACTACCAACGGTATTATACAACTGATGATGGAGCAGCCGTTCTTGGCGCTACCCAAGAGTTTGGACTCCTTGCTATCAGTCGGAAACAGCAGCCAGACAAGCTGTCTAACCTGTACTCTCAACCTGTCGGAACAAGAGAGACCCAGACTGGTCATGTAAGACTTAGTGACGAAAAAACTTTGCCCAAGTTGCCCCAAGAGAAAGAGAACGGCGTTCATTGTCCTAGTAAGGAAACAAGGCTAGGCACTGGGTGTTTTTGAGACGTCCCAGCGCTGGTACCTCTGCGTCTGGCTAATAGACAAAGAAGGAGTGCAAGGGCCGGCGATAAGCAACACCTATCTACTCCTTAAGCAATTGTAGGTTTGCAAACCGGATATTTTGTTTGAGATTCCAACTCTAATTTGAATGTGACGACTTGAGTATCTGAACTATTTTGGACGTTAAAGAACTATTTTATTAGTTGAACTTCTTAAAGCCGCAAACACAATCAGTTTTGCAAGACTTTTGAGTATTATTGTTCAATTTAACAGTATTAATACAAATTTTCCTTTATCTCAGTCTTCTGTCTCTTCACTCTTTATCTCAGCATTTTTCAGACTTTGGCAAACGACAACTGAACTGTTCTTTTGCTAAATCTCTTTATTTTGCAAAACTTAATTACGTTTAGCTGCATGTTGGAAAAAAAAATTCTAATGCCGGAGGACATATTTACCAAAGGAAAGGAAAGAAAAGTCAACAGGAGCCCTCTATTGAAGATTTGTATTTGTGACGAAAACACTTATCCGCGTGTGCAACATTTTTTTTAAATTCATTCTTTTGTTTTAAAAAAATAATAATTCTGTCCGTTTACGACAAAGATGTAATACGCGTGCTAAAAAATAATTTCCACGTGTTATTTAAAAAAAATCCTCATGTGTGACGTTAAAATAAAGAACACTGTCTTAAATAAGACAACATTCTCACACATTGACTTCAAAGTAATATATTTTTGTTTCTAAAAAACGTATTATTCACATATGCTCTGTAACTTTAAACAACAACAAAATACGCTCTAAAACAAAACAAAAATATTCTGTCGATTTAAAGACACAAATCATTCTCATTGTTTCTTGTGACAATTTAAGAAAAGGATATTTATAACCATTACAGTCGCACTTTGATTTAAAAGATAAACTAACAAATATTTTCCAAAAAGAACAAACGTGTAAATTGTAAAATGGAAACATCGTATGAACAAAACCCCAACGAAACGAAAACATATTTCACCATTATACGATGTATTTGAAAATGGATAAAGAAATCAACAACTAAAACGAACTTTGTTTCTTTTACAGAAAACATTTAAAAACTAACATTGATATGCTATTAACAGAAACACAGTCGGGTAGACCTGCAGTCTTAAATGATGGGTCAAATCGGTTTGTATCTTCAATAATAATTATCTTAAATGGACCGAGGTCACTATGTTCGGCGCCAATTGTCATAGCGACAACATATCCAACTGTGCTCTAATAACGTTATCCAAGATTACCATTTTTTCGCGTATCTTATTGGTAATAACCATTCGCAAAGTTATTCAGCTCCCGTAATTATGTCGACATGGTCTCAGACAAATCCATCCCTTTTATTATAACCTGATTCTAGGTTAACTACCCTCGATATGTTTGATATAGTAACCTATAAATCTCCCTATAAATATATACTAAAACCATTTGACACTGTTCTACCCCCACCACCTCAATGTTCTCCTTATAAACCTAACATCTTCCTCGGACACTGTATTGAACAGTACACTTAACGCCTTTCCTAATATTAGAACTGCAGCTCTGAATGAACAACTCAAACTCAACTGGCAAAAACGATGATAAATTATGGGTTGTATAACTTGATACTTAATAAGATGGGTAAAATTGTACCGCGCGAATTTATTTCCTGGGTAATGATCGAATCATCAAAAGATAAAATATGGCATCTAGATGGTTAGCCGAACTGTAGACATTTTTTTTTTGTCTTCCAAAGTAATTTTTGATTAAACCCAAAGAAAACATGATTTTTACTCATAGTTAATTGCAGAGTTGAATTGGGACGACGGCTTTTGAGGAAAAAGAAAACAATTTTACTTATTCAAGTAATAAAAGAAAAATGAGATACAAAACAATGGGTGTAAATAGTAAAAGGTTAATATAGTGAAAATGAGTTTGCAAACTCGTGTTTTCGTGGACTTATCTTTTACTATATGTATCATGCTTCGAGCAGCAAGATCTAGTAGTTGTTGGCTCTTCTCTCATAGGTGGAGAAACGTTTCTCTGACTTGGTGTCATAAGGCAGTAAACCGTTAACCGACGTCGACCGTAGTAATCAAAAAGAGGAAGGACCCTATGCGTTTGAGTTTATATCGGCGTGTTCACATGACCCCTAAGAGAGTAGTGATTGATTTTTATCTTTTGACCAATCCACACAACCCTTTAAGGGACAAGTGACCACAATCGCATTGGCCAATCTACTTATGCGTATCTTATAAATTCTTATAGAGCTACATTTGGCCAAACGACCATTTGCCCGATGGTGTTTGGCAGAACGGACATTTGACCGAATGGACATTTCACCGACTATCGTACACGTATTTTTTTTACATGAGATTTTTATTTTATTCTTTTTTTATTAAGGCAACCCGACCTTTAAAAAAAAACATAACTTTAGTATCGTACGAAATAAAAAAAATTAAAATTTCGGCAATTAGTGTTGTTATAAAAAGACAGGGATTTAGATCTAAACAATGTGTATTAATTATAAACGGATACAAGATATAAGGATGTGCGATTCTTGATCTGTGTTGTGGGTTCGTCAAGATAGATTGTCCCTCAGCGTCAGCGTGACGTCGTCATTGGCCCTGGACTGCTTATCGGGTCAGTATCAGCTGTCCTGGAATCTGAATAACAGGGATTGGTTGCGAGCAGGGACGGCGCGAGCAATTCGCAATTTACGGTAGTAGTTGTGGAAAAGGGCGGCTGTCAGGGTAACAAGAATAGGTCGTCTTAGTGTAATGGAGTCAGGTCGACACAATATAACCTCCGGCTAGCTGACTTCCGGTGAGCGATACTGGGCGCAACTGTGTCAACTGGCTGAGTCCCTATTGTTTAGTTCAGCTACTTAAAAGCGGCGTTCCGACGTAGTTGTAGACACCTGGCTCCAAAGAGACATGGACAAAAATGGTTGTCGGATTCAGAAAACTGTGTTTCTTTTCAATTCTATTTTCGCCACAGTGAGCGCTGTACACGAGTATTTCAGCACACAATTCTGTGGTAACACGCGAGAGTATGTCCTCCAACTCTGGTGGGATCATGATGATTAGAGAACAAATCCCAGTTTGCCCAATTCCACTTCTAAGCAGTTTGGAACCGCAGAAATAAGACACACTTTGGCGACGGTCTCCATAATAACAGCAGGGAGAGGCCCCGTCGGGCGTCACCGAACAAAATTAGACCTAAAAATCGTAACAGTGACTTAAACGGAATTGTCGCCATAGATTTAAAGACTATGGAAATCCCATAATTCAATTAAAATAACAATCAAAAAAATAATAAAACAAAAATTTTAGTTTTACTAAAAGTTGGTCAAGGAAAAAATAGAGGAAAAATATGGACGGGTGTCTGTGTGCGTTCATTGGCATGCCGTGATTTTCCGCTCATTGTGCTGGTCCAAAGTCGTGGCTCAATTCTGACACTGGTCGCAGTGTTAGTAAGGTCTCAGTCAGTGCTGAAACAGAAGAATTCTCCCTCTAAGTAAAATCATGACTCCAGTTTAAAACAAGTAAGAAAATGTTTATTTTCTTTGGAGATTACATTGATATTGGTTTTCTTCTACTGAACAACAGATTTGCAAATCAGAATTCGTAGTCACCCTAAATCAAAACACAAGTCCAATAGCTTAGAAACCGTGGACTCATCTTTCTCCGAAATGTACACAAACTCAACTGCCTGTGAGAGGCTCAGATGGCTAACTGCCTCCCTCTGCTAAAATTTATATAGATATCACAGGGACCACCACAAAAAGGCCACTTGAGATAATGATCAGCCTTATCTATGAACATAAAATACCTAATGTCTAGGGGTTCCTGTATCTTGCCAGCCATTATTTTGAACAAAACTCAAGTGGGTCATAACCACGCCAGGGAACCTCGTATCTGAAGAAGCATATATTCTCAAGTGGACAAATAAAATTCTGGGTGGCCAAACCCCAAATCAGAGACATTTACAATATCTTGGGTGATTCTCGTTTCTTAAGTTATTCGCAAGCATTGCAACTAGGCAACCTACTAAATATGCCGCATAGTGCATGTTTACTAGCATATCGGTAGAGAAACATAATGCTGTAATGTATTGTTAGCAGTTATGTAACTCCCTATTTTGTACATATTTGCATTTATCTGTATTATTCCTTTTTTGAGTTTGTACGTGTGAATCAGATGATTCTGGTGTTGGCATTAGTTTCCCCGATGTTTTTCTAGTTAGAAATCTTTCTGGAAAGACATCGCGTACTTACGGGAAGGACTACGAGAAGGTTGCCAACATCCCTAAGTGACAGTGGTTCTGTGGAACCGATAGGATTCGAACTTGGGACACCCAGGTCTTCAGTCCGATATCCACTTAACCACCGTCACCTCCCTACGAAATTGCTTGTAAAGAGAGATACGCCATGATGCTCTGTAAGACTGATGTCGGAAATTTGAGTGCCAAATTCACCCTTTTTTTCATCCAGCGTACGACGAGCGTACGACGAGCGTGGACGTAAGATGCACGTGAATTCTCTGAGCATTCGAAATTAAGCTGTGAGACTGAACAGAGTTACTTCTACCCGCTTAAATAAGTTCATTAGAAAATTAATGCGCCTGTAGCAATTATACGTTGACGAACTATTTTCTTTTTCGAAAGCCTACGCTCCCACGCAGAGTGATTGTAGATACGTTATTCAATTAATAAAAAAAACTGTGCATGGGAAGTACTTCCGTTGAACAGTATATACACTTTTGCCCGCTTTTCAGCAGTCGGATCGAAGACGTCAAGACGGGCACACGTGTGACATGCGCAGAACAGTTGGATTTGAGAGTCGACGAGCGCAGGTGTATACGCTCTTGTCCGAGTTTGAGCACTATGGGATATCTTCTTAACCAGAAACTTAAACTTGTTCATGACCTTTTGCTGTTTGTTTGTGACGCGAAGATATGAATAAAATTGATATTTAAAAATGTAAAAGAAGAATTTGTTCTGCTAATGAAGCTAATAGTAACTTATCTTTTATACTAAAAGTTTATGCGCTAAAATGAATTTGACATTGAAATGTCAAATTGTTTACGCTGCAGCATTTAATATTTTTCCAGACGAAAGGTATCTAACTGCAACTTTAACCATAACGAAGGAATTCCCATCCTGAATTTGTCGAAGGCGAAGTGTGTGATGTATGCATGTGTGTCGATGGAAAAACAGTTCTTGAAAAAAGTATAAGAAGAAATGAATCCGGCGTGAGGAAAGTCTTTGAAAGCCGTACACAAAGAAAATGAGTTGAGAACTCTTACCGTTGTTTGACCACGTGTGTTGATAGTTGTTATGCCGATGCCATTTGAAGAGAAAAGCGTGAGACGAAGCGCTAGTGTATTAGCGTCGTTCTGTCGACCAGAGAAGAGAGAGAGAGACAGACGGAGCGCTGGTGCCAGCGTTGTCCTGCCGAGGCTGGTCGGTGAAAAGAGAGATGGATTTTCCGTTTGCAACGGTTTTTATAGTCAGAAGGGCAGATAACTCTGGTGTCGCTTTACAGTGCCACCTGTCGGTGAAAAAGCGACACCTACCGGCAAACCGGTGTAGTTATGTTTTGAAAGGAGGAAGTAACTGCTACAAGGACTCCCCCCCCAGATTGAAAAATATTGAAAATATTATTCAATATGTACAGTTGTAGATGAGAAGCATTCTTTGTGGGTATGTCTGTTTTGCTGTTGAAGATTAGAAAAAGTAGTGTGCACGCTACTTATTTCTATTTTTCTATCTGTATTGAATGATTGATCGCAAGTGCGTCTGCGGAATTGAGTGTTTGTAACGCATGTGGATCTGCGTGTTGTTTGGGTCTGCGTCAAGTTTGAGCGCAAGTGAGTTTGCGGTCGAAAAATGTTGAGTGCAAGTGAATTTGCACTTGTTGGTGGCGTTGTTCATGTTGATTAGTCTGCGTGATGCGGAGCTGATGAACGAACGTTGAATTGTCAGTGTTGTCCGGGAATGTTTGGTGGTTGAGTCTGCGCGGTTGTTGATGAGTGAGCACAAGTGGGTCTGTGCGGTGTTGATGAGCGAGCACAAGTGAATCTGTGCAGTGTTGATGAGTGAGCACAAGTGAGTCTGTGTAGTTGTTGATGAATGAGCACAAGTGAGTCTGTGCAGTTGTTGATGAATGAGCACAAGTGAGTCTGTGCAGTTGTTGATGAATGAGCACAAGTGAGTCTGTGCAATTGTTGATGAATGAGCACAAGTGAGTCTGTGCAGTTGTTGATGAATGAGCACAAGTGGGTCTGTGCAGTTGTTGATGAATAAGCACAAGTGGTTCTGTGCAGTTGTTGATGTTGTTCATGTTAATTAGTCCGT
The DNA here is from genome assembly GCA_963556195.1 of Sepiola atlantica. Taxonomy (NCBI): domain Eukaryota; kingdom Metazoa; phylum Mollusca; class Cephalopoda; order Sepiida; family Sepiolidae; genus Sepiola; species Sepiola atlantica. Next base: position 150,460,276 of record OY744523.1, read on the forward strand.
GTTGTGGAACTGATGAACAAACATCTAGTTGTTGAGATTGGTGGTACACTATGGTCAAAATCAGATGCACAAATGTCTGCTAGTGAGTTAGCAGGTCCAGGTACAAGTGGGTCTGTACTGGTGTTGGTGCGCGTCGTTCGAGTTGATGTGTCCTCCAGTTGATCAACGAACGTCCAGTTGTTGAGTATTTAGTCGTGCTTGTTCAGTTGTACTCATTTTGAACTGGTGTGATTTCTTCCATAGTGTCGTCAGTGATGTCCGGAAAGTTTTGGTGCTTGATGAATGTCCGGGAAGATGTGGTTGTTCAAGTTGATGTGTCCCCCTGTTTATCAACGAACGTCCAGTTGTTGAAGAGGGTTGGTAGCCCTTGAAGGGTGATGTTGGTGCTTGCTGAGCCTGACTTTTTACAACCAGTATTAAGTCTTGGGGCTTGGTGATGTTGTTCGTGTTTGGCATCGTGTGTTGTCTGTTTTGTAGTTTTCTTTTCTTTTATATATATATTTCCAACATGTGGGTAGAAGGGAAAAAGAGAAAACAGTGAGTACAGAAATTTGTTTTTTTTTCATATATATCGTATACTTTTGAAAAATGCCTCACACGGACATAAAGCAATATTCTGCTAATATACCACCCCCGAACGAATGACTCTCGTTGGAAATGTTGCTAATAACTGGCGAAAATTTAAACGAAATTTTCTCAATTATTCGATCGCTAGTAGATTGTCTAAAGAAGCAGATACTTCGTATCAGACATCGGTATTTTTAGTAACTATCGGGGAGGATAGTTACGATATATATGAAGGGTTGAAGTTTAACTCTGAGGAAGAAAAGACGGACCTAGAGAAGGTGATGAAGAAGTTTGAGGATTTTTTTGTGGGCGAAATACACGAAGCTTACGAATCCTATACATTCCATCTTCGCAAGCAAGAAGTATCGGAAGGTATCGAGACCTATATAGCTGCTCTTCGACAACTTGCAAAGAACTGTAATTTCGGACAGCTACAGGATAGGCTTATTCGAGACCAAGTCGTTGTCGGAGTTCGAAGCGATACCGTCAGAGAAAAGTTACTGTCTGATAAACAGCTTACTCTAGACAAGTGCCTACAAATAGGTAGAGCCTACGAAACTTCGAAACAACAGACGCAGACCATTTCCTCCGGTGCCGATGCAGCGGATCCTCAAATCAACCGGGTTATGAAGCGAACCTACAAGACAAACTTCACCAAACAACCACACCCGAAATCGAAAATGCCTAGCAAATGCACACGCTGCGGGAAATTTCCATTCCACAATAGAAATGACTGCCCAGCAAAAGATGCACGCTGCAGAATTTGTTCGCAGAAAGGGCATTATGAGATGGACCACTGGCCCGAAAGAGCAAGGCGGGACCCTGAACTAAAACAGTACTGGTTTGTCAACCAGGACCTAACAGTTTACCAGGGACTTCTAATATACCAGAGCCGACTTGTCATTCCTAATGTACTTCAAAAAGACATACTAGAGCGTCTACATGAGGGACACCAAGGTATTGTCAAATGCCGAGCACTAGCTCGCGAAAGTGTGTGGTGGTCTGGCCTCTCTAAACAAATTGCAGACAAAGTTGGGAAATGTGGTATCTGAAAAAGAACGAAAATATCCACCAGAACCACTACAACCCACCAAATTACCTGCATATCCATGGCAGAAAATAGGAATGGATCTGTTCGAATTCATGGGACACCGATATCTTCTGATTGTCGATTATTTTTCCAGGTGGATTGAAATAGCCCATTTACGGACAACCACCTCAGCCAGCATAATAGAGCATTGCAAATCAATATTCGCTAGGCATGGGATCCCAGAGACAATCATATCTGACAACGGTCCCCAATTCAATTCTAGTGAATTCAGGAACTTTTCAAATGTTTTTGACTTTCTGCACCTCACAAGTAGCCCCCATCACCCGCAAGGAAACGGAGAAGCTGAACGTGCAGTCCAGACAATAAAAAACTTATTGAAGAAAGCAAGTGACCCATACATAGCACTGCTAAATTATCGCAGCACTCCTCTGCAACACGGCAAGAGTCCTGCAGAGCTGTTAATGAATAGAAAACTAAGAACACGGATCCCTACCATTCCTCAAAGAAATTCATTTGATCAGCAAAACATCGAGGAACATAGAAGTGCAGACACCCAGCTCAAAGCCAGATAAAAGCAAAACTATGACAAACGTCATCGGGCTAAAGATCGTCCTGCTTTTGAAAAAGGAAAACCAGTCTGGGTCAAGATACCTAAGACCAGTACAGCTGTAGTAAATAAAACTCTGTCACCAAGGTCAGTACTAGTTAAGACAGATTCAGGACTACACCGACGCAACAAAAGTAATCTGCGCCTAAGGAACGGAGAAACCAGCTTCTCTCAGGTGGCTACCCCACAGGAAGCAAACACCTTACCACGTTCCCCTCGATATGGATATATGTATAGTTGTGATGATGACTCAACAGATCTTCCCAGTAACCAAAGAAACATCCCACTAGAGAGTTCCAGAGGTCCTGACCAAGGGAAATATACAAGAAGCGGTCGACAAGTTCGACCACATAAAAGACTGTCCTTGTAAAGAACTTTACAACCGAAAGGGGGTGTAGTGTTACTGCACCGGATTCACCGGTGAGGGGACGAGTTACGCCCCCTGGCGATGACTCAGTGAGAATGTATTTTGACCGCCAATAAACCTTGTTATTTATCCTATACGTCTCTCTGTCTTACTACTCATTTAACCCAGCCAATAACATTACACTAAATATTTTTTTAAACAACATTACTGCATTTACTGCAAAAAGAAAGACCGACAGCCAGCAAATTTTATAAATAGATACAGTTTTCTTGTGTGTTTTTTTCAGCATGATTTTCACTGTAAAATGTAGGTTATCAAATAATGTTATCCTCAGACACGAACCAAAAAGAATATATAAAACAGGAACGTGTTTTAAAAAAATATAAAAGAAAAACAGAAGTAATTAGATATTAATAGAAAAAAAGCGTTATGTCCAATATTAAATCTAAAACAACTTCTTTCAAATTCAAAATTTCTGCCAGTTTTATTTTCTCTACGTACCGTGCACTTCCTAAGTGTTCCGAAACTAAGATGGAGACTTTTTATTTATTTTTTTTTTTTGGAGGGGGGCAAAAGACCTATGCAAATCAGTCTCAACTATAAAAATAGTTTCTTGTAAGACGAGATGATCGCATTGAAATAATTCTCTTTCTACCTTCACCCCCAACAGTATGTCGATTAAATAACTTATGCCCTCATTGTCCCCTTACGGGTGCATTTAAAGATTCGATAATACTTCCATTGGCTTCCCCAGTAAATTTTACATAAGCATACACTTTTAGATTTTATATAGATTCTTTAACCATTCTTTCTATAAGGGAACACAGAAACATCACACACACAAACATATACACAGGGATTGGGTAATATATATATATATATATATATATATATATATATATATAAAAATATGAGAGAGAGAGTGTGTGTGGAGGAGAGAGAAGCAGACAGACAGAGAGGTGAAGATGCGTTATGTACTAAATATACCAAAATGCTACACTTACATTTTATTATATTTTAAAAAGGGGAAAAAATGAATCTTTGATTTGAAATGGGGTCGGGGGGGGGGTAGAAACGAAACTACACATTTGATGTTTTCAGTATGATACTGTGGCGTGGTCCCTGACTTTAGCCTTGGCGTCTTTTGGATTTTACTAAGAACCACGCCGACAATTAATACAAATTATAAAATGGGGGTTATAAATGGCGAAGAAAGGAAATGGGGCTATATACGATTTTCATTTGTTAAAAAATATTGAGTTAAAACGTTCCTGTGAAAACTCTAAGTTGTTTTTGAAACTGAAGAGGAAAGTGTATCCCAACGAACCGGGGAAAGCGAGATGGTGGCTATTCAAGCCATTCGCCTTTTGGCGTACGCTCGAATTGCATTCTATCCACCATAATACTCTGCCAACAAAATAATTCTGTTCCCTTGGTTCACTTAGAGGTGGGGGCACGTAGATATTTGGCACATAGAGGGTTACGTAGATATTCGAGACCACTTCCATTGTCTTCCCTGGATACCATTTATACATATGATATAAATTTCTATCAAAATATGATATATTTGAAGTTGTAAAAGAGGTTCGGCTCTGGCGCTGTAACTATCGGATTTTGACCCTGTGGGACACAGCAGATGCCAGAGAACACCCAGGAATTCACACCCGGGGCCTAAATTACCGGGATTAACTCTGCAAAAAACAGCAACCGCAGACCACAGTCCCAGAATTAACCAAGATGGCAGCATAGGGCAATCCCCGCAAACAGAACAGACATGAACAACTGTGACGTCACCGATTATAAGTCGTGGGTGTATTTTTCTTTCTTTACGGTCATTCAGATTCACTTCGTTAGTCAGAAATCCTAGCACGTAACACAAAACAAAATTAGGTACAGTCATTGCCGACAAATATACACATGCTCTGGTGCGGATGTATTTGTATATAAATATAGGTAGATAGTTAATTTGTGTTCGAGTGTAGAAAGTAACACACCAAAAAAAGAGTGTGTTCTTTTGGTTAAAATAAAATATTTACATGTTTAATTTTATTTGATAAATCAAAAAAAAAGGGAGAACAATGGTTTCGAAAAAAAGAAAGAAGGAGGAAAAAGAGAAGGGAAGAGAGAGAGAGAAAAAATGAAAGGGGCGAGAGAGAGAAGGGGGCAACGGCAGCAATATCGGTGGTGCAGTGGACAGAGGCCGAGGAGATGAGGGGGAAGACAGGCATGACTACGGCTATTGTAATAAGATGGGCTGTCAACTAAGTCGAGTTTTTTCTGGTGATGTCATTGCTAGTGGTAGCAAGAACCACTATCAATGAGGACCGGAAGTCCTCAGAACGCTTAACGCGCATGCGTCCATCTGTAATCAAGCAGACTCAGGCCAATAGTATTATTCATTCACTTGGAAATCATTGTTAACTTGTTCCTGCTATTGTGATTTTATATCCTTGCCATGAACACGGTTACGCTCCTAAGGATTATTCATTCACTTGGAAATCATTTTTAATCTGTTCCTTCAATTAAGGCATTGCATTAAAGTTGGAATTTCAAGTATTAAAAAAATAAATTAGAATTTTATTTCGGGATAAAAAATAAAATTTTAGACTAATTAATAAATTTCGTCCCAAATGCTTCACTTACATTTTATTATATTAAAAAAAGGGAAGATATATTCTCGATGTTTTCAGTCAGATACTTTCCTAACTAAACAATGCAGACATTGGTTAAGATAGATAGATAGATAGATAGATAGATAGATAGATAGATAGATAGATAGATAGATAGATAGATAGATAGATAGATATTATTATTATTTATTATTAAATTAATAAACAGTTGAGGAAACTGTTAACGTTCGTAGCGTTCTTAGTTTTCGTTTACATAAGTGGCTGCTTTGAGGCTTCGTGTAAGTCTCATAATAAAAACTTTCTGTTTTGTACGCAAACGCTGTTGGCGACAAGCAGATCATTTTTGATGACCAGGCAGGCAAGCTTTGCGAATTCATTTATAACATTGTTGAAGTGCAGGCTTCGGTTCATCACAGCTGTAGAACATGACACCTGCAGGTAAAACTGGAGTTAAGTGTGAAAAAGAATACTTCAAGTTACTCTGGGATATCAACGGATAAAGCATTAAAATGTTAGAAGAATTTAACGCTAGGCAACAGGAATTATACTGATTAAATAGCACAGTGTTCGCCACGGTATACAAGCGGGCTTTCAAATGTAATTAATTTTAAAGGTGCCAGAAAATATTATATTGCAACAGTAGTCGAAGCATTAGACAACAAAAGGTAACAGATTATAATTATAATCTCAAAAAGTACATCTCTGTTTACTGCACCCCTATAAAGATTTATGTAATCTATCTTTATGAAGTTGTAGTAAACAGAAATTTAGCCTTTATTATTAACTAGCAGGACTCGTGAACCGGCGTTGCCCAGGATAGATATAAATTACATCTAAAAAATATAAGTATTAGAGTATCAATTCGTTATTTCTCTTCGAATCACGTACAATTTATTTATTTAGACTATATTGAAATTCCAAGAAATTCACTCCCTCTTTTACCCTTTTCGATTTAATCACTGAAATGACAACATCCGTTTCATCCTGACCCCTTCTGTGACACATGTTCGGTGACACATGTACACATCTCGGTAACTCTGTTTTTTTGTTCATATATCCACGTATTATGAAGTTTTAACATGTGTATATATTTAAGTGTATTACTTGTAAGCGCAAATAAATCCTGTTATATTTTTATAAGTATAGTTTTGGGGTCATTTCTATTAATCTATTTTGTGTATGCGTAAGAACAATTAAGAAACCGATCATTTTTTTATATGCGCATTAGAACACTAACTCTGGTATTTCCACGTATTCTGATTATATTTCTGTGGTTCAGTACTAGTATTCTAGATGGCAGTTGAATGTGCGGGAGAATTGGTGCATCCTTTGACAGAACTTATTTTTCATCCTGTTAGGTGTCTAGCCACCCTCCTCACCAAATTATTAGTCATCGATGATCTGACCTGCAACAGGTAGCACTGGATTACATAGTACCTGAGACACGTTATAACAGATCTGACAAAATACATACAACGATAAATACGCACATAATATCATTTTATTATATAGATTTGAGAAATGCTAACTGAAAAACCTAAGGGAGAACATCTATTCCCCGTCATTTATCACGAGAAGATAACAAGCGAACCCTCGTGACCAAGATTCAAACCTCTTTTGATCAATGACAAACGCTCTTAGAAATAAATGAGCCAATCAATATCGACTGTGCATTCGCTGTTTGTGAGTTAATGAATCACGCACAAAAATACGTACTAGCAACTACGTACAAGCAAGTGAACATTTTTTCAAGTGGGTCCTGTTTGCCTGACTATTATTTTCACTTTCATAATCTCTCTGAGCAAATCTCGCTAAAAGACAGATGGGGGTCCGAAATGTTTCTTAATGAGTTCTATTTGTAAATTTACACATATTTATGAATTGAGAACAATAAGTGAGCTTTCATTAATATTTTTTACAATAGTAATATCCACAATAAATAAGTCCAAACATTCTACATGTTTAATGCAAGACATTAATATATCAAACACGTACTTTTAGGTAAAGTACTCTCAATACATATATATATATATATATATATATATATACATGGACGGCGGCACCGGGGGCGGGCGGGGGGGGGGCTCAAGCCCCCTCACTTTTTTACTTGCCCCCCCCCACTTTACGGTCATCAATAATGAAGTTATATATACATGTGTTTAACCGCCCCCCCACTTTTTAGGAGAGCCCCGCCACTTTTATAACTGTCCCGCCGGTCCTGATATATATACATATATATTAAATTAAATTAAAGATAATTGATCTATCGTTTAATAATAACCTATCGTGATAATAAAAAGCTCAATATATTGAATAGAGCAATCAATTCAAGAGATAAAAGATGATAATAAAAAATTGCAATATATATATATATATATATATATATATATATATATGCAAACATTGTTTAAAATAACAGAATTTGTCTGTTCAATTATACCTTTTTTTATTTTTTCAATTTTTCTGATGGTCTTTTTTGTATTAAAATCAAAAAAATTAATAAATGTTCCATAGGGTTCACATGTTTCACGAACGTTTTCGATTCTTCGTCGAATCATCCTCAGGTGTCAAAAGCAAATGAACAAAAACACTGGAGAAAGAAGAGAATTTTAAAAAGACGGTGGAGAAACGCGCAGAGAACGTTTTCCGCATTGTTCCAGGAAGTCGTTGGCGATTTTAAATTCAGCAACGCTGGATAGCATCACAGAACAAAATCGCATGATATGATGCCATCCAAGACAAGGCACACCTGAAGAAGGTCGCAGGTTACATCGCCCGGTACGTCTAAGTAGTCTTAATAATCCACATTATCAATCCTCCTCTAAAAACTTTCGAAATCCCTTATAATTTGGTCAAAATTTGTTGTCTCCACAGTTTCATGCTGAATTGAAATGAGAGACAAATTTGAAAGACCATTTTGCGACATGCTCGATCTCAAGTAAGTTTTAATGAGCTTCAGTTTTTCTGTGGCAGGAAGAGAAACTGTGAGCATTAAAACAGCCGTAGCACAATCACAATGTCTGGCAGTAGTTCTTACACTTGCCACTGATAAATGTCAGCCATTAAATTACAGATGAGTTGGTCATCATGGTTATGTCACGTTCCACTTCAGAAGCATACACTAAAAATCCAAAAGTCGGAAAGCTTCCAAACTGAGTCTAAAAACGGTCAAGTCAACATCATAATTCCTATCGAAAGTTTTCATTTTATTTCCCAACTCGGCTTTAATATCTCCAAGGATTGCTTGCGACGATAATCCAGCAAAAAAAGTTCTCAGATGAGACATGGAGTAAAATTTTCTTTCCAGTTTATTGGAACAAAAAATCCTGAAGATTTTGTGTTTCTTGGTTCAGTGGTTCCGGGATCTTAATCTGACATTAGCAGAAGAATAGGAATAACAACTTCAGCATTTGTACGACTAAAAGAAAAGATATGGAGCAGAAAGGGCATATTAACACCTCTTAAGTTAAGACTTTACAAAGCATTTATAGTTTCCATTGCAAGTTTAAACATGAACTATACTGGCAGAGCATCAGAGAAATATCAATGTCTTTGAAATTAAATGTTAAACATTTATTCGAAACTATCCTTGGCGTTTCTTTGCGAGATAGACAAAGAAATGCAGATATCAGAATTAAACTTAATATTAACAGATCCATCAACGATGGTGTTCGAAAAAGGTGATTAACGTGGTTTGGACATGTTTCTCGGCTACTAGTCTCCAGCTATGTTAAGAAATCATATAAGGAAGATTTTATTGAAGAAAGATCAATAGGGGGACCACCAAAGAGATGAGCGAGCAGATAAGGGTTGAGACTGGCATGCCACTACTGACTGCTGAAATACTAGCCCAAGAACGTGATAAGAAGCGTAATTTTGTTCTCAGGCATGTGGCGAAGATCTCTGGAGTATGTACATAGTCAAAGTCAAGCCAATTTTATTTACAATTCCATCATGGCATTGGTAAAGATTTCGCTGAATTCTTGCTCAAGTATTTGACCTTCATAAACTTGTTTTTCCCATATAGCTTTCTCTTTTTTCTAATCACAAGGTCACCATTTTGTGTGCTGTGTTATCGTAGATAACACCTGGGTGTTAGAAGAAAGAGAAAGGGACAATAATGAATGAACAGTTTCATTTCCATATATACACATTTATACTTGCATAAACATTTTCTCAAAGACAAATGTAAAAGGGGTTATGGAAACATGTAATGTGATACACATTATAATACAGAAAAGGAATGAACAGCATACATTTGTACCACTGAAAGTATACATGACTGTTCCAAATAAAATTAATAAAGAACACATGTTACCGAGGTTATAGCTAGAGATATATGTATAAGCAATGTAGTGTTCTGGGAGTCCATGCGACTGCTAACTGAAAAGGTACTTGACAGATACAGTGTTAGAGTTTGTAAGGGCTATGCAAAGATGGACATCTGGCCGGATTACGTCTTACGGCCTTGAAGGGTGAGGCAGAAAGGGAATAAGGTCTCGTCTTAAATTTAGCACATGCATAGAATTATTTTCTTGAATTCCAGACAGGATAGTGTGTGTGCGGAAAGAATAACGATCTTTCTCTCTCTCTCTCTCTCTCTCTCTCTCTCTCTCTCTCTCTCTCTCTCTCACACACACACACACCCACCCACCCACACACACACACACACTCTCTCTCTCTCTCTCTCTCTCTCTCTCTCTCTATCACTGGTCTACCATATTTGCATAGCCTCTTAGAACCGTTCGGATTCGTTAGGCGTCTTTTCTGGTAGCAGTTTCAAAGACTCCCAGAACATCACTACCAATGCAAATGTAAATCCTATTTACTTATACATTGTCCATACATATTCTCTATGTCCGACTTCTGAAACATATTTTTTTCTTATTATATGTGACTGTAATGTATTCTCTGTGTAGTAAGTATGTCTTTTGTTCTTTCTTTGTATACATTGTGTACCACCTTACATGTTCCATAACTTCTTTTACGTTGGTCTTTGACAAATTATTTATGTAACAATAAATGGGTATGTATGTGAATCCAACTGTTTCATTCATTATTGCCTTTTCCTTTCTTCATACTCTCCTGTGTGTTACCCGCCATAACACAACACACAAAATGGCGACCGGTAAGATATACCTAAACAGATGTCGCTAAAAATGTAAAAGCTAGTATATAAAATATTCGTTAGTTTTACATTAATGACCTCTAGTCATAAAACCGCAGAGAGAATATCATAAAAACAGCTTTTCCCCGGTTAAAAATGTGCAGAAGAAAAGAAGATAATATCTAAGGTTCGCATTTTTAGGTGGCGATCCCTTTGTTAACCCTAACCCTAACCCTTTGTTAGAACGTGCACGATAAGTTCTGCTACCCCCAAAATTAATACTATATTTCTGGACTTCTTAAAATGAAGAAAAAAGTTTGGAACTATTTTTTAAGAAAATGCTGTGCGCATCATAACATTAATTAAATGTGTTAAAATATTTTGTTTTTATGTGCTTATAAAAATCAGGAAAAGGGTAGGATATAGTTGGTTTCACATTTTTACTTAACTGTGTCAGAAAAATAAATTAATTAAAAAAAAAGTTTTGACTGTAATTCAACTTCCAACCGATTTTCGTGCAACCCACTTCCTCTCTGCCTTTCTCTCTGCAATCCAAATCGCTCCTCCTTGCTTCCCAGCTGTCCTCTTAATTTATATCAGCTGATCTCCACATATGCAAATCAGACACCACTATAAAAACCTGCACTCATGAAGAGAATCCCTTCTTTACCCTGTAGACACGACATGCGAAGCATCTCATTTTTTTTCCTGTCAGTGAGTGTTCCTCTTTATTGTCACATTATGAGTATTGTTTTGTTGGTTCGAATGTCCGTCGTAGTCTATATAATTACAGTAGAAGTGTTGCTACCTTCTTTTCTCTAGTTGGCGAAATGGGTTGATCTGTAATACTTCATCTTCCCTCCTCCTTATTGTCAGTTTTCAGTGCAAACAACTTCTGATACATGGAAAGCTATCCCCTTCTGTCACACGATAACGTTTATCTGCTTAATCGTTCGCAACTTGCTTTCTTTCTCTTGGTTGGCGACAACCATTATGTCATTTATGCACTGTAAAAAACATTCTATGCTGAGAAATAGAAGCCATTTTTAACGAATGCTCTAAGTATTATCAAATGAACGGGCTATGGACAATTTTTGGTTGTTTACTTATTCATTGTAAACAATTACGGTAAGCATCTTCCTGGAGTAGAAGGTGAAACTGATAACGAACGTTTGTCTGAGCCTGTGCCCAGCAACACTTAACACCATTATGCTTACGCTGGTCCCATTGGGATACCTGCCACTATAGCAGTGAGAGTACGAAAATAATAGCAGACATCAGACATGTTCGAATGTTCTGCATAAAGCGGTATGCGTCAAATAAGTGTGCATATTGTTTCATGCAGTTGAATTGACACGTTTTGTTTCAGAAGAATAGTGCAACTCTTTTCAAATGCGTTTTTTTTTTCAAATTGCTTGCTCGTCTCCTTGTTTCAGAACTGTTTTCATTTCGAACGAACGAAACTTTGCTGCTATATAATTCTTTTTATAATTTTAAGTACATGTGTTGTCCCCCTTTTAACTTTTTCTGGGCATAGTTTGCTTGAGTTTTAGCAAACCTTTTAAGGTGGAGTGATGATGTTGCACCAGAATTATCTGTGATCTTGCTTAGACTGATATCCGAGTTATGTCCCTTGAATTATTCTGGTCAATGTTTGGGAAATGCCCTCACTTGTTCGGAAGAAAAACCGTTCCACGCATGTGCAGGAATAATCTATCTATCTATCTATCTATCTATCTATCTATCTATCTATCTATCTATCTATCTATCTATCTATCTATCTATCTCTCTCTCTCTCTCTCTCTCTCTCTCTCTCTCTCTCTCAAGGCCGTCGGACGTGTCCGACTGGCAACACTAATACTGCGACTGTCAGGCGCCTTTTCTGGAGGCAGTCGCCGAGACTCACAGAAAACTATAACTAACACAAATGTAAGATTTACGTGTACCGTGTTCATTCTCTATCTCAGATCTGGTATTGTGACTGTAATAGTTTTTATCTTTAGTAATTATCTTTATTGCGCCACGACTGCATCCTGAATCCAGTATGAATCCCCATCCCACAACTTCCGAAACATGCTTCATTGACTGGCTCGTTTTGTCTTTTTTATGACATGTCAATCTTTTGGGTTATTTAATGCTAAAATACAATACCTTTTGCAAACGTTTCATTGATTGGCTTCGTTCGTCTGTTTTACGGCATATATGCAAACACATCCTTGTAATATATATGTATATATGAAGGTCTTTTAATAAATCTCTTGAAAAAAACAATTATTTCGAATTTTGTTTTCATAAATCTTTAACTCTGCATTGTCTGGAATTGATTTATAGGAAAAGTTATTTTAATCTCAGAGGAATATTTGTTTGGGCAATTCTTATTTTTTTATTTATTTATTTATTTATTTATTTATTTTACTAATGAGTCACTATTTATCAAAGCTAAAAATCATTCGAGCATAAGGGTTAATGAGATGGACAGATTGTCAGTTGAATGATGAAGAAATTGAGGAGGATGGTAAATGAACGGAATGAACAAAATTTGATTATTTGTGAGGACAGTTTACGACAAGTATCTGTTGATATAGGATTTGAAGATGAGAATGTTGTAGTCCGCAAGGTAACAGCCATGTGGTAACGTTTTCCACAAATGTAAATTTTTTTGGAATAAATTCTGGCAATAGTGGAAAACAAAATAGAGTATGTCAGGGTTGAACATTGAAAATTGAGGCAAGTATAAAAATAGGTTTTCTACCTTGATTTGGGTGTGCTGATCTCGAACAAGATATCAATTTTCACAAAAAAAACTCCATTGTTTTAGATGTGCATGTATGCTAACATATGTATGCTA
>OY744523.1:150488452-150713452 GCA_963556195.1 Sepiola atlantica
TGAGCTACAGTTGTGGTGAAAACTTAGAAAAATTATTAAAAACATAACAATAAAATATTAAACAGCAATAAAAAAAAATTTTTTAAAGTACTGAATCAAATGATAAAAACAACAAAAATTAAGACTTGCAACTGCATAAACAAAACAGAATGTCCCCTGCAGCAAAATTGTCTCACAACCCAAATAGTCTACCAGACCACAATTTCAACCAAAGAAAACCCAACCCAGAAAAAATACTTTATTGGCATGGCTATATTATTATTATCATCATTATTAGTTCTAGGAGTTCTACACAGATCATCGTCAGTGATTGTTCACTGACAACAACCAGTAGTATTTCCTGGAGTCTGAGTGACAACAAGCCTCCCCAGATTTCCAGTATTCTTCACCTCTTTTCGATAATCATCACAAATAACCTTGCAGTATCGTAACAGCCGCTTACCATTGATTTCTCGCTGGTAAGGACCATTGGTCTTCTCTGGGATTTAGGTGGCAATAAGCCACCCCAAGTCCCAGCATTCTCTGCACTTTTCCAGCGAAGGTCTGGTTTGTGCTGTCCCTCCTCGGTCTTCTCATCCTCCTCGACCCTCTACAAATATTTTGTCTGGTGTCAGCCTAGGCCGGCACCATTTTTTTTTTTTTTTAATTTAATTTAATTTTTTTTTAAATTTAAATTAGGGGGGGGAGAGAAGGGGAAGAACTTATGGTGTTTGTTGTAATTTCTGTTCCTTGGTCCATTTTTGTGTGGTGATAGTTGAGGCCGGTGTAATTTATTGGGGAGGGGGGAAGATTATGAAGTGATGTTTCTTGCCGTTTCTGTTCCTTAGTTCGTGTTGTGGTGTTCCTCATGTCGTTTTGTTTTCTCCCTGCTGTAAATTCCTTGTGACTGGTTAGCCTTTGTAGCTTATGCGTGTTTGTTTCCGCATTCGAGGATTTTCCTTAATATTGCAGCTGTTTTGATCATTGCCGTCCTTTGTATGGTTTCGATGGTCCCTTTGATTCCAATTTCTCCCAGTCTTTTCTCCAGGTTTTTGGGGATTGTTCTTAGTGCTCCTACGATTATTGGTATTATACTAACTTTCTTCATGCTCCATATTCCTTTCAGTTCTCTGGCTAGTTCTGTGTATTTACTTCGTTTTTCCGTGTCTTTGATCTTCACTTTGTGGTCGGCGAAGTCTACGATTTTACAAGATTTTTCCTTCTTGTCGATTATAATAACATCAGGTCTCCTTGCTTGTATGAATTTATCTGTTTGTGTATCCATATCCCATTATCTAAAAAAATAACCCAGTCTGTAAACTGCACAGTGTTCTTTTTTAGTTGGGGAGTGGGTAGCCCCATATTTGCAACTATATCCCCTGCAAGAACGGTTCTAAAATATATTTTCAATCGATATTTATTTCATAATTACCGAATTTTCCTACTTTGATAAAATTGACGAATTTTTATTTACCGAATTTTCCGTTGCACCGAGGTAAACACAAGGTCTGTTTTCAATGTGTGTAAAATCCAGATTTCTAAAAAGGGGAACTCTGGACTGTAACAAAAATGAAAATTGCCTTAGTCTAGAAGAATTTCTCCTTCACTGACCAAGGACAAAAAAGATGAAGTGTAGTATCAGAACAGATACTATAATTTACAATATTTATTTGCACAAAATTATACAAAAATTGATACTACATTTTGCTCCTAGTCAAAAGGCCAAGAAAGTATGTAACCATTCTAGTAAATTTTTAGGGTTGCCACCTGGACTTAAGGTTATTGATAGAGTCAATTGATTTTTTTGGTGGGAGGGCTATTTCCACATGGACTTAGGGTTAGTGGTAGGATCAATGGATTTTTTTATCCCCCCCCCCCCCAAAAAAAACAACACAATTTATATCCCTCTGCAAAAAAATATGGTTATATGCTCTTAAAACGCTATCGCAATAACGATCGGGTAGAAATGGGTGATAATTGTACGTTAAATTTATATGCAAAACTCTAAATTCTGAAACAATTGTTTTTCTTTCCTAACATGTAATCGCCTAAAGAAAGGATACTCTCATTTTTGTTATGGGGAGGGATGGGGTGAGGGTATCTATCTACAAATTTATCAACAATTATTTAAATATAACATGTTCAAATATTCTTTAAAGTCTTCCAGTACGATATAAAAATTAATATATATACTGTAGAAAGTATTATTAATTTAACACAATAATTATATAAACATTTTAAAACTTTTCCACAAAAAGCATATATAACAAGCCGCGCATGCGTGGTCACCCTCTGTATGTGACTCGATGTGGCGAGTGTAAAATGCAATACATTTGGGGCATTTTTGACCCCCCCTTTGACCCCCTGGGGGCGCGAACCAGAATTTTTCTGAGGTCAAGATGCTCATTTTATATCCAGAACAATTGCCTCTACATTTTGGCCAAGTTTCAGAAAAATTGAATGGATGGATCAAACGTTATGGGAGAAAAGGGTCATTTTTTGTCATTTTAGGGGGCTTTTGACTCCCTGGGGGCGTGAACCAGATTTTTTCCAGGGTCAGCGATACTTATGTTCTATTAGGAACAATTGCCTCCACATTTTGGTCAAGTTTCAGAGAAATTAAATGGATGGATGAAAAGTTATGGGGCAAAAAATGTCATTTTTTGCCATTTCGGGGCCTTTTGACCCCCTGGGGGGCTAACCATATTTTTTTTCAAAAATCGGAGAATGTCACTTTCTAACCTGACCAAAGTTACAAGTTTATGCAAAATTTCAGAGAACTTCAATGGATGGTTGCGGAGAAAAATCCGGACGGACGGACGGACAGACGGAAATGCCTCAAAACATAGGTCCCCCGATTTTATAAATCGGGGGACCAAAAAGCCCACAGTTTCAATAGGGAACATCTTTGCTTTCACTGCTAAGAAAACAATACGAAACTAATAGAAAAAAAATGCAAATATTTGGGGGTTAACATCTTCAACATACCCAAGAGCTAATATCTTCAATATAGCCAATTTTTCTTCATTTTCTTCATTAATAAAGAGAATTTTCAATTTGGCATTTTTTTTTAACTTTCTTTCATCTAAAAGTGTGGCTTCAGTTTTCAGTTTGGCCTTTTTTCCTGAAAAATTTAGCTTCAAAAGTCAATTGTCACCTTTTTTTTCTACTAAAAGTCACACCGCTCTGTTTCTATGGCACCAATCGTTTTAATACTAACATATTTAGAATCACCTCATCGAGTTCTATCTTTCTATTTTTCCATCCTTAAATTATATTTATAATTAAAAAGTGATGTCGAGTTAAAGGGCATGAGGAGCGTTACTCAATTGGCATTTTTGTCAATTTAAGCTGCTCAACCCTTCTATATCTTAGACTCCTTTCGAGATGTTTATATTTTTAGATTCCTTGTGTTGTTTGCTACATTTTGGGTATAAAAATAAATATTTGTTTAAATAAAAAAAGTTATGGTTATTCAAAGTCAATGGGGGTGTTATCCTACACGCTGATGACCACACATATTTTGAATAACTTTTTTTCTACTGGACCAAATTTTAATTTCTTTATGTTCAAAAAAGGCTTGGGACTAGTCAATTCTAGTGCAAAAAAACGCATCAAGTTTGGATGAAAACTGAATTAAAGACAAGCCCAATAATCGGTCACGATTGGGTAAATGTTTACCATAAGCATATTATTAGTAGTGTGTGAATGATGCATAATTTTGGTTATTTGGACTACATTTCTCATCTTGAGTGTTATCATCACAACGTTTCGGCCGTTGTAACTTCCGGCCTTCGTCAGGTGTATCTCTTCAAACTCGGGAATATTTCTGTCAAACTCGGGAATCAGGACGGGATTTCGAACGGAGCCCTTTATTTAATCCACGGGGTGGGGGATGCTCTTGTTCCGTCAGCCATGAGAAGTCTTCAATAATTCGCAATTCTTCATATCACCCGACCGAAGATTTGAACCTTCAACCTTCAGATGACTATCACTTGGAACTGAATTTAACTTAGTACTATATCCACTTAGTATGAATTTTGGGAGCCTTAAACCTATTGTTTTTTTTCTATGTGTAGTCTTACAAACGAAATGCTGTGATGATAACACTCAAGATGAGAAATGTAGTCCGAATAACCAAAATTATGTAAATTATCAAGCTCATCTAAAAGATTCAGAAATATATAAAGTCCAATGTATATATATATATATATATATATATATATATATATATATATATATATATATATATATACATTGAACTTTATTATACAATAGAGCATACGACGAAACAGCTGTCTCTGAATGACTATATCTTACAGAGAGAGAAAAAAGATGTCATTTATTTGTTTCCTTTATTTGCGAACGAATTCGACTACTACCCCTGAAAAAAATTTAGATGTTCGATCGGAATAGTTCTTCCATTCGCCAATGTGATGTTCCCGGGGGTGACATATATTTAAAAATATAATTATCCACAGCACGTGGTTCGTCATCT
The DNA here is from genome assembly GCA_963556195.1 of Sepiola atlantica. NCBI lineage: Eukaryota > Metazoa > Mollusca > Cephalopoda > Sepiida > Sepiolidae > Sepiola > Sepiola atlantica. The sequence continues at coordinate 150,492,930 of OY744523.1, forward strand.
TAAAACTCATCAGCATGGCTGAAACTAACGAAACCGGGACTCCATAGATTGAAGGCCAACATTCTACCACTGAGCAAAGCTCGGTTAGTGGAAGAAGTGTATCGCTTTTTAATAGATGCCATTTACTTGTTTACCTTATTTGTGATACGTGAACGAATTCGGTTTTTCATACAGAAAATGATTTTACCTTAATGTTGTGGGCCTGTTTAGAGGCTGAAATGAAAACACGGACACGGGGGTTAGGTTAAACAAGTATATTGGAAAAAATATATATAACAGAGAAACAAGAGAAGTGGTACGTCAGTCCTGACTGCCAGTATAGACTGGGGTTGGTCTCAACAACTGAGAAGCGTAATGCTTCCAGTATTTATGGAGAATGGAAGAGTCCAAATGTTCGTTATAGGTATGGCGCCATAACAGTCCATTCCCAAGCCTTACCTCCTCAGGAGTCTAGTATTGTTTCCTTTTTGAATTGACGCTATTCTTGGGTTGATTGAGGTAGCTGTATGTTGAAAGTGTTGTTTCTTGTAACCATAACGTCTTCTTGGGTAGTGCTGTCGGTGTCTTCTGATAGTCGTTCCCTAATGTGGTTTATGTTTCTCTTATGAGAGAACTGGTGGTATCTATCAAATTCAGATTTGATATCCTCCATCTTTTTAATTCTAGATGTCTGATTTTTTAGAAGATCTTTACATTTTGAAAAAATGTCTTGTTTGCTTCGACATTCAACTTCAAGACAAGCCATTTTATCTTTCATAGTTTTTAGTTCTTCAGAAAATTCTTTGAGTTGTAACTTTAGTGATTCCAGCTCCAGAACCATGAATTCACTCTCTTTAACCTTCCACTGGTTATTCAAAGAATTTGGATTAATTTTTTTCAGTTTGGTGTTCGCTTTTTCCAGTATGAATTTTGTTTCCTTATGTGATTTAATTTTTGTCATTTCTGCCGACAATTTATTTTAAGTCCATTTCATACGATTATTAATGGTTGAAACAAAAAAAAAATTCCGTTTTTCTGACCCTGTCATCAGGTTTATTTTCTTCTGACTAGAATTCTCGGTTGATAATCCCCATAGTTTAGATAGTTGAATCAAATCTACGCCAAATAAATTACTTGTGTTTTTAATATGTATATTTTTTCTTGTTTCGTTGTTCTGTTAAAACTCATGTCGGTAATTATTTCACACTCGAAATTTAATTTTTCACCAGTCACTGTTTTGGCTACTTGATTGGTTCTTAGTATGGTCGGTTTTCTCAACCGTCTCCACCTATGCATGTTGATAATTGATACGTCTAAACCCGAATCCAATTGTAGTTTTACGTTTTTATTAAAGATTTTTACCTGAACATATCTCCTTATAATATTGCCGCCATGTTTGATAGTCTTTGTAGATTTAACACGCGTTTTATTTCCTTTAATCATTCTACAATGTGAAATTTTGTGTCCGATTTTTTTTAAAAATCAGGCTGATTTTAAAACGAAATGAGCCTTCTATTACCCAATGCAGGCTTCCTCACCGACAACAAGGGCTTGGTGGTCATTTATTTTTAGAAGGCTGGCTTGTTTTTAAGGCGTGAAAATCCCTTTTTTGTTTTGAATTGTTTTTGGATGAGAGTTGAATTTTGATTTCTGACGTACTTTTCGTATGTGTGCAATGCCCGACTCTTCGATGTCTTTCGAATCCTGATTAACACTTATGAATCTTTGGCAGTCTTCAGCTAATTTTTGCAGTGTTAAGTTCGGTTCATTTTCTAATTTATTTAGAACTCTATGTCTTATTTCAGCGTCTTTTCCTGATACTAATCCTTGAATGAAGATAAAGCATTTAAAATTATCAGCACTAAGTTCGGCTAATTTAAAATTGTCGCAGTGTTTATTGACGACTGGTGCGAACGTTGAATAATCTTCGCTGTCTTTTTTTACCAGGTTTAGACACTTCCAGCGTTTGTGAAACAATGAAGTCTTTGGGATGAACAGCTCCGTTAGAAGATTTACAGCTTCAGTAAAAGTCAAATCGCTAGTTTTGGGGGCAAAATGAAATCCGCGAAATTAGTATGTTCGGTGGTGTCTAATTTCCTAAGTTGCCTAATTTCCTAAGTAGCAGACAAACCTTTTTAGAGTTAGCCCAATTTTCGCAATCAATTTTATATAAGTCTTCATATCTTCTAAGACACGAAGCAAAAGTTTTCTCCTCATCAGTGAAATTGTCGATTGCACTCCACACGACATATTGCAAAAAATAATTATCGTTTTCGTTACCTTGGCCTCTAAGCAATATTGTTTACATTAATTCTTTAATATTTCGTTTTGTTCTAGAAGTCTATCGTTGGCTTCTTTCTTTTGTTCTTGAAGCTTTTCATTTTGTTCTAGAAGTCTACCTTCTGTCTTTTGTAGTCTGTCGTCGGCTTTTCTTTTGTTCTAGAAGAAGCTTTTGAAATCTTTCTTCAGTTTTCTGTTGCTGTTGCATTTAAAAAATTTCCAATTCAGTCATAATAGATTTAAATTCTTCCATATTTTAAAGTGTGTCCTTTTTTAGAAAGTAAATGTTTCTTTTCGAGTACGACTTGTTAGAAAGTTTTTTTTTCTTTTAGATTATACTTGCTAGACGTAATCTTAATTGTAAAAAGAGTATAAAAAGAGTATAAAAGTGATTTTTTATCGAGATAAAAAATCACTTTTTGTTTTTTAGTACGCTTTTACGCATAGTCTTAGAATTTGCGGTCGGCACTTTAGTCCATAGAGAAAAAATAAAAGTACGGTTTCAATTTTTTTCTTTCTTTCGGCAGAAGTAACTTTCTCTCTTTTGGAGAGAAAGTAAAAAATTATGTATTCCCTTATTGTTAAGATTTACAACAGTGTCGGAATAGCAATAAAATAAATCAGTGAACTTTCTTCAATTAAGAGAATAATAAGTTGGTCTTTAGATGGGTGTTTTTCTTTTTTTCCACTGGTAAGCCAGTTTTTAGAACTAGGACGTTTTCTGGTGAATTTGTAGTCGATGTCTCCAAGTTTTGTTCTTTTTAAAGGTTTTCCTTAATATACTTTGTCGCCCGTTATGGCGTCCGATTTAAAGGTTCTGTGGTGAACACCACAAATAAGGTACTCTCTCTTACTCTCTCCCTTTCTTTCTTTGTTTAAACCCTTCTTCGCCTCTGAAGGGAGAAACTCGTGAAGTCTTGCAGAATCACGTTGGCCGAAGGATTTCGGCCAGCTTGACCACGCGAGATGTGAAGTCGATAAAAGAACACGTGTTCCCTTTCCTCATCCTCTTTTTGCCTTCAGCGTTCTGGGCGGACGCACACAAAGAACTCTCGGCGATTCCCCCCCACACACCAGCTCGAACAAGCTGTGTGGAGGAGGGAGAAAAAAAAGGTAACCCTTTTGATTCAAAAAAATCTATCTATCAATTTGATGAACATTTCCTTTCATTCCCAACGAACTCTTATTTCTTCAACACATTGCATTCTACACACAAAAAGACATTTCAACACGCATCGCATCATACGCCCCAATTATGAACTTACACTCTCTTTTAAATATTAAATAAATTGTTTTGTTAATAAAAATGTTATTCCTTTCCTTTTTTTATTAACCATTATAAAAAGCCTATTCGTATATGTATATAGCTTCATCATTCCTTCGCTTTCTTTAAGGTAAGTTTAAATAATATTTTCTTCCTTTCTCTTGGTTGTTCTTAAACTGTTTTTATTTAATCCCCACGTGGTCCGATGGTGGAAACTAACAGTGAGATGACATGCCGTTATAAAGGCATATATCACACTACCTATGGTTGGGGGATTCATAATCGCAAAACCATTTGTACGGCATCCTTCGCGACTGTGGTTAAAATCCAAAATCCATTGTTCTCCCTTTTGAACTTCCCGCCATAAACACACTTCCACCCCGGCCATAATTGGTGACCACCTACGTACACGTAAACTAAATCCTTCTACGATAACATAAATACAAATCCTTCTGATTAAATTTTAAGATACAAATAAATAAATAAAAAAATAAGATAACCATTTCTAAACTTAAAGACAAACAAATAAATTTAAATATTAATCTTATTTAGCGAAGGAAACTTAGAATAGAATACGGCAGTAAGTAAAACAAAAAAAACAAAAATTCATATACGAAGAAAATACAAGTCTACGAACTTAACAAAAAAAAATGAGCGTCTCACATCACCAAAAAAAAAAATCTCTTTCAATAAAAAAAAAAAAAATCTTCGTAAAACAAACAACAAAATTTCTTTCAACAAAAAAAAAATCCTTTTCATAAAAAATACAATAAAATTCCTTTCAACAAAAAAAATCCTTTTTCATAGAACAAACGAAATCCCTTTCAACAACAAAAAAATAAAAATCCTTTTCACGAAGCAACGCGAGGAAAGAAAATCTTGAAAAACCAAAATCATTTCTAACGAAAAGAACAAGAATCTTTTTACAAAAAAAAAAACTTCTTTCACGAAACAAATTTTAACGAAACAAAAAAAAAAAAAAACATTTTTTAACGAAAAGAACGAGAATCTTTTTACAAAAAAAAAGAACTTCTTTCACACAAAAAAAAAAAAAAATTTTAACGAAACAAACAAAAAAAAACATCCTTTCACTGAACAAAAAAAAAGCGCTTTTCGCGAGACAAGGAGAGATGGGTCTACAAAAAAACAGGAATCTTCCCACGTAGCGCAAATATGCCGAACAATGAAAAATTCCCGCCAAACGCCATTTTTAAAAAAAATGGAGCTACAATAGGCTAAAAAAAAAAAAATTTTTTTTAATGAAAAATTAACGACGTCAACCCGACAACCAAAAAAAAAATAATAATGGCCTTATCAGTCGAGGAACAAGGGAAGCAACAAAAGTGCCAAGCGTTGAATCTCCCAAGTCAAATACAGCTTCGTGTAAGAAATCTACAACCTGAGAAAACCTGTATCAGCCAAAGAATACTTGCATGAACGCGACCAAATTTCAACGTAGGCCTAAAAATTATTTCCTAAAAATACCCAGCTTCGTCTACAGACATTTCTTTCTCCTGATATTTCCTCAGCCCAAGAATCTCTAGGTGAACGCTTAGTTCCAGCAGAAAAATACACATCCGAAAGCTAAAACTACAAACAATACCAGCTTCGCGTGGCGGAAAATCCCAATGTGCACAAAAATTAAAATTTCGCCCGCGAACGGTAATTTTGCTGGAACACCCATATAACTTCAGCTTGATCCATCCCGGAATGAACGCTAAATCCTCGATGATAAAGATTATATATATATATATATATATATATATATATATATATATATATATATATATATATATATATATATATATATATATATATATAAAGTTTTAATACAATTGGCAAAACGCCATCATTCGGACAAACAAACAAAAATGGATTGATTCTATGCAGGGATGGCAAAATGGCGACAACTAATTTTAAAAGTTCTGTTATAGGCTATCCCCTGTACGAATTACCAATAAAATGCCTAAGTCGGTTTATTTGCTGCTACAAAAAAAAAAGAAAGAAAAAAATGGGAAGACTAATTACAACAGTTCCATCTACTCCGTACTCGGTGGGGAGCTTATGTGGTGAACACCACAAATAAGGTACTCTCTCTTACTCTCTCGCTTTCTTTCTTTGTTTAAACCCTTCTTCGCCTCTGAAGGGAGAAACTCGTGAAGTCTCGCAGAATCACGTTGGCCGAAGGATTTCGGCCAGCTTGACCACGCGAGATGTGAAGTCGATAAAAGAACACGTGTTCCCTTTCCTCATCCTCTTTTTGCCTTCAGCGTTCTGGGCGGACGCACACAAAGAACCCTCGGCGATTCCCCCCCCCCCACACCAGCTCGAACGAGCTGTGTGGAGGAGGGAGAAAAAAAAGGTAACCCTTTTGATTCAAAAAAAATCTATCTATCAATTTGATGAACATTTCCTTTCATTCCCAACGAACTCTTATTTCTTCAACACATTGCATTCTACACACAAAAAGACATTTCAACACGCATCGCATCATACGCCCCAATTATGAACTTACACTCTCTTTTAAATATTAAATAAATTGTTTTGTTAATAAAAATGTTATTCCTTTCCTTTTTTTATTAACCATTATAAAAAGCCTATTCGTATATGTATATAGCTTCATCATTCCTTCGCTTTCTTTAAGGTAAGTTTAAATAATATTTTCTTCCTTTCTCTTGGTTGTTCTTAAACTGTTTTTATTTAATCCCCACGTGGTCCGATGGTGGAAACTAACAGTGAGATGACATGCCGTTATAAAGGCATCTATCACACTACCTATGGTTGGGGGATTCATAATCGCAAAACCATTTGTACGGCATCCTTCGCGACTGTGGTTAAAATCCAAAATCCATTGTTCTCCCTTTTGAATCTCCCGCCATAAACACACTTCCAACCACGGTCATAGTTCTTCCGAATATTTTACTGTAACAACGTTGTCAGTCCTTGTGGTGGTGTATGTTTGAAATCCCACGTCGCCGGTTGTTGTGGGGGTCCCTTTTTAAGGTTCTCAAACAAAATCCTTAATGTTGTTGTTGTTTCCCGTGTAAATTCGAATACCTCGTAGCCATTTGTTGTGAGTTCCTTTTTCAGGGTTTTCGCAAATTGTTGTAGGGTCCCGTGTAAATTCAAATATCTCGTCGACAGTTGCTGTTGTGGGGTCCCGTATAAGTTAGAATACCTCGTTGCCAATTGTTGTTATGGGGTCCCATGTAAGTTGGAATACCTCGTCGCAAATTGTTGTGGCACTGTTTAGGGACCGAAATGAAAACACGGACACAGAGGGTGGGTAAAAAAAAGTATATTGGAGAAAATATATACAACAGAGAAACAAGAGAAGTAGTACGTCAATCCTGACTGCCAGTGTAAACTGGGGGTTGTCTCAACGGTATCTAATTCCTTTCCACCGCAGGAATATGTGACACAAGGTCGGAAGGTGAGGGAGAGTCAAGCCAGCAGCCCTAAAGAAAGAGCACTCTAGCGAATAAAATATTGCCTGGGCAGTCCCGTCGACATTCTCTGGTCAGGGCGCCTCAGGCAGTAAGCAATAAACTTACTCCACTCCAAAGAGGGGAGGCAAAGCCTCGGAGGGTGGATCTCCTAGAACTACCCAGGACTCAACTCCTCAGTCCGACAGATAAAAGGCCACCGAAATGGCCCCATCTATGCCAGACTGACTGTCGAGAACGAATCCTAGGTAGGGTTGGTCTCAACGGCATTTAATTGCTTCCCACTGCAGCAATATGTGACACAAGGTCGGAAGGTGGGGGTAGAATCAAACCAGCGCTCCTAAATTTAAAGTATGAAAATTAAGACTAGCAAAATTAACAACGTTCTTTCCAAGGTTATGACTACTGAAGTAGGAGTTGGGTGAAGAATTTTATGCGCGTCAGATATTATCATCACCGATTAGCTAAATTTAAGTCGCCTCTTCCACTACACATTTACGCATTTGAGAATTATAGGTGTCACTAACACATATACGTAACCAGAATATATGTGCACACGTACGAGTTATGATACATCCACATATTCGCACAAACATTTCTTACCGTTTTTATATACACACAGACAGAACGTATACTCAAACACATAAGTGTTGACACAGTAACAAACAAGCCCATACACACTACTGTCGTCTCAACATATTTTAAACTAACGATTGCATACGCAATCATATCATCATAATTAAAATATTTACATCCACAGTTTACAGTGAAAGGCAAATTGCAATAGCACACACAAAAAATTACTCATTTTACTTGCAATAATACTTCTGAATTAGCAAATTCTATATACGTTGATCTCGATAATATAATTACAAAAAAGGGACAGAAGAAATTTATCTTTCTTATTTCAAATTGTACAATTTTCTAAACCCTCTATTTACTCAATTAGAATTATCTATTAACTGTGTAACAGGTACCCCACTCTCTTCACCCCGTGGGTATCGTTGTCGGCCACTCACGCACAGGTGTTTGATATCCTGGTCGCGGTGCCAAGTATAACAGATACCTCACTCTGATCTGGTGTAACTTGTAACATAGGTGGTCCACTCGTGTCTCTATCTCTGTGCTCACGCCTCTGGTTCTCTACACAGAGATGTTGCCAGACCGTGAACACTCTTTTGGCCGATGATCATCGTAGTGACAATAAAAAAAGGATATGTCGGTCGAGATTCCTCCAGGTCCGGATGATGATGATGATGATGATGATGATGATGATGATGATGATGATGATGATGATGATGATGATGATGATGATGATGATGATGATGATGATGATGATGATGATGATGATGATGATGATGATGATGATGGCTGACTTTGTCGATCTCGTCTCTGTGAAGGCAAGGTTATTCGAGCAGAACAAATCGACAATAGGAATAATTCAACAAGTTGGCGAATTCTTTTTGTATCAAATAATTATTAACAAATTAAAGGAAAGAATTGATTTTACATTAGCTCAATATCTACTGTACCGTAAAAACTGTCTTCCCTAGGTTGTCTCTCTGTGTGTGAATTAATTTACATTGCAAGTTCTTAATTAAGTCATTAATCTCTGTTTGGAAAACGGTGGCTGAGTCTGGGGGCTCTCACTAAAACCCAGTTCTAACTGACCGTGTAACTGTGTTCTCATTTCCACCCAAAGTCCCTTCTCTTACTGAAAAGGTGTATGGTCTCACCCTCCCATTCCCAAACATATCTCTCTATATCTTTCTTCCTCTCTCGGAGTTGGGTGGGGTGCGCCTCTCCAAGTAATACAGATAATTTGGATGGTCTCTTTTAGATCTTATTGCTTATCATGACAAAACAATTATTCGCTTCCTTCTCACTGTCTCCCAGATGTCGACACCTCTATTAGTCCAACATTCCAATCTCCCATATGGTAAACGTGGCTCATTGTGTAGCGATAATTTCAAATGACAACTAACACGCTTTTTTGTCAGACAACTGACGCTATTTTCTTTACTTGCTTAGATGACCTAGCGCTGATATACGTACTAGCCTTAGATCTCCATCTTGTTTCTACGTAGGGTCTAGCATCATCACCAAGATGCATACTAGTGCGCCCCTGGGTACCGGATCTCCGTCGGTCCTAATTGTTCTGTCATAACTGTAGTAAACTGGTGTTTAATAAATCAATTTATACTCAAACCAGTTAATTAGAAAGTTCAACTGGTAATTACTAAACTTATCAATTTAATATTAAGCCAAGCTAATAAATCGAGAAATATATATTTCTTATCTCTAATTGCTCAATTATAATTATCTATCTACTGTAATTAACTAAGGTTTAATAAATTCATTTATATTCAAACCAGTTAATTAGAAAATTTAACCGGTAAATTACTAAATTATTTAATACTTATTAAGCTAAACTAATGAAAACATAGAAATAGTTTTCAAAGTTCATATTATCAATAATTAGAGACATATGCAAACAAATTTCTGTAAAAACAAGATTCTGTAAGACCATATTGCAAATATTACAAAAAGAGAAATAGTTGTCAATACTCATATTACAAATAATTACAAACTAGATATATCAATTACATGCATGAAAGAGCACATCCACAGAAACATAACACAGTTATTTAAAAAATTATAAATTCATCCTTATCAACGTAAAAAAGATGGAAGTGAGGCAGATATTATTTAATATTATTAATTTATAGCAATTTACCATTTATTTTTTATTTGTTTAACAATTAGATATAGTCTTGTTCAATTGACTTACTATATTCTACAATCACAATATCATTCACTGTTATTTTTATATTTAAAATTATCTATTAATTAGTTATCTTAATGCTCGAATTAATAACAATTAGTTAAGGATTCAAAGTTATATTAGTTTTATACCTCTCCGGGAAAGTTTTAACTATTAAATAGTAGGTTTATTAATTTTTTATGGAATCTTATAGTAAATTCACTAGATCGTTACTATATTTATCTAGGATGAACTGCTTTGAAATGTCTACATCTAATACGTATTTCATCTCTTTGATTTAGTAGTTTATCTATATCAGGGAACGTAATAATGGCTAATTTTTCATTAAGACAAAGAAAGCAGGTGAGGTTGTGTAGTGTAAGAGTTGAAACTTATTTCAAGATACTCCATTTCAGTACAGGTACCTTATTGTTTTCTTTTAGAGACCATATGTATTAGGATAATGAGGTGTCTCCTTTCTTATCAAAATCTTTAAAATAATTTATGGTTTTTGTATCTAGCTTTAAAATCAGTGATTGTTCCACCTATGTAGAATTCATTCAGATTTGGATTAGCATCTAGGAACACGGTTCCTAAATAAACTATGTTCTCTGTTAAACATTTTTCTGATAGCAGACATTTACTTTTATATCTACAATTACATTCATTATTGCCGTTATTGATATTATATGTATTGTTGATTTTATTATTATTATCATTATTATTCTTATTCTTCTTCGTCTTATTATTATTATTATTATTATTATTATTATTATTATTATTGTTGTTGTTGTTGTTGTTATTATCACGGTTTAAGATCTGTCTTTTATGGCTCCTAACAAAATGTTCTAAGTTATTTGTACAGCTAAGTTTAACAGTATTTTTATTGAATATTTTATGCAGAGGGTTATTTGCACGAAAATGTCGATTTAAAAGATAAAGAAACATATGTCCGTTTTTAGATTTAACCAGCAAATTAAACGAGGGGGTTATTCTAAATAATTTTCCGGTTTCTATTTTTTCTTTTAATGCTCCTATTTTTTCTGCTATTATACTTAACTTTAGTGTTCACAATTGCTGTAAAGCATTGTTGTACATAAATTATTGTTATTAAAAATGTCTTCAGTAGAAGAATTATTTCTCATGTTATGGATAACCAATATTGTTTAATGATATAAGAGGGTTGGTTTGACTTGGGATTAACATATATCGGGCCATAATCATCTTTCATATATGGTTTATATGTGGCCTGGTGAGGTTAAATGTAACCTCTAATGAATTAGTAATCTTAATTCCTGCTGTGATCTCGACTTTAAGTCCTAAATTTTCCATAGTTTTGTATATATATTTTGTATTCTTTTAGCTTTGGAGTTAGTAGCATTTTTAACTATAGTTAGGTCATCACCCAGATAGTTATATATCTTTAATGTTAATCACTGTATTCATTTAGTTTATATAGAATTAAAAGCCTTACTAAATCAGACATCTCAGCAGAATCCACATCGAATAAATCAGTAGAATTTTTTTAACCCATTGGTCATTATTACAAATTCGGACTTTCCGCTAATCAGCTGGGGGTGACTGCGACAAAGACCGGACGTTTTGGATTTCCGGTCAAAACTAAATATATTTAGGAGTCAGGGTTCGATTTAAACCTGAGGAGTGAAAGCTCGGCAGACGATGAGATGAACTGACTTCAACTAAACGACAATGATGCCTCGACAGACAAATTATCTCAGTTGGGTCCTAGCTGATACACTTTTCCGCGACGGTGTCACACACACACGCACGCACACAGCACAACTGACTTTACACAATGTATCTGAGTTTGTGTTTTCTATTGTGAGTCTGCCTAGCTTTTGTTTTTTGTATACTTGTGGACTCGACGATCGGCAATGCGAGAGACGACACGACCAGAAAGTGAAGATGCACACGAACGTTAGGGTCAGTGATCGTCGAAGGGCACATGGTTTTACAATTTAAGGGTAGTAATCCATTATATCGAATTGAATGAAAACACTATGGTTGTTTTCATTGATTTCATAAAACCAATAAATTGTACTGGTGGTGTTGTGGGGGATGCTAACGCATTCTATTCCTCTTAAATATGGTAGAAAGACGAGCAAGAAAGCGTCAACATTCCACACAAATGAAGGCGAAATAAAATATTCAATATTCAAACATTTACATAAACAAAAACAATTTATTTTGTATTTTCACACATAAAATTATATTCCATGTTTTGCGAAGGTCTTTTAGCGTCTTTTGAATAAATGTCTCTTTGACGGCTTGAAAGAAATAAGTGTTTCTTTTTTTAAGACAATGTCTCTTTAAATAAGTTTGTATGGAGAAAAAAGAACGCACGTGTGTGTGTGTGCGTGTGTGTGTGCGTGTGTGCGCGTGTAATTGAAAAGGGAGAAAGAAAATGTCAAGCTTACTGTGAGTGTCCAGCAGTCAGAAAAAAAAGGGAGAAGGAATGATTTTACGTGACAGGTAGTCGTCGCATCTCTTGCGAGTGGCCGATGGAGCGAAACAATTCTCCCTGTCGTGTCTGAAGAATATCTGGAGCCAAGAGACCGGATCTGTCACAAACGACGTTTATATATGTCCTAATCAGCAGGGGCAGTGACCGGAAACATATGATCCCTATTTTGGCGTTTTCTGCGGGGTGTTGAAAAACGCCTGTCGACTGCTGTTGAAAGGTGAATTCCATAAAACCCCCCTCAGATTGAAAAATATTGAAAGAAAAAAAATATTTTCAATATGTAACATATTGTTTCAAGTTGGCAGGCCAATTTACTCTCCTGACGGATTTTGTCCTTAGCTTCGGTGTAGGTGGTGTGCTGCTTATTGTAGTATCTTGTTCGCACACGTCAGTGTCTTGTGAAGGTGTGAGGTGTTCCGACACGCTATTCTTCGATAGATCCAAATATGCCGGTTTTAACCTGTCTATGGCAACCGTATCTTGTTTTCCATTTTTCATAATTGTGAAATACTTTGATTTCCTCTCGACTACTTTGAAAGGTCCTGAATATGTAGCACAAAGAGGTTTTTTTACTGCATCTATGCGTACAAAAACATATTCGCAGTTGTTGAGGTCTTTTGGGATGTAAATTTCTTTTGTCTGGGTCCTTGTAGGTGTAAAAACCAAATCATTCATCCTTTGCTTAAAATGTTGAACAAAGTTTGTAGTTGGTTGAAAATGACTTGTTTTCTCACAAAATTGGCCAGGCAATGTCAGTGTGGTCCCAAAAACCATTTCGGATGATGTGCACCCTAAATCTTGTTTCAACACATTTCTGATGGACAACAAAACCAAAGGGATGTTTTCTAACCATGTTCCGGGATCGTTATTTGCTGTCAGAGCTGCTTTCAGTTGTCTATGGAAACGCTCGACCATTCCGTTCGCACAAGGATGATAAGCCGTAGTGGTTATGTGTTTCACTCCCAAAAGTTTTGTGAACTCTTCGAAAAGTGTTGATTGAAATTGTGCGCCGCGATCTGTTGTTATTACGGATGGACAACCAAAATTAGCTATCCAATCCTGCAATATTGCTTTCGCGACGGAATGTGCGGATGTATCACGCAAAGGAGTTACGACAGGCCATCTGGTAAATCTGTCGATTATTGTCAGTAGATATTGGTGGCCCTTTGCTTCTGGTAGTGGTCCAACTATGTCGATTTGTAAGTTGGTGAATCTACCATCTGGGTGAATAAATTGTCCAGGAGGAGATTTTGTATGTCTGCCTACCTTGCTAGTTTGGCATTTTAAACATACTTTAGTCCAGTCAGTTATGTCTCTATGCATTTTAGGCCATACAAAACGATCACTAATTAATTTTTTTGTAGCTCGTCTGCCTGGGTGTGACAAGTTGTGAAAATGTTGGAAAACTTTTTTTCTTAGTGAAGGTGGTATGTATGGTCTGGAATTGCCTGTGCTCGTGTCGCATAGAAATGTTTCTGATCCGAAAGGGACTGGTTGTGCCTTTAATTTTAAGGAAGTGTTCTTTTTTACTTCGTCTAATGTCACATCATTTCGCTGTTCTACTGCGATTAGATCGAAGTTGAGTGTTTCCGAATTTATGGCATGAATAGTGGAACGTGACAAAGTATCTGCTACAATGTTATCTGTACCCTTGATGTATTGAATATCCGATGTAAATTGGGCTATATAGTCCAGTTGTCGGGTATCTCGTGGTGTATATCTTTCCATGCTTGTGTGTAAGGCGTATGTGAGGGGTTTGTGATCTGTGAAAACTGTAAAGTCTCGACCCTCGAGAAGATGCCGAAAATGTTTGATCGAGAGATAGATCGCAAGTAATTCCCTGGAGAAAGCGCTGTATTTTTGCTGTGCGTTATTCAATTTCACAGAAAAGAAAGAAATTGGTCTTTCTGTACCGTTTTGAAACTGGTGTAGAACTGATCCAATCGAATCTGAAGAAGCGTCCGTAGTCAGTGTGAGTAGTGAATTATCCTCATCACGGATGTAGGAAAGCTTTGTGAAATCTGCTAGTGCTTTCTTCGAGTTTTTAAATGCGATCAATGCTTCCCCTTCTACTGCAATTGTTGCATTTTTCTTTTTTTGTTTGCGCAGTAAATTTGTGAGTGGGGTTAATATCTTTGCGCAACCTGGAATAAATCTGCGGTAATAATTGATAAGACCGAGGTATCTTCTCAGTTGTCGTAATGTTGTTGGTTGTGGAAACTGCTGTATCGCTCCCACCTTTTCTGGTATGGGCGCAATACCTTGCTCATCGACTACATGACCCAAGAATGTCAGTTGAGGAACTGTAAAAACACATTTGTTCACGTTGATTTTTAAACCAAAATGTGCCAGTCTCTCAAAAACCTGTTCTAGGTGTTCGTGATGTTCCTGCATACTTCGGCTACCGATGAGAACATATGCAAAGGCAAATGGTAATCCTCTCAAAACTTCGTCTATTAGTCTCTGGAAACTTTGAGCTGCGTTACGTAATCCAAAAGGCATTCTTGTGAATTCGTATAGGCCGAAAGGAGTAGTGATTGCTGTTTTTTCTATGTCATCTTCCGCCACTGGAATCTGATAGTATTCTTTGACCAAATCAAGTTTGGTAAAAAGTTTAGTTCCTTGCAGACCTATGGCAAAATCGTGGATGTGTGGAATAGGATATCTGTCAGGAACTGTTTTAGCATTGAGGTGTCGAAAATCTCCACAAGGCCGCCAAGCCCCTGAATCTGGTTTTGGTACCATGTGTAGTGGCGAAGAGTATGGGCTACTTGATGGGCGGATGATTCCTAACTTTAGCATGTGTTGAAATTCGTCCTTTGCTATTTTGCACTTATCCGGGCGTAGTCTGCGTGGAGATGCATGAGTTGGTGGTCCGGTAGTCTTAATGTGGTGTTTAGCAGAATGGCGAATTTCATCCGTGTGCTTCAAAGGAGTCATTATGGATGGAAATTTTTTTAACAGTTCCTGTAAATCACTGTTAGTTGGTAAAGTACAGCTGATTCCTGTTGATTTGTACACTGATGTTATTCCTTTCATCGACAACTGTGTTTCGTTGTCGATGAGACAGTGTGTATACATGTTTACTGATAGACGAAAATGAGATAAAAAGTCTGCCCCGAGAATGGGTGTTTTTACTTGGGCTCGTGTAAAAATCCATGAAAAAGGTCGTCGCAGTCCCAAATTTAATGTTAGTGATGTCTCACCGAAGGTTTGGATTTTTGATCCGTTTGCTGCTTGCAACGTGTATTCTGATGGTGTAGACTTGCTGTTGGGTTCTGGTGGTATTACACTTATTTGTGCACCTGTGTCGACTAAAAAATGATATCCGGTATTTCTATCCCGGATGTAAAATAGACGACTAATTTGTTTGATTCCAGCAGTTAATGTCGTCTTTAATCGCTGCTGGAGCGTCCGTTTCCCGCCTGAGTCTGGTCAACATTGAAATTGCATGGTTTTATGCATTTCCTCGCCTTTTTTCCAAAATTGAGATGATACCAGCAGGTATCGTGCGTTTGTCCCCATCTGGAGGAGGAATTTGACCGGCTCCGGCGATTCCTATGTGGAGAATAGGAATTGTCTCTGAAACGTCTCCGAGGTCGGTAAAATTGTTCTTGGTTGTTAAGGAGACTCTGGACCTTGAGTGTTAATTCTGACATGTTTTTTTCAAGCCTGGCTACAATGTCAGGTGTGTCTGTTTTTAGTGTCGGCACTTTTCTGGGTTGTTACTTTCGTGTATTTTGTCAGCTACTTCTGCAAGTTTCTCCAAATTCAAGTCGTCCGGTAGTGATGCCAAAATTTGTGTAGTGTGGGCCTGGAGCTTGTCTGTCCATAACTTTTTTAGAACCGTGTCGGACATTGTATTTGATCCCAACAATGTGCGCATTTTTCTTAAAAGTTGAGATGGTTTCATGTCTCCTAAATTCAGGTTGTTGAAAAGGTCATGGAGTCGCCTTTCGTTCGATTTGCCTGTTCGTCTTATTATGGCTTCCTTCAAAATGTCGTATGGCTTTTCCAGCGGCATGTGGTCTAAAAGGTCTACAACTTCTGTAGCTACGTCTGCTGGTAGTTTTTCTACCACGTACACGTATTTTGAATTTTGCGAAGTAATCTTTTTCGCCGTAAAAATTGCATTCAGCTGAGAAAACCACGTTTGTACGTTTGTAGGGTTGTATGTTGGCAAATTCACAGTCAGTGTACATTCTGTAGGGTCGCTAAAAGCCAATGCTGTTTGAATACTGGAATCTTATTAAATAAATGTTCAACGGGGTCACCAAATTGTGGGGGATGCTAACGCATTCTATTCCTCTTAAATATGGTAGAAAGACGAGCAAGAAAGCGTCAACATTCCACACAAATGAAGGCGAAATAAAATATTCAATATTCAAACATTTACATAAACAAAAACAATTTATTTTGTATTTTCACACATAAAATTATATTCCATGTTTTGCGAAGGTCTTTTAGCGTCTTTTGAATAAATGTCTCTTTGACGGCTTGAAAGAAATAAGTGTTTTTTTTTTAAGACAATGTCTCTTTAAATAAGTTTGTATGGAGAAAAAAGAACGCACGTGTGTGTGTGTGCGTGTGTGCGCGTGTAATTGAAAAGGGAGAAAGAAAATGTCAAGCTTACTGTGAGTGTCCAGCAGTCAGAAAAAAAAGGGAGAAGGAATGATTTTACGTGACAGGTAGTCGTCGCATCTCTTGCGAGTGGCCGATGGAGCGAAACAATTCTCCCTGTCGTGTCTGAAGAATATCTGGAGCCAAGAGACCGGATCTGTCACAAACGACGTTTATATATGTCCTAATCAGCAGGGGCAGTGACCGGAAACATATGATCCCTATTTTGGCGTTTTCTGCGGGGTGTTGAAAAACGCCTGTCGACTGCTGTTGAAAGGTGAATTCCATAGTGTTAATCCATTGATTTAGATGTAGCTTTTCCTTAATTATCCTGTTAGTATTTTCCAGGATTATTTTTCTAATTTTTCCAATTTCAGGTTTGGTTGGGTTAATTAATCTGGTAGTAGGCTTATTTAAGAAATCTAATTTGTGGTCTTTCAATAATATATATGTATGCTAAGGTTTCAGTTGGTATACTTTGTCTGTTATTGCTTTACTATCTAAGTTGAGTTCATGCATAATATTTCGGTTCCTTGATTTTCTGTAGTTTTTCGTTAGGTTTTCGTTGACTAATTAGTTGTAATCTGCTTTGTTTATCTTATAAAGGTTCATCGTTTTGTCTGCTTTGATGAATAATTTTTCCAAACGTCTACTGTATTTTTCAGTCTTTTTTTTTAAGTATGTGGTGTTCCTATGTAATTAAACTATTTATTATTTTGAATAAGGCATTCTCAAACACCTTCATTAGTTCATCATCGGAAGCTGTTTTCAAGCTTTTAAAATCGCATGTTTCTTTAGAGCTATCGTCGTCCTTGCCACAAAGAAAATGCTGAGCCTTCCATCTCATTCTTCTGATTAATTCTTCTGTCTTTTGGGCCAATTTTATATAGTCTTCTTTGTTTGGGGTAGGAATATTCTTCAAAGAAATACTGAAATTTACTTTCTCCATGTTGGTGATTAGAAAAAAATCCGGTAGAACAGCACTCACCTTATCAGGAGTAATATCAATTAATCAAGTTAAAATATGTTGATAAAATGAACTAAAACCGATATTTTTTTAAGTGCTACATACAAAGTAGAGCTTTATTAATAAAATGTATATAAGCATTAAATCAGCCTACACTAATTAATTTGTGTTTCTGTTCTATGTATAAGTGGTAAATAATTTTTGTGCAAATATGTGGATGTATCATGACTCGTATGTGCATACATATATTCAGGTTACGTATATGTGTTAGTAACACCTAGAACTCTCCAATGCGTAAATGTGTAGTGGAAGAGGCGACTTAAATTTAGCTAATCGGTGATGATAAAATTTGATGCGCATAAAATTCTTCAGCCCACTCCCCCCACCCCAGTAGTAATAACCTTTGAAAGAACGTTAACAATTTAGTTACTGTTGAGGCAGCCTAACCTGAACGATGTGCGCTTGGCACAGAAACACAAATCAATAGGTAATGCAGGTTGATTAAATGTTAATATGAATTTTATTTATAAAGTTCTACTTAGCATTGAGCGTTTTATAAAAAATATTGGTTTAAGTTAATTTTATCAACATATTTGAACTTGATTAATGAATATATATATATATATATATATATATTGGTACAGAAAAATTAGTACAATACCGTCGGTTTCAAGCTCAGAAGGACTTAGCCATCCGGCTCTCTTCAACTTATGTTGTCATCTATTTCGGAAATGTGAAGTCACGTATCACTCTCGTTTGGACGCGTTATTTGCTTAGAGTGTTATGTATGTTTGTTTAAATTTAGTGTAAGGGAGGTTTAATAAAGTTTGAAAAAAAAGGGGGGGGGGTAACAGTTAGGATTTAAAAATGGAAAAGATTTTAAAATTTAAAAAAATAAATAAAAAATAAAAAATATAAGAAATAAAAAATATTTCTATATAAATCCCGTGAGTCAATGTTTACAAGTAGCATATATTTAGCCGTTACTGCTTTGAGGGTTAATAATGTGTCTTCTAAAGAAAATAGGGAGAGAAAATGGGTTTAAGGGTTATACTTATGAAGAGATAAAAAGGTTAAAAAAGACATATTAATTCAAGTTTAAATCCTGAATTAAAAGACTTTAAATAAATTCAAAATAAAATTTAAATAAAGATATAACCCGGGCAGTTTGTCGATCGGTTTAAAGGCCTCTTAATGACTGGAAAAATTTTATTGGGAAAATATTAATTATTGGTCTTGAGTAGTGGCTGGGAGGATTTTCCGGAGTGGAAGTCGGTATTTAGTGAGGCAATTATGGGATTATGTATTAGGCAGAGGGAGGTGTTGCAAGGCCTTGATGTGTATCGGTAAGTCCAATTTATAAGTAGTGCTTGTCTCCTGTGGATGCATCCTTTAAAGATTTCATTTCTGATATTCAAACAGACTGTATATATATATATATATATATATATATATATATATATATATATATATATGATATAAATCTGCCTAAAATATTTAATAATCCAGAAATCATTCAGTCACTGCCCAATGAACTTAAAAAAGAGGAACAGAAACCAATAGTAACATATAAACTAGGGCAAACTATCCGGAATAAGGTTTTTAACTATAAAAAAACTGTAGAGAATTTAAATATTAATGATAATGATGAAATGTATATACCATCATGTGAATGTGAATCTTCCCCTTTATGTAATACTGACATAGGACATATAATTACCGGTAATCTAGCGATAGTTAACAATTCTAAATTAAGAAAACTCTTAAGTAAAGGCCCAAACTATAGAGAACCTAAATGTTTAAATTATGCGAAATGTGTTAAGGAAATAAATAAAGCGTTAGATAATTTCACTGCATCCATGGCTAAAAAACATAAATTATTACACTCTACATTTGACGCATGGAAAAATAATATACTTAGATTCGTAAATAAAAAAGTAGAACGTTTAAAAGAATTTAAACACCCTAAAAGAACGAATCCCCTCCTTAGAAATCCACAAATAACTACGGAGCTTGAAATGCTTCAAAATAGGTTTGTAATAGTTCCTATTGATAAGGCGACAAATAACATAGCTTTTATCTGTAAAAAGTATTATATACAACGCTTATTGCTAGAAGTAGGAATAATAGGTGAAGTTTCAGATACTTATAAATTAAGTAATAATAAAAGCGATAACATTATTATAAACAATACTGTTATTTGTGAAAAATTAGGATTAAAATTAGAAGAAAAATACAAAAAACTTCCATCTATGTATTGGATACCTAAAATGCATAAAACACCAGTTGGCGCCCGTTTCATTGTTGCCTCAAAGATGTGCATCACTAAACCTTTAAGTAAGGCTGTGTCTAAAATCTTTAAATTAATTATAAACCAAATAAATAATTTCCATAAAAAAAGTAAATTCTATAATAATATAAACCTATTTTGGGTGGTAAATAATTCCGATCTAGTAAAAGAAAAATTAGATCGTATTAATTCTCGTAAACAGGCTAAATCAATCTCGACATACGATTTTAGTACATTATATACAAAAATACCCCATAAAGAACTTATTAAAGAATTAGGTAATACTATAGATTTAGCTTTTGCAGGAGGAAAAGGTAAATACATAGACTTTGCAAAATCTAAAGCCTTTTGGTGTAAAAATAAAAATGGTAAGACGAGTGTATCCAAAACTGGTCTGATAATGCTTATAAGTCACCTTATAAAAGAGAGTTACTTTCAAATAGGGAATAAATTATTGCTCCAAACAATAGGTATTCCAATGGGTTTGGATCCGTCTCCATTTTGGGCAGATCTATATTTACATAGACTGGAATATATATATATATGTCATCATTAATAAAAAATGATATATCTAGAACGTATAGTTATCATGGATGTAGGCGATATATTGACGACCTTGTTTGCATTAATGATAGCGAAGAGTTTGCAAATACTAAACATTTAATATATCCTAAAGAGTTAAAATTAAACTGTGAACATAAGGGAACACAAGCTACTTTTCTTGATTTGGATATAAAAATTGAAGATAAAATATTTATCTATAAACTGTTTGATAAAAGAAATTCATTCCCTTTTCGTATCGTGCGAATGCCATATAAAAATAGTACTAGCCCTGTGTATATATTTTACGGGAGTATTATGTCTGAATTTCTGAGAATCGCTCGTGTTACCTTAAAATTAGTAGATTTCATGCCCCCAATTTCTGATCTAATAATAAGAATGATTAACCAAGGTGGGGATCAAAATAAAATATTTGGACAATTAAATAAGGCAATTACTCGCCATCCTGATGCTTTTAAATCTTATCAAATTAATCAAAATAAACTGATAGAACAAATCATAGTATATATAGAAATAAATATATAGAAATAATATAATATGAATAAACGTATATATAACACATCTGCTAATTATAATAAGAAAAACAATAAAAATACAGTAGAAAGAAAGAAAGAAATGTTAAAAAAGAAGAAGAAGAAAAACGACAGTTATGAACGCCAAGTTTAAACACCGGGAGTTGGCAAAGAAGAAGAAGAAAAAGAGAGCAAATTAACGGTTAACTTATAGACGCAGATTTGAAACAATGAGAAAAGAAAAAAGTCGACAGTTGGGAACGCAGATTAGAAAAACTATAGTGAACAAGGAAGATTAATATTTATTTGAGGTTTACAACAACGGGGAGATGGACAACAAAGTAGGACGAGGGAGAAAAGAAGAACTAAAGGTATATATATGTATGTGTGTATGTATATATATATATATATATATATATATATATGTGTGTGTATATACATATTTATTTATTTATCTTTTATTTTTTGATGTGTTGATGTTTTTTATATTTATAATATAAAACTAAAAATAATACATTAATCACTTAAATAATAGTGTCATGGATTCGTCCAAACACTTTAAAATGCAGCAACATTTTTGTGAGTAACGGATAAATTTTATTAGACAGACGAACAGCGCAGGTAAAGAATTTTTTTTTTTTGTGTGTCTTAAATAACTAATATAAGTTAGCAAAACATTTATATGGAACAAAACGTAAATTTAGTATAAAGAACGTTTATGTTTTTGTCTTTTAAGGGAAGTGGGGTCTGATCAACTCTGCTGGGAAGCCATGAAATTAAATACTGTCTTGTTTTTAAATTCCCGAAACAGTTTTTCATGGTAAACAACTGATGATCTCTTAAAATAGTGTTAGAAACTAACTAATATAATAACTGTAAAAAATAAATTGACTTACATGAGTGATTTTCCACTGGAAGACTTGAGACTATAAGTTTTTTTTATTTATTTTTTTTTTTTTTTATATAATTTTTTTTTTTTTATATATAGTTTTAATGGTTGAGAAACTTCCGAGACTATATATATATATATATATATATATATATATATATATATATACACACACTTATTGTAAATGAATAATCTTCTGTAAAGAATAGATTTCTCTCGGTTACTGTGTAGTTAACTATATGTAAATAAAGAAAGTATATATGTATCATTATAATCTTTTCTTCAGTTAGTGGCGGGTTGTTTGCCGTTCACTTTTCAAATTTGCTGATGAGTATATTATATATATATATATATATATATATATATATATATATATATATATATTACATAAAAAATGAGTTATTATTTTTTTTATATTCTTATCACGTCCAATCTTAAAAACGTCTAATCTTTTGAATTCAAGTAAAATTCATACTCCATAATCATTCCCCAGTTTTTTTACTCCAAATTTGGAGATTAGACCATCTGAAGATCGCGCACAAGCGTGTGAAACCATGATAACAATATAAAAACAACTTATCTTTTTATGTAATATTAAGCTGTGTCTGAAAAGGCATCAAGTACTTGTAAATCAAAGCTCTGAACGAGCCATAAAGCCAATTTTCGCAGCTGTCTATTTATCTCTCTCTCTCTATCGCTCTCTCTCACTCACTCTCTCTCTCTCTATCGCTCTCTCTCTCTCTCTCTCTCTCTATATATATATATATATATATATATATATATATATATATATATATATATATATATCAGCAAAATTCGACACTTCGCACAAAGTAAACGAAATACCAAAATTATGGTGAAGCTCTGAATAGGCAACCCGACGCCCTACTTCTTCTAGCAGAACTCTGCTCCGACACACAAGGCCAAGACGACTCAGGCGTGACTGCTCAACAATATTCCTCACCACTGGGCGTTGGACTTGTTACCGCCATCTCACCAAAATCCAAACTCTTTGACTATTTCTCTGGGTCGTGATCGATGCCAATACCAACAAGAACACCCACAACACGGTCGATTTTCTGAAGGCTGTTATCAAGAAGGCGTTCGTTGCTATAGACAAGGACATGGTCGCCAGAGTGTGTGATTCATTTCACACCCGACTTGAGATGGTCGTATTCTACCGACGGCAGTTGTATTGAAAAATAATGTAGTATGTAACTCTAACTGTTGCTAAATAAAGTGTCGGGTCTCTGCATATACAACTTTTTTTTTGCTTTTATTGCTTATGTCGTTTTCTTTTTTTGTCAAGTGTCGGATTTTGCTGCAACACCCTGTATGTATGGCGCCCGTTTTATTATTGCCTCAAAGATGTGCATCACTAAACCTTTAAGTAAGACTGTATCTAAAGTCTTTAAATTAATTATAAATCAAATAAATAATTTCCATAAGAAAAGTAAATTCTATAGTAATATAAACCTATTTTGGGTGGTAAATAATTCAGATCTACTAAAAGAAAAATGAGATCATATAAATTCTCGTAAACAGGCTAAATCAATCTCAACATATGATTTTAGTACATTATATACAAAAATACCACATAAAGAACTTATTAAAGAATTAGGTAATACTATAGATTTAGCTTTTGCAGGAGGAAAAAGTAAATACATAGACTTTGCAAAATCTAAAGCCTTTTGGTGTAAAACTAAAAATGGTAAGACGAGTGTTTCCAAAAACTGGTCTGACGACGCTTATAAGTCACCTTATAAAAGAGAGTTACTTTCAAATAGGAAATAAAATACTACTCCAAACAATAGGTATTCCAATGGGTTTAGATCCTTCACCATTTTAGGCAAATCTATATTTACAGAGGCTTGAATATATATATATATATATATATATATATATATATATATATATATATATATATATATATATATATATATATATATATATATATATATATATATGCCATCATTAATAAAAAATGATATATCTAGAACGTATAGTTATCATGGATGTAGGGGATATATTGACGACCTTGTAGGCATTAATGATAACGAAGAGTTTGCAAATACTAAACATTTAATATATCCTAAAGAGTTAAGATTAAACTGTGAACATACGGGAACACAAGCTACATTTCTTGATTTGGATATAAAAATTGAAGATAAAATATTTATCTATAAACTGTTTGATAAAAGAAATTCATTTCCTTTTCGTATCGTGCGGATGCCACATAAAAATAGTATCTGCCCTATGTATATTTTTTACGGAAGTATCATGTCCGAATTTTTAAGGATTGCTCCTGTTACCTTAAAATTAGTAAATTTTATGCCCCCAATTTCTGACCTAATAATAAGAATGATTAAACAAGGTGGCGATCAAAATAAAATATTTAGACAATTAAATAAGGCAATTACTCGCCATACTGAGGCTTTTAAGTCTTATGAAATTAATCAAAATAAATGGATAGAGCAAATCCAAAGCTATCTAAATAAAATAATGTAGAATATGTATAAACGTGTATATATAACACATATATTAATTATGTATATTAACATATATATATATATATATATATATATATATATATATATATATATATATATATATATATATTTAATTTTTAAATATTTTTAATATAAAACTAAAACTAAAAATACATTAAACTATAAATTCACCTAAAAAGTAGTGTAATGGATTCGTCCGAACACTTTAAAATACAGCAACATTTATGTAATTAACGGATACATTCTATTAGACACAGACGAACAACACAGGTAAGGAGGATATTTTTTAATAACTAATATAAGTTAGCTAAACATTTATCTGGAACAAAACTTAGATCTAATATACAGAACGTTTATGTTTTCGTCTTTTAAGGGAAGTGGGGTCTGATCAACTCTGCTGGGAAGCCATGAAATAAAATACAGTTTTGTTTTTAAATTCCCGAAACAGTTTTTCATGGTAAACAACTGATGATCCCTTAAATAATGTTAAGACTAGTGTAAATTCTTGGAAGCAAACTAATATAGTAACTACAAAAAATAAATTGACTTACATGAGTGATTTTCTACAGAACGATTTGGGACTAAAATGTTTTGGTTTTTTGGGGTTTTTTTTTCTCTTATATAGTTTTAATGGTTGAGAAACTTCCGAGACTATATATATATATATATATATATATATATATATATATATATATATATATATATATATATATATATATATATATACGATATATACGATATTATGCTACATCCCAATGACTAAGATTTTATTCACCTGGTTTTATTTCATAAAACAAGATGGCTGCTCTTTCTGGGTAGCGATTTCTAAATCTCTCTCTCAATGGAGATGAATTCAATGTGAGTTGTTTGTTTTTTGATTTTTTTGTATTTTTCTGAAGAAGAACTTTTTGGTTTGAAAAGATGATGAGTAAGGTGAATAAAATCTTAGTCATTTGGATGTAGCATAATATCGTATATATATATATATATATATATATATATACGATATTATGCTACATCCCAATGACTAAGATTTTATTCACCTTACTCATCATCTTTTCAAACCAAAAAGTTCTTCTTCAGAAAAAGCAAAAAAAAAACAACGAACTCACATTGAATTCATTTCCATTGAGAGAGAGATTTAGAAATCGCTACCCAGAAAGAGCAGCCATCTTGTTTTATGAAATAAAACAATGAAAAAAAAACGCACAACACTGCCCAATAAAAACAAAAAACTTTGGTACAATTACGGCAGCGTTTCATTCACAGAAGAACAACCGATATTTGCATGTTAATTCCGAATCTCTCCTCCATTGACTCATTAGAAAACTAAAAAGTTTTCCTTCAGAAAAAATACATAGCGATGCAGTAAACAAAAATAAAAAAAACAAACAACTCACATTGAGTACATCTCCATTGAAATCGCTACCCAGAAAGAGCAGCTATCTTGATTTATGAAGTAAAGCCATGAAAAAATATGCACAATATTTTTGGTTTCTGAGGAGTCCATAGAGGAAATATGGGGATTAACAAATATTGGATGTTCTTCTGTTAACGGAACGGTCCGTAAATGTACCGAAGTTTTTGTTTTAAAAAGATGATCATTAAGTTGAATAAAATCTTGGTCATTAGAATGTAGCATAATATCGTTTATTTGTATATGCTCTGTTGTTATATGTTAACAATCATCGAGCTTTTACCTTAAAAAAGTTGGTCTATAAAAAATAAAAAGTATATGCGAAAATATATATTTACCCACATCTCTCTCTATATATATATATATAACATAGTTCACCCTAAACAAGGCATGCCGCCACTGTAGAAGTAAGGGGTTACTTAGAATTAGGGTGTAGGTTTTGGGTGTCATCCTAAGTTGGGAGCTGTGTAGCGAGATATCTGTTTACATTAGTTTTAAACCTCTGCATGTCGGTACTGTTGGGGAAACAGGGGACAGGGAAGGAGTTCCAGGGGTCGGCAGCACGAGGAAAGAAGCTATTGAAGTAGAAGTCTCTCCGGCATCTGGGGACCTCCACAGTGAATGGATGGGATTTTGCTGATTGACGAGTTGGTCTAGTGTATTTACGTCGAGGGAGCACCAGAGCAGCCACTTCATCGGAGCACAATCCATTGAAGTATTTGTAAAACAGGCACAAGGATGCAACATTGCGGCGATGGGACAGGGGTTGGATCTTGGTGGATAGTGAGGGACATATTAAGTTGGCAACTCCTTTTTGGATCTTGTCTAAGAGAGAGAGAGAGACTAGTGGATAATGCACCAGTCTTTGTGGCAACAATACTCCATGCAAGGGGTGATGGTGGCTTTGTAGAGATACAGGATAATGTCAGGTGTGAGAAGTTTACTAGCACGGTAGAGGGAGCCCACCTTCTTGGCTGTAGCCTTTGCAATGTATTTGTTCCAATTCATGTTACCTGTGAAGGTTAGGCCGAGGAGTTTGAATGTTGAACTCTCAGGTAGGGTGTTATTTGCCATGACAATCGGTGGTTGAAGAGGTTTCTTGTAGTTGTTGAAGGAAAGGAGCTTTGTCTTTGCGGCATTAAAAGTTACCAACCATTTATGACCCCGATCCACTACAGCCTGGAGGTCATTTTCTAGGGATTCAGCCATTGCCTCGGATGTAGTCGTGTCTGTTTTGCCCACATGACGAGAGTAAAGCATGGTGTCGTCAGCAAATATACCTATTTCAGACTCAATTTAACAGGGAGGTTGTTTTTGAAGGTCAGGAACAATTATGGTCCAAGGATAGATTCCTGGGGTACACCAGCATTTATGTCATATTGTTTAGATGAAAGGCCATCGAGGACAACCTGGATCTTTCTTTTGGTTAGGAAGGATCTAATTATATTAAGTAATTGCCCAGTAATACCGTAGGAGCATATTTTCAGGAGAAGCCCTTTATGCCATACCTTGTCAAAGGCCTCGGTATATATCAAGCGCTACTGCCCTAGCTTCACCTGCCTTGTCGAATGTATGATACATGCGTTCAGAGATGACCGTTAGGATGTCTGCTTGTCTAAATTTATACTGCCTGTCAGAAAGAAGTTTAGCATTAACTAAGTGCTGAACTATCGCTAGATTGATTAAGGATTCAAAGATTTTAGCAAAGATCAGGAGTAGGCTGATTGGGCAGTAGTTCTGAGGATCAGTTCTATCCCCAGAATTCATGAAGACTGGTAGCACAGAGGCAATTTTCCAGCTATCAGAGAAGCAAGATTCAGCAAGGCATGTGTTGTAGAGTTTGGAGAGGACAGGAGCCAGTTCAGCAAAGCATTTCTTTATTATCATTACTGGTATAAGATCGGGCCACAAGCTTTGGAGGTGTCACGGTTTTTTATGATGTCTCTGACATGAGTTGGGGTGATGACCAGGTTTTCAAGTGTGGCCTCGGTCCACAATGGGAACCTAGGGAGGGAGTGGTTTTCTGAGTCCAAAGTGGAGTTTGAGGCGAAACGCTGGGCAAGTAATTCAGCCTTATCAGTTACCGTGCAAACAATATCATTGTGGTTTGATAGTGGGGGAATCGTTGATTGACCTTTGTTCACCACACTATTGTAGATTTTCCAGAAATCGCGAGTATCTAGTTTCTGTGACTGAATGCGTTTTTTGGGGTCATCTCTTAGCTTCGCCTATCACTACTTTACACTTATTTCTTGACTCTATGAATTTCCGTCAATTAGCAGCTGACTTATGGCGGCCGAATCTACAGAATGCTTGCTGCCTCTCAGCAATGGTAGCTGCACATTTCGAGGTGAACTATTGAGGAGAGTGGGGCTTGCTGGAGAATTTCAGCATGGGGACATAGGCTTCAATGCCTGCTTTAACACATTCGATTGACTCATTTGCACATTGATCAGCAGGGAGTGAGAAAATTTCCCTCCATGGGCCGTTACTGATGTGTCTCTGATGGACATATATATATATATATATATTTATTCATCATTGTACCGGCTAACGTGAAAGTGTATTATCGCACATTGTTCCGGTTTTGTGGTTTTATTGAATGTATTTGGGACCGACTACTTGCTTGTTGGCTTGGTGGAAGAAATAATGCACAAGCTACTTTTCTAAGACTTTTCTAGGACTTTCTTTTCTTATCGTTGTTCTTCCTTGCTTTTTAAGTTTGACTTTTATTTTTATTTTTATTTTTTTCCTCTTCTTTTCTTAAGTGACCTCAACTATTACAACGCCACATTGTGTTTTGTCGGCAGTTGAAACCAGTATTCCAGACATTTAATTTCCCTGATGATCTGCCAAGCAAGTAACTGCTTGGTAGTGAAACACGTGTAGGAAAAAACATTTAATTTGAATAAATAGTATTTGTAAGAAAAAATATCTTTAATGGTGATCATTGGTGTCTTGAAAGGAATGCTTTGGTAAGCTTTCATAAAATCACATATATATATATATATATATATATATATATATATATATATATATATATATATATATATATATTAGGTAGCTTCACGATCTTTGTTTCCCATCAAAAAATGGCATTTTTGTTTCAACGGACGAACAATTTTCAATTAAAAAAAGAAAAGAAAATATGGATGTCAAGTATTGTGACATATTCATTGGGGTGTTCCAAAAAGTTGTGCAATCCTTAATGGCCGCTTGTCTGAAACGTTTCCTATTTTCTAACAATGAGCGCTAGCTAATAGGCACTCGTAGATGTATTCAAGCTATTGGAATAGAAGTCTCTCCAGCATCTGGGGACCTCTACAGTGAATGGATGGGATTTAGCTGCTTGTCGGGTTTGTCGAGTGTCCCCATTAATATTTAACAGTAGAAGTTAAATTGCATCCAAGCTCAGTTTTTTTTTTAATTGAGGCAAGAATAAAAATAGGAATTCTATTTCACTTATCACCTATAATTTTTAAGATATACATATACGTATGTATAATTTTTAAGATATACATATACGTATGTATAATTTTTAAGATATACATATACGTATGCATAATTTTTAAGATATACATATACGTATGTATAATTTTTAAGATATACATATACGTATGCATAATTTTTAAGATATACATATACGTATGTATAATTTTTAAGATATACATATACGTATGTATAGATATAATCATAAACTCAAAATATTTAAATGTTTCAATATTACACGACTTGAATATGTGTCAAAATGTCCTTTTTCAGAAATGAATTATCTACATCAGATTGTTTTCTGCACCAGATAATAAGGAAAGGATATCACTCACAACAACCTTAAGGGTAAAATGCAAAATAGTTTGAATGAACCAGCAATTACATAAACACATGTGTGTCCAATCAAAAAGAGTGGACAATCCCATCACCGGTAACTCACCCGGGGCTAATCCACTGAACTATGTACACAACTGGCGTTGCAAAATGCTTTTTTTTTTAATATTGCATGAAATAAGGTCATTGTATTGTGGAGTTATGCATCATAGTAAAAAAATAATAACTAGACATGATAGAGAAAACTGTTTTGAAATGTCTATTCAATACATCAAAATTAGTAAAACTAGCAAATATATGCTCCCTCCCGGTCACATATATTTGCTAGCTATGGGGAATGGTGTCATGACAAACAAACATATACTACAGTGCCTCTTCCCAAAGGAGGAAATAATGCCTGGGAGGATGGTATCATGACGAACGAACATATACTACACTACCCCCACACCCCACCAAAGGAAAAGTTAATTCCTGGGAGAATGGTCTCATGATAACAGAACAGATACTACACTACCCCCCCCCCCCCAAGGAGGAAGTAATGCTTGGAAGATGGTCTCATAACAACAGAACAGATACTGTAAAGAAAAGGAGATGAAGTAACTGGAAGGATGGTATATTGATAAACAAACATATTCTACACTACCTTCAAAGGAGAAGGTAATGCATGAGAGGATGGTATCATAACAACAAAACAGAGACTACACTCCCCTAAAAGGAATGAGGTAATGCCTAGGAGGATGGTATCATGACATCGGAACATATACTATACTACCCCCTGAATTGAGCATTGTAAGATAGTACATTAGTCTGAAATAGTATAGTAAATTGAATTGAGCATTAAAAGATAGTACATTAGTCTGAAATAGTATAGTAAATGAATTGAGCATTGTAAGATGGTACATTAGTCTGAAATAGTATAGTAAATGAATTGAGCATTGTAAGATGGTACATTAGTCTGAAATAGTATAGTAAAAGAATTGATCTGGAATACCATATGCCAGAAGAATTTTCTTCATCTTCTCTATGTGTATTGAATCGAAAGCCTTAGAGAAATCAACAAACTATGACTCGTACACAAATAATTTTTTATTGCATAGTGTTAGCATTAAACCGTATTAGTCTTCTCCTACCCGTCCCTTGTATGGAGAAAAAATATGTCTGCTTAGTTCAAAGGACAAAGCCAAACAGACTTGACTACTCTATCACCATTTACTTCTTTTTTAATGCCACTATTTGAGAGGAACTTTTGTTATTTTCTAAGCCTCGTTGTTCCTATTATTTTTCACATTTCCATTCTCCTTATTCATCTACTACTGTGCAACTATGCTCGCGCCTCCGACTGACCGCCTTGCCCCAAATGCATGTGCTGTGGTTCTTCTTTTTAATCTTTTTATGGGCTGTTTCGAAATTCTAATGTAACCTGTTACCGGGTACAGAGCCAGACGTGACGCCATAGTCCGCAGTTTACATACATAATACAGACAACACACAGATACGAACATTGTATACAAGCGACTTGTTGAACAAGGATGTGTGCGTATCGTTGGGGTCTTGTTACTAGTGTATCTACATCTGAGCTAAATCTCCCAGTCACTGTTCTCCATACCATGACGTCATTATTCTTGTCTCTCGTCGTGATCATTCTCATTCTCATTTTATCCTAACAGCCAGCGTTTCTCAAATATATTTATTTTCGCTGAGATGTCCGTATTTTCAGCATCTCTAATTGTCATGGCTTTCTTTTCATCTTTTTATTGTCATTCATTTTCTAGCTAATCTCTCCTGGTAGTCCTGGCTGTGGCGGCAGGGGCATTCCATATTATCACATTACATGACAACAATATTTCTCTATTATGTGGAAAGCTGGACAATCTACAAGACCTAAGTAATAAAACTCTACTTAAAAGAGACCTTTAAGAATTATCATGAATATCAAATGGTGTAAAAATGTCCCAGATGAGGAAGTCTTGAAAAGAGCCAGCTTGGACAGTATGCATGCACTTCTCATTCAGCGAAACATGTGTTGAATAGGACATATAGTTCATATGAAAAATGACAGAATTCCAAAACAAATCTTATTTTCTCAGTAAGTGGATACCGAAATTGTGGCAGACCTAAACTCAGACACAAAAGAAATCTCAAAGACCTTAAAATTCCAACAGATAGATGGTAGCATTTGGAAGAAAACCGAAGTAGCCAAGTATGTGCACCTGTTATTAGAATACTCTTCATATAAGATAAGTTCATGTGATAGCATGTATTTGCAATAATGTGGGAAATCTTATCCCTGAAAGAAAGTTCACTATTCACACACGAGAACATAGGAATTACACTTGAAGATAAGTGCTGAAAGTTGAATTGGGAGCAACAGCTTTTGAAGAAAAGGAATAAAAATCGTGTATATTAATTGAGCAACTTCTACTTGGCCAATTAATAAAGAATGATATACAACAGAAAATGATTAATATACAGAAGGAGGATTGGCAAATATATGCTATCAAATGAAGATTGTTCGTGTAACATGTTCGCACATTTGGTTCAAACAATTCTGGTTCTTTGCGTTGTGGGAAGAATGGTTTTGTCTGCGATTGTCTTTGGAGGGCTTTTATCGTAAGGCAGTCAAACTGACATCAACTGTAGAAGTGAAAATAGAAAAACACTCTATAGTCCTGAGCATTTGTGTTTATATAGGCTGGCT
This sequence comes from Sepiola atlantica, assembly GCA_963556195.1. Taxonomy (NCBI): domain Eukaryota; kingdom Metazoa; phylum Mollusca; class Cephalopoda; order Sepiida; family Sepiolidae; genus Sepiola; species Sepiola atlantica. The sequence goes on from OY744523.1 coordinate 150,525,437, forward strand.
CACATGGTCCCTAAGAGAGCAGTGATTGGGTTATCTTTTGGACAATTCACATGACCCTTAAAGGAACAATGGAAACAATTACACTGGCCAATCTATGAGTGTTTTATGAATTCCAATAACCTGGAGATCGATTATTCATAGCAGGTCAGGCAAAGTTATTAACAACAGACCGACTAAGTAAATAGTAAGTAATGCTTGCATGCTAAAATACAAATTCTGAAAATGTCATGTTTGTGCCATAAGCTGTTCTTGAAATATGTATTTTCAACATCCCAACTATGTTGACAGTTGAAATGAAAACAGATGCTGTATGGAATTCAAATAAAGAATTAAATGTTATTATTACTGGGAGGATTATATAAGTGTGAAATAACTACATACAATACGTAGTTAAAGCAAAATAAATTGTTTTGGACTATTAAAATAATTTCCAATGCTATTGATAATGTTTAACCATCTATTTTTTTTATTTATTACTTACGTTTAAATTCATGTGATGGGGAACAGGGGATTGGCACCGGTTCCTAAGGACATCAGTGGGTTATTCCGTAGCCGTCGTAAAGTAAACTAAGACCTGTGCACTGAAAAGTGACGTCATGCTTGTAGGTAGCAAGCGAGATCTGTCGAACAGTCAGACTGTCAGTAATGAATGAGAGCCTTTTAAAAAAGCATTAGAAAACTTTAAAAATTGCATTTAAAAAAGAAAAGAAAGGAACACGATTCGATTTATACTGAAATTTAACTTTATTCAATATAAATAAAATAAAACAAAAACAAGAATTCAAAATGAATAGTTAAGTTGTGTTATTGCTGCGTTAAAGTAAATAAACATCACGTTTTTTCATGGATTTTTATTTAATATTTCTATTTACTTGCCTCCCCACGAGGACAGGACATAATTAGATAGATGTTCGGGTTTTAATGTGAGGAAAACCAAGCTCCCAAAAAGGGACACTCTGGATTGCGAAAAAAATTAAAATTGCCTCAGTCTAGAAGAATTTCTTATTCACCTTTACTGACTGAGTACAGAAAAGACTAAGTGTAGTATCAGAACAGATATTACACTTTTAATTATTTTATTGCAAAAAACATTAAAAAAATATAATTTAAATTTATAACAAATTAGGCACAAGGCCATGAAAAATGTGGGGAGTGGAATGTCGTTGGTCATCCCCTGTCTATCCTACTCTTTGCTAGAATCATTAGTCACCATGATACCACATTAAAATCCCCAATGGGTTGAAAATTTTAATTTTATTTATAAATATATATATATATATATTTAATTCAATGTTTTAATCATTGTTTTTTTTCTAGCACCAAACATATTTGAACTGTTTTAGAATTTTTATTGTACACATAAAGAACGTTTTGGCACAAAAATAATTTTTTTTTATACAAAAAGAAACAAGCTTGAATTGAATTTCTAGTTGATATTATTTTATGACAGTCGACGAGTAAGCATAAAAGTTAATTCTGTATCAGGACAAACAGAACCTTTTATGTTAGGCAGACTTGCTTTTCTCTAAAATTTGAAATATTTTTTATACGATAACAAATTGTATAAAAAATATTTCAAATTTTAGAGAAAAGCAAGTACTTTTTTATTTAAGTCTTTTCTATCAAGACAGGTTTGTCAACCATTTTGAATTTTAGTCTATGAGTTATTTTTTGGTGCTTAAATAGATTAAAGCACATATGAAAAACGCAGTTACACATATGAAAATCGCAGTTCCAAATAAATTATCCGGAAAACCCTTTGAGATACTTATGTATCAGGCAAGAATAGGAAAGTTTATCGAGTAGAATTTTAATTAAAAATAAAAATCAGTATTATCGTATTTTACGGATCCGCTATTGATTAGAGCGAAAAACACGTAAAGCATGGAGCAATAAGCCAGTCTGTCATGTAAACAAGTAATAAATGAATGACGGTCGGCAACATACGATAAAAATTACTTTTATTTTTAATTAAAATTCTACTCGATAATTTTCCCTATTTTTTGGTGAGAATACTTATTTTTTGCCTGATACATAAGTATAAACAAGAGTTTTTATTTGGAATTGTGTTTTCCATATGTTCTTTCATCTATATAAACGCCGTTTTTATTTATAGTTTTACCTTCAATCCACTATGAGATTTCCAACCATGAAAACGACATGAACAAAATCATCGGTATCCTTTTTTAGATACCAAACAATTACTAGATCAAAGATGAAATAATTTCAGACAAAAATAACCACAGTTATATGTCCATGTGTTGGTGTGTAATAACCTTTCTCCTCGAAGTGTTTTGTTTTAATGTGGAGAAAATTCAGCTCCCAAAAACGGGAACAAAAATTAAATTTTTCTCAGTCTAGAAGGATTTCTCATTCGCTGACCGAGGACAGAAAAGATGAATCGTAGTATCAGAACACATACTATACTTTGAAGTTTTTACGGAATTTCTAGTCGATCATATTTTATTGCTAACAAATTGTTAAAAATGGTATCGACACGTGGACATAAAAGTTCAATTTTATATACGTTCAAAATTAAATTAGAATTTTTTCAGAAAAAAACAAAACGTTTTATGTTATACAGACTTGTTATTGTGTAAAAATATTTCAAACTTATTGGGAAACAAGCAAGTATTTGTTTTTTATTTAATATTTTCCTATCAAGACAGGTTTGTCATCCATCTTGAATTTTACTCTAAGCGATTTTTTTTATAGTTTTACCTTAAAATCACTATCAAAATTCTGCCCGCCTTGAAAATGACATGAACAAAACCATCAGTATCCTTTCTTAAATACCAAACAATTATTAGATCAAAGATGAAATAATTTAAAAGAGAAATTACCACCGTCATATGTCTACACTTAGTGTTTAACCGTTCCCTTCGAAGTGTCTTGTTTATAGTACCGACCACTGTGACGTCAGCAGAAAACAAGACTCAGTTAAATCGCCTTCTCACTTTACGGCGGCCACGGTTATTCCCTTTGGCCAGACCTAGTCAGACGACCATGAGAGAGACTGGAATTCACTACGACTGGATAGGTTTCCACGTGGTTGGTAATATGAAAAAGCTCTGTAATATATTTCTAACCTAACATGTTTGGTAGAGCCCCACCACGAGTGGTGAGTAAAAAGCTGTTTATTGTATGTCCTGTTACGTTGTATTGTAAGTCTACTTTACATTTGACAATATGTAAATAAAATGTGTAATTTGTATTTGGTCGTATTGTTTATTTTCTTATTCTGTGTGCCCCATAGCTTTAAGTTTAGTAGATGTGTTTTCCCTTACAGACTGGTAAAGGTAACACAGATAAGAACAACACGTTTTGAAACACATAAATCTGTGACGTCATACAAAAGCTAGAATTAATTTGCTAATGTAATATGTTAAAGTTCTATTTACAATAAAGTCCAAATAAGTCAGTTGGTAGAACATCAGACTTACGGTTTCGGTTTCGATTTTCGATCACGGCATCTGCTTTATTTGTTAGGAATTTATTATTTCCTATTAATGCAATATTCTCTATTTCTAAAAATAGTAAAGATCTCTGATATTTTGAAATGAGACAAAGTCCGCAATGCATTTATTAAGTTTAAAAAATTGTGACGGACAGACAGACGGATAAAATCTCTATTTATATAAGATTAAACATTATTAAATTATGTAATGTTTTTTATTAATAACCTAATACTGTAGAATGCATTACTCTCGCCGTCATCAACCCAGAACTTAAAAACAATTGAATATAACATTTTTTTTCACTCCCTGAATCCTTACAATGTCTACACTGGCTCCAGTCATGTGACTTTATCTTTCTCTCTTTCTCTAAAAAAAACTCGGACTACTTTTCAGCATCTCCTTTTTCTACAAGAAAAAGGAGATGCTGAAAAGTAGTCCAAGTTTTTCCCTTCAATATGTAACACTCAAACATTCTAGAGAAATTAATATCTTATTCATGCTCGATCCTCCCTAGTGAATCCATCTGTCACACACACATATACAAATTCTCACTCACGAACTCAACAATGCATGAACCTTATACAGGTTGACCTCCCAAAAATGTCACCCATGGCATCAGTAATAAAATTCACAATCCTTTCAGCAATCCAATCACATCTGGTACAAGTAAACTTCAACCGATGCCTGACTTGTCCACCAAGTTTTAGTCATGAATGTCCAACAGTCTTTGTTTTATCGCCATTCGATGATATGCTCGAAATGTGCACCTCTACGTTCATTAATATTGAGTGCTACTTAGTGGTGGGGAAGAAGTTTTGGGCAGACAAAGATGTGTTGTAAGGGATGACCAGTGGTTTCAACAAGATGGGACAACTCTCCACTCCAAATGACTGTGTCTGTGGGGACACTTTTCTAATTGTTTCATCATTGTGAGGTATGATCCTACTACTCACCGGACCTTAACATCCCAGATTTTTATCTGTAGGGTTATCTCAATAATAACGTCTATCAAAACAATCCCCAAATTATTTTTGAACTGAAGATTACATTACAGTCAAAATTAGGTGATATTTGGGAGGGGGGGGGGGTCACTCTATACAAGAAAAAATGTTCTCCTGTAATCTTATGCACGTGAATATCTCCTCTTTGCACTCCCATAAATAAATCTTATTTTATTAATGTCAAATTTGCTTCATTTTTTTCATTCCTTTGTAGCAGTTACATGATGGAGATCTATTTTCTCTTGTATGTAGCGGCAATCTCTTGCATAGCAATAAATTGTGATTCGGTTGGTGAAAACAGGCACATCTAAACTCGCGTAGTGACACACAGGCGATTAGTCCATCACTGCACATGTACACTTGCACTCTTTCCTAATTTCCACCCAAAGTTGGATTCATGCCAAATACAATTCAGTTCGAATCAAGACACCAAAGGGAATAGACGTGATTCACCTCTCATCATAATTTTGGCGGGAGGCGAATTAGAAATAAACTGGTACTCAACTTGTTATGTATTCCGCTTTCCACAACTCTATCCTCCCTACGAACAGGATTTCTCTCACATAAATTTCAGAGAAGACTCTACATAATACGTGCCTGCAAGCCAACTTGCTTACGTTCCTGTATTTCTGTTCCTGTCAAATAAAAGTTGATTTTATTGTAGAGAAGACGTTGGTAGTTTTATATCGAACTCTGTTGCCCTCTTTTTCTAATTCAAGTCAGATACCTACATGGCCAACTCAACGAAATGCTATCTCCAACAAGCATCTCAACCTCACCAACTCCCTCTACACTTTTTACCATGCATTCTATTTCCTACGGACTTCAGAATATGATTTCCATTTCAGTCTCTCTCTCTCTCTCCATCAGCCTCTAAATAATAATACCATTCACATTTCTTAACGTGACAAGATGGACGCCTTGTCTTTCGATGCAACGTGGATGGATAAATAACCAATCCGTACCCCCACACATATGACTGGATTTAAAACTGACTTGCTGAATACATAGTGTTGTATATTTAAGAGCATCAAGGATGTCAAATTAACATCACCTTTCGTGGAGTCTCAGAAGTGTCTTGAGGTTATCTGCCCTGGCCACCTGTAAATGGGGAAGATGTGTTTTTTTGTTTTGTTTTTTTAATTAAAACGAATTAATTATTTATTATCAAAAATATCAAAAGACAAAAAATAACAAATCTATTGTATAAATGGCACTTGTCTGTGTGTATGTGTGTATGTGTGTGTATGCTCAGTTAAGAGAAAAAACTACAAAACCAACACCCACAAAGTTGGTATTTTCTTGATTGGTGTTGCCCTAGATGCATAATATCTAAAATTAAAAAAATTATTCATGTATTGGGGGTCAACTGGACCAGGTTTCGTCAGAGAGGAGGTCGGGTTTTTTTTTCAGATTTACAATACATTAAAACAATAGAGAAAATGGGATGGGTGGAGGTAAAAGGGTGGGGGACAGTGATGTGGAAAAATTGAGAAGGAGGAAAAAGAGAGGTGGAGAGATAGAAATTTTAATATAAAGATATTGCACACACTTTTTGACCTCTTCTATTTTGTTTTTTTATGTCCCTGGCTAACGCCGGGTAGCCCTGCTAGTAAATAATTTTTAAAAAACAGTCTTTCGTTAGAGAAAAGGATCCATTTTATTTTTCCATTCAATTGTTTTTCTTTTTTAAAATGCGTATTCATGGGATATTGTTAATGTATTTGAATAGTAAATAAACAGTAGCAGCAGCTGCCATATGTAGTTCCATGTTATTCTTTTTAACTGAATCCGTTTCGTTTTTTTCTTCCAACTTTGCATTTAAATAATGCATGTGACACACAATCACGTGTGTAACCATAATACAACTCACATGCTAAAATTGAAAATAAGAAAGAAAAAAAACATTACATAAAATTTTCTTATTTTTTTTATTTGTAACTTAAAGCTGCTGCTGCTGCTGCTTTTGCTTTCTTTTAGTTTATGGCTGCCAGATTTCCTTTTCAATTTTCCATCTTATGGGCTTTCCCTTCACTGTCACTGAATATCCTGTCGTCCGCTTTCTATGATGCTTTTTAATGAAAACGGCAGATCTAATAAAGAATCAAACGAATACAATAGTTTGTTTCAGTAAAGTGAAGTTATTTATTTAATAAACCACTTTGGACATCTTTTATTTTAATTTCTAATCTTAGACTTTTAACCCAATTATTTTTAATTATTATTGGTCCTTCTATTGTGGTGAACACCACAATGAGGTACTCTTTCTTTCTCTCTTTCTTTCTTTCTTTGTTTAACCCTTCTTCGTCCATGAAGTGGAGAAACTCGTGAAATCTCGCAGAATCACGTTGGCCGAAGGATTTCGGCCAGCTTGACCACGCGAGATTTGAAGTCGATAAAAGAACACGTGTTCCTTTTCTCTCTCTCTTTTTCCCTCAGCGTTCTGAGACGAACGAACGCACACAAAGAACGCTCGCCGACAAACTCCCCCCCCCCCCGCACCGACGGCTTCAGTCGAGAAGGTGGGGGGGGGGGGAAGAGAAAGGTAACCCTTTTCAGTTCAAGAATCTATCTTTCAATTTGACGAACATTCTACAATCTATCTTCAATCTAAACGAACTCTTAATTCTTCGCACATTCACAAATATACACACAAAAAGACATTCATAGCGCTCGCATATATATCGCTTATAAAATATTAAATAAATACATTGTTTTGTTAATATAAATGTTTTACTTTTTATTAACCATAATAAAAGGCCTATTCGTATATGTGTATAGCTTCCCCATTCCTTCACTTTCTTTAAGGTAAGTTTAAATAATATTTTCTTCCTTTCTCATTGTTTGTCTTAAACTGTTTTATTTAATCTACACGTGGTCCGATGGTGGAAGCCTAACAGTGAGATTACATGCCGTTACAAAGGCATCTATCACACTACCTATGGTTGGGGGACACATTATCGCAAAACCATAATCCTTTGTTCTTCATTCGAATCTCCCGCAATTAAAACACTTCCACCCCGGCCATACTATCATTATTGGAAATAACTTCTGTTTTTGTCATAGTCCATTATTCCGTTCGTTTTCTGGTTATCTCTAAATTGGTTCATTAGTTTTTCTAGTAATTTTCCATTAAGTTTTATGACCATAAATGCAGAAAAAAATCTGCCCCCAAAATGGCAAGTATTTGAAAATATCTAAAATTTTCTTTCTGAACTTTTTAGAAGAGAATTGATAATTTAAATTATTTGGACTACTGTTCTCACCTTGATTATTATTCTCACAACATTTCGGCCGATGTAACAAGCACATGGAAAAAGTTCTAAGTAATAATCCGTTCTAAGTGACAGTCTTCTGGAGGTTAAAGTTTCAATCCTCACTGTAGGCGATGCAAAAAATCTAAAAATATTTAAGTTTTTTCACCAAAGAAAAAAAAGTTCCTTCACCATTAAGTGAATATCTGACCAACAAGATTTTTTCACAAGTGGCCATTTTTTCCAATTTTTTCATGTTTTCACTTTCTTCATATTTTCACTGTTCTTTTTATAGTCATCAATTTAATTGTACTATATTTTATTTTAGTTAATTTCACTTCGTTAATCTTTCATAAAAAAAATGTTTTACATTTTTTTTATTTACTCCAAACAAAGACCATTGCGACTGAGATATAATATGTAAATTCGAGGGCAGATTTATAGGGGTTGTGCAGTGAGATGTTTGTTCACATTACATTTAAATTTCTGCATGTTAGTACAGTCAGAGAAACAGGGAGCAGGGAGGTAATTCCAAAGGCAAGCAGTTCGAGGAAAGAAGCTATTATAGTAGAAAGCTTTCCGGCATCTAGGGACTATACAGTGAAAGGGTGGGATTTGTTGCTTGTCGAGTTACTCGAGGGGAGGGGGGGGGGGGCATTGAAGGAGGCACAAGTGCAGCAAGTTCATCAGAGCACAGTCCATTGAAGTACTTGTAAAACAAGCAACACAGAGATGCAACATTGCGGCGATGGATTCGGAGCTGGAGCTTGGTGGACAGTGTGGAACCTATTAGATTGGCTGGGCATTCTCCTTTATGGTGACCTCTACCACAAAAATCACATGTGTATATATACACGGGGCACGATTTGATTCGACCTCATGTGCACTGAGCTTCTCAAGTGGAGTCCGGATTGCCTCCACCTGTTTGATTGTTGCTTCTTCAGTTTCTGCTATACGTAAGGCTGTCGTTATTGATAAACCCCTACCTTCTTTTAACAGTGACTTTTGGGTTGACTTGAGGTTTAGTCCAAATATAAATAAGTCCACCAAGTTTGTCTTTTCGACTATGGGATCATATTCGCAATTTTTTATTATTTGCCTCAGCCTCTTTAGGAATGAGTGGGTTGGCTCATTCTCCTCTTGGCGACTCTGTAAAAGTTGGTGTCGAGACACCCAGAAATTTGAATGAGGACTGACATAATTCTTGAAATGTCTCATGTAGTTGTCCACATTTTTACTTTCATCCGTCTGAAAAACGAAGTAGTCGCTAATCTCCTGCCCTTCGACACCAGTCCACAAAAGAAGGTAATTTACTTTCACGTCGTCGTCCACGTCACAAAGTGGTCCACCAAAATATTATGTGGCCTGACGTAAAAAAATGTCCATTTCTTTTCCCAAGTTGGGACTGGACCAGTCTATCCTTGGTGCTAATGTATGAGGGGTTTCTATGATGAGAAATTAACAAAACAGTAGAGTCAAATTCCTCTTACCTCGGCGTATAGCTGTGCACAGGTGCGTATTTTCTGGGGACGAGTATAATGTCACCTAAACCTGACAAATATCACTATAAAGTGTGATTTTCTCTGAAAAACATTCTTGTGTCCTTGGATCCCACTTCTGACACCATGTTGTGTTGTCACCGGTCAAGGATGGCTTGGATTAAGAACAAACAGAGACGGAGAGTAAATGAACACAAACTTTATTTACATAGGACGCCATTACAAGTGGGGACAGGAAGTGGGAACAGGCTAAGGGCAGATAATTACCGGAAGTTTAAAAGGTAAACAAATCAGCTATGATATACTGATACACAACCTATTGTCTGTGAATTATTATTTGCCTAGCATGTGACATTGCTTGTATTATGAACATGTAACCGGGATTCCCCCTAGAATCCCGAGACAACTTTATTGGTCATCTTCGTCAATATGTGAATAAAAGGGGAAAATAGAAAGAGAATAGTGTTAGTAAATGAATACGTGCATAAGTATGGACAAAGAGGAAAAGTTAGTATGGGAAAAAAAGAGTTCATATATGAGGAATGCCCTGTTTATAATAAAAGAGAAAGAGTTCACATATGAGGAATGTTTATGTCCATACACAGGTGTGGAAGTCTGGCTGTGTGTATGTAGTTATGTGTGTGTTATATTAAGTCTACGTGTGTGAGACAGTCGCCATGTTGGAATCTTGGGTCTTCTTCTCAAAGTCGAACCCAGGGCAAGAGATCCCTGGAGCTTCTGCTGTGTCTCAAGAGAAGTTGGAGTAGGTATGAGCGCCATGGTATGAGTCTCCTGGCCGAAAAGAAAAACTTTGGTGTTGTACTCAGTTCGCCTGAGAGATGGCCTCTGATTGAACAGGTCAGAAAGGAAGTTAAATGCTTGCACCAATCAGTGTCAAGCTTATGAATTAAGCACAAATTCAAAATAGTAATGGCGGTTGCTGTTGTAGGCGTGTTGCATGCTGCTACTGCTGTTGCTGTTTCTTGTACCTCCGCTACAATATCACTTCTAAGCAGTTTTCTCTACTAAAATGTTTGTAACTGGCACCCTTTCTATTACAGTGCAAACACAACCCTCCTCCCACAGGAAAGCAATGTTAGCGCAAAATATTTTACATTAAAATCTCCCCAAGAGAACAACACTTCATGGTTCTCTATCCACTTAAGCCTGTCTTTGAAAATGTCTTGGATTCCTGTTTTTTCTTTGTACACATGTGTGAAAATTTAAGGAGTGGTCAGGGATACGTGAATTAGTATACACTAGTCACATATACACACCTCTTCATCCCATTGGCTTTACTATAGTTCCCTTAAGCTACCTACCACCTACTGCATATGACCACATATTTCAGAGACATAAAAACTTAGAATAAGTGCAAACTTAATGTTTGTCTTTTTTTACTCTTTCCTGTGAGGGGTACAGAAATACCTGACATTGTACCCTTCTCAGTGAGATGGGCCCATAGATCTACTCAGATCATCTATCTAGGAGAAAGAAAACTCTGATATAAAACCTGTTCTACTGACTTCTTACGTCTTGGCACCAAACCACTGGGGGAGGGAGGCCTCCTTAGTCCTGGTCAACAACCTTCTTAGAGCTGGAACTGAACAAAAATATCCGGTTTGAAAACTTACAATTGCTTAAAGAGTAGACAAGCTCTCCCTATCACCCGGCTTTGCACTCCTTCTTTTTCTACTAGCCAGACACAGAGGTACCTTCACGGGGATACTTCAAAGACACCCAATGGTTGGCCTTGTTTCTTGACTAGGACAATGAACACCATCCCATCCATCTCTATTTCTCTATCTGGGCAACTTTAAAACAATTTCTTTTCACTTAGTTTCACAGGACTAGTCTAAGCAGCTCGTTCTGACCGGTTGAGGGTACAGGTTTGACAGCTTGTCTGACTTCTGTTTCCAACTGATAGTACAGGAGCCCTAGCTCTTAGGTAGTGTTAAGAGCGACTGCTCTATCAACAGTTGTATAATATCGGGATAAATGTAGTGGCATGTCGTGCATGGAAAGGGACCCTGTACTTATCTCCAGTGTGTGTTTCCAGAGACCACAACCCTGCAGATGAAGACTCGGCTAATAGTTTATTTGTGTGAGCTTACTGGCATAAAACAATCACTTACTTTGCCCAACCCACTCTATACAAAAACAAAGACAAAAAAAATGACGTTACAAACAAAAAAAAAGAAAGAAGTCCCAACCAGATGCCCACCTAAAAACAACTAATTCGTCTTCTCCCTTGAGGCTTGCGTTCACAAATATCCTAAGGCTTAGAACTAACCTCGATGATGTAGGATCCTTTCTCCTAGTAAACTCCCCCGATATCCTAGCACTAAGTGAAACTAACCTACACTCCTCAATCTTCTCTAATCACTTTGACATGACTGGATACCTCCCACTCTGCCATAAAGACTCTGACAAACATATGCACCTACTCGGAGTCTATATTCATAACACATAGGCCTGGTCATCTGATTTTAGACTATGTGCATAGATTAACCTTACAACACAACGTTAGTTACTTATATTTCATCTACCCTTCTCCTTCGACCCAGGACTGTTTGATTGTGTCTCTGATAATATAGATGCAGCACTCTCTTTAGATCCTAGCGTCCAAATTTATGTATTGGAGGATTTTAATGTCCACCACAGAAATTGGCTTCGTTTCTCGAACCATACAGTAGCAGCTGGTAACAGTACGCATAGTTTCTCCTTTGCACATTCCCTTTCACAGACTGTCACTTTCCCAACCCGCCTCCTAGATCGTGAAGATCTGCAAGCCTCTATTCTTGACTACATTGCCTGAGGCTTGCGTGATGGATGCCCATAGCCTAGTCGGGAACGTTGATAACCTAGTGATAATGGTTGATATCACTCTAAACTTGCGACCCCAAATTGAAGAGCTATTACTCAAAATAACAAGATACTACAAATGGGTGGATTAAGAATCCTTAGTGATTACATCAGAGACGCCACATAGAGAAAACTTTTTCTCACCCTGCTGAACATTGTGCAAATGAGGTAACTGAATGGGTCAAAGCATGCATAGAAGTACATGTCCCACTTGGAAATTTTTAACAAGCTCCACCCTCCTCAATGGTTCACTTCGACCTGTGCAGATGCTATTGCACATAAGCAACAAGCCTTCCACTGATTCAACTGCCATAAGTCAAATACATGTAGACAAAATTTTAGTGCATCAAGAAACCATTATAAGAGTTTAATAGCTGCAGCTAAGAGTATGTATACCGAGATGACCAGAAAACGCATTGAGTCGCAGAAATTAGAAACTCACGATTTCTGAAAAATATATAATAGTGTGGTGAATAATGGACAATCAACAATTCCCTCACTATCCAACCACAATAATGTCGCTTGCACATAAATTGATGAGACTGAACTACTTGTCCAGTGGTTCAACTTGAACTTCACCTTCGACTCCACAAACCACTTCCTCACAAATTTTCCACTACAGACAGAAGCCCCACTCAATGATCTGATCATCAACCCTTCCCATGTCCGGGATATAATTAAAAAACTTGATGCTTCCAAAGCATGTGGGCCTGATCTTATCCCCGCGATAGTAATAAGGAAAGTCTCTGTTGAGCTTGCCTTTGTCCTCTCCTAACTCTACAGCAAATGCCTTGCCGAATCTTGAATCCCTGATAGCTGGAAAATTGCCTCTGTGGTACTATGAACATGTATGAATACGTTCACTGCACTGGCCGTGATCGTCCCGCAGAGTTGCAAAATGAGATCTTTTATCCCGGCCAAATAAAATATAAGTCGAGTCAACACCATCCTTTAGCTAAGATCCCCAAGGGCTCACCTTGCCTGGAGAGGCACACTGGCTCAACAGCCCACCAGCCCTCATAAAAACCAACTGCCACCTCGAACGTCCAACTCAAACTAACTGCCTCCTGACCAGAGGGCCGGCTCTTACTCCTTCCCTTCCTCTCTCATGGAATATTTTTACTCCTGACCTGAAATCTTAAATTCTGCTCTTTCTCAGTGGTCACCATTCGACCACCCAGAAGCTGCCCACCGGATATATCTACTGGAGATAACGGCCAGGCAGTGTCCACTCAAAAGGGTTTATCTAAAGCATATCTAGAAACATTACTTTTCTCAAATAGACCGGTCTCAGCATGATTCCCTGTTTAATGAGGCACTTATTTTATTTCAAACAAAAAACAATTTCTGTGTAGTCCAATTCACAATCAGAGATATTTGCAATCAGAGATATTTTTAATTTCTTCTGTGCACCCTCTTTTTCCTTTGGCCGAACATCTATCACTGTTGACGTCTGCTATTTGCAAAGGGTTTCCGCTCAATCTCCCTGCTATTCCAAAACATTCAGCTTAGTGCATGTTTACATCACCAGTGTTCAAGAATTCTGGTGTAAGAACTAACCCACAAAATTATCGCCCCATCAGTCTCCTCCTTCACTAACATCTTCGAATCATCAATCAATCTAATGATAGTCCACTACCTAGTTAATGCTAAACTTCTTTCTGACCATCAGTATGGATTTAGGCAAGCACTGTCAGCTGCAGATATTCTAATGGTTATCTTTGAACGCATATACCATACACTGGACAAGGCAGGTGAAACTAAGGCCGTAGCATTTGATATATCCAAAGCCTTTTTCAAGGGTTGGCATGCAGGTCTTCTCATGAAAACTAACTTGTATGGTATTAATGGGTGAATATTTAATATAATCAAAAATCCTTCTTAGCCAAAAGAAAGATCCAGGTTGTCCTCGATGGCCATACATCTAAACAATGTGACATTAATGTGGGTTTGTCCTAAGGGTCGATCCTTGAACCCTTATTATTCTTGATTTACATAAAAGACCTCTCTGATGCAATTGTGTCCGAGATTGATATATATGCTGATGACATCACGTTCTATTCTTGACATGTGGGCAAAACAGATGCGCACATATCCAAGGCAATGGCTGAATTCTTAGAAAATAACCTCTTATCTATAGTGGAATGGGGTCATAAATGGATGGTAACATTTATCATTTACTGCTACTACGGCAAAGCTCCAAATATAAGAAACCTTTTCAACCACGGATTGTCATGGCTAATAGCACCCTACCTGAGAGTCAATAATTTAAACTCCTCGGTCTAACATTCACAAGTAACATGAATTGGAACAAATACATAGAAGACACTGCCAAGGCCACTATAAGGAAAGTAGGCTCCCTCTACCGGGCTAGAAAACTTCTCACACCTGCCAGTCTCCTATATCTCTACAAAGCCACCATTCATCCATGCATGGAGTATTGTAACATCTGGACTGGTTCACTAACCACTAGTCTCTCCCCCTTGGACAGGATTCAAAAAAAGAATCTCTAATCTAATAGGTCCCACACTGTCTATAAGCTCCAGCCCCTATTCCATTGCTGAATTGTTGTGTCCCTGTGCTCGTTTTACAAGTACTTTAAGTGAATATGCTCATATGAAGTTGCTTGCCCCTCGATGTAAATACCTCCGACAATCAGCAAAATCCTACCCCTTCACTGTAGAGATCTCCAAATGCCAGGAGGCTTTCTTCTCTAATAGCTTCTTTCCTCGAACATCTAGCATTTGGAATTCTCTACCTGCTTTCTGTTTCTCTGACTGTATCAATATGTAAAAGTTTAGATGTAATGTGAAGAAACCGTCTGCTGCACAACTCCCCAGTGAGGATCTCGCTTTAAATATGACCTCTAATTCACAATAACCCCTTACGTCTTAGTGGCAATTTGCCTTGTTTGGGGCGAATAAAAGTAATTTAAAAAAAAAAAAACAAGAATATAATTATGAATTATTTAAGACTGCTATCTGGTCATGGTTGATGGACTGAGAACAATCTACCCCCATAGATTAAAAAAGGATTTAGTTCGAAATTCTGTACACATTCCCACGTTCAGCATAAAGATTCCTGAGTTCAACAAGATGTACTTGAAGAAGGTCGGATGTTACATCAGCCAAAGCGTTGTAAGAATAACATCCCAGATGAGTACATTAGTCTAATAATCCAAATCGAAAATTTTCTTTGTTAGTTTTCTTCTCCAAATCCACTAAAAGCTAGGATTAATGATTATTGTGAAAACAAGTTCTTGTGACCATAAAAACTCTGCCCCTTCTCTCTAGGACTGTAAAATATTCCCTAAATTGATAAAAAATTGCACTTTTCACAAATATCTCAAACTAAACTCATTAGTTTTCTCCTATAATGAAACAATAGTTGTGATTAAGTGTTATTTGCATGATTTAAGTAATAGTGATTGCAGGAGGAGACAACTCATGCTTTTACTTAAGGCTGCCACAAGGCAACACTTGGATAAATGTAATAAGTCTTTTTGGTGCTCTATTTCAAAGCAAAAAGACGCTTCTCGTCAGAAAATTACAGAAAAAATAGAACAAGAACAGACTGATTGTATTCATCCAAGATTTGCCATGTGCCCGCCTTAAATAAAAGATGAAAAAGGAATCTTTACTTCTGAAACTTAATTTAAATGCCATTTTAAATCCATGTACACTTTTATATTAAGCCCTATTATATCGTATGATGAGAAACATGGAAGCATCATGCTAGCCAAAAATGGGACAATCATCAAACCAACATCAAAGATCATTGAAAATAACATCGAAGTCCTAACAGCTGAGCTCAGAAGAATCCCCATCATCTCAGTATATAAACCACCTCCCACATCATTTGTGATGTCAGATATGCCATCATCAACTGGAAAACCAAAGATTGTGATTGGCGACTTCAACAGCTATAGCACCTAATGGGGATATGCTAAAAATAATGCAGATGGAGATGCAGTGGAAGCATAGGCTGAAACTAATCAGCTTAATCTGATCCATGAGAAAAAGAACCAAAGTCCTTCAACAGCGGACAATAGAAAGCAGGGGATAATCCTGATATTGTGTTTGTCAGTCTGAGCAAAAATGCCCAAAACACAACACCGCTCCATGTGCATCACAGGTTTGTGTGCCAAACAGCCTAGAAGAACATCGCAAGTGGCTGCCGCACTCAATACATATCTAGACTCGATGCTCAAAGCAGCAAATTATATGAGCAATACCAACAGCTCTATGAATCTGACCCTTTTGCTGAAAGTACCATCGAAGTAAGTGAAAGACTCATGACC
Organism: Sepiola atlantica; assembly: GCA_963556195.1. Taxonomy (NCBI): domain Eukaryota; kingdom Metazoa; phylum Mollusca; class Cephalopoda; order Sepiida; family Sepiolidae; genus Sepiola; species Sepiola atlantica. Next base: position 150,541,814 of record OY744523.1, read on the forward strand.
TATCTATCAAAAGGCCACCAACAAAAATGGCAAAATCTGTTGGAAAAAACTGATATGATGAAGAATAGTAAAAAAGGCACGGGGTCTAATCCAAAAATCAGCAACGATCCATCAACTCCAATACAACAGCAGTACACCATGACTGCCAACCAAGTTGCACATCAGTTGTTACTCAATAGGAAGTGCACTATCAAACAGCAAAGGCCAAACATAGACCGACTTCAATATTCGCAGAGCATTAGACTAACTGAGCCGTTCTTACTTGAAGAGTTTAATATCGGCATCAGTGCCTTTAAAGCTGGTAAAGCCATCGGCCTAGATGATATTTTTACAGGAGATCAAGCACTTTTGACCTCTGACACGAAAATGGATCCTTGAGTTAATGAACAACTGTATGCTAACAAGAAACACCCCAATGATCTGGAGAAAAAACAAAATCATTGCTTTTCTCAAACCTGACAAAGATGCAGTGCATGCAAAGAGTTTCCACTCAATCTCCCTGCTATTCCACTTGTTTAAGCTGTTTGAGCACTTAATACTTAACAATTTGGCCTCAGTTGCTGAACCAGTCATCATCCTTCAACAAGCAGGATTCCGGCCTAGCAAATCCACAACAAGCAAGCTTCTGAATTTCACTCAGCACATCGAAGATGGGTTTAGGAGTCGTCTTTGTTGATCTGTCTGCCGCATATGACATTGTAAACCACCGCCTCATCCTGAAAAAGATTTTATAGCTGACAAAAGACCAAGCACTTACAGACCTCATCGGAGTCATCTTAAAAGACAAGCGCTTTTATGTTACCCTTTTTTATTATCTTGAGTTCACCCCAGACAAAGCATACTGCCACTGAAACGTAAGGGGCTACTGTGGATTGGATGTCAGAAATTAAAGGGGACATCCTAAGAGAGGAGTTGTGCAACGAGATGTTTGTTTACATTACATTTAAATTTCTGCATGTCAGTATAGTCAGGGAAACAGGGAGTAAATAAGGAATTCCAAAGGGTAGCAGCTCGAGGAAAGAAGCTATTAGAGTAGAAAGCTCTCCAGCATCTCGGTACCTCGACAGTGAATAGATTGGATTTAACTGATTGTCAAGTTGGTCGAATGTATTTACGTCGGAGCACTTTTCATTGAAGTACTTGTTAAACAAGCACAGGGATGCAACATTGCGGTGATGGGACAGGGGCTAGAGCTTGGTGGATAGTGAATGACCTATTAGATTAGCGATTCTTTTTTGGACCCTATCTACAAGGGAGAGACTAGTGAATGGTGCACCAGCTCAGATGTGACAACAATGCTCCATGCATGGACAGATGCTAGCCTTGTAGCGATATAAGATACTGGTCGGTGTGAGAAGTTTTCAAGCACTGTGGAGGGAGCCCACTTTCCTTGCAGCAGTCTTGGCAATGTCTTCTATGTATTTGTTCCAACTCTTGTTATCTGTGAACGTTAGGCTGAGGAGTTTGAACATTGGACTTTCGGGGAGGGTCTTATTATCCATGATAATCTGTAGTTGAAGAGGTTTCTTTTAGTTGTTGAAAGAAAGGAGATATGTCTTAGTAGCAGTAAATGTTACCATCCATTTGTGTCCCCATTTAACTACAGACTGGGGGTCATTTTCTAGGGATTCAGCCATTGCCTTGGATATGTGCACATTATGTATATATATATATATATATAAAGTAAAGTCATCTTCCCCTGTAACGTTGGCAATTATATACTTCATACCAAAAGCTTAATATGCTAAACATTTCCGCTAACCATCTACAGCACTATCTAATGCATGTTTCACAACTATATGTTTAGATTTCTTCTCCTTAGAAATATTACATTTATTCCAACCTACCTGCTTCTCCTAAATACACCTTTCGCAAAGAAGGTAGCAATCACTCACTAATTAGTTTCTCCTCCCACATAACTCTTTTACATCGGGTCCTTTCTTAATATACGGGAAATTCTTTTAAAAAACCTAAATTATTACATTTCAACCTCTTTCATATCTTATACAGGCTTCCAAAACAAAATAATAATCGCTCCCTTCCTAAGAATACAGGAATATCGGAAGTCATAGTTTGAGCATTAGGAATAATTTTTTCTTAGTTTGTATACTATTCCGGTTTATTGGTGTACTTAATAAAGAACACATGATCACTTTCAAATAATAACATGTACGTTATTATTTCACACATAAGCAAGTTTATTGCTTTCGAACAAACTTTCTTCTTCCATAAATATGTATTTAAGAAAACATTGTTAAACATAACAGAATTCAATTATACCTTTTTTAATTGATTATTAATTTTTCCATTTTTATAATAATCTTTGTGTCAAAATCAAAAAAAATAATGAACGTTCTATAAGTATCACTAACACTTTCGATTCTTCATCGAATAATCTTCAGGTGACAATAACCAAATAAACAAAAAGATGGAGAAAAGAAGAGAATTTTTAAAAACAGCCGTAAATATAATTTATCCTGTGATGCTAATTTAGTTAAACATTTTAAAATGCTGTTAGTTGTTCCATATTTATTGTGGGTTGTTGGGTTGGTTGCATGCTTAATTCAGTGATGTGTGTGGATACAAATAATATGACAACAGAAAGTGGATCTATTCGAAACCATCTTTATTTGACTTGTTCATTGTGCGCATGACACCATCGTTTACGAGTAAACGGTGAAGCCCCACTTAGTACTTCCTTCTTGCGACAAAAGACATCAACACAGAATTTGCTCAGCGGCCAAGGCATTCATTGGGTATTCTACCCTCTTGCCTTTCCATTTTTACATAGAAATCTTTTAAACGCAGTAGTCCCTCAGTCTGACTGGCGCCTTGATTATTCTCCCAGATCGTGTTCTCCTCACCCCAATCTCATCTGGAGGTGTCTCGAAGTCTGCTTTGGGGCTAGCTCTATCTCTCACTATACTGTCATCTTGAGATATTTGTGGAGTAGTGATCACCTCTTTGCCCGATTGCGTGATTAATGGTGTCTCACCATTTTCTTGATATAGCTGGCTACTCCTTGATGCTGTTTTCCTCAGATCTTCAACATCAATGTAGTATGATCTAGAATCCAGCTTCTTCAACACAGTCACTTTTTTTCACTACTTATGCCCTTTCACATGAGGTTTGACCCGTACCACATCTCCCGGTCGTAAAGGTTGAAGGTATTTCACCTTTTTATTGAAGTACCTCTCCGGCCTCATGCTATCATTGTTGACCTCGTTTTTTAAGTTATTGTGGATTTCCGGCTTCAACAAATCTTGGAAGGAGTGTTTTTGTCCCCCTTGACATCAGCTTCTGTGCTGGTGACAGAAGATCTTTAACTGGTGTGTTTCTGTGATCCAGCATTGCTAGATATGGATCAGCCTTATCCTCTCTGGCTTTCCAAAACAAAGTCTTTGCAGTTTTAACTGCTGATTCTGCTTTGCCATTCGCTTTACTGGTGTAGGGACTTACTAGTGCGTGTGTAAAACACCACTTCTGTGCAAAAGTCGCAAAGTCTTGACTACTGAATTGTGGTCCATTGTCTGTTACAATCTGGTCCGGTATTCCATATCTCGCACAGTTGTGCTTGAGCTTTGTAATTATTGTCTTCATCTGTGTATCCAGAAGATAATCAATCTCCCAGAAATATAGTCCACTGTGCATAAATAGTCTTTACCAGCAAACATGAACCAATCCACCCCAATTTTTGCCCATAGTCTTTCGGGGACTTTGTAGACCATTAAGGGTTCTGCAGGGTTAGCCATTTCATACTTCCTGCATATGGAGCATTTTGCCACATAATCCCTAATGTCGTTGTTCATGTTCGGCCAGTATAAACATTCTCTGGCTCTTCTGCAGCATCCTTCTACTCCCATGTGTGAGGAATGTATTTTTTCTTTTAAGAGCCTCCATTGGCTCGTGGGTACCACCACACGGTTTTCCCTAAAAATCAACTTATCTTGCACTGTCATTTCACTTCGAAAGGTGAAGTACGGTCTCACCTCTGTCTCGAGATGTATCTTTTCATCTGGCCATCCCTCTAATATGACCTTCTGTAACTGCTGCATACACCTATCTTCCTTTGTAACCAATCGCAGTTCGAACAACCTTGTTTCTGTAGCAGGAACATACTCGGCTTCTCTGACGTCCTCCTCTTGATCATGTTCATAACTCACCATTGGTGTTGGTTCACTGATTAGCTCAATCACCTTGTTGTCCACTAGTCTGTCCAGTTCTGTCTTCAGTTTCGTTTTTAGAGCTACAGTTACTCTTCTTGTTGCTGTCACATGAGGTGTTATGTTTGGATCAACCTCTAAATGTACTTTTCCTGATAGTCTACCTAACTCATCCTCAAATACATCCTTGAATTGATCCAAGATCTCATCGGGTTTCTGAGTGTTCAATTTATCTACTTGCTCTATTTTAGCAACCATCCTGAATTGATCCTTGTTAACAGTAATGAGTCTCATCTGTTGGATTGCAGTTGCTCAGAATAGAGGGTGGAAGCCTTCCTGTACCACTACACACCCGACATCATATTTCTTTCCATTCTTGGGGTTTTTCATTTTAACTCGACACTTTTCCAATGGTTTTACCTCTGTCTGTTCCACATCACCAGAATTTTATTTGAAGCTTCGAGAGTTTCCTTTTTCACATGCTCTACATTCAGTATATTCAGTGAAGCGCCACTATCCAACTGAAAAGCAATTGGTTTCCCTCCTACCAGCATTTTTGCCTTGATCATTTCCGGCATAACCCCATTAACCCTCTCTTTTAATGTGACACTGCCCACATCTTCCTGTTCCGAACTACTGCTACTGCCATATTGACGTGTCTCCACTGACTGAACTCGATTTTTTTTCGCTGACTTACATCTAACCGCGAAATGGTTCCTTCCTCCACACTTATAACAGGTTTTTCCACGTGCCTGGCACAACTCTCGTTTGGGCTCATGTCGGAATGTACATGACTTGCACTCCCCCAATCTTCTCTGTATTGACCCTTTTCCCTTGGGCCTCATGTTAATTCTGTTCACTGTCTCCAGTCGTAAAGATCTGGACTGTTGTGCAGCATTTTCCGACAATTTACAGATGTTTATGCACCATTGTAAGTCTACCTGTCTCATTTTCAGCACTTCTGCCTGCGTTTGATTATCATAAATTCCTAAGACTATTTGATTTCAAAGAATTGAGATTGCGCACTTATCGCAAAAATTGCATGTTTTGCTCAACGGTGATAAACGCTTCCACTGATTCCCCTTCTCCCTGCTTTCTTGTATGAAAAATGTAGCATTCATATATTTGATTTGTCTCCCCAATAGCATATTCATTAAACGCTTGGATTATTTCGTCAGGGGTTCTTTGTTCTTCGGGTGTTGTAAACTGGAATCCATCATAGACTCTAAATGCCTCATCGCCTAACATATAAAGTATCAAAGCCGTTTGATATTGTACCGACTGCTTTGCCAAGTACGTAATAATGGCATAATTCTGTCATTTCCGCTTAAAAAGTTTCCAATTCTCAGATAAATTACTCCCAACCATACACAGGAGTTGTGGTGGTCTTATGCCAGCCACTGGTCTGTTTATGTCAGAGTCCGCCATCTTTTTTTTTTTTTTTTCCAACATGTGTGTACAAATCAAGCGAGAATAATTATTTACTTATCTGTTTTTGTATTTTCCAAAGAACTCTTTTGTTCTCTTTCTTCATCCGGAGTCCTTTAGTACACCGCTGTCACCATGTCGCATTCAGTGGTGTGTGTGGTTACAAATAACACGAAGACAGAAAGTGGATCTATTCGAAGCCATCTTTATTTGACTTGTTCGTTGTGCGCATGACATCACCGTTTACTCGTAAACGGTGAAGCCCCACTTAGTACCCCATGTAACAGGGTTTTAATAAAAGTAGCTGCAAGTATTTTTAATTTTTTTTAATTAGTTTCCAAATGTGATGTCTGCTATATAGAGTATAAATAGTACCCACTAGTTGAGTGAGAAACTCTTCAGTGAGAGGGAGGAAGAGACAGTAAACATGGTGACGAGGATTTCACGAATTCAACAACACGAGGGGCAATTTCGGATTTAACGAAACAAATAGTTATTTAAAATAAAAACATCCGAATGTAACAACATGAGTCGAATGTAACAAAACAAATAATTACAACAAAAAAACATAAACCCACTCGAATTCAACAACACGGGTTACAAACTTCAAATTTAACAAAACAAATATTTCACGGTAACAAAACAAATATTTCTACGGGAAAAAAAAAATACAAAAAACTCGAATTCAACAAAACGAGTCGAATTAAACGAAACACATAATTACGTCCCCCCTGTTGTTGTTATATATATACATATATATATAACAAGTATGAACGTAAAGGAATAGTATTGAACGATCGAGAACGAGAGAGGAAGATGTAAAGACGTGCTATAAGACAAGAGATTTTTATTAGACTGAAGTTTACATAAACAATTCCCTCTCGATGTGTAGTGAAAGTAAAAAGAACAATTCCCCCCCTCTCCCAAAAGAAAATTGATGAAAAAAATTATATTTAGAAGTCAGTAAAAGACTTCAAATGTAATTTATCTTAGTGTGTAATCATTGATCTGGGTTTATATATACACCAACAGGATTATGTCCTACTTTAGTCACATAAATTTTTATGAGAGTATATATGTATGTATTCTGGAATATCTTATGTTTCGCTGTTAGCTTTGCCGATTAATTAACTTGGTTAAAGAAAACATTGTTTCTTGAACGTGGCTTCCTGTTATGAATTTATAAAGAGGCAAACAGTGTTTATCAGTAAACTGCCTCCTACTATATAATATGTCTGATCTTATTTGTTTTGAATTAGTAAAAAAAAAGAAAAGCAAACAGCTTATTGTAATTGCAAATGACAAATAATCAAAGCAAACATTTTTTGTAACTGTCCATATTTTTTTTTATAAATAATATTGAAAGAAGTTTTTAAATGTTTTTTCGAAATAGTCTAAGTTGTTCATAATTAGAAACGAAATAAAAAAAATATTAATAGTTATATTAACGTATCCAAAACAGAATAATCCTGAAATATTGTATTATTTTTGCGTAAGAATAAATCCTTCTTGAATGAGGCAATGTTTAATTTGTTTGGATAGCGAGAGTTTCCACAACTAATTTTGTAAATAAAAGTAAACATTTTTTTGTAATCGGAAATGTATTTTTTTCTCTGACAAATAATCAAAGCAAACATTTTTGTTAAACGTTCATGTTTTGTTTTTTTAAGTAATATTGAATGAAGTTTTAAAATGTTATTTTTTTTGTTTTTATATATATATCAGATGATTGTTTTATTGTTTGTAAGGAAAAACATGTTAAAAAGTTTAACCAAAATTTGTTTTTTTAACATAGCATAGGATCAGATACAGAATATTCCCGAACAAATTAATTTTATTTCACCCAATAAGAAAGCCAACTGTTTATTTTATTTCGAGAGCATGATTTTCGAAACGTCGTACATTTTAGCTACGTATTTTCGACATATCTTTGTTAGTAAAAAAATGATATACCAAAATAAATCGTAGAAACTACCTAATAGTTTGTGAATTATTTGTGTTAAGAAAACAGATTAAAATGAGTCTAAAAAACCAGCGTGTTTTCATTTCTTGGTAAGATGTAAATATTTGAGGACTAATTATACGATCGTTGAGCGAAAATGTACCATAAGAAAACACGTGAAATCTAATACGCGTCAAGAAAATGTTAAAGAAAAAACATGTTAACTTTTCCAGCATTTGATGAGTATCTTATGATCTAAATGACTTTAGAAAAAGTACGAAAGTGTAGTTTGTATTGTTTGCTGGGGAAAGGGAAAAGTAATGATTTAATTGAAAAGAAAATATCTATTAGATTAGATTCCCGCCTAAAACAATAAATAAACTAGCTGCATTAATTGTCAGAAAAATCGAAAATGGCAGGTAAAGAGTGTATATTTTAATCATTTGCTTTTTGCTAATAAATAATGTTATTGTGTTTGTTCAGAAATATAATTTAAATAGCGTTTATTGAAAGATAGTGTTTATCGGTAATAATTAAAATCGAGGGCAAAGTTGGACACTAAGATCGGTTTTAAATGTTGTGATAATCCATCTACCTCAAAAAAGGGGCAGTCCGGATTGGAACCAAATAAAAAAATTGCCTCAGTCTAGAAGGATTTCTTAATCACTGATTACGGAGTGGAAAAATTAAGTATAGTATCAGAACAGATACTATATGTTAACGTTAAACGGTGAAGAAAAAAGTATTGTAAAGTCGGGCAATATTCTTAGGGGTTCACCAGGGTGGTGTGGGGGAGAATGATTTATTGGATAAAAAAATCACTTTTAGATTAGACATTCCAAAACCCTCCTCAAAAAGTAAAATAGATGGGAAAATTCTAAGAAGTAATGAAAATGAGTGTATTTTTAAATCTTTATTTTCTGTTTATAATTAATGTTATCGGGTTTGTTTGAAAATACAATTTAAGTAGTGTTCATTGAAAATACTGTATCAGTAACGTATTAAATGCTAAAGTTTATCGAATACTGTAGTAAAAACGTCTTAAAAAGTAAACTTTTAGAAAGTGTCAGAAGTAACATACTGATGATTCGATAAATGACACCATTGTGACTGACCATATCTGCTGAGAGAGAGGTGTTAGAGAATGTAATCCTAAATTCTGGAATAGGGTTGTTGTGCATAATACGCATACCGATAATTGTATTTGATATTCATTCCAATAATCCAGCATTCCTACAGTGCAAAGACGGGATTTATCCTGTTTGAAAAGTTCCCCGGTGATTTTGAGTTTCATGGGATGGGAATAAATATGAGCGAGTAAAATGGTTTGCTACCTTCGCTGTGGGAGATGTTTTTTGAGAGGCACATGGATCGGACTAAATGTAAGGATTTTTTTAAGGAAAAAAAATGTAAATAATTATTTGTGAAACACTTATTTGGAATTGCTGTTGGTGGGTATCGGAAAGAAGAGTAAAAAGTGGACCTTGGGTTTACTTTCGGCAGTCTCGTAACTTTCGCTTCCCTTATTTTGTCCTTCAGTCCTCACATTCCATGATTGATATTTCTGACAAAAGGGAATAATTGCTGTTTTCTGGGTCAGAATCTATCCATATAACACTTATCATTGGCTCATTTTTTGACCTTGAAGTAGTATTTTTTTAGCTTCATGCCTTGTCTAGAGCGATTTCCATTAAAAATAAAATGTGTAGCATATTATGTTTTTCGTGTGAAGTCTATAACCGTCAAAGATAAAGGGGAAAAACAACAGGCCATCATTTACAGCGTAACGCAACACTAGGCTCCACCTATTGCGTGCTCTTGCGGCTTGCTTATGGCCGCCAAATTTGCCATTAAGATGTTAATTTACTCCCTCATTTCCAGACAATGCGTGGTGGGCACATCGGTATGCGCTCCGACTACTGAGTTAAATATGACTTTCATATCAGAGTTCGAACCGTGTGACCTGAAAGGGATTTTCTCCTCCGATACTGATGATTGCAGGTTTGGCATTAAACACATGTGTATATGGGTTCATTTGAAAAATATTTATAAATAATTATTTATATGTGTATATATATATATATATATATATACACACACAATCTACCAAAATATATCATATACCGAGCAAATTCTCTTAAATATTTCATTCATATAATGTCCTTGTCAATTCTTTTACCATTATTTCTGAATTCATTAAAATGTTCTACACTACTGCTATGTTAACTTGATTAAACAATTTGTTTCAAAAATATATTACTTAATTAGAAAAAAAAATTGTGATAGATTTAGTTTTTCTTAGTAATACATTTTCAGTGCTGAGAAAGATATTAAACAAGTATCAATGATTTTTGTAAGAAAAACAATGAAAGATTATAATTCTTTTTCATGTCAGTTTCTTTTTAAAGAATTACAGCAACCAATTTTGTTGGGATCCTCTTGTTAGAAGAGATAATGGATACCCTTTGAAATGGGCTTGCATGATGAATTTATAGTGAAGCAAGAGTTTTAGAATCCTTAACCGCTCTTCTGAGCCCCCAAAAGAAATCCTAGATGACTAGAAGCAATGCTGGAATATGCAGAGAAGGACTGGTGTTATTTCAGAGTTTTTCCTTCTCCTAAACTAATTTTACAACCAAGGCTTGAGTGTGTTATTTATCCAATTACGACAAATAATAAGTTACATGTAATCAGGTGATTTTCTGAAATTAATAATTTTTATTCTTCTATATCACTCTAAAAGGTGTCGGTTTTAATTTCCTTTTTCAATAAAGTTGAGTGCATTTATCATCAAGCGTGATTTCATCAGTATGCCAACAAATTAATGGATCATATCGTCTTCAAAGTTTCCGATCTTGTTGACCAATTGCTACTTTGCCAAAAAAGGGAAATTTACCCTGACGAAAGAGTCGTGGTCACCAGGAGCTGTAATTTAAATCAACAAAGTGATGGTTTATAAAATATTAAATGGCTTTGTACTAAATTAGGTTGGTTCAAATAGCAGATGTTTTAAACAGAGTAAAAACTTGAACTCCTGTTGAACAGAACAATTCATCGTACATTCTGTTTGATCGATTTAGTTACATTAGATAAAGGAATTTGAAATCTACAAAGAGCAGCTTCAAAGATTAAATCTGTTCTAACTTGAACAGCATAGGATGCGAGGAGACCTGATTCTGGTGTAAAACATCAACAGGAATTTAAACTTACCTTTCGAGTATTTTACTCCAGCACCAAGTCGGGGACTTCACAGGTACCCACAGATGTATCATTGTCGCGTTCATCTCAACAGAAGGAAGACAACATTCTCTGTGCATGTTTGTGCTCCATGAAACAACTGTCAGGTTGTGATGATGTCTACAATATCCAAGTTCATAGCGACCCTGGCTGTATATAGATGTAAACATTTTGTCTTTTTACATGGTTTGTTGCACTTTGATATTTTTTGCCAATACATTTGATTTGATATTTAGAGGGACTAGACGCCATGCAGAGTATGGATAGATAGCAGAGTTTAGACCTCTTAAGATTAACCAGAAGTAATTTTTAGTTAGGAAAATGGATCCAATTAGATAAAAAAAATAAACTAAGTTAAAGATTAAATATTCCAGGTGTGAGCATTTTTCAGGCTATCAGCAGAGAGAAAAGTAAGTACTTTTACAGAATTTCAACCAAACTGTTTTTATTTTTTAACCCTAACCTCAATTTTAGGTTTAGTTCGCCAAAAATCGGTTTGATTCGGTTCAAATTCTGTAGAAGCACCGAAAAGTATTATCCAGAATATTGTCCACCCCTAACAACAAAGGAGAGCAGCCAACACACCACTGAGGGACTATGTAACAACCACTATGAGAAGGGGTTTATTCAGACCAGTGTTTCTCTACTGACCTCTTCTGTATAGTTACCTATTGTTTGATATCAATAGCAATTCATTCAAAGAAAATATTTCGATTTATATTTCCTCTACCAGTTAGAATTTAAAGCCTCAATTAAATCTCTTTAAAGAATATTTAGTGTCACAAAATTAATTAATAATTTTTATTTATTAAAAAAAAATACAAATTGGTTCATCCCATGCACAACCTGACTTTGCTGGACCCAATGATAGTTGGGTTAGTTCAGGCGTTTCAACCTGACACCTCCATCACCTGCTTGAGATAGAAATCAATATAAAGAACATGTCCTGCTTCCTTGTGTATTTGCTGTTAATATATTTTAAATATCTGACAATTGTTGCGAGATTAAAAACTGCAGTTACGTTTCAGCTGATTATCGTGTTTAGCTTTTTGTTTCATTATCATTCGGCTCTGTGGTTTTTATATTGAGCACTTTTAATTATCACATGACCCAGGTTCAAGCTGACCTTTTTAGATTTGATATCTTCATTCTTTATAATAATAAAGCAGAAATTTCACAATCGCTTACCTTCTATCTTCTTGCCATAAAATATTTATCACCTATTTTTATATATATATAAATAAAACGAACATTTTAATTTATTTATCTAAATTTTTTTAAATAAATAGTCTCTTTTTTATTGTTATAACAGTGTCAGCTACATATCCTTTAAATAAATAAAACAAATGTCACTTTTAAGTCAATGATGACAGAATTCTATTTATGATGTCATGTTCGCAACAAATGAACAAAACAAGAGGAATGCTTGGAAATGCTATTATGAGATTGTTGAATATTGAGTTTTCATGGGAGTAAGAAAATCTAGAAGTTGCAGAAACAGTATCTTATCCAGATATAAGAATTGAGAAAAAATGGTATGGGAAGCTATTAGCAAGATCTAGAGAGGTAAGGTTACAGGACCCCTCAAGCGTTGTTGCAGAAATGTTGAAGACTGCAAGTGAAACAAAGCATTGAGATGATCCCAGACTTGACGAATCAGATCATAAAAGAGGAGGTTATTCCGAAAGACTGGAACCTTAGTACAATTGTGAATTGTTACAAGATTACGGTAATTACAGAGGATGGATGAGATCCTGAAAATGGGTGAGAGAATAATTGAGCAGCAAATAAGAAGTCAGATAAGCATAGATGAAATGCAGTTTGGTTTTATGCCTGGGCAAAGTACCACTGGTATCTTGTTAAGAAGAACAACCTGTATTTTGCTTTTGTGGATTTAGAGAAGACTTTTGAAAGTTCTCCTGTTCAATTTGAGGAAAGGGAGTCGAGTGCAACTCAATTTCTTGTAGTACTTGTAAGCATTTGGTACATAAGAAATGCAGTAGAATTACAAGTAGGTTGAGAGATGATGACCAGCTTGTGTGCAAGAAGTGTAAGACAATGGAGATGGATGAGAAATCAGATGAAGCCAACTTTAATAGGCATCACATGGAATATCCAGATTGGTACACAGTTGCTTGTATTGCCTTGGCACTCACTTGTGCACCTCCTTCCTGTTCTCTTCCCAAGGGGCAGACAACTCTGTTAGGAGCACACTCTTCTTTGAGTTGGCCTACACGACAATGACAAGACATTTATCATTGTAAGGATGTCACTAGATTAATTGATAACTTCCAGTTACTGACTCCATTCAGCAGCTTCATGTTAGGAGTTATTTATCTTTCCTTCTTTACAGGGCATTCACCTTATCCCTGTGAAAATCTATTGGTTTACCAAGTATCATTGTTCTTTTTACATTTATAATCACCTCCAAAACTTTGTTATGTCGCCACATGTACATCTGAAGCATTTGTACCTGTGTATCCCAATAGTTTGAGGTTGGTTGCATTTGCTAGATTATATGTAGATCAAAAAAGAAACGATATCAACAAATTCCACGATAGTTTAATTGGCTTGATATTATGAATTTATATCTTATTACATCTTAACTCTGGAATTTTCAGTCACAGCTATAATAATATCTATATTAACAAAATTATGTGATCTGTGTATGTGTGCTTTTTGCTGCTACAAGGATCTGAGTGGCCAATGGCAAAAAAAATATCAAATCAAATTACTTTCTTAATCTGGGTGGCCAGGGTGTTCACTCATAAACACCTAAAAAAGTAGAATCTCATTTTTTGAGAGGGGGAGGGTGATTTAGCAAAAAGTGTTGATCTACAATAACTTTTTATTTTCATAATGAAAGTATCGACTGATATGTTTTTAAAGGAGACAAGAAGACATTCATTGATGAAACAAAAGTATTCTACCTCCCCTATCCATGAATCGTTTGAAGTATGGCAAATTAACATTTTCAGAGAGGGGAAAGAGAGGGGAAGCAAGGTAAGATAAAACGTGAGGAAGAGAGAAAATACAGGAAAAGAGAAGAAAGATAAAGTTAGAGAAAGGAAGAGAAATAAAATGAAGTCAAATTAGGAAAATATGGACAGAAAGGTTTAGCGATTTGGCCTTTTCTTATATAAAAATGTGGAGAATTCACATTCTTGCTTACATTTTTTTAATTATTAATAATCAATCATTTATTGAAACAAAATAATGCAATAACATAAAGTATTAAAATTAACTTTTTAAAAATCCTATTAAATTTTTTTTATTAAATTACTAAAATAAATCCATTGTAATACGTTTCCGTTTTTTCGTAAACAAGTCAAACATTTTAATCTTTTAATAGTTAGGAGAAAAAAATTGAATTACTTTGTGACCCTTTGAAATTTAAAAGCATTTAAACTGAAAGGAATTTAAACTGGCTTTAAATTCTTAGCAAATCCTCATGTATTAAAAGATTGGAAGTTTTGGAAGCTATTTATATCCAATAATTTTACGTTAATAAAATTATTGGATATAGTTTTATACAATTTGATTTATCATCATATTCGGGTTAACATCCGTTTTACATGCTTGTGTTAGACAGCTTTAAGAAATTGACTTCTAAAATAACCTATCTCTGACCAAGTCTTTATTTATTCCTCTTCCCGTATTAATAATTTATGACCCAATGATACTGTAATAATTAAATTTAACTTTCAAAATCCTATTAAAAGAAAAATTATAATTGTTATGGTGCCGTACCTATGACAAACATTTGGACTCATCCATTCTCAATAAATACTGGAAGCTTTACGCTTCTCACTTGTAATACAAACCCCAGTCTATACTAGCAGGGAAACAGCAAAAACATTAAGGATTTTTCTTGAGAACCTTAAATAAAAAAATTAAAAAAAAAAAAAAGAAAAAAAAAAAAAGTACCCCACAACGACCAGCAACGTGGGATTTCAAATTTCAAACTTACACCACTTCAATAGACTGACAGCGTGGTTACAGTAAAAAATTCAGGAGAACTTTTTAAAATGGACGCAACAACGGGTAACAAAGTTGATTAAAGATAAAACTTGGAGAAATCAACTACAAATTCACTAGACAACGTTCTAGTTCTAAAAACTGGCTTACCTGTGGAAAAAAACATGTAAGACCAACTTATTATTCTTTTAATTGAAGAAAGGTCAGTATTTTTTTTTCTTAATAGCTATTCCGACAGTTGTAATATTTAACAATAAGAGAATACATGATTTATTTTTCTCTCTCAACTGCAAATTCTACAGCTATGCACTATGCGTGAAAGCATACTAAACAAATTTTATTTTTGTTTTTATCGAGAAAAAAAAGAAGGTTTTATACTCTTTTACAACTAAGATTACGTCTAGCAATCATAATCTTAAGAAAATTACTTTTTTAACAAGCCGTACCTGAAAGGAAACATTTACTTTCTAAAAAAGAACACATGTTAAAATATGGAAGAATTTAAAGTGACGATTGCAGAATTAGTAAAATTTCAAATGCAACAACATGAACATAAAAAAGAGGCAGACGAGAGACTACAGAAAACTGAAGAAAGATTTCAAAAACTTCTTCTAGAGCAAAATGAAAAGATTCTAATGGCCTCTGATTCTGAACTGTCTGTTGGGCAGCTCTGTGCATAGAATTCATGAAGAATACTTTTTACTGTACTTAAGAATGTAACATTATGTTTCCCATTAATTTCAGTCACAATGATTTTGTCTTTGAAATGTTCTAACAATCGAGATTTCATGTATGAGACTGTATGGTTCAAAGCCAGTGTCCAAGAATTTCCTCCATTTTTTTTAACGAGATCGACAATGGTGAGTTGCTTCTCATCATTTTGCTGCAAATATTTAGCAACTTCCAGAAATGCCTGCTTTCTCTCTGAATCCGCTGGTCTACCAAGGTTTTGTTTCTTAGAAAAATCAGCAGAAGAGAATGCCGTAGGAATGCTTTTATTGGAATCAAAGTTTGCAAAACATGTTCTGTGATAACGTCCTTCTTCTGAAATAAGGTCAGCTACATAACCTATTCTACCTTTAACAGTGGATGCCCAGTCATCATTTCTTCGGACTTTCTCACAAACTTTTAACACTCTGTCCTTAAACTCAATAGTTTCTACATGGGAAACATCAACACTTCCTTTCTTTCTATCAGATTTTGCTCCAGAACCACAAAAAAGACAATGTTTCTTAAAGTTCAACACACAAAGAGCAGCTTACACGGGATAGCATTTCATCATGGGTGAACCTGTTTTTACGGTCAATTTCTATGTATTTGGGGTTGATCCACCGCTGTCTGCATTTCTTGTGAAGACGTTGACCAATCTGAATTATGATCTCTCCACATTGTTCAGAAGCTCTGTTAATGGAATCGATGCCCTTCTGGCTGATGATGAATGTTTCTTCATTACTGGACAGTTCATTGTTGCAAATAGCACACTTGTCAGCATCCATAATTATCAGTAGTTCACTTTGGCCAACCTGAAATTAGAATATTACAGAATATTAAGCTCCTGCAGTAATACATCAAACCTCTCCAACCACCGATTGTCATGGCAAATAACACCCTACCTGAGATTCATCATTCAAACTCCTCGGCCTTACCTTCACAGGTAACATGAATTGGAACAAATACATTGAAGACATTGCCAAGGCTGCAGCAAAGAAGGTGGGCTCCATCTACCGTGCTAGTAAACTCCTCACACCTGACATTATCCTGTATCTCTACAAAGCCACCATCCAGCCATGCATGGAGTATTGTTGCCACATCTGAGCTGGTGAATCATCCACTAGTCTCTCCCTCCTAGACAAGGTCCAAAAAAGAGTCGCAAACCTAATAGGTCCCTCACTGTCAACCAAGCTCCAGCCTCTATCCCATCGCCGCAATGTAGCATCCTAGTGCTTGTTTTACAAATATTTCAATGGATTGTGCTCTGATGAACTGGCTACCCTGGTGTCTCCTCGGCGTAAATTCACTAGACCAACTTGACAAACAGCTAAATCCCATCCATTCACTGTGGAGGTCCCAAGATGCCGGAGAGCCTTCTACTCCAATAGTTTCTTTCCTCGTGCTGCTGGCCTCTGGAACTCCCTCCCTACTCCCTGTTTCCCCGACATGCAGAGGTTTAAAACTAATGTAAACAGACATCTCGCTACACTTCTTCCAACTTGGGGTGATACCCAAAACCCACACCCTAATTCTCAGTAATCCTTTATGACTACAGTGGCGGCATGCCTTGTTTGGGATGAAATATGTTAAAAAAAAAAAATTAAAAAAAATAATGCATAAGAAGTTATAATTATATTTAACTTTATGAAGACTGTTGGTTTTATCCAATTTCACATTGCTACATTTGGTATTTTTAAAGATGAATTTACAGAAATTGAGTTGAGAGAGGGGAGGCTAAAATTGGCGGCAATCTTTAAAGATGGCGCCCGTTGACCCCTTTTCCGCAAGGCTAATTTTGGTAAACATTTTATCTGAAAGAGAGGTTATTCATGCCCAATATCCAAGTTAAAAACCTTTGTTAGCAATTTGTTTGAGGTTCGGCCAAAAACTCAGCTAGATTGACTGAACTAATATGGTACGACAGATTTTTTTTCAAATTTGCTCACGGTTGGGAAGTTTTTAAGTTATGGTCATAAAAATGTCTAATACATATGGTACATTTTAGATCCATCCAAGTACTTTAAAATGAAATTTTCGGGATGCAAAAACACCGTAGATATTATAGTTTAAACTTTGTCAGTATCATCATTCATATTTTTGGCAACGGTCAAAAGGTTATAACTTAAGAATCGCTCAACCGTAAGAGGTAAAAGTGGTGCCATTTAATTCCTATCATGAAGATCTATAAGTTTAGCAAATTTTAAAAGATTGTGTCAGTCGAGGTATTTTTGCCTAAAACATTTGATTTGACATAGAATCGATAACATGATAGATCCGCTAGGATGTGAACATGGCATAGGTGATTAAATAGCCGGTGACAGTATAAATTAGGCCATATCACAGACCCTCCAATTCCTCTTGTAAAACAATTAACTGTATATGATAAACGGAACACAAGTTGTTATTTAACCCATAGCTGGAGGTAAATTGAGAGTTGATACCTTTTCCCAACAGGTGAGTTATTAAATGATGTGCTGGCTTCATCACTTGGTTGTTGTGGCCAGTCAAGGACAGAAAAGAAACAAGACAACAAGGCGGTAGTTAACAAGAGTGTGTATTTACAGTAAGTACAGACTGCTTTTGGATTGATCATAGCAACTCTTTCTGTTACCATCACTATTAATAATGTCAAGAAGAGTAGATTACTATAACAATGATGCCTGACAGAGATGATTGGAGGGAACGAGTCAGGAGAATACGAGAAGAATTTTCAACCTGATTGATTGATGATTGATTGATCACACGTCAATATTTTATCCATAGCAGAAAGGAAACTCTGTATCTATGTATATCAATAGTTTGAGGTTGGTCACATTTGGTAGATCATATATAGATCAAAGAAGGAATCATGTCACTTATGGCTCCATTAAAAATCAAAGAATTACATAATTTAATTGGTTTGATATTACATATTATGATATCTTATTATGCACATTTTATTATGATATCGTTTGAATTACCTATTAGACAGCATCCTCGAGTGTCTTCGGTCTTTCTGTACAAGGGTTTGTCAGAACAACCTGACATGAGGATACTTCACCCTACAAGTAAAGCCTGACTAAATATTCAAAATAAAATAGTATTCGAAGTTCAAATAAGATCCTCTCGACATATGAGGAATGGTGCACCTTCTCCTAGTGATGTTACCTCAAGTAACAGCACTAACTGGATACTCCACTAGGCTAGATGAATTTTTGTCCTGGAATCCGGTAAGACCAAAAGAAAGATATACTATAACATAGTTAACTGTAAAGGAAAATTAATGCTCTTCACTTCTTTACTAACTCAACGTTTGACAGGTAAAGGAGAACTTTAGTTGCACACTCGGATAATTATGTATCTCATATAGAGATCATCAAGTGTTAGCTCCAGATTTTTTAGATTTTACACCAAAGTGAAATGAAAAGAAAGGAGACATCTTAACTTATTACAATATCTTAACTCCTGAAGTTTCAGTTACAGCTATAATAATCCCTATATTAATAAAATTGTGACCACTTCTTGTGTCTGTACGTGTTTCTCGCCTCTACGTGACTTACACCTTTTTTTTTTAATATTCCCAGCAAGGTTAGTGTACAAAACCATAATTGATCCGTTTGGATTTGATTTAGGCATAGCTGATTTCATATTGTGTGACAGTATCCATGAGGCCAAACATGCAGCCCCCCCCCCCAAAAAAAAATTAATAAAACCAAAAGAAAGAAAATAAATTCCATAAAATCAAAACAAAATAAAGGGTTAAAAATTTAATTTATTTTTTTATCAACCAGAAGCCTTGCTGCCAATTTATTTATAAGATGGGAGACATGGACTTGTAACATCAACAATCACAAGTTTCGGCAAAAATGTTTACAACCACTTTTGTCTCAAAGTCTGATTAGGCAAAAGGGGTATATTGACACCTGCCAAATTTCAAGAGAACAGATGTACTCCCAAAATGGGAGGCGGGGGTGAAGGAGGTGTTTTTAAAAAAAAATTAAAAATAAAAATTTGTTATAAAAAATTTCATTTAGTCTGTACCAAAATGCCAATGTGAAAAATATTCTAGATTTCAATCAAGAAGTTGTGTTTTTGATAAATTTGGAGAAAATGATGTCAGATTTTGATCATTCATACACCCACACACTCACACGTATATACATGCATATATACACACACACACGCAGTCATGCACTAATTGACTATATACAGATGCTTAATCGGAGACATTGTTATCGTATGGATGTATGGAGACTATCAGTGTCGGAAATGCCGACAGACGTGATGATAAATACATACATAAGAATGTATCCGTGAAATTCACTCACACATGACAGCACAAGATGTTCGGATGAGAAAGTGACTCGTCTTGATCGAGAGATTATAGTTAATCCCATTGGCAAAGAATAACTAGCACAGAACTATCTTGTCAGTAAATGCACACACGCACACAAAAAACAGGGAGAGAGAGCTGATGTCCAGGCTGTCAAACCTGAAGAGCACGTTTTGAAGGTGCTGTCCATTTTAAACAGTTTGAATCAATAGTCTTGAAATCTGGTGGACGTTTGGACTTTTTCTCCAGAAATTCATCAATCAAATCCTACAAAAGAAATTAAAAATATATAAAAATATACATAAATAATATATAAAAATATATAAAAAGAGACTCACAAGAAAAAAATGGAAATCTAAAAAATTTCACAAGTTAAAAGTAAAAAATTTTTTTAAAAATCATAAAATTTAATAATCATTATTTTATGGGCAGATGAACTTTTTACCCTTGGTGGGCAATTGCCTAGAGATGGTGTTTCGATAAAAACACTGGTCCCTGTAACCGCACTGGATTGGTGTCATGAAGGGAATCCGGCCTATAAAAATGTTGCCTCAATTAAGGAAACGACTTCCAAGGAAACCTGACCAGAGATAAGTTTCGAAGTCAATTTCTAAAAGCCATCACACACATGCCAGCATGTAAACCAAATATGATGATGATGATGATGATGATGATGATATATCTGATGCTATTTTTTTTATTCTACAAATATATATATATATGTATATGTGTGTGTTATATATTCACTGTCTTTTTATTTTTGTTGATGCTAATATTTTCATGGATGATAGCACTAAACAAAGGATTTATTTAGTCCACGGGGATGGGAATTTAAAAAAGCAGCATAATACATAGCATACTGTTGGAAATAATTTCCAAATATATATATATATATATATATATATATATATATATATCAGTAATAATAATATATTATTATGGCTTACATCGACATGTCAAGGTTTCCACTCATAATCTCATAAAATTTTGAAATGAATACAAACTAAAAAAAACTATGAAATTTGGTAACAATACATATATAAGTGGTTATTAAATTCTGACAAATTAAGTTAATTATTCTAGTAGTGTTTACTACTCCATATTTAGCGCCATAGTATTTTGAATAGACAAGTGTTTTTTTGTAAACATATTTACATGTTTCGGAAATTTGGCAATGAGAATTTATAATTTGCATT
Organism: Sepiola atlantica; assembly: GCA_963556195.1. Taxonomy (NCBI): domain Eukaryota; kingdom Metazoa; phylum Mollusca; class Cephalopoda; order Sepiida; family Sepiolidae; genus Sepiola; species Sepiola atlantica. Next base: position 150,562,781 of record OY744523.1, read on the forward strand.
ATTTGAACATCTAGTCTAATCTGACTTGTTATATACACAATGGACTCGGAAACCTGGATGGAATTCTTTACTGGTTCGCAATTTCGTCCAGGTTTCTAAATTCGACATAAAAATTCCCAAGTTTGAGTAGAAGGTTCTCAAGTTCGAAAAGATGCACCTGAAGAAGGTCAGAGTTTACATCAGCCAAAACATTGTGAATATAACAATCAAGATGAAGATAGTAATACAAATATTTACATATTCATCTGCCATGGATATCGAAAGCCTTTGCTAATTTTTTTTTTTTTTTAAATGAAAACCAATCCAAGCCTCCCTAAATGCTGCTCGTCTGACTGAGCTCTAATGAACTCTGAGGAAAGACAAAAAATGTTTTCATGCCATTTGTGTGGTATCCACTTTTACATATCGTTTTCAATATGGCTTACGTCAACACTATTAAGGTTTCATCCTAATTGTTTTTTCAGAAACCAAACCTCAGATTTTGGCTCTAAAGAGACCATTAGGTAGAAACCTTAGCAGTGTTTATGTAAGTAGGTATCCCAAAACAAAAATTGGTTTTCAATATATCTAAAAATGTTTAATCTAGGTATATAGTGGTTGATAATATTTTTTTAAAATGTTATTAAATTCAGCTTGACAACTTCATTAGCAACTGAGTTATGATTATTCAAAGTTTGTCGGAAAAAAAGTCGTTCTTCATTTCTAATAAATGTATTTTTATCAAGGCGATCCATAATACAGGCCTGCCAAACATGCGCAACTCTTGTCTGACTGGGGCGAGTTTTTTTGGTGTTATTCAGTCAATTCTGACACGGCTGGATATCAGATACAATTGAATTGAATCTTTTTTAACATATATTTTAAAACGTTTTATCATCGGAATTCTGCTATTTAACAATATTGAAGCAAGTATAAACGTTTGCTAAATAAAAGGTATTTTTCATGTAATTGCTCAGTCGCTCATAAGAAACGATCTATAAAAAAAAACATTTTAGAATTTTGTTTAATCAATTTACAAGAACCCCTGAAACTATTATAATTAATTTATATGCTCAAAAAATGAAACCTGAAAAAAATTTTTAATCGTTAAAAGCAGTGTCTTTGTGTAAAAATAATATTTCAATTTTATTTTTGCATTAAAAGTCTGTTTTTTAGTGTAATGTCAAAAATTTTTGGACAAAAGAAAATCACAAAAAAGTAATCGCCGCCAGCGAGTAAAACATTGAATTTAAGTTTGATACTCAACACTTTAAAAAGTAAATTAGAATTTTATTTCATGACAAGAAATAAAATTTAAGAGCAACACTCAATTTTATCTAAAGTTTTGAAACATGAGCAAGAAAATCCAGTCCTATAAATAAAGTTTTGCCCTATATTTTAAGGGGTAGTTGTTAAATAATTAAAGTAAATTTATTGGATTTACTTTGTGATAATAAATTGATTTTATTATTATGTTCGCAGTTTAAAGAATTACATTCCGTTTTTTTTTTTGTTTGTTTCTTAATGACTTTTTTTTTTTAACACTTACTGACATATTTCTAATTTACTTTTTAAAAAGTGTTATTTCTTAGAGCTAAAATATTTTGAATGTTTTAAAATTTTATCACATACAAAAACAAATTTTGGACAATGAATATTTTTTGTACACAAAAAAAAGTTCTAACGGAATTTAACAAATTTAAAAGTAAAAAAATCAAGAAGTTGATATTTCTTTAACGAAATGCTGCAGTATTCGGGTATTTTTAACCGAAGTCAACCATAAAATAGGAGTAAAGAAACAAATATGCAACAAATAAATGTTACCAAAGACAACATAAATTACTATTCTATCTACCTTATTTGTGTGTTTGAACTTATTTTAAAGTGTTTTCTTGTTAAAAACAGTGTCGACTGTTCACTTAGAACGAAAAAAAAGGTGTTGTCTAGAAGCCCTCTATGAGTATCCTTGATAATCGCTTAAAAATCGAAAATAAAGCAAAATACGGATAGAACATTACATTTTCACACAATTCGTGACATTTATTGGATGTGTTTCTACCCGTATTCTATTTACTTTTCGATTTTTGAGCGATTATCAGGGTTGCTCGTAGAGGGTTCATCTGCGCCATCTTTTTTTTTTTTTCGTTTTAACTGAACAGAGTCGACTATGTTGGTTTTTAAAAAAAAAACGCTTTAAAATAAGTTAAAACACAAATAAACTTTTACAGGTAACCTTTTATTGTTGCACATTTGTTTGTTTTTTTAACCTTTTTTTTTGTTCTGTTGATTTCAGTTAAAAATACACCAATTTTCTTTTAGAATTTAACATGAAATTTGAATTTTATGTCGGATTCTAAAATAAATTCGATTTTATGCTCGAACAAAAAGTGTTGTTTAAATCAACGATCAATTTTATTCAACAAAATCCGACGGTTCATATTTCTAGAATTGAACCAATAGAAGTTATTACAAAAGACACTTTTTTAACAAAACAAATCATTTTTTTAAGAAAGACATTCGTTATTACAATTTTTTGTGACAAATTTCCTAAAAGTTTAAGCATATTTCACAAAAAAACAAACACTAAAGATAAATATTGCAAATTTATATAAATTAATATTCATACTTACTTCAATATTGTTAAATAGCAGAATTCCGATGATAAAACGTTTTTAAAAATATGTTAAAAAAGATTCAATTCAATTGTATCCGATATTCAGCCATGTCAGAATTGACTGAATAACGGCAAAAAAACACGCCCCCAGTCAGACAAGAGTCGCACATGCTTGGTAGGCCTGTATTATGGATCGCCTTTATTTTTATTAAATACATTAGAAATGCACGACTTTTTGGTCATTCTGCACTGCCTCTTTTAATAGTGATTTGCATTAATTTGTTCATACGGGAACACTTCATTTTCTACCACCATTTGATACTGACACGAGATCTACATTTTGTCTGACGATGAATATCGACTTCATCTATGTAGTATCTAACAAAGACAATCGGAAATGATCATTTATATTGCTGGTTGGGGCTAAAAACGTTATAGCATTGGAAGGTGATCTAACAAACGACTTTGACCGATACAAATGTTTGAATCATAATATATTGCGACTATTTGGTACTAACTGAAAATCACTTGAGATAGTTCTTTAATCGCAACTGGTGGAGTTACTGATTTTCTTGTCAAGTACTTGCAGAGAACAACTTTAAAGCAAGCTTTATTTCCACTGATGTTGATCTTGAAACCCTAACCTCAACATACAAATATCTCGGTAGGTTTTTCTTCCAAGCCACAACTCTACACCAGTGCACACCTTTAACAGCTGTTACGTAACCACCATGATTGATGACAGAGTTAATGATTTTGTTTCCCAGTAGAAATTTGATTATTCTTTTTGCCTTTCATTTTTAGCAATCCTTTCCTGTATACAAAATTTCCCAGGAACTCATAAGACTATCCACCCTAAGTGGGTTGAACATGCTCTATCCAATGACGCAGCCATATCATAAATTACTCCATCTTGCTTGGGTGCTTCATCGCATCCTGTGTGACAATGTCAAGCTTTCTATTCCATGAATTTGGGGTCTGGAGATATTTTCATGGTCAGACCTCATAGTGGTTATCCAGATTTTCACCTGACGACTACTTTATTTTTTTCGTCATCTAAGTCATATCTTCAGTAGGTCCCCTTCAATCAATGATGACTGAATCAATCGGAGAACCTCGCAGTTGGTGAGGGTCAATCCATCTTATGTGCATTATCTTACAAACACATTAATGAAATACATACACATACACACACACACACACACACACACACACACACATATATATATATTTTGACTTGTTACTCATGTCTTTGTTGTAGATACCTAAAACTGATTGCCGGTCAGTTTCTGATTTTGTTTCTTGGGTTTGCCTCTCCTACTTATCTAATTCAGTTGATTATCACCCAAACAGTAGATTAAATGAACTTACATGTAATTTTTATTAAAAACCTTGATAGGGTTTTCTGGGAAAATAGCACGACTTTCCACACCAGAGAAATCTATTACGGTTTTTCGAATCAAATTAAATTACATAACAAAAAAAAAGAAAGAAAAATAAAGAGACCTTGGTGAGGAAAAGCAAAAGTAGCAGTGCCTTACTCTTTTCTGTAGTTTTGCCGCCTGTCTGAGAAGTCCCGGTTCCAACCAGGGGGCCTCTGGACGGGCGTCTGGAGAGGGAATAACTAAAAAACGAGTAATCTCCAACGGGTTTGAAGGTAAAATTTGCTCAAAACACATTAAAAATCATAGGAAAAACATAAATTTTACCTTTATTACTTGTGTAATAGTATCCCCCCCACACTTCATAAAAATAACCTCTAAAATAAACAAGATCTCACCAATTGACCCCTAAGGGGGGAAAAAATATCACTATTTTGCGTTGTTTTTGTAACTTAGGAGGTTTGGGTATGTTTTACAGTCTAAAAATAAAAATATTTCACTGTTTACAGTAACAATTATGTCTAGACTGTAAAAATGATCAAATGAGATGAGTCATGAGCATGAAACAACTGCACTAAGATGAAGTATTAGTATAAGATGTGTACACTGTCATATAAGGAATAATCTGACTCTAAAAATATGAGAAATCCTGTTATATATATATATGAAAATCAATTTCTAAAAATCGGAAACATGTAGGATTGAGACAGCAAACCTTGCGCGCGCGCACACACACACACAAAGAGCTCAATATCCATTTCAGATAGAGGTTTATACAAATAATAAATTATATGATATGGCTTATGTGGAAGTTGTCTAAAGTTCAAACTTGTGTTCAGATGTAAAGAGGAATTTATGAGGATTGGGTGATCCATGAAACTGCAGCAAAATGTTATGATAAACCACATTTTTTATTTATTATTATATTATATATATATATATATATATATATATAAAACAAACAAGGTTTTGTATACATCTAATACTTTGCTTCCATTTTAGACTTAAAATGTATTCTTTAAAAACAAGTCTACGCATCATGGATATGAAAAGTTGAAGGAACAAATTTAAAAAGTTCAAAGATAAAATGTTATATTTTAGAATTTTCAAAAGGTACAAAATGACGCACAGAAACTTCATCTACTATGGAAACTACCCCCCGTTCATGCTGTAATATAGTCTAATGGTAAAACTGCATCCATTTATATATTTAATAAATCCAAATGGATCTTTACACTGGCTCTTATAGAGGGCTGCAGACCTTCAGTCTGGCTCCTACAAAGGGATGTAGATCTTTAGTCTGACTCCCGCAGAGGGCTGTGAACGTTTACTTTCCACACTGCAATAATATTGACAAATTTTAAAATTTTAATTTGAAAATATACTAAAAGTTAGGAATAAAATATTTTGAGAGTCTTTACTATATCATAAGCTAACTATAAGGAGTTGTCCAAGCACACGGTTCCCTCTACTGTCCATCAGCTTAGAATCAACATTGTTACTTCAAAAGGAAATTATTTTTATAGCAATCGGATGACTCGAAATGTACCAGAGAACCTCATTAGTAAGGTTGGAATAAATTAAAAGTATTTCATTATCAAAATTATAAGAGAAAAGCTGCCACCCCCAAAATAGAAAGAAAAAAATATAAAGAAAGAATGAAACTAACGGAACTTACTTGTCTCTTCAGAACCAAATGTTTCCCTTTCCAATATTTGAGCATTCCCAGTGCTTGTAACGTGCTGACGATGTCATTTGCATTTATCGCTGTTTCTTGACTTACATCTAAAAGACAAAAAGAAAACAAAGAACGTCAGACACAAGATAAACATATTCAATATTTTATCATTATGAAAAGAAAAAGTTTCAAATCAAAATAAATGAGTTAATAAAAGATCTTAAAAATATATTGTAATCTATATTTGAATATATTTTTTTTAAAGATTTTTTTATTAACTCATTTTGTCTCTGTGTCTGTTGGTCACTTATAGGATACTGTTGTGGACTGATCCGGATTTACCCATAGTGACAGGATGGATTCGTCAGGTCACTATAAAGTCAACACCTTTGCCTAACGGGAAACGTTTAGTGCACCGCTTATAGCACGTCTGCCTAGAGCCTGTATTTGTGACTCACTTATTGTATGTAATTAATTATTCTTAATACATTTCTTATTCCTTCTATTCCTGTCTTGTGTTCTTATTTATTTATTTATTGTTATTAGTATGATATAACAGATACCAAATTAATTGACATAATTGAATCATCCTTCAGATGTCGAGTGTGCGATAGAGGGGGGGGGGGAATACTACTGCTGCTAATAATAATATAAAATACTTATCAGTTCTAAAACTACTTGACAGAATTGTTTCACATGAAGCCTTCATGGCATACCTAATGTGTCAGAGGAAAGTCAAAATTCTAATATCATTACTACTACTACTACTACTAATTATAATAATTAACACTTATGGATTTAATACAGTGCTCAAAATATGGAATAAAGAACCTTTAGAATCTCAAATCTGTCAGATCAAAATGATGATACTACTACTACTACTGATGATACTACTACTACTGATGATGATGATTTAGTGCTTGCCCTGAAACAATGGAAGGTCTACATGTTAAATTAAAGCTATGGAAAGTAACGTCTGAGAGTGAAAGTCAACAAGACAAAAGTGATGATCAATGGTTGTAGATATGGAAAAACCCCAGAAAGAGGAAAGTTATCTTGCTCAGTTTGTGGAAAGGGAGTTGGAAGTAACTCAATTTTTTGTGGTACTTGTAAGTGTCGGGTACATAAGTGCAATAGAATTACATATGATAACAAGTTTGTGTGCAAAAAGTGTAAGACAATGGAAATGGATGAGAACTAAGATGCAGATAATGTACATTTGAATAGCAAGGTTATTCAGGATGTCTAAAAGTTTTGTTTTGATGATACAATTGGAGTACAGTGAAGAACTGATGCTGGTGTGATTGTAAGAGCTATGAGTGAATCGAGTAACTTCAGAGAACTTCTGCCATTACTAACAGAGTGTTACTGCTGTCGACCAAGAGAAGGCTTTATCAAATTTATTTGGCAAAAAATAGCAAAGTGCAATAAGCCATGTAAAAGCGCAGAAGATCTATATACTGTCTGAATGTTTGTACAAGGCGACTTTAAACCTGGATATGGTAGGCATTGTCACTACCTCTGGTAGGCTGGCTGTTCCACAGAGAAGAAACACAGACAGAGAATGCTGCCTTTCATCTAATGAGACGACAGAACCTATGGTACATTTTTTCTTTTACATGTGTATACAGAGTGATTATGTATGGAAGTGAAATCTGGTCAGTGAGGGTTGAGGACATGCGTTGCATGGAGAGAACTATATGATGGATGGGAAATATTCTACTTCCACATCACAATTTTGACATTCAACATTTTGTAAAGTGAAAAGAACTACAGCCAGGCCCAATATTGCCCCCTCCCCGAACCTCTGCCCCCATCACAATTTGCTTACCTTTAATACAAATTTCTGTCCCTTTATAACGGTGCAGATAATTCAAGAGAACTTCTTTCCAGTAACTACGGTAACTGATGAGACCTAAATCAGAAAGTGGACGCTCGGGAGATCCAATTTTTTGCTCCATTCGGCTTAATAAGTAACCTGCAAAAAACAACAACAAAATATTTAAATGAAAAATCTTATTTCAAATTGAAAAAGCAAAGATTAATTTTAATATATATATATATATATATATATATATATATATATATATATATATATATATAAATTCCCGAAACAGTTTTTCATGGTAAACAACTGATGATCCCTTAAAATAGTGTTAGAAACAAACTAATATAATAACTGTAAAAAATAAATTGACTTACATGAATGATTTTCCACTGAAAGACTTGGGACTATTAGTTTTTGGGTTTTTTTCTTTTTAATATAGTTTTAATGGTTGAGAAACTTCCGAGGCTATATATATATATATATATATATATATATATATATATATATATATATATATACAGGGTGTTTCAAAAGTCTTGGGAACATAACGATTTTTAATAACTCAAAAACTATTAGGAGTTGAAAAATGAAATTGGTACCGTTGGAAAGGTTAAAGTTTCAAGTTTTGTGGGGAATCTTCAAAGTTGCTCAATATGAGCACTATTCGTCACACGGCAGACATCTAGTCGATAGTCCATTTCCTGCCAAACGCGTTCCAGCATCTTGACGTCAATGGTTCCCACAACTGCCGTTACTCGAGCCTTTAGTTTGTCAATATCTCTTGGAAGGGGCGGCACATAGACTTGTTGCTTGACAAAGCCCCAAAGGAAAAAGTCACACGGGGTAAGATCTGGAGACCTAGGAGGCCAGGGCATGAGAACGTCATCACCTCGCCCAGATCTCCCAATCCATCTACCAGGCAGCCTTGTGTTAAGAAACTGCCTTACTCTAAGACTCCAGTGTGGTGGTGCACCATCTTGTTGAAAAATGAAGTCATCAGATTCTGCTTGTTCCAACTGAGCCATTAACCAGTCTTCCAGCATGTTGAGATAGGATTCACCAGTGATAGTTGCCTCTTCAAAGAAGAACGGTCCATAGACACCTTTCTTGGAAATTGCACAAAACACGTTCACTTTTGGTGAATCTCGCTCATGCTCAAGAAGTTCATGAGGATTCTCAGTACCCCATATGTGAGTGTTATGCTTGTTAACTTTGCCATTCAGATGGAAGGTCGCCTCATCGCTAAAAACAAGCCGGTCATCAAAGCCGTTATCTTCCAACTTCTCTTGCATTGCAATGCAAAAGTCACGGTGAAGTGGCTTATCAGTGTCCTTCAACTTTTGGACCAACTTGAGCTTGTAAGGTACCATTTGCAGTCGTTTCCTTAAGACACGCCAGACAGTTGCTGGAGCAAGCTGAAGTTCCCTGCTGGCTCTTCTCACTGATTTACGGGGGCTCCGCTGAAAGGCTGTCCGAACTTGCTCAACTGCATCTTCTGAAGTTGAAGGGCGACCTGTTCGCTTACTTGGGCACAAACACCCATCTTTCACAAATTTAGCATGCCATCTGACAATTGATTTCCTTTCAGGGGCTTCTTTTTTAAATTTCCTGCGAAATGCACGCTGCACACATGTCCACGATTCAGTCTTTGCAAATTGGAGGACGCAAAATGCCTTGTCTTGTTTAGAGAACGCCATTACTGCACCTGGAAAGATAACACGAAAATCATTAGTATGACCAAAAACTTGATTAAGCAAGCTTTAAAATGGCACCAGTTTCATTTTTCTACCTGGAATAGTTCATGAGATATACGCATTTCTAATGTTCCCAAGACTTTTGAAACACCCTGTATATATATATGAGGAATAAAAGAAACAATGTTTCAGACAAAATGTAAAATAAAAATGAATAAAGGATAAGCGAATCAACAACTAGCAAAAATATAAACTCAAAAACACATATTGAATAGTTCTACCAATATTTTGGTAGAACTATTCAATATGTGTTTTTGAGGTAGAACGCTGGACTATAGACATCAACATCGAGGGTTCGATCTCTGTGTAAGTTAGCCATGCTGATGACGGCTGTGAGCCAGAAACACGTGTCTTTTATGTGCGTATTAAATAAAATTATATATATTAACGTAAAAAATACGTCCTATAAGTTGAGGGTGACTAGTAGTGCAGTTTTCTGCATCTCAATCACTTAGGAAGTGAAACAATTGAAATAATAAGTAAGCTAATAACAACTAACGCTGCAATCACCTATAAAAGTGATTACATGGAAATACATTATATATATATATATATATATATATATATATATATATATATATATATATATAAGAATAAGATGCTAAATTCCAATAAATAATTTTTCAAAATCCAAAATATTCATATAACTTTACACTCCGTTTCGTACATATACAAACAATCAGGGATAGATACAAATATATATCCTGAATTTTTCATACATGTAACTCTTCAGAAGTCTAAGAATCAAGTCTGAAAACATCCAGAAGCAAAAAGACAGAAAAAAAAAACATACACTCACATCGAGGTAGGATGCATAAAACAACTGTTCCGGTTGGGAAAATGTGTTCCTAATCTTGGTTAGACGCCATATTTCATTTTAGTAACAGAGACAGGAAAAATATGCATCAATTATGAGAATGGGGTTAACTTCCATATTATACGTTATTTTTCGTTATTCATATACAAATTATTTTAACTGGTTATTTTATGCATATCGCATTAATTATCATTGTTATTTCGTATCTTAAAATTTGAAAAAAACTGGTTCTCTCTTTCCTTTTAACTATATTTTTATTTTTAATTTACTTATATTAATTATTCCTAATATATCTTATTAACTATTGGATATTTTGACTGAATACTCATATAATTGCATGTCGATCCTATTAAAGTTGTGATGTGATAGCGATAAGAAGGTTTTCTGGAGCTCTTCACACCTGTGAGAGTAAGAAAGGACAGTAAATTGTCTATGGTATCTTAGATTAGTATGAATGCAAAAAAAGTACTGGATTTTACGAGTGTGGGTTGTCTTTACTTCGATTAACATATGGCAGCAGAGCGCAGTGACAATACTGTGGTAACACTTATATTTTTCCAGTAGAAATATACTTGTTAAAAATTTGCAGTAATTTTTTTGTCTTTTGAATTTAATTTCTTTAAAAATAAAATATTTTAAAAAATGGTGCTAAAAATAAATGTTGAGAAAGTCACTCACATTGGAAACAAAAGCCAATGGACATTCTAGTCTTTTCTCTTGAGTTGAAAATGGTGAATTAGAAAAATAAAGAATATTCAGTGAAAGACAAAGTGAACTTGAAGATCTCCAAAAGCTTTTGTATCAAAATAAATTCCTACACAAGTTGCTTCACAACATGGTCATCTTCAAATCCAATGTAAATAAATACTTATCATAAAACATCTTCATAAGTCAAGTTTTATTCATTCCATTCATTATTTTCAATTCTTTCACATATAGAATAAAACTAGCTACTGGGACAGTAGCAGAAACTCGCTATGAAGCGAGCTGATAACAGAAGATAGTGTTGTTTGGAAGAAACAGCTTATCTTGTGGGCTGGTATATATATTTTTTTTTTTCTCGGCTGTTTTACTGGTGGAATACTCCATTTCAGCCTCCAAATAATGTCGGGTCATCAGAAGAGAATACGCACCGTTTCAGGGCCTTTCTCTCGACAGCTTTTTTGCGTATCGGCCCCCCCTCACTGATGTGAGGCCCTATTATCTGAATCGCATTTCAATCTAACTGTTCAATGAAATCAAAACAACTGACTTTTCAACGGCTTAGCGTCTCACGTGTCGTTTGATGACTCAGCGTCTCGTCTGTTTTTGTTTTTAACGGCTTAGTGTCTTACGTCTTTGTTTGAAAACGTTCTCTTATATCAAAGAGAACAAAAAAAATTAAAATAAATTAAAATAAGATAAAGTAAATAGCTAAATAAACAAATAAAATAAATAAATGCCTAAATAAATAACATTCCTAACATTAATACAGAGAAATGATTCAAGGAAGCTAAATTATCCAAATGGTTCAAGGGAGATAATTCATAAATAATTTTAGTAAAAAATTAAAAAAAAAAAATGTTTTCCTTTCACAAAGATAATTATACAGTGGACACTTTCTATTATATCACCATGTGATATTCCTTTTCGCCTAGAACCACATTACACATTGTTCGGTTATCTCGATGAGGCGTTTGCTGGCTGCAACTTTTTTTCGCCCTTTAATTCCAAGCTGATTTAGGAGTTGAGAGAGAGCCTGAAAGGAAACCCTGTGCTCCAATTTCAACGGCTCGAAGGATAACACTATAACCTTCACGGGTCAGCTCTCTCTTTAGGTTTTCGTATTTCTCTATTTTATATTGGTGTTGTTTTTCTATCCGACTCTCATAAGGTCAATTCAACCAAGATGAGTCTTTTGCTTGTTCTTGACAATAGAACAATGTCTGACCGTTGCCCCTTTTCACTAATAACCTTAGGGTAATTATTACGGCAACCAGGGAGATCTGCAGCTACCATCCTCTCGCCATTCGGTTCAGGAATATTTTGGCCGAGTACTAATAATTGGCCTGCTGTGTGCTTAGACTCGATCCACATCTTCCCTCCCTCTGTAAAAAAACTTTGGGCTGATGTTAGCTGCTTCAGGTTCCATATGATTGCTAATATTTGTGGTCAGTTCATCTAGTACCCGGTTGTGCCGTCACGTATATCGGCCATTAGCAAGAGCCATTCTGCATGAAATAAGAACATGGTCCATTGTTTGGGGCTTTTTCTTACATAAAGGACAGGTTGGATCGTCCTCCTTCCATTTGACGAGGTTGGTCATTGACGGAAGCACGTCGTAAGTTGAACGTATTATGAAGCTCAACCTAAGCGGCGCCATATGCCAAATGTCATTTCATGTAAGTGATCTGTGGATAGCTTCTTCCCAGTTTGTCCATTGTCCTTGCTGCGACTGTTGGACACTTTTTACGGGCATTTTGCTTTCCTCCTTGGTCGTTATTTCCTTAATGACCATAAAACATCTTCATAAGTTTTATTCATTCCATTCATTATTTTCAATTCTCTCACAATAAATCATCATTTAACTGACAATCTATCCATCTCATTAACCAAATGGAGTTTAGCCTTAATAAGCGGCAACTCATTAGCAAAAATAAATTTAAAAAAAAAACAATTACTCACTGAAATCAATTAACATTTTGCCATAGCCCTGACGCATGTATTGTGGCAGAGTGAGTATACAAGACACATTGTAGTTCAGAAAGGAATTCTTCTCCTGTTAAAATAGAAAAAATAAAATAAATTAGAAAAATGAAAACTGAGTTTATAACATGAAGTAGAAAAGGAACTATTAATTAGAGCTCTCTTCATGCCTCTCCAAGAAATTCTGTTACTTTTCATGACAATTTTTTTTTTCAAGGAGGCTGATAGAAGTGCAAGGTACCCAAAACCACCACAGCTGCTATCATTTGGGAGTTTCCTTCTTTTAAAATGGTTGACTTATCAACAGGGCTTCAGAGTCAAAGTAAATTTATTGCTTTACGAGTCAGTTGGTGAAAATTGACTAATTTTTTTCATCATGTATCATTTTTTTTTTTTTTAATTTAATTATCCAGTTTAACAAAAAAAAAAGAAAATCTACCAAAATATCTGTTGAATTCCCACCCAAAACATCTGCCGAATTCCCACACAAAATACCTGTTGAATTCACACACAAAATACCTGTTGAATTCACACAAAAAAAAACAAAAAAAAACATGCTGGTCTTCCTTAAAATCAAAATACTATAAATAATATATACTATATATATAGTATCAATTATTACTAGTGACTAGTGGAAGAGGAGACAGAGTCAAGTATTTGGAATAGAGAATCCACGACCTTGCTTATCAATGCTTGAGAGTCTAGTCTACTCTATTATTTAAACCATCTATATATATATATATATATATAAAATAGTAACTGTGTGTACGTGTGTGTCCGCCTGATCTTTGTGTCTTATGTTCACCCAAATCACTGGACAGAATTGCTTGAAAATTTGCATGTAGACTACTGACCTGTCAGTGAAGGTCATAGGCTATATAAGAAATATACCACTTCAATGCTGGAGGTGTCAGGTGGGGGGTGGGGGTCTGGACACAAACCCTCCCCCTGAAAACTGTTTTCCTTTTGATTCAAATGAAATTTAAACCATAAGTAAATGACCAAAAATGATGTCTATTCCCAAAATTTCAGCAAATTTTGATAATATTAAGAGGGTCCCCGGGGGCAAAACCCTTCCACTGAAAACTGTTTTCCTTTTGATTCAAATGATATATATATATAAGAAGAATATTTTGAAAAACCAGAACAACGTAATTTTTTTTGTTTTTTAAAATAAATTATTTATTTATTCTAAAAACTTGAGATCTTTGAGCGAATACGCCTTTGTCAAAAGTATAGGCATTTTTTTTTTTTCGTTTACTTTTTTTTTTAATCCCTCTTGATTGGGATATTGTCGCAGCCAAGATGAAATTTGTCTTGCTGTTATGACGGTTGGAGGAGAACACCTCTCTGTCTGTGCATGTCTGTTGCTAAAAACGAAGACATACTAAGCAGTGTACTTTCAACATAATTGTATTGACATGCACAATTTGCATGTGAACATAATGAAAGTATTTTTGCGTCTTTGGCTGGCCCTTTAAAGAAGCTAATGACAATTTTCAAACATGTTACAATGAAATTAATCTAATTATTAGCGTTAGTTTAAGAGTATTAACATATATCTGAATAGTTTGGTGAGTAAGATATCTAGCTGACAACATCAAGTTTGCTGTTAAAGTAAACTTTCCCTACCATGATGTTGCATATGATGCTATCCCACACTAACCTGGGCAACACCGGGTAGCTCTGCTAGTAACCATATATGTTTTTGGTAACTCATCCAAAAAATAAAATAATACATGCCTCTAAAATCTATATTTGAGATTTTTTTTTGATTTGGATAAGCAGAGAAGGATTGAATTTTAAGTTTTAAATAGATTTAAAATTTAAAAAAAAAAACTCTAAATAAACATGCAAGTAATAAATAATTACAAATAGTGTGACAATGTGTGCATGCACCTCCAAGGCTCTTTTCTGACAGCCGCTACATTGCTGGGGCACACATATCTTGTCAGTGAACATTATAGCAATTTACTTCTTCATCAAGGTGATCTTGAAGATTAAAACAATTGAAGAAAAATACGAAAACCAGCCGTAATCCGGCAAGCATATCTGGAAGGTACGTATGTGATACCATCCCTAAAGTTGAATTGTTCACAAAATAACATTGCTATACTATCATCACAACTGCGAGTGAGTAAACTTATTCTTCATTTAATTAACCAACAATTCCCTCAATTGATGAGTGAATGCTCTTACAACCTCGGCTGAATATTCTCGTTAAAATGCTATTCAAATCTCCCCTGCCTGGGGGTCACCACTGTATTTTATATGTTTGACTGCAAAACCCTTCGCAACTTTCTTTTTTTTTCTTTTTTTTTTTTTAACATGATTCACCCCAAACAAGGCAGGCCGCCACTGTAAACGTAAGGGGAGAAAAAGGAAAAGGGGAGAAGGATTGGTGGTTCAGCTTAAATTGGGATCTGAGCAGCGAGATGTCTGTTTACATTAGTTTTAAATTTCTGCATGTCAGTACTGTCGGGGAAACGGGGCAGGGAGGGAGTTCCAGAGACCAGCAGCACGAGGAAAGAAGCTATTTGAGTAGAATGCTCTCCGGCATCTGGGGACCTCCACAGTGAATGAATGAGATTTAGTAGAATGTCGAGTTAGTCTAGTGAATTTACGTCGAGGGGGCACCAGAGTAGCCAACTCATCGGAGCATAATCCATTGAAGTATTTGTAAAACAAACATAAGGATGCTACATTGCGGCGATGGGACAGGGGCTGGAGCTTAGCTGACAGTGAGGGACCTATTAAGTTTACGACTCTTTTTTGGACTTTGTCAAGAAGGGAGAGACTAGTAGATGATGCACCAGCCCAGATGTGGCAACAATACTCCATGCATGGGCGAATGGTGGCTTTGTAGAGATACAGGATAATGTCAGGTGTAAAAAGTCCACTAGCACAGTAGAGGGAGCCAACCTTCTTTGCGGCAGCCTTGGCAATGTCTTTAATGTATGTGTTGAATGATGAACTCTCAAGTTGGGTGTTATTTGCCATGACAATCGGTGGTCGGATACTTTTGACTTAAAACATTTTTAAATTGAACTAAAGAAAATCTATGTGATGAATTAGAACCACGCGTCTCTTCTTTGCCATTTCTGTTTTAAAGGGAAAAGGAAGAACCCTTTTAAGATATGTCTCATAAAATAAAAATGGAGGTTTTTACTCTTTTTACATCAAAGAGATGTTGATAGCTTTCATTCTTTAGCAAAAATTCATTTACATACATTTCCTTTCTAGTTATTTATAACTACATTCACACATGAAAATTGAATCCTTTCTAGAATGTTACGGAGGCAAAAAGTCCATTTATTTGCCTCTCTACGAAGGCAGAATTAGACACAAAGTCAGTTTTTAATATAGGAAAATCCAAAAAAGAATCACTCTGGATTAGTAACAAAAATTTAAATTGCCTCAGTCTGGAAGGATTTCTCCTTCACTGACCAAGAACGGAAAAGATGAAGTGTAGTATCAGAAAAGATATTACACTTTGATCTTAGGCAAGAGGTAAAAAGTTTATTCTTATCAAAACTGAAATTTCAATGTCCAGACTATCTTTAACAACATTTATTTACATTTGTTTAATTGCCATTTGAGGAAATCTATCATTTCACAATAGCTTTCCATAGATTGATACCTCTGACATTGAAGTAGCACAACATTTTAAAGTTGTTTATTCATAATAAGAAGACTCTTGGAACCATTAAAACATTTAATGATTAAAAAATATCCATGGGAAATATTTCATACAAAAATTTAACAAACCTTTGAAAAATATCCAACAATATGGCAACCACTGGAATCGTTTTCAGTCATCACATAAAACAAGAAAGGTTCCACGTCAAAATAAAGAGTTTTGTGGTCTAAAAATAATTTTGCTAACAAACATAAGTTCTGACAATAGACCTGGAAAGAAAAAGAAAATAAAATAAATATAAAAATCAAAATGGCCAAAGACAAAAAAATAGTATTCAACCTATATACTACTAAATCTCTGAGGATGTTATCTTGCTTGCTTGTTGCTATATACACTTTTCATCGGTAAATGAATGTTTTAGGTTGTGGTGGGAGGAAAGACGAATGATAAATAAATAAAGGGTAAATAAGAAATTCTGAGAGAGATGGAATATGTAAATAATTAAGAAGGAAGAAAGAGAGGGGAGAAAGAGAGAGAAGGAGAGCAAAGAAAGGGTCTATTATGACATCACAAGATAGTTTTATAAATATTTGTTAATTTCAAATTGTTTTCATAAAAATTGGAATTTCCAAATATTCATGAAACTCTTGTGATGTCATAATAAACCCTCTCCCTCCCTCTTCCTCTTCACTTTTAATTATTATATATCATTCCATTCTTCTCACCACTTCATTCACCCTTTATTTACGTTATACGTCCTTCCCCCACCATCTAAAACATTGATATACAGATGGAAAGTGTGCAGAGTGACAAGTAAGATAACAACAAATTCCAAAAGGCTTTCATAAATGTTTAATAATATATATATACAACAAATACTGACATTTTTATCAAATCTTTGTAACGTACTTTCCAGGTTTATGTACAAAAATGAATCAAATCTTTGGCAATATTTTCCTAATTTATTTGCTTTATTCAAGTTACAACCAAAATCCCGGTTGTGAAGGCGACAAATGACACACACCTGTGAGATGCGGAACTAAACTGTTTCTGAATTTTTTAGATGAGGATTGATAATTTGTAAGGACCCATGGCACAGTGGATATAGTACTAAGTAAAATTCAGTTCTAAGTGAGTCATCTGAAGGTTGAAGGTTCAATCCTTGGTGCGGGCGATATGAAGAATTGCAAATTACTGAAGACTTCTCCCAGTCATGGCTGATGCAACGAAAGCATTCTACCCATGTGGATTAAATAAAGGGTTCCATTCAACAGAAATATTCCTGAGAATAGAGACAACCAAAGAAGGCTGAAACGTTGTGATGAAAACATCCAAGATGAGAATAGTAGTCCGAATAATCCAAATTATACTGATCTGTTACTCGTCAGATTTTCCTCAACAGCTTAGAGCATGACCTCAGAATCCAGTTTTAGGCCTACCTGACCATACCTGATTATCGAGGCTCTGCTAATCTAACAAACTTTCTTGAATCATCTGGTGTTATGGTCCTGCTCGAACTCATAAAACATAAGTTCCCAAATTAGACTATGTTACACGTACATCTGTGCAGCTTTTAAGTCACACACAAAGTGAAGCAATAGACAATGTGTCAGGGTGCTACCTTCCACGGCTTGAACTGCTTTGGTCACGTGATATACTTGCTGCAAACTAGCAGTATGCAACTGTTTGACTCATCCTTGCATATTGATCTCCAATAGAAGCACCACTGTTTCTATTAAACAAAAGCAGCTTATGAGAAAGGTGTGTTTGTGTATGATATCTATATCTAGTACTAAATGATTATTATATCATATAGTCATCTAACCAGTACTATACTATACTATACACTCTTAGAACCATTTCTTCTCAAAGGGTATTTTTTTAAAAATCCTTTTCTTGAAGACTTCTTTAAGGATGACAACAATTTTTATTCTAAACTAGGATTTTATTTACTTAACTAAATGGACCTCCACTTCCTTACCTAGGAGTTTCGTCTTATCATCCCTCTTTGTCAATACATTACATGATGTATGACTGAGCTAACATTCTGGCAGCAAATGAATTTTATTTTTTAATCTTCAAATCTCTTACATCACATGATTAAGCTAACCAACCAACTGTCTTAATTTTCATATGAAGTTCTAGTTTATCTTAGGGGCATCCTCCGTCAATCATCCCTGAATTGCACCAAAGAATCTTCTCTACACTTCACTTCAAAGTATATTGCTGCCAAGGAATATCCAATATTAAGACATCTTTTAAACTGGATTTTTCTAAATCTTTCAAACCAGTTTTTGTAATGTTGTTAGTTTAAATTACTTCCACTATATATGGGTTACGTCTACAGCATTATTATCCTTTCTACAACTATAAAGAATCATTTTAATTTCGGCATTTTGGAATAGTGAAAATATGTATCTTTTTATATTATTTGGATTATTCTGACTGCTATTCTCATTTTGGTTGTTATTTTCACGTTTTCCCCAATGTAACCTCCGGCCATCTTCAATTGCCTCCTTTTGAATGTTGGAATCTTTACGGAATTTCGAACTGAACCCTTGATTTAATCCACAGGGATAGATTGTTTCTGGTTCGTCGGCCATGACTGGGTAAAAGTGCTAATTATTATGTTATATATATATTATTTAAATTTCTTTAAATTCACACAAAAGTTGGGTTAATAGCTCAATAGCGCATACATTATTAGAGCTCAAAATATAATTCAATGTTCCACATTTGTTAAAAAAACATTTTTATTTATATAATTGTTTCTGTCCATTTTGATAGAAAAATTGAACAGTGTGAATAAGCCTTTGTAATGATTTGATGACATGAAAAAATAAGTAATAACGAAAATCAAAGAGCAAGGTTTAGGGAAAAAGGGAAAAAATATATGGGTTAAAAAACTTTACATTATTTTTTTTTATTTGTTTCTTTTGTGTGTATTCTCTTAACTAAAAGACTAATGGATGACATTATGAAAGATAACATCATTTTAAACATAAGGATGCAACTAGAAAATGTTTTCATTGATCTGCTTTTGAAAAAAAGGGATAACTAAAATGAAGAGAACAATTTTGATGTTAACAATTGTGTTTTTTTGGGGGGAGGGGGTAATTTGATGAGGGTAAAAAATTCACTGAAGAAGCTTTTGGAAAAATTTTTGAATTATTAAAAAAAATGTAATTTGAAAAATAGGCAGAAACAATTTTATGAATAAAATAATATGCTTTTTTTTTTAAAAACAAATTCGCAACATTTACTAAATCTTTATATATATATATATATATATTTATTATATAAACATTTAAATTGGCTTATGCAAATGCAATTACATTTCAGCACCCTAATGCTTCCTCAGAGCCGAGAGATGATAAAGAAAATAAATCGTACAACAGATACAAAAGAAACAGAAAAACAATAACAGCACTTGTTGTTTTGTATCTGTTGTACAAATTTATTTTCATTATCATCTCTCGGCTCTGACGAAGTATTAGGATGCTGAAACATGATTGCATTTGCGTAAGCTGATTTAAATGTTTATATAATAAATATTTATAAACTCTACTTAGTATTGAGCAACTTCTGAAAAAATATTGGTTTTAAGTTCATTTTATTAATAGATTTGAACTTGTTTAATAATAATATATATATACATTTAAATATTTTTTTTGTAGTACAAAATTTATGATGGCAATAAATAGACCATATTTTTTATTACTAAACATGATGAATTAAAATAATAAAAGAATGAAGAGGCTAGCTAACTGGTTGCATACCTTTCTCAAACAGAACTAAATCGAAGTAAAGTTAAGAGAAAAAAAAATTCTTATGAAAATTACAGAGAGGGAAAGAAGAGGGAAAATTAAATAGAAACTACATGAAGTCTGAGAAGACTTTCTCTTTGTTTACAAAGAGATGGTTGCATAGACTTGATTTAAATAATTTATAGAATTTTATGGTGATAGAGAGAGTGTGACTTACTTAGAATGGAGAATAAGTCAACACTAAAATTAAAGGCATAGGTACAGCTATTTATCAGGTGCTCAGCAATAGAAGACTCATATGTATTGTTCAGAACATGTCAAGATTGGTTTGGTAGAAAAAACAACACATGTATTTGAGGCAAAATAACATTCTTGCACTAACAAAGAAATTTGTTTGGCGAATCTATCTATGATATTACCTAGCCCAGGCAGGCAAAGGTAAATGGGACCCCTCTCTCTCTCTCTCTCTCTCTAGTGCAACGGTTAACGGCGTAGATTAGTAATCAGTTCTAAGTGACAGTATTCTGGAAGTTGAAGATTTAATCCTTATTACAGGCAATAATAACTAAGAATAACATAATTAACATTTCTACCCCATCATGGTTGACAGAACGAGCACAATCTATTGCCGTGGATTAAATAAAGGGTTCAGTTCGAAATTCCAAATAAGTTACTGAGTTTGACATAAAGATTCACAAGTTCGAAAAGATGCACCTGGAGAAGGTTAGCTGTTAAATCGGACTAAACAGGGAAATAACAACCAAGAGAATAGTAGTCTGAATAACCTAAATAATCAATCCTCATCTAAAACGTATCTTTTCAATATTGCATAAAAAAAAATCAATAGTTAAAATCAATATAGAGAAAATCAATAGTTAAAATATCTATTACATGATCTGTTTGCCTAAAAATATTAGAACTGGTTATGTAATAATATTTAAACAATTTGGGAATATCTATTTTTTCCATCTGGGTCAAGACTTATGGAACATTTGGTACATTTTGAAGACATAGGTTGAGTTTTGTTAAGTGACAAGCTCTGACAAAAAACAACAGCAGCACCTCTCATCTGACTTGATGTCATTTTGTCTCAGATATAAATTGATGAGAAGTATTTGTTTCTATCATTTACAAGATTACTTTGGCTACATCAATTGATTTATCTGTTTTACGGCATATCAACCTATTTAAGGTTATTTAATATCGAAACAATACCCATTGTAAATGATTCATTAAACCAAAATTGCTATTTCACCAATATCTTTCTTGACAGTATTAGTAGTGAGTGTATACATGAACACAATAAGATTAGAAGTGAGGTAAAAACAAAAAGAGACGATGATATGGAGATTATTTTTTACCTTATTTTTCTGCCCATCCACTTCAAATACAGAAATTATAGTCTTCCTATAAATTTCATCACCAGGAGGATGCCGCCAAACACATTTGGCCTGGAATTTAGACAAAAAACAAGAAAAACAAAAAAACAATCAAGAACACAAAATAAAACAAGTAAAGCATTGGTGGTCCCATTGCAATCATTGCAATTCGAATCATGTAAACAAATATTGATCACAACTTTTGGTTGATTTTGGGCAAAAACTCATGAATATATCTTTTGCATTTTTTTACTATTTGGGGGATTTTTTTAAGCACCCTGAGGGGCTAAGCAAAATTTTCCTAGGTTTACAAGTACATGATTGTCATCTCTCTAAGCTGGAAGCTAAAAGTTGGTTCACAATCATGTATGATTTTTTGATTTTTTTTCTGAAAATCTGTTTGGTTCTTTTATGACAGGCATGTATTTAAAAAATGTTTTTGGCTGGCTTGGAAGCACAAATGGATCAAAATACTTGATTTTCAAACTTTAATTCAAGCCAGAAATTACTGCTTAATAGACAGTTTAAAAGCTTCAATATTAGTTTCACAATATAGTAAACAAGTCGACCATTTTAATCCATTATTTTTAATAGATAAAAATATGTAAACATCTGTTTACTCTGTGAACATTCTAATTAACGTTTCAATTAGAAAGTAATTTCTGGTTTGCTTGAAAGTTTAAAGGAGAAAGTCAAGTATTATTGTTCATTTGTGCTTCTAAACCAAAGGGAAACATGAATTTTTCAAACATGTTCCTATTGTACCAAAGAACAATCTGTTTTCATTTTCAAAATCTGCAACATTTCTCAAAAATGTGGAACTATGCTCTGCAACCATGTTGACTAACTGATACTTTGTTTTTTTGTTTTTATAATACTTGCTTTCTTTTCAAAACAGGAGAGTTACTCAATGATTTCCTGTCATTGGTTGGCTGAAAAGACCACACTTTAGATGCAAATGAACAGTGACGATGTGGATTACTCTCTATTCCAATTTAAATGGATGGACTACAACTTCTAAGTTGTTATCAAGAGGAAAGGCATCATGTTGAAAACTGACATTGTAGATGGAATAGCCAACATGAACTAACAAACACAAACAGACAGTGAGAAAGGGTGAAAGTTGTTGAACTGATTTATTTGTTACAAACAAAAATAAAAGCTCATTTATAATTCAGGTGAAAATAGCTTCTTTTTTTTTAAATTTAAAACATTTTTATTATTGTAAAATATATATGTGCAACAGGGTAACTACCCTGAGTCAACATTTACTTACATGATTAGAACAACATCAAACCTCTCTCTGGGTTACAATTGGTGCTCTTACCAGAATCTATCCACACCAATAACCCCCCCCCCCCTAGACATAAGAATTATATTATATATATACCATTTAATTCTTATGAAGTATCCACAGATTAGAATGAAAAAATTTTGTACCATTAAAAATCTTTTAACTTAGAGTAAAATTTTCATTTTCCAACATAAATACTTACCATATGTCGTCTCAATATTGTTCCCGTTTTCATGTATTTAAGACAAAATTCACAGAGATAAACTTTCGGCAAGCGAGCATATTCATCTGGGTATGGAGAAGAGTACCACGTGTTCATTTCAAACCGGCCAATTTCTAGCTTCTTTATTCGATAATCTTGAATATCACTGAATTGATAATGTTGCGTCATTTCATGCTCCTTGAAAAGAGTAACAGTAAAATCAATTATTATTTCTCTTATAAACAGACATTTACTCAAATACAAAAATGCTCAATCACTTTAAATTGGGTGACTCTCTAACCCCAGTAATAAACTTTGCTGAGTTCAAATCCCATTGTATCATTTAACAACTATACTTTGGGATGCCATATTTCTTCAATTTCTCAAACATTTGGAATGCTAATCTAAATAGTTTCTGTTGTCAATTGTTGAGCATGTTTTATTACAAATTTCCTAAGCATTTAGTTTACATAACCAGCCTCTACCACCGGCTTATGTCAAGGTAAATCCTGATTAGTTAATATAACTACTAAACAGATCATACACTAGCGCCACCACTAGAAATATTCTACTTCTCAAAATAAACAATTATTCAGAGGAAGATAACTCAGTTGTCTTAATAGTTAGATAATACCTGAATCTCACTATCTTTGGTGATAATTTCAAGGTGAATTATTACTAGATTCAAATAAAGTTTCTTTCAAGCCTCCCCCCTCCTCCCCAATAAAACCACGATGAAAGGTCATGAGCAATCCATGACACCTCTAGTGTCATACTTTTTATTAGATTTTGGGGGGGGGGGGGGGGGCAAATAAATTATTTTTGAGTTATTTAATATTGAAACAATACCTATTACCCATCATTAGATACAATTAAATTAAATACAACTTGCTATACCTTTCCAACCAGTATTAATGTATAAACAGTTGCAATACATCTGATGGTATACAACAGTATCATTTAGAGACCCCCACTCCTTAACACACTTACATACATGTCAGTGAAATTATTTATTACTAGTGGGACCTGTGTACCGGTGTTACCCATAAAATTGAGGAAATCAAGAATCACAATCCCCAGAAGTAAATTGACCAGAAAGGGCCAGAAAGACTCTTTTATCCATGATATAAAAAAAAAATAACCGTAAATAGAACTATGTGTCATAGTAAAATGAAAGCAATCATTGAATTAGAAAACAATAAAAACAAATAGTTAATTAATGAGATGTCCTTTTGCAAAGCAATATGCAAATTAGTTAATCTTACAAAGTTGATCACATGATCAGTATATTAGAAAGCAATTGTTCTTTTAGAATGTTAGTGCGATAAATGGCCAGATTTTGTAAATGTGCATATTATTTGTTTCTTATGCCTCTTTGGACGCCCCCTTTTCTTCATAATTATCTTCTCAATTAAAGTTAAAAAACTTGCACAGAACATTTACATTATTATTAACACAATATCAATATACAGATCAAATTTAGTTAAATATTTCATCCAATAGTTCCACAAAATGCTCTCTTAATTCTTTCTTTTACCTTTTCTTGGTTAATATTCCTTCTTTTGAAGGCAAGTGTCTCCTAGTTAAGAATCGTTGGCTTATTGAATGTGTTATGTGATTGACTTAGATAATACAGTAATTAGCATAATCAGGTTTTATTGTCTATAAGTAGCTTTTATACAATAATCCGGCACTCCATTAAGTACTGCTAAGTGAACCATATACTTTGAACATCATAACAAAATATCGACGGCGATAGGATCTTTGTTGAATACAGAAGTTGAACCTGTAAGAGCGAATTTCACGATGCCAAAATGACACAACACGACACTGATATACAGAAAGGGCAATAACATTGTTGCCCATGAAGACCAATTATGATCTTGTCAAGAATATGAAGAGACCCTAAGTGAAGATCGTGGTGACACTATAAATGATAATAGAAGGAAAAACGAAAACATGACGGAAGATGATCAAAGTTTTTTTGAAGAGTAAAATTATGAAACATCGGGTTCCAAATATACATGTACCAGATCAAGGTCCTCTACAGTGAAGAATATACATCATACCATAGGGAAGAGCAGAGAATGGAGAAGAAGCCTTAGATCTACACAGAGCATGAAACCCATAAATTTTTTGGAGATATAATGAATACAGTAATAAGCATAGCTGGGCTTTACCGCCATTATAATTAGCCTATATACAATAATCCGGCACTCCATTAGTGTTCTGCTAAGAGAATAATATACTTTAAACATCATAACAGAATTCTTATGCAAAAAACTAAAAATAAATAAATAAAATAAAAGAGTGAAAAAAGATTAACAACAACAAAGAGAAAAAGTATTGCCTCTTTTTGAAAAGCGTTAGAGTTCTTACCATTTGCTCACAGGCTCGTGCTTGGGCTTCTCTAAAGAGCCGTAAATCATAATGTGAAGCAAGGCCTTTCAAGAGTGGTTCCCGGGTGCGGCCATGTTTCTCTTTGTGGGCTAAATGTTCATTTTGCAATTCAAGTGAGAGTGGAACATTGCCCTTCTTTCGTATTTCAGTCACTTTTTGAGCCTTGTCTTTCTGTTCTTCTGTTGGTTGCTAAAAACAGTTGAAAAAACAAAAATCTTGTAACTCTGTCACGGTAAGTAACACTACTGTGGTATGAAATCTGCAAAGTTCTGACTGAAGTATGTGTTGTTATTGGGTATTAGTGGGGATACCTGGCATTGCTTTTGAGAAATTATTTCATTAAAAATCCTAATTAATAAAGTGGAGGTGTGTGTTAAATTTTGAGGCCCCTAATTCCTGAGTGTCTCAGAATTCTTTAAAAATAAATTAAATTTAAAAAATCTTGCTTAATTTCTGTTTAATAACTATTAGAAAAACTGTGAGTCATTGGGTCCTCCATTCAGTTCATGTTAGATTGTTTGAATCAGGAAAATTTGAGTTTGCAAAGTCAGTTAAATATAAAAAAAAGACAAAATCCTAAATCAGTCGCTTTCTGCTTGCTATATTCCCCCACCTCTACTCTCTCTCTTTCCTTCTCAGCTATGGGTTAAATAGTTTTAGTATTCATGGTGTTATTCTCTTGTTTATAATGGACTATTCCAATTTCGTTATTCTCTCCTTTCTGTATTACATTTGACTGCTAATAAACACAAATAGAGAGAGAGAGAGAGAGTAAAAAAAAAGAGTGGATGGGATGGGTGAGGGATCCACACATCATACATTGAGACAGGATAAGAGCGATAGAGGCTTAGTAAGAGATAGGTCACTTGGTGGGTTAATTCCAAATTGAAGCATATAATCATCATCATCATCATCATATTAAGTTTAACATCTGTTTTACTTGTTTTTAGAATTTCTGGGGAAATTTTTAAATGCGATATAATTATATTTCCCTTTCGCACATAGACATGTTATCATCAGCATAAGAAATTTTTTTATAATCTTGAAAATAAACAAAAAATTGAGAATCAGGATCCTCACAAAAAAAGAATTAAAAATATTGGATGATTTCTACTAACAATTGACTTGGAGAGGTATGGAGGCCCTGTTCTGTAATAAACAGGCGGGATTAGCCGTGGCCACCGAGAGTTACTACAGGCCAAGCAACTAACTTCCTGCCCCCCTCTGACGTCACTGACTTCCGTGTCAAAACAAGGACCGTCGTAATAACAATAAGAAGGCATTTCGACTTCTCCATTCACTAAATAATCCATCAAAATTCAGGAAATCAACCAATTTTAATGAAATTTTCAGGATTTATTAATTAATTATCACGGAATATAATAAATCCATTACTTTATTATAAAGCTTGGTGCAAATGTATTATTTCTTGTAAACAAAAAACACCTTTACTAAAGTTATTCAAAATATCAAAACATGTTGAACATACGATATTGTAAATATTTAAAACAAAGCATTAGAAAACTTTAAAAATTGCATGTAAAAAAGAAAAGAAAAGAACACGATTCGATTAATCTTGAAACTGATCTTTATCCAATATAAATTTAAAGAAAATAATAATTCACGATCAAATACTTCAAAAAACTGAATTATGAATTACCATTATTTAAACTTCTAACCCAATCAACCGTAAGTAATTCAGACTTTGAAATTTGTTTAAAAATTATACAAAAAAAAATTTCAATGTTAAGTGTTTGTTTAATAATGGAATAAAAATTCAGGAAATCAACCAATTTTAAAATAATTTCGCGCTTTTAAAAATTTCATTTCATAATTCACAAAGTTAAAATGCCTACTGCATATGTTTGGATTTCCAAAAGAGAAATAATTACTGCAAATATGGATACACGTAATAATGTTTACACCGACTAAATATAGTGTAGTAAGTTTGAATTTTTTTTTAATTATATAAAAAATCAAGTCTGAATTACTTATTCATTATTTGATAAAAAAAGTAGTGTTCCATTTTTTTTTTATTACTTTTTTTCGATGTCTTAAGTGTAGCATAGTTTATCTTTTCTCTACTTTTGTAGATTAAATAAATGAAATAACATCATATTTAATCAAAATTTTCACAAAAAATATTAATTAAACAATGCTTTATTCAATGATAATATCGTTAATTCTTCGAGTTATACTGATTTTATTAACAAGAGTGTAGGAGCATTTTCCGTAATATATACGAAATAGTTTGTTTTTTTAAATATTTTAAACATATACAGATCTTATTTTCATTTAAAAAAATCATGGATTTTTTTTATATATATAAAAATATACGTTCAGTAAAGGTGTATTTTGTTTTAAAAAAATAATACATTTTCACTAAGATTTTTTTTAAATGTTTCACTATATCTCCTGTGCTTGTTTATTAATAAATATTGAAAATTTCATTAAAATTGGTTGATTTCCTGAATTTTGGTGAATTTTTAAGTGAAGGGAGGGTCAAAATGTTTTTACATTTTGGGGATCGGCCTTTGATTTTGCACGTACCTGTCTCTTAATAACAAGATAGAAGTTGGTGATTCCATTATTAAACAGACAGTTAACATTGAACTTTTTTTTTGTATAATTTTTAAACAAATTTCAAAGTCTGAATTACTTACGGTTGATTGGGTTAGAAGTTTAAATAATGGTAATTCATAATTCAGTTTTTTGAAGTATTTGATCGTGAATTATTATTTTCTTTAAATTTATATTGGATAAAGATCAGTTTCAAGATGAATCGAATCGTGTTCTTTTCTTTTCTTTTTTACATGCAATTTTTAAAGTTTTCTAATGCTTTGTTTTAAATATTTACAATATCGTATGTTCAACATGTTTTGATATTTTGAATAACTTTAGTAAAGGTGTTTTTTGTTTACAAGAAATAATACATTTGCACCAAGCTTTATAATAAAGTAATGGATTTATTATATTCTATGATCATTAATTAATAAATCCTGAAAATTTCATTAAAATTGGTTGGTTTCCTGAATTTTGATGGATTATTTAGTGAATAGAGAAGTCGAAATGCCTTCTTATTGTCATTACGACGGTCCTTGTTTTGACACGCAATGCAGTGACGTCATTTTCTAGCCAACCGGCCTGTAGTAACTCTCGGTGGCCACGGATTAGCCCTCAAACCACCACTCACTCCCCACACCATCCTCAAAATTTTATTTTCAGAGATTCAACAATTTCGGTAATTTCACAATTTATCGTCAATTATTTGGAAAGATGAAACGTAAGGTTGTATTTGTTTTGTCATTTTTTCATTAATAAATATTATTTAAAAAGTTTAAACCTATTATTTATTAATAAATAAATAGAATTCAAATATGACATTTTCTTTCAAAAAATAATTGTTACGGTTTTAACTTTTTTTTCAATAAATATTGTCAGTGTAGTCATTGACTTTAATTTACATTTTCACACATTTTAAGTAATTAGGCACATGCAAAATTAATTGCCGATCTCCAAGATGTAAAACCATTTTGACCCCTTCCTTCAGTTAAAATAAAACAGTTAAAAAAAAGTTTTAAAAAAGTTTTTAAAAATTAAAAATGAATCTTTGTAAATAAAATAATTAAAATCTTAATTGTGTACATTCAAAAATATTATAATTAAATAAGATTTTCTTTTTTTTATTACAGAAAATTAAAATTAACTTTCTTATCATTATATTTTCTTTTCATTTTTAGATGTCTATGCTATCATATATCCAGGAGCAGTATCCTATAGTTCAGAATGCTCATCCAGTTTTAGACATTTTTTTCATAACCTTAAAATATAATTTCTATAAATATAATTACTATAAACCAGAGGCGAGAAACCATTTCAGCGTGAGGGCCAGATGAGACTTTTGGAAGAAGATCGTGGGCCGGAGTGAAAAACGAAATCTCAAAATTACTATATTTTGTTTACATGAATAAATTGTACAAAAATTGCATTGAACACTCTACAAATCTGATATTTTTTCTCAGGAGACTTCTGTATGTGACGTTATAAAAGGCGCCGACGAAGAGCAATTTTGGAATCATAAAAAATAATGACGGAGGAAGTAGCAAGTTGATCCAGCATTCGTTTTGACACACCTCACATAGGTTCTGTTTCATGCCCTTTCCTCGACTCTCGTTTTCTTCTTAGCCTCTCTCTTTTTCTATTTTTATCTCCGGCCAAGGATTTGAAATTAATAGTTAAAGAAAAATGAAATATACATAAATCATCACTTGTTGATATTTATACATTTTAATCCCACTGTAAATCTTAATCGAAACCTACTTTTACGTATATGTCACAAAATGATATGAGTTTTACTGGGAGGTCCGCGGGCCAGATTGCAATAATAAAGCATAGCAGGGTGGCGGGCCGGAGGTTGCCCGCCCCTGCTATAAACTATTACACAAACATAACTTCCATATAAAAAAATTTTTTTAAATTAAATATTACTACAGTTCGAGTCTTCCATACCTTTAAATTTGGTAGCCATATTTTGTGTTTAACATTTACATAAACAGCGAAACAATCTCTGGAACGTAACTTTCACTTTTATTTTTGATAATTAAGCAATTTTTAGTAAAAAAAAAAGAAGGTACATTTGTTTGTAACTCACTCTCTTAAGACTTTAATTTAATAATTATCTTTGAAACAGTTACAGAAAACTGATATTTATCTTTCCAGCAAATTTTAAACATGGTTTATTGAATCTGCAGTTTTAACTGATTTTTTTTCTTTTTTAGCCGTTTTGATAACATTTTTCATTTTAATTTTTGTTTTCCTTTTAGATATTAACTTAATGCTTTTATCTTTCAAACACAATCAAAAGTTAAACGAAAACTACTTTAAAAAATTAAGAAAAGACACTTATGTCAGTACAAGCGATGGCCATTTTTGCACGTACCTAGTTTTTAAACTTAGGGTTAACAAGGTTCCAGTTCTCTGTTGTTGTTTTTTTTAAAGGAAAATAGAGGGGGAGGGTGATACATTGGAATCAGTCATATTTACGAAATATTAGAAGAAAAAGAGTGGTGTTCTTTATCTGAAAACAAGTACAAATCAGAAATCTGTGATAGTAAACTGGCAAAAGGGTCAAGTTTTACAAAATTTATCGTCTGCATGTTTTGGCAAATTCTGTAATTTGTTGGCGAAACTCGGGAATCTCCGTTAAATTCTTAAATAACTATTCTGCATTTGTACCAAAAAGCCTTAGGTGAAACAAACATTGATCAACTCAACTCTAATATAATAATAAATAGACAGATGGATATATATCTACAGCCCGGCACAAAGATTGAACTTACAACCTCTAGTCAGGAGAAACCAAATGTCATGTTGATTGCTGTTAGATTTGTTTGTGTTCACCTACTGGTTGGAATGGGTTCAACCCATTAGTTCAATATAAGCTCATGATATTTCAACCAGAAGAGGAGACATTCAGTTGCCTGGTAAATCTATGACAGTCCACTTCAAGAAACGGTCTACCATTTATTCAACCAACCTCTAACTTGCTATCTCAAACTGGCCTGTTTATGCTGTGAAAAAAAGTCAAAATCATGTAAAAAAAAAATTTAAATGTTAACTTCCTGTGATTATATTTATAAAATTAGTATGTAAACAAAATTTGATCTTTCCTCTTTATAATGATAGAATTCTTTTATTTTATATATAATTAGTTTTTATTGCAGGTTTGTTTTTTTTGTTTTTAGATGATTTTCGGTATTTTTTTTTTAACCTCTGTACAAATAGTTAATCCATCTGTTTTTAAATACTTCCATCTTACAGAAAATGTGCTTAGGCATGCTGGACTAGACATAGAATTTGAAGTTATTTTTTTAATCTCCAAATTGAAACCAACAATTCTTGGTAATATATAATTTATACAATTCGTGTAGAGAAAGATCTTTTCAGGACACTAATATTACTCCATTCCTTTTCTGACACATTTAGAGTCGTTAACAGTATCAAAATAGGGAGTGTTTGTCATTTTCAATATAAACATTGGACACAATGTGTTGAAAATTGGTCTCTAATGAACATTGATAGTGAGCCATATAAATCCAATTTTTGAAGGCTTGATTCCATTACTGACGTTTCAGTTTCTTGGTGAGTTTAAATCTTTACATACTTAGCTTAAATTTGGATTATTTATTTAAATATTGTGTTCAGTTTAATCTTTTTTTTTTCGTTTTTGTTTTTCCAAACTTTATTTTTATTTTACTATTTATTACTAATTTGTATAACTTTGCTTTAGCTGTTCTTAAACAAATAAATTGGAGCCAATTTAATTTTTCCAGATCACCTTTTTTGTCTCTCTCCTATGTCTGAGACTTGTTTATTAGTAATTACCTGTACCTACCTGGCATTGCTCAGCACATTTTACTCCTTCATTTTTTTTTCGTTTTCCTTTATTTTATTTTTTTTTCAATAGGATTAAAGTTAAATTCAATTATAATTATTACAGTATCATTTTGTTATTAAATTACTGAATGAAATTGATATAAAACTAATTTTGTTATGGTAAAGAAATAAAAAAGAATGACTATTACAAGAAAAAGGTGTCCATATTTTGTCAGAGGCAATGCTGAAAAAGAATATATCTGCTTTATAAGTGGAAACACACACCTGCCCTTTATATAACAGATGATTCAATTGAGCATATATTAGAGGAAAACGTAATCACAATAACCATGGACATAGTTTTCAATCACTTCACCAACAATATAAAGATGACTATTATAGGTCTACAATAAATTGGAATTGCTGCATCAAACTGCTCTAATGTTCTACATATTGTAACCATCAATTTTTTTTGAAGGGCAAATAAATGATCTGCCTTGTACTAACATCATTAATGATCTTTTCAAAACTCTAGGCAACTGAACAAATCCTGCAAATCACCAACTGTCCCATTCCATAGAAATGGTAGCAGAAGGCAAAAACATTATCTTGGGTCAACAGATGACATTAAGTGATGGAACCGATCAACCTTGGTTTACAGAAGATACTTTCAAAGATTATTGTACGCACATCTCTACACACATTAATCTTGAGGTGAGTGACTGCCTTGTCACAGATAAGGGCAAGAATTTTATTTCCAAATATCTTCTGGAGAAAATTATGTCTGACTGTGCAGAAATCATAGTCATAGAATAACAAATACTAGTCAACAACTTGACAAACTGACATGAACGCACTCACTTTATCTATTCGAATGCCTATTTTTTTTTTTTTCACAAGAGTTATCAAATTCTTATCCTTCAAGAACATTGAAAAAGTATGTAGTTCTGTCCGTGCTCTTGGAAAGGATACATTGATCAAGTTTAAAAACTTGTTCAATTTGCTACAGCTCAGCTTATCTGAACTGATATTCTTGAACCTCATGGAGCTGGAAAAAAAACGGCTGCAAAAGTGATTGTTTTCCATACTGTAAAATAAAAGGTTACCAATCTAAAACCGGCTATCACTCAAATTCCTTGTTTTAAAATGCATTATCAATATTCCAAAAAAAAAAGTTATTTATATCTGAGTGTATAACATGCAATAATCTTATAGTGTTAAAGTAGCTGATATTTTGAATGAATTAAGACTACAGCTGAGCTGTTGGCAAGATTTTTTTTAATCAGTCCATATTTTGGTGGAATTTTGTCCACAAACCGAGGACTGTTATATGAAGAACGTAAAGAGGCAGTATGCGTGAATTAGTGATACTGGTTAGATGTAAGAATATTATCGGAGTTAGATGTTAGTGAAAGTATTTGATTGGATAAAATATATCCAAAACGTTTTTGTCGGCAAATACGTTTTGTCAATGGGGATTAAAAATTGTTGAATAAATGTATACATGATCAAAATATTCCATTAAATATTAAAAACAGAAGTGGTAATTCCAATACACAAGAAAATCTTCAATACATTTACCAGGTAACTATAGACCTGTTTCTCACATGCATTTAATGTAACATTTTTTGAGAAATTAGAAATCACATTCTCAAATGTATAAACTTTAAACATGGACTTGTCCATGGGAAGTCAATCGTATCAAATCTTTTAAAAAGTATTGATGTTATGTATGAAAATTCATTAGTGCAGATATTTTGTACTTGGTCTTTAGCAAAGTTTTTAATAGCTTATCTCATTATCGTTTATTCATTAAAATAAAGAAATGGGTATCTCAAGTAATATAATACTTTATGAAAGATTTGAAGAGAAAAGTTGGTAACAATTACTCTGAATCACATATACCCTACAGGGTTTGGTATTAGAACCTTTATTTTTATATAAATGATTTAGCTGATAGAATTATTTGATGTTAAATTGCTTGTTGATACAGATCTCCATATCAGAAGATACATGGAAATTAAAATCTGATACAAAGTGTAAAGTTTTACATGTTAGAACTAAAGAATCAGACATTTGACAATGTTTATCACATTTTGTGTTTTTTAATCCTAAGAGTAGACAATAATTTAGATAACACTAAACATTTCTAATAATTTTTTTAAATGATTGAAAACTTTCAGTTGGAAATTTATAGACTTTCACACATTCCCAACATAATTAAAATTACTTTTATTTTTGTAATAAGACAGTACACTTGGATATACTGGCTGAAATTCACAGGACTTAAAATAAGAAGTCTATTTTTTTTTCTACCATAAGGATTTATGACTAGTGGGATCCAGTGGAAATTCCACTATGCTTTCTACATCAATCTGTATAATTTACTGTTAAAAATATTCCTTTTGTCAGGGACAATACTATGAGGGAAAAATAATTCTGTAAAAATAATTGTCATTGTTAGCTAAATATTCTTTAAATAAAAAGAATGTCCCTTTATTTAAAATTGTAGCAATTTAATTCTTTTTAAAACAAATATTCTTTATTTAGTGACGTTCGTTTTATTGATTTGAAGAATATTTAGCAGCAATTTTTATTGCTGCTAAATATTCTTCCAATCAATAAAACGAACGTCACTTTTTGAAATGTATTTAATTAAAATTGTACTGCTTTAGTAGACAGGGCAACACAATCTAATTTCGGAACAATTCATTTTAAAATGGGTAAAATTGGAATTGTTTACCTTAGCGACATAAGATTAATCACCAATCCCCATTTTTGCTGATTCTCTATTTTTTTTTTTTTTTTTTTTTTTTAATGTGTGAAGGTGATAACGTACATAAGAACATTAAATATCATATTATTATATAGAAGATATTTTTGTAGTCTATAAATTTACTTTTGTATTTGTTTTTGCTTGTCATAATAGTAACTATGCTATATCTCTTATAATCAGGTCTGCTCCTTTAACGTTAACAAAATTCTACTTACCAGCCGCCGAAGGTCTCGTCTCTCGTTTAAATTTTTGACAACTTTTTTCCTTTCTTCTGACGATTTTTGTCTTTCTTCAAATTTTCTCTAAAAATAAAATGTTTAAATGGTCAGAAAGTCAATTGATTATATTTCAAATTGAACGAGGAAAAAATCTTCACAGGTAGTTGGGCATAAATCTTGTACTTTTTAAGTGGTGGTGGTGGTGCAGTGATTACCGGCACTGTGGGCTAGGCATACCATGTTCAAGTTGTACTTTCACTTATATCCTTGGGAAAGGTAGGAATGCATGTCACCCCCCCCCCAACACACTCACTCATCCCCAACCCAATATATAACGTCATAATCCATTTTATTGTCTTATTTCCGTCGGTTGGAATTTGATGTTTTCTGACAGCCTGCAGTCTGTTTCCAAGCTTGGTGATCTTGAGGATTAATTTTGTTTAAATTCCACTGTCTAAGATTCTTGTTTCTTGGGTCATCCAACTTTCCTTCGAGCTTCCACCCCAAGGTATCTGCATTTTCTTATCCAAGAGTCGCTCCTCTCAATATGGCCAAACCAACATAGCTGATTGATCATCAGGAGTTTGAAAAGCTTTGGTATATTCAGCCTCGCCAACAGGATAGAGCTTGAATCAGGTTTAATCTGATTCAACATCGCATATCCATCTGATTGTTGCTCAGTCATTACACTAAAGACTGATGAGTAAGAATTTGGTGGGGTCTGCACTTTACAGCATCAAGCTTGTAACACAGCTTCTATATACCCTCCCTCTGGTAGTGAGAGGGATAGCTGTGCTGTCAGAACTAGCAACAGTTCGCAGAACTTACCCATCCTGATTTTACCCTATGATAGAGCTAAACTTGCAATCACCTCCAGCACTGAACATATCTCAAAGATAACAAAAGGTAAGACTTTCAATCTTTTGTACTACAAACCCTCTCGAACATAATGATTTACAATTGCTATTCAAACTTCAAGTCTGAAACATACAGGAAAAGCATAGAATTTCAATAGTATATATATTACTAGGTACTAGAGATGGGCGGTTTTACCGAAAAACCGCGGTTTTTCGGTTTCGTCTCCATACCGAATACCGAATCGTTTTTTTTTTTTAAACCGTAACCGTTCGGTATTGTGTTTTTACTACAGTAAGCCACCATATACAAGGAAACACGGTTGAAAAGATTTTCCGATTTGAATAAAATTAATATTACCAAAAAATGTTATATTAGTAAGAGGACAGATTGATAAAAACATTTAATTGACTTGTAAGAAGAAATCTTTGTTTACAGTTTGTTTATCATTAACATTTTGAATTTTCAAATGAAAAAAAGAGAAATACGACAGACATGACATCGTATTTTTGTAGGCCCTGGTTGAAATAACAGAACATGATAGAATTATTGTAAAAACATTGCTGATTTAATTTAACACCTCACGCATTTTGAGTTTAAGAAAAAATAAGTTGTAAAAAGTTGTTTTGAACTAATTCCCAACTTACTTTAATTTTTTTTCAAAATCGATCAAATGCGTCCCATTAATCCAACAGTACATCCAAGCTAATTATTTATTTATAGAAAATTAAAGGGAGAAAACTCATGTCTGCAAAACAGAAACGCTATAAAATTGATTATTTTTTTTGTTTTTGTTGAAACTAATTTCTGTGGCATAATAAGGATTAAGCTGGGTGATTTAAAAAAAAAATGAAGAATGGTCCATTTATTTTTAAGAAATATATGACCTTCAGGGCGGGTCATAAATTTCCATTTCGCCAAGATATTTTGACTATAGGGCCCACCGTCTCCCCCCCCTTTAATAACGTTTGTAAATGAATGTTTTTATGGAACTAAAAATGCCCACCTCCCAAAGCATACCAACATTCAATTTGCTGCTTTTTAGTAAAAAAAAACAACAACTTTAAATGAAATCCCCAACTACCAAACAAGCATGTTAACTTCAACAGGAGATTCTCCCCCTCCCCCCAAGTTAAATGATATGATTACTTTAGTTAAACCTGCATATTTTTGTTTCTTTTTTAGATTGCTGCCACAATTCCCACAGTGAAGCAAGAGAACATGTTTTCTTTTGTTAATTCGACAATTAAATGGGATAAATCAAACCCAAGAACAAGAGCAGCAAACCAGAGTCTTGTAGCAATGATATGCAAAGATCTCCAAACCGTGAGCATTGTAGAGGATGAAGGATTTAAATCCTTCGTCAAATGTCTACAACCTGTATATCAGTTGCCGACCAGACGACATGTTAGAGAAATGTTAATTCCTGATTTATATGAGTCGGTCAGTACTGACATTCGGCGGCAGTTGTTAGACATAAAGTCCATTTCCTTGACAATGGACTATTGGACCAGCCGAGCTAATGATTCATATATGTCTGTGACTGCTCATTTTCTAACGCTATCTTTTGATGTTAAAGATTTTTGTTTAAATGTTTCTCATTCTCCTCATCCTATATTTTAGCTTCTGATGGGTTAAAGAATTAGATAGAATGTATATTCAAACTCAGTTTTATTCTTCAGAAATCTTTCATGAATCTTTGGTCACTGTTTTAACGAGTTAACTGTTGAAAAGCTATCAGAACTTTGATTACAACAGTCAACACCTTAAAACTTATATGATTCATATCATGGAGAATGATTCAGTCACAAAATTATCGAAACAGTGGCATAATTCAACTAAACGTTGAATAATAACTAATCATCACAAGAGAATGAATAGCTTCCATAGTAAAAATTTTTTTTTCGAAAAACCGAACCGTAAACCGAGGTTTTAAGGGAAAAAAACCGAAACCGAAACCGATACCGAAACCAAAATTTCAAAACCGCCCAACTCTACTAGGTACATTTACCTGGTTTGAAAGTTAAATATATTACAGTATCATTTGGTCATAAAATTATTAATTAAACCAAATTGTTATAAAACTAATTTTGTTATGGTAATATTTAAATCTCTATAGAAATTATTTGATGTAAATAGTTTCCTAAACTTTCAATCTCAAAATTTCATGAGAATTTTCTAAGAATTTTAAAGCCAATTTAAATTACTTAATATTCAACAGTTTAAATGCTTCTGAATTCCTTTCAAATTTAAAATGGTCACAAAGTAATTAATTCTTTATTTTTAACAATTAAAAAGAAAAATGACCTTTTTAACGAAGAAACATGCATTCTGGTGGATTTAATTTCATAAGATTTTTAAAAATGTTATTTTACATTATTGCAGTTTTGACTTCAATAAATAATCAATTAAATAGAAATGTAAATTACATGGAGATGAAAAACATGCAACATTTAGAGATTTGTATGTAATAAAAATTTGTTTTGAGTTTTTTTTTTTTGTTTTTTTTTTTTTAATTTTTAATCTGCAAATCTTAACGCACAGCACATTATCTTTGGTTTAAGAGCACAAACGAACCATAATACTCAACTTTGTTATATAAACTTTAATTCTAGCTATAAGTTACTTTTGAATTGAAAGTTTAAAGACATCAAAATCATATTTTAATTTCTCACAGACACTGTAAACATTGCTGTCGGACATGTTTATGAATATCTATTAATACAACTAATCTTATGTTTCTTGCCTATACATAATTTTGACAAATACATATTGAATCTTTATTTACTATTAATCAAATATTTATTGAATAAAAACTAAAAGGATTTTTTTTTATTTAATTCACAAACACTTTTTTTTTTTTAATAAGTATTTTACATTTAAAGTCGCTACAAACTGTTCACATTGAAACGTACCAAAAGTTATAGAAAAACAACAAAATAACTTCTATGATCGACATAGTACAACTTTTACTGTTTCTATTCTGTTGTTGGCATTGGTTTCCCAACTTCTTTCTAGAATCACGTACTTACAGGAGAGACCACATCCATAGTGAAAGGAGGCCTCTTAAGTTAAAGAAATTATTCTTCCATTTAATATTAAATCGTTTCTTTATTGATCTGCAAACGATTTCATATGGAAATCAATCATTTGGATTGATTTTAATCTTGTTAAAAAAACACTACTGGATTTCAGTTTGGTCAAATGTTTCCATCAGATGATACACTAGACTCTAACACAATTGATTCCTACAAATGCATTTGCTTACCTTACATTCATCTGCAGTTGTGTTGTGGTACAGTGGACATCCTGATATTGTCCGATGTGTATCATGTTTCCCTGTCATGTGACCTATATAAAAAAAATTTAAATTTTAAGAAACAGGTTATTGATGAACCACATTTTATAATCAAGATTACACAACCTTTTTAAAATCTATTGTGCTTCATAGATGTGGTTCTACAGTCAAATTATTTGACCAGCGGGATCCAGCTTGGCACTAACTGATGAACCATAAAAAATAGACACCCCTGCATTCAGTGTAATAATGGACTGCTCCTGCTTATAAGTATTCCTGTTTATACTAACTTCACATATGCTGAATAAAACCTAAATACGATTTCTCTGCTTCGTGTCTATTTTTTTACATAATAATTTATTCAGCATATACCCTTTCGCTTTCTTAAAAAAAAAAAAAAGACAAAAATTCTGTGACTACAGATATTTGAAACTCTCCAGTTTGAATAAGGCTGCAAACGATTGGAGGTACTGGTTTGCAACATTTGAGAACTTCCTACAAAGTCTAGAACAATTTAATCTGCAACTGTCCAACTATAAGAGCCGTCAGTAAACTCCAGCAATTATGAAAAGCCTAAGAACAAAATGTATGCCAAGCATATAACAACTCACTGGCAGAAACCAGAAAAGGCACTAGACGAATATCTTCTGAATCTGAGGTGTTTAAACGAGGATTGTAACTACAAGGCAGTCAGTGCTGAGAGACATAAAGCTGAGACCATTAGAGATGCATTCATAAGTTAATTCTTTTCCACTAATATTCGACAACGACTACTCGAAAATATAACACTGACCTTACCACTGCTCTCGAACAAGCTCAGAAAAGTTCAGAATCCTTTATTTCTCAAACAGCTTTTAGTGCTGCAGCCCCCTCTGAAGTTAATCCCCGTGGCCTAACCAAAAACTGCAGCTGCTTCTAAATCTCAAAAGTGTTTCTTTTGTGGAAACAATAGGCATTCTCGCTGTGACTGCTCAGCCTGCAATGCCACGTGTTGAAGAAATAGAAAAACCGATCATTTTGAAAAGTATGTCATTCTGGTACTTCTGCCTCTCTTCATTCTTCAAATCCTGTAATAATAGCATCTTTTACAGATTTAAAAAAATTTTTTTTTTTAACATAGTTCACCCCAAACAAGGTAAGCTGCCACTGTAGACGTAAGGGACTACTGAGAATTAGCGTGAAAGTTTTGGGGTCATCTTAAATTGGGAGCTCTGCAGCAAGATGCTTGTTCACATTAGTTTTAAATTTCTGCATGTCGATACAGTTAGGGTAGCAAGGAGGGAGTTTCAAAGGCCGGCAGCACGAGGAAAGAAGCTATTGGAGTAGAAGGCTCTCTGGCATCTGGAGACCTCCACAGTGAATGGATGGGATTTGCTTGATTTTCGGGTCGATTGAGTGTATATTTTTTTTTGTATTTTAACATAGTTCACCCCAAACAAGGCAGGCCGCCACTGTAGACGTAAGGGGCTACTGAGAAAAAAAAGGGAGACGGTTGGGGGGGGGGGGGGTCAACTTAAATTGGGATCTGTGCAGCGAGATGTCTGTGTACATTAGTTTTAAATTTCTGCATGTCAGTACCATCGGGGAAACGGGGCAGGGAGGGAGTTCCAGAGGCCAGCAGCACGAGGAAAGCTATTGGAGTAGAAAGCTCTCCGGCATCTGGGGACCTCCATAGTGAATGGATTTAGTTGATTGTCGAGTTTGTCTAGTGAATTTACGTCGAGAGGGCACCAGAGTAGCCAATTCATCGGAGCATAATCCATTGAAGTATTTACATCGAGGGGGTACCAGAGCAGCAAGTTTATAAGAGCACATTCCACTGAAGTACTTGTAAAACAAGCACAAGGATGCAACATTGCGGCCATGAGACAGGGGCTGGAGCTTAGTGGATAGTGAGGGACCTATTAGATTAGAGACTCTTTTTTGGACCTTATCTAAGAGGGAGACTAGTGGACAGTGCACTAGCCCAGATGTGACAACAATACTCTATGCATGGCCGGATGGTGGCTTTGTAGAGATATAGGATACTGTCAGGTGTGAGAAATTTTCTAGCATGGTAGAGGGATCCCACCTTCTTTGCAGCAGCCTTGGCAATGTCTTCTATGTATTTGTTCCAATTCATGTAACCTGTGAATGTTAGACTGAAGAGTTTGAACGTTGGACTCTCAGGTAGGGTGTTATTTGTCATGACAATCGGTGGTTGAAGAAGTTTCTTGTAGTTGTTAAAGGAAAGGAGTTTTGTCTTAGCAGCATTAAATGTTACCATTTATGACCCCATTCCACTACAGACTGGAGGTCACTTTCTAAGGATTCAGCCATTGCCTCGGATATGTGCGTGTCCCTTTTTGCCCACATGACGAGAGTAGAGTGTGGTGTCAGCAAATATACCTATCTCAGACACAATGTTATCAGGGAGGTCGTTTATGAAAATCAGGAACAATAATGGTTCAAGGATCGATCCCTGGGGTACACCTGCATTTATGTCTGTTTGGATGAACGGCCATCAAAGACAACCTGGATCTTTCTTTTGGTTAGGAAGGATCTAATATTAAATATTCGTTCAGTAATATCATGAATTATTTTTAATCAGAATATCTTTATGGCAGACCTTGTCAAAGGCTTTGTATATATCGAGCACTTCCACCCTAGTTTTACCTGCCTTGTCCAGTGTATGGTATATGCATTCAGAAATGGCCATAAGGATATCCGCAGTAGACCGTGCTTGCCTAAATCCATACTGATGGTCAGAAAGAAGTTTAGCATTAACAAGGTGACTGACTATCGCTAGATAGATTAAGGATTCAAAGATTTTTGCGAAGAGTGGGAGCAGACTGATGGGGGCGATAATTCGGAAGGTCAGTTCTATCTCCAGAATTCCTGAAGACTGGTACCACAGAGGTGATTTTTCCAGCTTTCAGGGAAGCAAGATTCGGCAAAGCATTTGTTGTAGAGTTTGGAGAGGACAGCGACCAGTTCAGCGAGCTTTCGACAACTACAAATGTTACGCCTCATGAATGGCTATTCAACTATCTTCACCTAACCTCGAGTGGCTGTTCCGTTTTAACATAGCTTTCAACACCAGGAAAGCTTTTTCTGAAGCGGCATGTCATACTATCAAAGAACAACCCTATTGTGGAGGAGGCAGAAATCCTCACTATGCACACCAAAACGGCAAGGAAACCACAGTATTACTCAGATTTTGCCCTGCTGGTCTTGTACAATACTCTCCTGAAATACTAAACTATGCACTATCCACTCGAAACTCAGATATTAGAGCCCGAACGGAGAATTCCAACACCGAACTATTACACTTACACCAGTAAATGAAACTGCTTTTCCTCTACATTGATCTGAGCGTTCACGTAAATCTAACCGCTTGAATCTCTGAGTAAATGTTTTGCAGTTAAAAAAATATATTTTCTAATAACAGGGGAGATTGTAAACATCCTATCCCCTCCTGTCTTCAGTGTAATAATGGACTCCTCCTGCTTATAAGTATTCCTGTTTCTAACTTCACATATATATGCTGAATAAAACCTAAATAAAATTTACCTGCGTTGTATATTTTTTTATAACAAGTAAATAATAGAAAAGCATGAAAAAAAAAGAAAAGAAACTATAAAAATTTAAATTAATAAACAAAAGTTAATGAAAAAATAAGTATCATTAATTATTGGTAATATAATTTTATAAAGAAAATAAATATAATCAATAATGAAAATT
Source organism: Sepiola atlantica (assembly GCA_963556195.1). Classification (NCBI taxonomy): domain Eukaryota; kingdom Metazoa; phylum Mollusca; class Cephalopoda; order Sepiida; family Sepiolidae; genus Sepiola; species Sepiola atlantica. Next base: position 150,605,445 of record OY744523.1, read on the forward strand.
TTATCATTTTTTCGGAAAAGGGTTAGGATAGCTATTAAATAAGGTACAGGTTTTATTATGCTCCTTTTTCTTAGTTTTGTTGCATGCTTATTCTAATTTACAAAAACAAATACAAAATCTGAAAAGATGTTTGTATTAATAGCAATTATTAACGTAAGTTTTTGCTCTATAAAATCAATGCAAGTCTAGAGAAAACTAACACATACACATAGTTGTCTTATACTTGTATAAATATTTGCAGACATCAATATTTAAAAAAAACGTTTTTAATCTTGTTTTTTCAGAGGGGATTTTAATGTGACCTGATGCAATATCGAAATGTAAAAGCAACCTCATTTTCACATCAGTTTATCTAAATAAAAATAGAACTGTATTTCAGTTATTAAATTTCAGTTATTAATAAATGAAAGAATGTATTAAAATAATATTTACTATTAGTTAAATTTGCTGATAGCCACAAAAATGTCTTCCATTTGTAATTTACATTTGCTGTTGAAATGAAAGCTGGCTTCCTTGCAAAAACATCCGGGCAGGATAATTATATTTGCAAAGAAATTAAATTGTATTAAAATTTATTCTTAATATGCACCAACATTCAACAAAGAAAATTGCTAGTCAGAAACAAATATGTTTTTTGTCAGATGCATTGCTATAGCGATCTAAATTTGAGAATCTGACTGATTTTTCTTTATATCTATACTAGCAAATATATGCTCCCTCCTGTTGCATTTTGCTTGATTGGGAGGATGATATTATGATGAACGAACTACATACACTGACTCCCCAAAGAAGGAGGTAATGCCTGGAAGGATATAATGACAAAATATAGCTAGTACACTACCCTCCCCCACCCCACCCAAAAAAAGAAGGTCATTCTGGGAGAATGGTATCGTGAGGAACAAACATATACTATACCCTCCCCCCTCAAAAAAAGAAGTAATGCTTGAAAGGAAAGAATCACGACAAATGAAAATATACTACACTACTACCCCACAAAGGAGGAGGTAAAGTCTGGAATGATGGTATCATGATGAACAAACATATTAAACTACTACCAAAAGAGAAGGTAATGCCTGGTGGGATGGTATCATGACAACAGAACAGACACTACAATATCCTGTGAACTTTTTAACATAGTTTTTAGACTTAACGGTGGGCTATATCGACATGAAATGATTTTATTATACAAAAGATCCAAGTTTACCTTGAGAATCACATCCTGGAAATGGACATCGGGAATTTTCATTGTAATCTGTAAGTGGAGTGGCACGTTTCTCTGCAAACCCATAAAGAGCCTGCAATTGGTCGTTTGCAATCTTCTCTTCTTGAGAAATTATGATCGCATTTGTATCAGCTTCGGTATCGGAACTTGATTCTGATATTGGTTTCTCTTTTTCTTTCTCTTTTTCTTTTTCCTTCTCTTTCTCTTTCTTTTTCTTTGAAGCATTTTTCTGTAATCCTAAAAAACAAAATGAATAAACTTTATAGCTAAAAACTTGAAAGGAAAACATCCTCAAAAACTTCAATTGCAATTATAAATTTATTTGTAATGTTTAGAATTAGTGATGGTGCAAAAGGTGTTTAGAGAGAAAATGCATGAGGGGCGCAGGCATTATGTATTCAGAATTTAATGTTGAGTAAGTTGGTGGTAGATATGCTACAAAGAAAATGAATGTTGTTAATATTGGTTTGGCATGAGAGAAATAAGCAAGCTGTTCTCCCCACTTTGTATTTGTTTGTAATCTTTCTCTTCGGTTTTCTGTTGTTTTTTTTCTATTTCTATTCACATTGGCATAAACATTGACACTATATTGTAACATGTAAGTTTGTTTGTCTCTCACTGCGGCAGTTAGACACACGGTCAGTTTATAGTAGGGAACCTAGTTCTTCCCCAAAAAAGGGCTACTCAAGACGAGTTCAATGTTTCCCAGGATCAGTTACCCTGTGGGTAAGGCCCTGGGTTATCCTTACCATTAATGTTTTATTGTGTAATCATATTGTTGTATACGTAAAATCCATTGCAAAATCACACGGAGGGTTACCTTTAGGATTGAAGATTGTTGTTAACGCTTGATGGTCGGTCATTATATGAAAGTTCTTTCTATAAAGATAAAAATGGAATTTTTCACAAGCCCATATGATTGCTAAGGCTTTCTCTAATTGACAGTACTGGTGTTCGACTTCAGTTAGAGCCCTGTATACCTTGTTTGTTTTGGCAAAGTATTGCTCCTAGTCCCACAGGACTAGCATCTACTATGACTGATGTTTGTAATTTTAGATCAAAGTGCTCTGAATGACTCTCGCCTTCAGCATGATAAAACAAGATTCTTCTTCCTTCGTCCACCGCCATTTCATGTTTGCTTGTGTTAACATTTTTAATGGTTCGCTGAGTGTTGTTAGTCGTGCAATAAACTTTGTGAGACAATTTATTAGACCTAAAAAACTATGTATATCCTGGATGTTTCCAAGGTTTTCGAAATTTTTTATTGCTTCTATTTTTGAGTCTGTCGGTCTGATCCCTGTATTGGACACTATAAAATCATGGAATTCGATACTTTGTGCTGTGCGATTGTCGGGTTGTTTTCTTTCAATGTGCGTAATGCCATATCTAGGGTTCTGTTATGTTCTGTGTATTTTCCACAAATTGGAATGTTGTCTGCCCCATTGCGGTAGTTAGGGATTTTCTAAAGGATTTGTTGTAATAATCGTTGCCCTTTTTCAGCCGCAGATGTTATGCCCATAACAAATACCTTATATTGGTAAATTCCAGAGTTGCATGAAAAGGTAGTGATGTCCTTGGATTCAGGATCCAATTCTATTTGATGGTAATATGAATTTAGGTCGGTTTTCAAGAAAATGTTTGTGTTGCCCATTTTTCTCAGTAACTGTTAGTATTTGATAGCGAGTGCGTTTCACTGCTTTGAGTGACACACGTAAGCTGGCACATATGCTGATGTCTCTGTTTGGTTTTGGTACTGCTATTAACAGGGAGACTCAAGGTGTGTGATCTTTTTTTCTACTGATTGTTGAATATGAAATGGTGTCCAGCCTCTTGGTGGTTGTGCAACAGGTACAACATTATCGTCTGTTCTAATCTTGAGTTGGAAATTTTTCATCCTTCCAATGAGGGTAGGTGTCGATCTAGAATTTCTTGTTGTTTTTCGGGATTCATTTTGTTGTAATCGATTTCACCTGTGGGGTGGTGATAAACCCTACTTCAATACTGGCCTGTTTAATTGATATGTTGCCACCTCGATATGCCTTTGTAACAAATACTTTGGTCTTTTCTTCTAGATCCATTCGTCAGCGTTGCGAAGTATTCTCTTATTAGTTGTATTGGAATATTCCCATGAGCTTTTGCTTTACAAGTTGTTTCTTTTAATGTTAAGTTTGGCCGAATTTAATGAATATGTTACCGTCTGCTCCAGAATCTATTAATATTCCGACTGGTATGTCATCGATATGAACAATTTAACTATACGTTGAACTAATAGGTTTCATTCAGAAAACGAATACCTGCCTGTCTGAATTATTCTGATTCATGGATATTGCTTGTACGTAATTGTGGCTGTCTCGCATGTTCATTTTCCCTTTCTACCGTTACGTTTTTTAAGCATGTTTTTTTCAAAGTGATTTATTATTCCACAGTAATTACATTTGTTTTCCAAACGCTGGCCATTTTGTTTGACTATGTGTTCTGAGCCATTACATCCGTAGCATTTTGTAACTGGTTTTAATGGGTTATTGTCCCTGGATTGTTTCCTATATCAACTGTTATAACGTTGTAGCTGTTTATAATTAGTTATAATTTTGTGGATTTCTGAGTGTTCTTTTTCATCCTCTTCTATTTAACTAGCTTGTGTTTCAGTGGATTCAAATATGAATGCTCTTTGAAGTGTTTCCTTTACTGATAAATCTGTTTCTTTCAAATACGCACAGCGAATTTGCTTGATGAGCATGTTTTTATTAATTGGTCCACTATAAGCTTGTCCAGCTTGTATTCGCCGAAGTTGAATTTTGTTCCTTATGTGCATAGACGAGTGACGTAATCGTGTGGATTCCCTGTTTTCTTTACTAAGAATCATGAATTTTATATCGTTAAAAAGACTGTTTTCTGGATAAAGTATTCGTCCAGCGCTATTTTTGTTTTGCATGTAGGCTCTACTTGGCCTGGTCGTATTTCCGGTGTTAAGGTTTTAATGATATCTTTGAGTTTCTTTCCACTGTAAAATCAAAAAAGTGACAGGTGTCATTTACTATCCACTAATGCTGTAAATGTCTTCGATATGTTGATTCCATTCTTCCCAGCTTGTGCCTGGTTGGTGTTTTCCCAGTTATGGGGATCTATTGTTGGCATAGTGTCATTTATTTTTTTTATTTTTGGTGAAATAACTTTGTTCTGTTAAATCGAACTCATATTGTATTCAAGTGTTTTTTTATGTGAAATAACTATTTGCTTCGTTAAATCCGACTTGTGTTGTTGTATTCGTGAAATCCTCGTCACTATGTTTACTGTCTCTTCCTCCTCTCACTGAAGAGTTCCTCACTTGACTAAACAGGTACTATTTGACATAATGGTCATCAGTGGTGAATGTTACTACTGTTAACCAAGGGAAAAGTTTCAGACATGTGTAAACAGTGTTTGTATGGGGAGAAATGATATGAGAGATATGATGGATGTGTAATGTGAGTCTTAGACAGACTTAGATCTGATTATCTCAGGAGGATTAAATCTGAAGAGTATAGAGAGGTGTGTGTGCAGAACAGAAGCCTTTGTTGGTTCAATCGCATTAATGGGTGAGAGTTCTTGTGTTATTAGATGTAGAACAGTTGAGATAGTAGGGTCAGTTGGCTGAGGAAGGCCAAAGAAAACATGGGAGGAAGTGATAAGCATGAACTTGAGAGTAAGATCATGATAGTTGACATATCCGACATTCAATATATTAAATAGTTTTACAAAATTATCTTCATGTAACATTTCTTTACAGGAAATTAAAATTAACAGATAAGTTACAAATAAATCTTATTGGGACATCATGGAAAAAATTTTGTTTTTAAATTAAGAAATATCTTTATGATGTACGTACCCGTGACACCACGCATATATCTTATACCAAAAATCACGTAAATTGATAAAATAGTTTATTTTTAACAAAAGAAAATCAAATTTTATCGATAAAATTCCAGATTATTTCTCTAGTTCGTAAAAGTTCAACTTACCTCCCTTGACTATATCCAATATGGCGACGATACATCAACGATACTCGTTTACAGATAAAATTCTTTTCTTTTATAAAATAAAAAATACTTGATCAATTCACGTGATTTTTGGTAATCATTTTCAAAATAATAAAAATTTTTGTGATACTATCATTAATTACTTTAACTAGGTTGAATAGATAAAAATTTAAATATATTAAGACAATTACTGTTTCTATTTGTTTGTATTAATACTTGAATTTATTTGGCTTACTATTGTCTTGCTTTTTCTTCCTTACTGATATTATCTTAACATTTAATGTTTTTATCTAAATTGTGTAAAACAAAGTAAGATTTGTCCTTGAAAGTTGAGACACAGCAGCAATTAAACTGAGTGGCACTTCTTTCAGGTTTTGCTTTTAGCAGAAATTTCAATTGTTCTTGCAATTCTTTGATACAAGAACTCAAGAAATGGTGCTTTTTTACCATTGTAATGCAACATCAAATATTTTTTACTCTTTACCCAAGTGAAAATGAACACCAAATAAATTATATGACACACAAATTAACCTCTAACACAACTGAGTTGGTCAATTTAACTCCCAAGTATTTTAGCAACATTTGTGTGAAAAGGGTTAATCTTTTTGCGGATTACAATTTCATCATTTGTTATAAAACTTGTTTAAATAATGTAAAAAAAATTGTTCCAGAGTATATTGAATAATTTTTCAGATTACAAAGACATTTGCTATGAAAAATGTTGAAATATAAAGAAAATGTTCCTCAAAGTTGAGACACGGCAGAAATTAAACTGAGTGGCACTTCTTTCAGGTTTTGCTTTTAGCACCAATCTCAACTGTTTTTGCAATTCTTTGATACAAAAAACTCAAGAAATTGAGCTTAATTAAATATCTTTTCCATGTGACACTGAGAAAAATTGAGTTAGGGACCAAAATATTGTTGAATTTTATTAAGTGAACGATTTAATTCAACAGGTCATCTTCCTTGTGTTTGAGTGATAACTCGACATCTGCATGACTGAAGCAAATTTTCATCAGATTAAACATTTTTTTTTTAATTTTTAAATTCTAAAATTTATAATGCATTCAAAAAGTCTAAATTTTTACAAAAATAAAGATATATTTCAGATATTTTTTTTTACTTTCATTTTCAAAAGTAAAAAATTAAAGTTTTATTTAAATGCTTCAGTTTTAAATAATCATTTTCTCCTACAGTTTAACAGGTTAGATTAGTTAGTCCAAAACAATCACTTTGAATAACATAGATGACTAAACCGTTTGCAATTTCTAAAAGTAATCAAGGTATCTGTCACATTGAACTGTCAACCAAAGAAAAAAAAAACTTATATTTTAAGTTTAAAATTTTGAAAGATTGAAATTACAACTTATGTGAACTGTCAAGAGATAATTTTCAGGTCCGAAGAATAACAAATTAAAAAGATCATTAGAGTATACTTAACTTATGTGATAAATATAACTAGTTTATACCCGTTTCTTGAGTGGTGTTGACACAGTATCTGAGTATTCTCCCACTTTATAAAATGTTTTTAAACAAAAATAATTCATTTTTAACTAATGCCAAATACCATTTATGTCTACTTTTTTGCAGATTATATAAAAAAAAAATCAAAAAAAAAATCACTTAGTTGGAAAAATATGTAATATTTTTGTGTTATATAAAAATTTTTTAAATTTATAAAATGTGTCCATTTTTTATTTTTAAATCCTTTACTTATGTCAGATTTGAGCAAGTGTAAAAAAGCTCATTTAATTTTCAGTGGTTTGACATTGTAAAAACCACTGCCTTGGTAATGTGTACCCTGCCTATTTATTTTTATTTTTGCCAACCAATCAAGTTTCTATTTGCGTATGAGCAGACAAACTCCAAAAACACCACAACATTTTAATAGCATATAGATTACCTGTCAACAAATACTAAAGTGTGCTAATTTTGAAATAAGACCCAGCTCATATATTGTGACTCAGAATTTAAGTCTACCTTTTTTGGATGAAACAAGAACTTTCATTGCTCAACTAATCATAATAGCAGAAAATGCGACATGGCTTGTGATTAGTTAGAGAATCACAAAACTGGTCTCGAGTAAAAGAAAAATTCTCAAAAACAAGAGTTGGTCAATCCAAGAGATGTACAGACAGAGGGACCGAAGTCAGCGACCAATCAAAGACAGAAACTCAAAAAACTATGAGGAGGTCGCTATTGAAAAGAAATCTAAGAGATGAAAGCATAAAGTAAATTTGAAGGTCCTCTAACAAAGATTTAACACCAAGATTGCCGAGTCAAAAGGTATAAGGTCCAACTCGGACTCCTAGAATTCCAAAATATCCAACTCGTAAATGTTAAGTCTTCCAATATTCAGAGTAATAATCAGAATGAAAAATCCGACTCTAGCTTCCTGATTCCTTCCAAAACTCCAACCCTGCTGAGCACCAGTCAAATTCCTCAACTTGTCTTTTCTCTCCAACAAGAGTAACATAACTTTACTGCTGTTACAAATAATTCAAATAAATATTCATGGAGAAGATTTTGGGTTACCGACAGAGCCAACTACTTAACCAAGTTCCCGACTAAGTTGCATCAACACCAAAGTTCTGCCGATCTTTTAAATAGTGTGAATGTAGAACGATTGATAAAGCAACTAGTCGGAGTGCATGTGGTCCTTGTAACATCGGATTACATTTGGTGTCGTGACCAGGATACAATACTGAATGACTCCTTACAGCACACTGTTTAGTGGTTAAGAATCCCACAATTGATAACATGATACCCAGGATATGACAGTAAGTAATCACGATGGTATGATAGAATCACACCCATGAAAGACAACTATTTCTAGTCTGAACACAATATTTATTTCATTTAAAAAAGATTTTAAACAAAAATTTGTGGTTCATTTTAGTAAAAATTAGCGTTATTTTGTTTTGTTCTTAATTCAATTTTTTGTAATGCATTCAAATGAAAATAGTTATTTTGTTCCATATTTTTAATTTCACTTTCTTGAAACATTCCAAATGTATAAAAAAAAAAAATCTATATTCTATGATTTATCCCTAAATGTTGAGACACGGCAGCAATTAACTGAGTGGCACTTCTTTCACGTTTTGCTTTTAACACCAATTTCAACTCTTTTTGCAATTCTTTGACATAAGAACTCAAGAAATGGTGCTTAATCAAATATCCTTACTAACCTTTTATAATTCATACAATTTATATTTAACAGTCAGCGATTACTTTTGGCTAGGAACAAAGTGTAGTATCTCTTCTGATGCTGCACTTAGTTTATTCTGCCCTCGGTCAGTGAAGAAATCCTTTTAGACTGAGGCAATTTTAATTTTTGTTTCAATCCAGAGTGCCTCTTTTTGGGGAGCTGGATTTTTCCCCACATTAAAAAGAAACCTTGTGTCTAACTTAGTCATCATGGGGAAGCAAGTAAATAGGAACAGTCGGCAATTCTAACCATTTGTATGTCAGGCAAGAGCCATAAGTAAAATCTCAATATTTACATAAACACTATCAACCACCAAAGAGGACTCCATTCATTTTTTTTTTTTACAATAAGCTTTGAATTATCACTAAGGGATATATATATATATATATATATATATATATAGAATGTACAGGATTCACTTTGAAACTAATTAAGCGATCATTATGAATTTTGGAACACGGTTACTAGGGTGGGCTATATTTAATTATAAACAAAGGGGGTGGGAACCATTCATGAAAATTTAAATACCTCCGATTTTGAAATTTTAATAGGTATTAGACATCAATAAATTTTTCCACAAATTTCAGTGTCTTTAGAATATTTTAAAAGGTTTTAGGGGGCATAATATAGACACAACCTTTAAAAAAATTCAAATACATCAGATTTGCATTGAATTTGATCCATAGTCATTAGACATCAATTAAGCAAGATTCCCTGAATTTTAATTTAAGACCCCTTTAAGCTTAAATTTAATACATTTTCTAGAATCAAAATCATCTAATGGATTTTGATCAAAATTGGAATAAGGATTCTAGACATAAGGTTTAGTATCATTATATCTAGATTTTAATCTTAATGGGGACATGAAAATTGTTTGACGGGTGTTCGTCTAGTGTATAAATATATAGCCTTTTCTTAGGGTAGCTTAAATCTTCTACAAAAGGTTTGTTTCTAATTTTAATAAAATAAAAATTCCTAAAGTTTGAGTAAATTTTAATCATTGCTATGTCCATCTTGTCATATTCAGTTTAATGTCCATTTTACATTCTGGCATGTTTTGGATGGCCTTTAGAAATTGACTTCCAAACTAACTGGCCAGGTCTTTATTCCTTTCTCTCACATCCATGCTGGGTTCAACTTTTTTCACATTAAATGGTGATGAAAGGTATCTCGATATTATAAACCCATCTGAGGTGTGTACTCCAGCTAGTTAATAAAATTTAATACATTGTTTTGTAAAGTTCTATAAAAAGATGAAATGGAAATTGTGTAACGATTACTGGCAGAATAATCAATCCCTCCTCCACCTATGGGTTAAACAGTAGGAGAGACTAACCTCTCAAGCCTTAGCAGAGCATTCCGGAGAAGGAAAACTCCAAAATAAAACCAACTTCCTCACTTGTCCAGGTGTTGCTTCTGGTAGTCTTGTTACTGGACACAAGTATTACAAGGTCAAAACTGCTGTTGGCTGTTGCGAAACCCTTGCTTCACAAACTTTCAGAGAATATCTATTATCTCTAGAGGGAAGACCGATAGTGATTTAATTTTTTAAATTATAGTTGTAATCTATTGCTTAGTGTAGATGTTTGTTTCTGCAAGTGTTACACGTTGCGTACATGCTTCTTTCTTAATCAGTGATTTGTGATGTGGCCTGAATCATGACGGTTAATACCACTGAAACTAATTGCTTTTCTTTTTGAATCTAAATATAGATGAGAAAGAAAAAAAAAAGGAAGAAAACAAAACAATCGTAAAGTAGGAGTCATGTTTATGCATGGGCATGTGTAGACACATTGCATGTAAATAAATTCTTTATGTACATCGCCACAGGTATCTCAGTAAAAACAATATGCAAAAGACAAAAAATTAATAGATGCACAAGCCAACATTAATAAGAAAACTTTTTTTTTTAAATGTTTTTGCCCTTTCTCTATCACATTGCAGTAAGTTGAGTCTCTTAAAAATGTTATCTGAAAGGTCCCAATAATGTCCATGCAGGAAATAGATCAACATTTTTTAAAAACTATTTACATTATAATATGTATCTTGCTACTACTTTATTGATATTTAGTTTTGTGGATAATATCCTAAAATAAACGGATAATATTGTCCACAGGGCTGGGAATAAACAAACTTTTTGAAGCATGTGTTCAAATTTTGTACAAACAAGCCTTATTTTTCCTTGTGGTTTTCTTTGTTTATTCCCAGTTGCAGAAATAAACTTTTTATTTAAGGGTATTACCCACATTCTTCATAGAAAGTGAGCTAAAATATAGACAGCCACTAATAAAAAAATAAATTTTAAAAATACAAGTAATTTTTATAAAGTACTAACCTTCAAATGGAACATGTCAAAATATGAGCCCAATCAGATTATTAGTTTACAAATTAGTTATTTAAGTGAAGTTACTGTTGTATATTTTCAAAACGATTGAAAAATTTGAATTTCATGTGTTAATAAAGCATTGCTTTCTGATGGGGAAAAATACTGTTCAAGCAAAACAATGGTTTCATAAGTGTTATTCGGACTCTGCTGACTTTAAACGTGGTCGTACAGACACAAATGATGCTGAATGCTCAGTTCGACCAAATTTGCCCCCCCCCCCCAAAAAAAATAAATTGACAAACTCGTTTTGGTCAAGCATATATTGAAGTTGTGTGATATAGCAGAGGAGTTAAAGATATCAAGAGGCGATGTATTCATTTTGAGAAAGCTGTGTTTAAAGTAGGTACCTTGTTTGTTCAGTCATTCAAAAACAACCACTCTCTAATATTTCTTAATGTCTCTGATAGCATTTAGAGAAAGGATGACTTTTTTTCAGCATAGGCATCTAATTTACATACATGTGTCAGTACACACCACAAACACATGTAAATTGGATGCCAAAATAATAAATCTGCATAAGAATAATAAAGATAATAATCCTTCGCTCTATAATAAAGACCAATGTGTTTTTCAATTTATGTACAATATATACATTTATAAGATATACTTCCTTCCTGTCACACAAGTAAATGTACTTCTCTCTCTCCATTCCTTCACAAGAGTAAAAGACTTGCCAGACGGAATAATTTCAAGTATTTGGAATAAGGGAGAAAGTAAATTGCAAATTCGACTATTTCCATTTTCTTTTTTTCCTTTCTATACCAATTGATATAGTTTGTATTTTTAACTTTTTCTTTCTCATTTCTTTTTAAACTTCACTGATTTAGATGTTATTTTATATGAATATTAGTGTGAACATTGGCGAAGCATAATTTTTTTCCCATCATTTTTGACGGGTGTACACTCGTAAAAAGAAAAGAATATCTTAAAAATATTTACCTATGCATAAACTGTGACATAAGCTAGAGATAAAACTTGCTTTATTTTTATTTCGTTTTTATAAGTTTACTTTATAAAATTTTACAAGCATTCTAACGGACGAAACACGTGTCGCAAATAAACGATATACACATTTAAATTACTTTAAATTTACATTGCATTAACATGGAATAACAATAAATAAAAAGCACAAATTAGGATTAACAGAAAAGTTGTTTTTCTATATACCTTTTGTAATTATAAAAATATATATACCTTTAAAAATAAAAGTACCAACAATTTTATTAAAATAATTTTGCCCGTAAACCGTTTTGAAATGTTATGAATTTTGCACATTTAAAATTTGCAAACATAAATTGTTTTATCTTTCTATTTATCTATTTTTTTAACAAGCTTAGCTTTTCATAACATCTGTATTTCATATATATCAAGCAAAGTCCGTCAGTGTCAACCACCATTTATTTTTACTATTCATTTAAAGATATATTTTTCAAATTAAAAGTCATAATATTAAATGACAGACTTGAAAACATTTTACTAAGTTTGGGGAAAAAGGCTGTTTCAAAAGGTGAGAGAGGGGTGGGGAGGCACTACAATTTATTCTTTCTTTCTTTTTTTCTCCTGTCGCGTGCTGGCATTTGTTTACTTAAAACAAGCTAACGTGTAAAATTGAGTCTCGAAAAAAATATTCATATTTCGCATTTTCGGATGTTCGAAGTAAATAACGTTTTAACTCTCTGTAAAAAATAATTTTATGGATAAAAACACATACAAATTACATATCCGGAAAGAGTATCTTATTTTCTTTCCAATCAAATATATATTTTAAAAAATTGGCCCAAAAATGAGCGAGAAATTGAGAGTTGAACAGGTTATGGTATGAATTTGTCAATGTCGCACAATAATGGCTGACAGACTGGAAATGCAACTATAATGTCAATGAAATTGAGGGAAATTGACTTTACTTTATTGTGGGGTGGGGTATAATTGGTTGATTTTAGGGGAAAATTTTATATTAATACTTATGAAAAGCAAGTGTTTTTTTGTTTTGTTTATTTTTGAGTAAATGTGCAACAAATGTATAACAAGTCCATTTTGGGATTGTTCTCTGAAACCATATCACATTATGCAAAAATATAATAGATGAAAATTTGTGGTGGGGCATAATGGGTCACCATTGTGTTTCTTCAATAAAAAAACTAAACATTTTTATCAAATCAAAAGATAATAAGCAGTTCCAACATGCAACATAGCAGAAATAGGAACTTGGAGAGCTTTATATTTATAGCTACCATTACTATAACAAGACTTTAATATGGAAAAATACAGAAAGTTCCCATAAAATAAAAACTAGGCGAAATATAGAAATAGCACACAAACGTCATAAACACAACCTCTCTCAAGCAACATGTATTTTCACCTAGATAATCCTTATCATTTCATATCGTTCAAATATGGCACAAAAATGTCATAAGCACAAGCTTATTAGTACAAACCTATTCAAATTACTGACTATTCTTGCCTACAGGGAACCCAATCAGTGCCTCCACCACTAAAAATATGAGGTGACCCATTATGCCTCACCTTAAAAAGTAATTGATTTTTTGTAACTTTGTCAGTAATGACTCAAATCAAACTTTACAACTACCTTACTTTTTGTTGGTAATTTCCAAATCAAAGTTCTTTCTTTTTTTTTTTTCAGACGTAGGAGATGAGACAACTTTATAAACAAAAATTCAGCAAATCAACCAGTAGCAGTTTCCAAAGTGCTTTATACTTTTAGACATTGCTAAGGATGGTGCAACTTAAAGTTGGTATCACGTCAACCATTAATACTTTGGGTTGGGAGAAATAAAAGATCTGCGAGTTGACCCATTATGTCCCATCCCACCTTATAGATTATTATTTGTGCGTTTGAAGGAAGAAATCACAAAACAGCACAAAAAAAGTACCTGTTCACCAAGACAATGCACCGTATCACAAGTCGATTGAAAAAACTACATGAATTGCACTTTGAATTTATTCCACACCCACCCTATTCTGAACCCCCAACGACTACTAGCTGTTTGGAGACCTCAAAAGAATGCTCCATGCAGAGTTCAAAATGGAGTTTAAGGCGAAATGCTGGGCAAGTAGCTCAGCCTTCACAGTTGACGTGCAAAAAACATCATTGTGGTTTGATAGCGGGGGAATTGTTGATTGTCCATTGTTCACCACAGTATTGCAGATTTTCCAGAAATCACGAGAATCTAGTTTCTGCGACTGAATGCGTTTCCTGGTTATCTCTGTATACCTTCTCTTTTCTTCAGCTATCAGTCTTGCAATTTTTCCTTGACTTTACAAATTTATGGCTATTCGTAGTAGTCTTATGGCGGCCATATTGTCAGACTGCTTGCTGCCTCTGAGCAATAGCAACTGCATATTTCGAGGTGAACCATTGTGGAGAGTGGAGCTTGCTGTAGAATTTTCTCATCAGAATATGTGCATCAATGCCTGCTTTGACCCATTTGGTTGCCTCATTTGCGCATTGATCAGCAGGGAGAGAAAAAATTCCACTCCATGGGGCATCTCTGAAGGAATCAAAATTAGCCTGCTTGAAGTATTTCGTTGTTTTGAGCAATGGTTCTGAAGAGCCATTTGGGACGAGATTTTAGGGTGATATCAATCATTACCACAAGGTGATCAGCGTTCCCGAGCAGGATATGGGCATTCGTTACATAAGCCTCGGGCAGTGAGGGCAAGAAGTGAGGCTTGCTTGTCCACACGATCAGGAAGGCTGGTCGAGAAAGTGACAGTCTATGGAGAAACTATATATGGAGTTATCAGCTGCGTCTGCATAGCTGGAGAATCCAAGCCAGTCATTGTGATGTACATTGAAATCCTCAAATACATGTATTTGGGCACTCGGGTCAAGTGAGAGTGCTATATCTATGCTTTCAGAGACAGTTCAGAAGAGTACAGTCCTGGATCGAAGGAGAACAGTATAAGAAATATAAGTACCTAACACTGTTCTGTAGGGTTAATCTAAAGCACAGGTAGGCTTGATCATGTTTCTAGCTTGATTGGTCAGAATTGCACCAAATTTGGCATGAAGCCACCTATTATTACTATTACTACTACTATAGCAAGATTGCATGTGGGATGTGTGGATTATGTAGAGGAAATTTCAACTTTGAAATTAAGTTTACATGTCAAAGGAAGTGACGTAAGAAAACGTGGCAGATGGGAAGCTAGAGAAGTTCTCTTGGATTGTTGGACTGTGAACAGGACAGACGTTTTTCAGAGGTCTTCCCCCTCCACCATGGAGGACAGGTGGTGAAAAAACTAATATTGTGCATTATGATGCCAAGAGCAATTTAAGGAAAAATAAATTAAAAGGAAATTTTAAACAAAACGAATGTGAGCTGTTATTAAGAGATGACGAGCAACTATTACAACTGCTTCTATTAAAGAAAAGGAGAGAAAGAGATGCTGCTGACAACAAAGAAGAGAGAGAGAACAACTCTACAGTTTCTGCTAACAGAGATGATACAAAACTATGTAGTCTGCTACTTCGCCACTGCTACTACATGTCAACAACACAGCTGTTTACACGCAGGACCATATCCGTTATGGTTCAGCGAATCACAGTTGTTATGTATTAAAACTAGAGATAAAAATCCCACCCAATGTAGTATTAAGTACTCTTGACATATTTGGTATCATAGGAGGATCAGAATTATAATACTATTATTGCTATTACAGTAATAGACACTTACGGGTTAGAATAGCACCAAATTTGGTATAAAAAAAAACGTTGAGATACGGAAGGTAATAAAACTAGATCGTTTTGGTCGACTGGTAGTATTATTAAAGTTTTGTTTGATTACTAATTATACAAGATGATATAGGAAATTCGTAGACTAGGCTTTCAAAAATGATTCCAATAATATGACAGAATGAAATGTTTAGTGGCAACCCTCATGGACAAGTTTAAAGTTTTTCCTGATTTTCTTGCAAAGAGTCGGTTTTGAAAAACCAGATACAATGTGGGCAAAAGGTAGGAGATATGCAGAAGTTGGTAGTTGGTAGTTGTTTTTTTTTTTTGTTTTTTTTTTAAACAACTTTGTAGACATATTTTTTGAGGAGAGGGAGTCAATATGCAAACAATCTAAACAACTTTATGAAAAGAAAAAAGGAAAATGTTTCACCTTTCTTTGTTTTTACTGTGATCTCTTTTTTGTCTGAAGGTGGTTTTTTGGAAGAAACATCTGAAAAGAAAAATGAAAAGTTTACTGAGTGATCAAATAATTGAAGACATTTTTGTGAGACAAAGCTAAAATTCAAAGAGAAAACAGTTATATATATATATATATATATATATATATATATAAGAATAGAGATCCTAACTCCGCATATTAACCCATTCCATTTACTATTAATATTACTGTATCAAGAGTTAAACTTAATGGCCGTTAGAAGTGATGGCAGTCTATAGTTTGCCACGTCGCGTTGAAACACTGGTCTTCATCAGATTACCAGCTAAGAAATGTTGAGCCTGGTTAGTACTTAGATGGATGATCATTTGCAAGATTAGATACGGGTGTGTAAAATAATGTTAACAGAACTTTTCATATAAGGTTAGAGTAAGGAGAAATCGAAAAATTTCATAAGATAAAAGGTAGAATTAGAACTATGTGTACAGGAAGTTGCGTTATGACAGACAAGATAGATCTTTCCTCTGAAGTGTTCGCCGTCAAAGTGAAGGGACATCTTTTCTTTTTTTTTTTTCAATGCTCTTCTAGATGTACTTGCTATAGAAAATAAACCAAATACATCCAGCAGAAACTATGATGCAACCCAGAGTAAATAATAGTTATTGTTGAATTTTTTAAATTTCTTCAAATATTACAGCTACAAAAAGAATAAAAGAAAAGGTCAACATCTTTACGACGACTGCTACTGCCACTACTACAGAAAGACACCACTATCCATTGAGCTGATTACTTAGGAGATGCCACCAACCAGCTGTTCAAAGTTTAAAAGAATTGGTCAACCGTAAAGTTACATTGGAAATATCAGTTGTCGTAAGTTTGGAAGTGGCTGTAAAGTCACTTTCTCTAATAATCTAGGTCAAAGAGTATGAATTCATCTCTCTTCCCCCAGTGGTGGATAGACTAGACTTGGTAGGACAAACAGTCTAAAAGGAAACTCCAAAACTATGCCTATCTTTTTCCACTTTTCTCAGCATTGCTTTCAATCATCTTGGATTTCTCTTTGCCACTGGACTTTAGGAATGCTGAAGGAGAGATTGCGCAAATCTGGCATCACAATGAACTCATTTTTTTTTTTTTTTACCAAAGAATTCTTCAATCATCCTTAAAGCAGGGCTGTGGAATTGTTAACTCAAATATTTGATTCCAGAAAATTTTAAAAAGGTCTGACTTAAAACATCTTCCATAAATAATAATTTATATATACGATATATTATTTATAACATGTTGACTTTAATGAGTATGGGCATGTTTTTTAAGGATCTGTGTTTTTTTTTGTTTTTTTTCATGAACAAATCTAAAGAATTTGTTGAAAATAATTTTTTAAATATTCATTTACTCCATAGTATTTTTGCAGATAAATCGTTTTTTCTTCTTATCTCATGCCAAAGTTAGATGTTTTGTGCATGACTTTCAACTTCTGTCTGTTGCTATTTTGCTTGTGCCACTTGTTAGAATCAGGTCATCATCAACTGATTCCTTCCATGTCTTAAGCGGCCTACCGCAATGTGTAAGGATAAACACAGTGTAACAATATTTAACATGAGCTTTGCGAGTTATGAAAAAATAATCTTTAAATTAATTTCCATTTCAAAGTTCATTTGCGTTGAAAACAGTTTTAAAATAATTTGAAAAATAAATTGCCCAGTTTCATAAAACGGCCAAACAAACTAATAGTCAATTATGTGTATAACTGTAACAACATTTAATTTAAGTAGATTACACATAATATAGGTTAGCGAATCGAAGGTGTCTGGTGAAATTTAGTCGCATCTGGAATTCAAGGCTGAGGTATTTTGAGAGTTTGTGATTGAGAAAATTCAGAAAGTAAATTGTGTTTTTTTTGTTTAGAAAGGAATGTATAATAATAAAAGCAGATTTTGATATACAGTGAGCTGATCAGAACACAGGAGAGAGGCTTACTTGATTTCGACGAGTGCTTTGCTTCGCTCAGTGGGGTCTCAGAAAATGCACTGTACATGAAGAAATGAGTGAGAGTAAGCAATAAAAATGAAACAGGATCCTTTTTTGTTTTGAGTCTTTGTGTTCGAACCTTCTGGAGAAAATTCTGCCTGAAATGACTCGAGGATTGACTGCCGAAAGATACCAAGTAAATCCAGATTTCCAGTAATTGTTAGATATGTGGTGAGTTACAAGTGAATTCCCTCAACAATGATAATGGCTAAGTGACATAACCAGAAGATTTAAATAGACATTTCACTAAAAAGAGTTGAAGGTATGTCTACATTACAGACTTATGTAGAACCACCTTAGGAAAGAAATGAGGGGCTACATTGCAACAGTACTACAAAAACTAAACATGCATTATTTGGATTGTTCGAATTACTGTTCTCATCTTGGGTGTTATTCTCACAATGTTTTGGACGATGTAATCTCGACCGTCTTCAGGTGTATCTTGACAATAGCTTTTATTGGTGAATGGTGGAAAGAATGTTTTTGTTCTTTTTTTCCAACAAGCCATAGTCGTTAGAATTCAAAATAATACATATTATTAATCCTCATCTCAAAAATTAAAAAAACATCAAGTTGGTACAGACCTAAATTGATAAAAAAAATGGAAACAACTCAACACTCTTTCTGTTTCATAAAGAGATCACAGATTTTGAATTCTAACGAGTATGGTTTGTTGGGGAAAAAAAAAAAAAACATTCTTTCCACCATTCACAGCCATTGTCAAGATAAACCTGAAAACAGTCGGAGGTTACATCGGCCGAAACGTGAGAATAACACTCAAGATGAGAACAGTAGAACAGGCCAAATAATATTATCAATCTTCATCTCAAATATTCAGAGAAAAAAAATTAAACAGTTGATATAAAACTTTAAAAAGACAATGGGTTTTTGTTATTATGTTCTGAAAAGAGGAAAGAGTGGAGTTTCTTTTTTGTTAACTGCAACAGTTGAGTAGTAGTTCTAATGCTGGGTTCATCACCATGGAAACATTAAAAAAATAAATTATGTCAGGGTTCTTTGTGTTAATATGAAAATTGATTGTTGGCTGTTAGAGTTGATTACAGCTGTTATGATGTTAACAAGCTGAAAGCTGCTGCTTCTGGTTGAAGAAATGTAAGTTCAAGTTTGTTTCACTGTGTTTTTTCAGCCATAAGTTCATGGTAATGACGCTCGTGATGCTAGTACAGGATGTGGTGTCAGCTCACAGCCAAGGACAGCCAGCTAACAAACTGATTTTCTTTCAGAGTTTTCACTTTTAAAATGAGAACGAGGCTCAAAACAGTCTTTCAAGTTTCCCAACACATTTTACGGTTGGTGCAAAAAATAAATAAATTAAATATTTGAATTCGGAGCTTGCGTTTACAAAAAAGACTCAGTTTTTATTTTGCTAAGGAAATTTTATGATTTCTCCATAGTATTAGTGCAGATTTTGATATTTTGTTTTGGCCATTTTTCATCATGTATCCAATTTTTTTTATTTTTTATTTCAAGTCGGAACTTGCCTTAAAGATGCTTCAAAGTAGATGTACACAAGTTGAATTTATTTTTTTTAACTTGTTGATCGGTTTAATAATTCATATAGCACTACGAGGACCAATTTTTCAATCTCAGCAGACTATCCAGACAACGACTCATCACACAGCTTGAGTGTTGTTGTGTAGCTGACATGTAGCAGTAATTCATTCTCTCTCCTTTTCTTTTTTGTTATTCTGTCGTAATACATGTTGATTAATAGCAGTGGTTGTAAATAATGACAGTAAAAAATCATTTGAGGTTTAACAATGCTTTTGGGGGATTTTATTTTTCAGTTTACAGTAGACATAAATAATACTTCTCAACCCATCCCCCATAGAGGAATGGGAGCAACTGTTTCAAAGTATGTTTGCTCTCTCTCTCTCTCTCGTGCGTGCGGTCCATAAAAAAAGAGGAAGATGCTATCTGCTACATTCTCTGGCGACTTCCTGTCTGGAGCAATATCCTGACACATAGTTCTAACTTTGATCAAATTGTAACATTTCGTCTTCAAAACCCTAAAAACAGTATGAAAACTGAGAAAATAGTGTTAGACGATGTATTTGCAGTTGATAGAAGGATAATGACTCACAAAAAAATGCAGAAATCAATTCAACAGGCTCAAAAATGATTTTTACAGTGTTTTTGGAAAAATGTGAATTTTATTAAATTTCCAACTAAATATATAGGATTTTGGAAACTTAATGAATTTCCATAACTTCAAATTGCCATATTTTTTAATGCATAAACATATTGACCGTTTTTTTTTTTTAAATAATGAGAATTTTATCTAGTTTTGCAATAACTTAATGGATTTTCCATTTGAATGACTTTATTTTTCACTAAAGGACACCCCATAACCCACTGTGTTCTGCTAACAAATTCAGAGTCCATAGTCAAAGACCAACTACTTGTGGGTCTGATAGTGCTGCCAGGTCAACTTCAATTGTCGCTGCCCAGGTCTTCAACCGCCCACTAGCACGTTTCCATCAACTAGGTATAGAATGGGGCTCGTAGATTAAAAATATACATTTACTTAAATATAAACAAATCGATAAAAGCACACAGTAATTTCAGAGGAGGAGGTCATTACACCAGCTAAAATATCACGTGATCTAATGTTTTTCAGGGCAGGAATTTATTACCGATCAAATACACCAGCATCTGATGGTCTATGGTATGAGGAAAAAAAAAACTTACCAGAAGATCTCCGAGTAACTCGGGTATTTGCAGCAAAATCTCCATCGTCATTTTCCACAGGAGAATGATCACTTTCTTCTGAAGCAGATTCAACAGGTTTCTGTAAAAATTTAAAAAGATTTTTTTAATTATTTCTAATTATTATAATCATATAAGCAGATTATAAGTAGGTATGCCAAACTGTTCTGTTTATGCTGAGAAAATGGGTAAAAACAGTGAAATTTTCGTAAAATTTAACTTTCTTTCCTTTTTCTAATATTTTTTTTCTTGTACGATGATTAGTTTTTTTTTTTGCAGATTGATTTGAAGTATGTAAGTATTTTAAGGACAAATGCGTTTAGTTCCACATTTTTTCAACAACAATTTTTTAGTCCTATTTTTTAACGTCTGTGCCGTTCGCGATATTGCTTGTTAAACTTTGAAAAATCATTCCATCTTATAAAAGAAAGGTTATTCTTCAATTTGGTAGGCGAAGTATAGAATTTTAATGAAAAATTTCATGAAAACTTTAGTGAATAAAATATAAGAATTTAATTTTAAAAAACTTGTCATTTATACAATTATATAAAGCAGGGTTTACCCAATAATAATCAATAGAAATAATTAAAAAATCGTTACAAATCACGAACGGCTTGAATATAAAAAGAGCCAGTGTTTTGAACTTTTTGTTATTTCCCCCGAGCGAAGTTGAACACACCGAACTGAACTTGAACTCCATCCTGCCAGACCAATATCAACAGGGAGCTACAAGCTATAATGGGCATTTCACAGTTTCTAGGTAAGTTAATTTTTTTTACTTATTTTCTTTATATAATATTGGTGTAAAGTTCTTATTCTGTGTTTTGTTAAAACCATTTAGTTACCACCAGACATTCTTTCATTTATTGTTTGTTTAACTTTTACGTTTCGAGGTTGAAGATTTTGTATTATATTTTTTCTAATTGAGATTTAAACAATCATATATAATATAATTGGTACAATTCTGTTTTTAATAGATATATATTTGTAAATATTATTCTTTCGGCGACCACGTGTTTTGTTTATAAAAAGGATTCAACACTTTTCGTAATCTTCCACCACCCGTTTCTCAACTTTTTTACTGACTAATTTTTTTACTTTTTCCAGTGTACAATTACCTATCATGTCGCTAGAGAATTCCACACATTTTGGAAATTATTTTCAAATATGTTTTATTTTAGGAGGGGGGATCAGTTTCCTATATAAAATACGTAAACTGATCATCCACTTTTCGACCATGTTGCATGTTTATTCACCCTTTTTCACAGACTTTTTTTTCTCCCTTTTTTCTGTGTACAATTACCTATCATGTCGCTAGAGAATTCTGGGTTGTCTGGAAATTTTGGGAAAAATTTGTGGTCAAAAAGTGGGGAATCAGTTTACGTGAAATTTATATATGAGACTGATCCCCCACTAAAATTCAAAATATTTGAAAAACAGATGGTGGAACATTACGAAAAAGCGCCTACTTTTTATTCAGTAGTTTAACGAAACTCTTTTGTAAAAATTTCCGTAAAAATAACTTGTTTTTAATTTGTCACAAGTTTAGCAAAACGTTTTGTTTATAATAACAATTTGAATACTTTTTTATTAGGTAGTTAAGCGAAACTCGTTTGTAAAAGTTCCGTAAAAATGCCTTGTTTTTAATTTGTTCAATGGTTTATAAGAAGTTTAACGAAACTTTCTTTTTTGTTTATGAATAACAATAGTTAGACTTTCTTGGCTTTTTGGCTAGGAGCAAAGTGTAGTATCTGTTCTGATGCTGCACTTAGTCTTTTCTGCCCTCAGTCAGTGAATAAGAAATCCTTCTAGACTGAGGCAATTTAAATTTTTGTCCCAATCCAGAGCGCCGGTTGGGGGGGGGGGGGTACTGAATTTTCCACAATTAAAAAATTAACCTTGTGTCTAACTCTGCCTTTGTGGGGATTAAAGTAAATAGGTAAAAAAAATAGAATACTTTTTATTTGGAAGTTTAGCAAAACTTTTTTTTTGTTAAAACTAAAAGTTCCGTAAAAAATGACGCTTTGTTTTGTAATTTTTTTAAATAACGGTAAATTATTTTTGTTCAGAAGTTTAGCAAAATATTTTTTCTTTAAAATAACAATTAGAATACTTTTTATTTATTCAGAAATTTAGCAAAACCTTTTTGGAAAAAGTTTTGAAAAGTTAATGAAAGTTGAACTTGGGGATGTTATTGACCCTGTAAATAACATACCAAGTCATCTGGATATAGTTTTGATGAAGTCTGGATTTTGAATTCAACTTGTTACCTCCATGGTTTTATGAACACTAATGAAAACAACAAAATCATTTACGTAGGCAAGATATCAGGTTTATAGAACAGTTCTTTTAAAAAATTAATGAAATATTTTGAGATTCTTTGACATTTCTTTAATATTTCTTTTTTGATAAGAGAATTGTAAATTTTTCAATTTCAGTTTTTGCTTGGTTCTGCAAACTCTTTCCAGATATGAAGGTGGAACAGCCAAGATTGATTAGACCTTTACGAAAGCTAAAGTAATTTATTTCTACCAAAGGAGAAGCTGAATTGAAAATCTTTTTAGATGCTACATATGATGCCTATTTTGTAGCTGAGAAACTCTCTGCAATCGGAATCTCATTGCAAGAACTGGATGATGCAGCACTATTCAAAAGTGTTCCTAATGACATCACTCTGACAAATGGGGCAGTTCTTCAACTTTATTATTATTCAACTAAAAAAAACTAAAAAAATAACGTTTAACACAATGGTAATGTGGCTGAATCACTTCTGTCTGCAAATTACAATGAAAAATATTTGTTTGCTATAGTAAATAAACTCTCAAAAGAATGTAAAAAATACAGGGCTATAAGAAAAACCCTGAAAGACTGCAACAGTTTTTAATGACTTCATTTCAGAGCAAGCATCTCAAGAAAAAACTCTAGATTGTCCGTCTCAGGATAAACCTCCTAATTTAGCCTCTCCAAAACAATCCGTTGCTGCCAAAATGATGACGATACTTGAACAATACCTTAAAGAATCCCAGAATCAGCTCTTCAACATGGCTGTTAATTTTCAAACAACAAGAGAACAATATAAAATGGCTTCTCAGAAAATATCTACCCGAAGCAAGAAAAATGTTCAATTCAAAATATCAAGAGCAAGGCTTCTAAAGAAACTTTCTAAACTTAATAAATCAGTTAAGAGACAGACAAAGGCAATTCAAAGCAAGACGTACAAAAAAAAAAAATTATAATTTGAAAAAATATAATCGCAGTAAATAAAGAACTAAGAAAAAGTCAAGTTCTTAGAGAATGAGGGACTAAAATTGAACAAGGAAAAAGTATCTTTGCAAAAGACAAAGTTTCTTGGTCCAAAAAATTTTAAAATGAGGCCTCTCTAATTCATAACTTATTTTAACCTGTATCGGAGGAAAGAAAAATCACAATAAACAGGAACAAGATTTTCAATCGCTTCATTGACAGTCTGGTTGACTGTTATAGGTCTTCAAATAATTTATAATAAACCTTTGTTTAAAAATTGACCGCTGATTTCTTTTCTATGACAGATTTCCAGGTTTCGATGGCAATCCCTTTTTTTTTTCTTTTTTTTTTTTTTAGATGCTGAAAGTTGGATAACTCTGCAAAATCTTCCAATATTAGAAAGAAAACTTTTTTTTAATTCCTCATCCAGAAATTAGTCAAATATAAATGTTTCAGTTAATGGGTAACTTTTTACAAAAAGTTTGGTAAGGTGTACATTTGATCCATTTTTCTGCCAAATTACATGCTAGAAAGAAGAGGTTTTTATGGATGTACTAATGAAATAAACATTTAGCTAAATCTGTAGGATGTTATGAATCATAAGTTTCAATGTGTTAGCTCTGCTAAAACAAAACTTATATGAACAGTCAAAGTTGCTCTTCTGTATCATTTCTGCACAATTTTTGTGACAACCTGTGATTTTCATTAATGTTTAAGACTGGGTATATCTAAAAATTATTAATTCCATCTATATAATATTTCTTTTGATGAACTATGGCATTATATTTATAAAAAGTTTTCACCTATTTAAAGCTTTTATCTTCAGTTATACACTGTTTAAGTTGGCTTTTTGTTCAGTATCACACAAAACACAATATTCGACCAACTTTGAATGGCCATAACTCAAGTACTAATTGAGATATCAAGATAACTTTCTTTTATTTTTAAATCTTGCAGCACTATATATGCATACCTAAAAAGATTTTTTGTATATTAAAAAAAAAAAAAAAATCAGTTTGGGATACCTATTATAAGAGAAAAAAAAACAGAATGCTCATTTTATCTACTTCTAGGATGTAAACATCCAAACGTTTTTAAAGTGAATTAGAGAAATGCATTCTAGATTTGTTTATTTAAATTTGTATGAATAAAAACTTTTTATCAAAAAAAAAAAAAAAAAAAAAAAAAAAAATGGTACTGGTGCAGTTTATGACCTGTGCTGAAACCGATGTTTCGTCAGCATCTTCCAGCAGTTTACGAATGAAAACTTTGATCTCAAAATTAAAGCGAGGCAATTAAGGAAAAATTAAGGAAACAACATTTAAAAGAAAAAGTCATTGTATGGTAATTTTAATAACAAAATATTCATTTTTCTTTTTACAAAGAAAGTATAATGAAACAACTGTTAGTAAAAAATTTGTTTTTGTTTCGATGAATTTTTTTTTTTTTTACTGGTACAGTTTTTGAACCTGATCAACTAGGTTATGGTTAGGTTGGGTTTTTTTTTTGTAGGGTTAGGGTGAGAAAGAGCATACTCTGCAACTTATCTTTTGGCCTATAAGTTATCTTTTCTGACAAAATTTAATAATTCCTTCCAGAGACTAAAGCGTCTGTCCCAACTCGATGAAATTCATGATCGCTTTAATCAATTTTCTTAACTTGTATTTTACGCTATATTTAGCATTCCCAGTTGATTTTTTTTTATTTTAGATTATTGTTAGTTAATCAAAGTAGTTATAAAGAGCTCAGTAAATGGAGTTCAAAGCTGTTTGAATAATGCAAATATCCTAAGTGGTTCAAAATTTTTAAGAATTTAAAGCTAAAAAATTGGAGGTTCAAAATTGACATTGATGTCAATTTTGAACTTCCAATCTTTTAGCTTTAAATTCTTAAAGATTTTTTTCCATATAATGATCATTATATGGAGACAAAAATACTTTAAATCACGGACCAATTTACAAGAAATTCATTAATTTCTTCACCGTTTCTCTACTTTTGGAGCAATTTTGATAGAATTTGGCATTCTTATGTAAAATTGTATATATCTCTATGATTTTTAAGAAATGAAGTGACGGATAAGCATGTAACGCATACAAAGTGTGTGTGTATATATATATATATACTACTACTAAAATTGTGGACGTTGTTTGTTATCTTGTATGGTTGTTTGGCTCTGTGCACAATAGATGACGTCATTAAACAAAAGTTTGAAAATCATCATCATCAACCGGTTTATTTGTTGAATCAGTCCACAATTAATCCTCTGATGAGAGTGGGGCCTGATTATCCAGTCTCGATCTAAGTCTTCCACTCCAATCTTGTCTGTGATGAGGCAACAGGCAAATCCTTTATAAAGTTATAAAGGGATGGCATCATCCAGTAAAACAGGTTGAAGATACTAGGAAGAGATCCTGTATGGACGTAATAGAGGCTGAAGTAATAAAAGGAACATGTCATCTATTAAAACAGAACATAGCTGTAATTTATAATTAACTGAATAAATCACCCATCTCTCTCTCCCAGCTACCTATGTATTTCTCTCATCCCTCTCACTATATTGATTCAATCACTCTCTGTCTTAATGTCTCAGAACATTTAGAGAAAGGATGACGCTTTTTATCAGCATTGTCATCTAATTTACATACGTGTCTGTACACATCAAACACATGTGTAAATTAGACGCCAAAATAATAAATCTGTATAAGAATAATAAAGATAATAATCCTTCGCTCTATAATAAAGACCAATGTGTTTTTCAATTTATTTACAATATATACATTTATAAGATATACTTCCTTCCTGTCACGCAAGTAAGTGTACTTCTCTCGTCATGGGAGGAAAAAACTTGCAAGACGGAATGATTTCAAGTGTTTAGGGGAAGGGGCAAAGCAAATTAAAAATCTGACGACCAGGTGAAATGAATTTGGAAAAAAATCCTTCACTCTATTTCCAGAATGAGATGGCTGTACAAAGTGACTTTCTCTATGAAACTATCGTTTAGGTTTACTTTTGATGTGCCATCTTTGTTGATTAATTAAAGGGTTCAGTTAGAAATTCCTAGACGGTTACAGACAACAAAAGTACAGCAAATCAACTCCTTTTGGGTTATTAAATGCCGAATTCAGTCATTTTCGTAATGAGGTTTTATACTTCAAGTTCTGAATATCTTTAAATATTTGTTTTAACTAGTTATAAATGCATACATCCGGATGTAGTGTCATGTAATAGCGGGGTTAGGGTTAGAGGATGACATTCTATTTAACCCATAGATGGGACACTGATAGGTACTAGCATTCCAGGTAAGAGTGGACCTTGGAGTAATAGCAACTAACGGGTGATTCCGCACTCTCCATAAATCTCAAATTAAGGCCCTACCATCGGATGTAGTTTAAAATCATAACCAGGAGACCTGAAGAAGGTTAGAAAGTACAATGATAGAAAACAACAAACAAGGAGGAAAAGAATGACATATTTTATGATCTAATCGAAGCTGCAGCATGTGTCTATTTACTTGCCTCCCTACGAGGGCAGAGTTAGGCACAAAATCGGTTTTTAATGCGGGACACTCTGGATTGGTAGAAAAATAAAAATTGCCTCTGGAAGGAGTTCTCCACTGACCGAGGACATAACAGATGAAGTGTATTATGCTCCTAAATTTTTTGAGATGAGGATTAATAATTTGTATTATTGGGATTACTGTTCTCATTTTGGGTGTTATTTTCACAAAGTTTTGGCCAATGTAACCTCCAACCATCTTGTCGAACTCGGGGGGAAAAGTATGAAATTTTGAACAGCACTCTTTATTTAATCTACGAGGGTAGGTTGCCCTTGTTCCATCAGCCGTGACCAGGTAGAAGTTTTAAGTAATTCGTAATTGTATTCTTAGTATTGCCTGTACTGAGGATTGTGTGTGTTATAGAAATTGAAATGTTAACAGAACATTCAAATAAGTTTCAATAAGGCTTAAAATTTTCAAGAAATCTAAAGACACCATCGAAATTTTCCTTTGATTACATCTAGTGTCGCTAGGGGTAATTATCGGTTAGGTTAATAAAATGACTGAAATATATAAGAACCTAAAGAAACGAAATTAAAAAATAAAAAGATTTTCTTCATTTCATAAAACAAAAATAAAATTGAAGAATATCTCAAGTGAAGAATGCATTTAAAGAAAGGTTTGAACATTTAAATAATTATTTTTATTGGTATTTTTTAAGATTTAAAATAATTCGCCTTTTTTTTTTTAATAATTCGAATTCGTTAAATCAATTTGCCGTTTCACAGCTACCTGTAAAATAATTTTTTTAGTAACATAACCGCGCTAACAGTTTTTTTATTATTATTACTTAACCTCATATTACAAATGTTATGTTTTAACTTTTCTTTCAAGGTAAAAATTGTAAGCATGACTATATTTTAAATTATTTAAAAAAAAAAAAAAAATCCTTCCGATCAGCAATATATCTCCACACGGGCAACGCCGGGTGGATACCGCAAGTATATATATAATTCCATGATAAATGCCAGTATACTGAAATCATATGCCCTTAATAGGGTTAAGATGAAAATTCATATACACTAAATGTACAAAAGCAAGGAAATTGCCAAATTTTTACACTTTTATTGTCATTAATTAAGGGTATGACTACATATCAACCAAACCATTTCATTATCACATCACTACAGTATAAATCTCTATGCATGAGTGGATGAAGTATGTGAGGTGAGCTGAAGAAAAATTCCTACCAGTAAAATACATAGCCCTGTTGTGCTCGCATACCCTTAATGACAATAAAAGTGTAAAAATTTGGTAATTTCCTTGCTTTTGTACATTTAGTGTATATGAATTTTCATCTTAACCCTATTAAGGGCATGATTTCAGTATACTGGCATTTATCATGGAATGTCACTACTTTTGTAAAGGCTATGCCTCAATACAATGGTCATTTTTAAGGTTTTGGGGAATTTTCTGGAAAACTAAGGTATATGGTAAACCGAAATTAAAATGCCATCAACTAGACCCTAGAACCTCTATCTCTGCCAAAAATCAGTTGAATCCATCAAATAGTTGATGAGATACAGGGTGGCACATACGTACGTACAGATAACATGATTTCATGATTGAACTTTCTGGATCTCTGGGTTGCCTTGACTAATGATGCTGAAATTCTACACACTTATAGAACGAATTTAGGAAAACTCGTCACAGGAAAACTCGTCAATTTTGGCCAAGTAGGAAAATTCGACAATTATCGAATAAATATCGATTGAAAATAGATTTTAGAACCGTTTTTATAGGAGATATACTTGTAAATACGGGGCTACCCCCCTCCCCAGTGAAGAACATTTTTTATATTATTTTTTTGGTACTTGTGCAGTTTACGAACCGGGCTATTTTTTAGATAAGATTTTCAAGTTAAATTAAATTTTTACGATATCTTTTGTTTATTAAATTGTTAGGTGAAAGTACAGAATAGTTAACAAAGCCATGTTAAGAATGGCTTTCTAAATAATGTTATTTCAACCCGGTTCGTAATTACGTTACGAAATTAAAGGTTTGGACAGGGTTATTTTTTACATAAAATTTTCTAGTTTTTACGATATCTTCTGTTTATTAAATTGTTACGTGAAAGTACAGAATAGTTAACAAAGCACCCCTCCATTCTCCCCATGTAAAAAATCGTTGTCTAAATAATGTTATTATTTCAAGCCAGTTCGTAATAAAGTTATGAGATTAATCCATCATAATTCATTTAGATTTCTTCGTAAACAAGTCAGACATTTTAATTGACAATAAATCAATTACTTCGTGTGTGTGCAAAACTTGAAAGGAATTTATAAACTATCGAGTAAAAAGTCATTTAAACTGGCTTTACATTCTTTAATTAATTTATTTAATAACAAGAACACAATTTTGCTTTTTTTAAATACATGGAAATTTTCTAAGAATGTAAAGCCAGTTTAAATGACTTTTTACTCGATAGTTTATAAATTCCTTTCAAGTTTTGCAGGAGTGGGCTTTGTTAACTATTCTGTACTTTCACCTAACAATTTAATAAACAAAAGATATCGTAAAAATTTAATTTAAACTTGAAAATCTTATCTAAAAAATAGCCCGGTTCGTAAACTGCACAAGTACCAAAAAATAATATAAAAAATGTTCTTCACTGGGGAGGGTGGTAGCCCGTATTTACAAGTATATCTCCTGTAAAAACGGTTCTAAAATCTATTTTCAATCGATATTTATTCGATAATTGCCGAATTTTCCTACTTGGCCAAAATTGCTGAGTTTTCCGTTGACGAATTTTCCGGGCACCTATCAAATACAAATTTTGTGCAAAGTTGTAACTAATTTGGTTTATTGGTTTTTGAGTTATGATTGATCAAAGAAATGAGATTTCCAGCATAGACCATTCTTAAAGTCTTTAAGGGGATAGAGCGCTCTCGCGCCTCCCTTGATCATAGTTCGAAGTCGGAAGTTCAAAGCCTTTAAATTTGGCAAATTGAAAGTAATTTCTGGTTAAAAGTCAAGTATTATGGTTAATGTAAGCTCCTAAACCCAAGATAAACAGTATTTCTCCGAGAAGCTATCAATGTAAAAATAAAAAATTGGTAAATTCATAGAAGTGCACCTTTCGTATTTCGACCCCTAAAAAAAAAGTTTCTACTTTTTTGGGCAGATTACATGTAAACAGCCTCAACAAATATCCGCTATGAAAACAAATTATGAAAATTTTTAGTATTTTAGGAGGGGTGGGGGATCACTTTCCTATATAAGTTAGACGTAAAGTGAGCACGCATTTCTTGGCCACCGAATCTCACCTCTCGTATTTCGACCCCTAAAAAAAAAAAAAGTATCTACTTTTTGGGGCAAATTACATGTAAACAGCCTCAACAAATATCCGCGCGCGGATATTTGTTGAGGCTGTTTACATGTAATTTGCCCCAAAAAGTAGATACTTTTTTTTTATGGGGTCGAAATAAGAAAGGTGCACTTCTATAAATTTACCCAAATATTTTTAAAGAATCATTCTTTCAACAAAGTTATAAAAGACAAAATACTTTAACTTAATTATTTTCTAACTTTCATAATTGTCATTTGTTACAACGTTGACACACGAGGAAAGTAATTTTTGTTTTTGTTTAGAAGAGCACATTTAAACTTTAATTCAAGCCAGAATTTTCTTTATATTTTGCAGTTTAAAGGCTTTAAAATAAATTCAAAGTGCCACAATAGTAAACAAAAGTCAGCCATTTTAATCTATTAATAGATTTTTAAAAAACGCGCCACTTACGTATCAACAAAGAACACATCCAAGGCAATTAAAGTGTTTTAAAAAATATATACATATATAAAACTAAACTACTATTTTAAAAAAATGGGGGGGCGATATAATTCTTTAAGTTTTGGATTTTAATGTTTTCCTTTTATTTAAAAAATGTAAACAGAATAAAGATAAATATTTTGAAATGATTGCGAACGGCAGACACAGTAACCTAATTATTTCCCTTGACATTTAATATAGACTTGCTTTTTTGAAAAGCAAACAAATTAGTTGAATGCGGATCAAAATATAAATAACAATTATTTGAAAATTAAATGATTTGACATTATTACAAAATAAATAATTTTACTGCAGAAAATATAAATTTATAAACAGATCTGAGATCTTTAACTAAGAATTTAACAAATACGCATGCTTGTTTTTATATCTATCGTTTTTGGGGGGTTTTTTCAGCGAATTGGATATGTCGCCAGCCAGTGTGTAGTCAGCGCAGATCACAACGAAATGCCAACGAAATGTATGTTATGTCAGTTGTTTTTGCAGATTGGTACTGGCTCTCAGTTTTGATGGCTACTTACTAGAACCAGATTTTATAGGGCGGTTGCCAGGGAGTTTGAGAAGTTTATAGGGTTGGGAAATAGGGTAAGCATGAATAAAAGGTAGAAAGAGTTGGGAAAGATAGATTTCGGAATTATGAGGGGGGTAGAAGCGAACATCTTGTCCAATGATGACCGAGGCATTATAGTGTTGTCTGTTGTTAAACAGCAAATTAAACTTTGGTGGATATGTCAATTATTTTTTTTAACCAAAACGCAATAATTATTAGTGTCGATTATTTTGATTTAGATTACATGCAGTTGTTTTTGTTTTTGAATATCTCGTACTGCAAGGATATCCATTTTTAAAAACCGATCGGGAGTTGAGCTAGTTAGATAAAAATATTAAAACGTGAGAAAGTTTGAAAGTTTTTGATATAAAATCGAAATCCACGAGTTGGGTTCAAAACTAGATACACTTTACATAATAGTAATTTTCGTAGAATAATTAAGGTCATATTTAGGGATCGAATTTGTGGGGAAAATAATATAAATAAATACCATCAGAGAATAATTACATGGGATGGTCAGTAAGTGGGGGATCATTTCATAATGGAGTCCGTATTATAAAATGATCCCCCATGTTTGACAAAATGACTAGCGAGGGAATAGAGCGCGTCGCTTTAGAGGGATGGGACGCTCAACCTGAATGTGTAATCAAAAGCAAAGAAAAAAATAGCACATAGAATTGCGGGAAGCGAAAATCAGTTTGTCGAGAACAAAAGTAATGTACAAATATTAATTTATAATTCATTAAGAGACATTAATATTGTAAGAGAGCCTTTTTTTCCCGGCATACAACAATAATGGTCGATTATTAGGTGAGGGGGGAACCTTGTTTGTTGGAGTGGGGAAAAAAAGAGAGTATAAATACGTCGACTTACAATGGCTTTTCTCTTGGGCATAGCTCCGAATTTCACCGTCAAACCCTACAGATCGTTAATTATTCGTACTGGGTTAATGTTAGATGTGTGAATCCATCGACATGATCAAGCAACAAGTTTTGGGCTTTGAACGAACAAGAAGAACTTAGTGGCGGAATTTTAGGTTTGCATGCAGCGCCATCTGGGCACGCCGGAAGTTGAAGGGAGCAGCCATTATGTGCAACCAGACATCAAATGTAAACATGGCGCAGGGAGCAATTATTGTTATTGCTTTCAAATTTATCAGCTTTTTTATAAATCTTTGTATCTAGAAGTAAAAATATCGCATATTTCTACTAATTTAATATTTATTAGTCCAAATGAAATATTTCAGATTAATATTTATGTGAAGACTAGCAAGACTACCCGGCGTTGCCCGGGGAATGGATAACAAAATAAAAGAATGTAACTTGTTTTTTAAAGATTTCTCTGCCCCCCCCCCCACTTCCCCTCTCTCTCTCTCTTTCTGGGGCAACTGGTTCAATATAATAGTAAGAAAGAATAATACAATAGAAAGGAAGAAGAATGTAATAAAAAGAAAAAAATCAACGCAGAAAGCTGACTGGCTGATTGTTTGACTTATTTTCAATGGTGTTTTTGAAATAAGAATGAAATTTTTTTTTAATTATTTGGCCCCTAGTGACACAAGGAGAATATTACACTATTTATTTATTTTTATCATAACCTGTTCGAGGTAACACTGAATCCGATGATGTACAGCTTTGCACGTGTGTCTTGTGTAGTGACTGACTTTTAGCCGGACACACACACACACACACACACACGCACACACACACACACACACACACACACACACACACAGAATTACGACTTTCCTTTATAAGATAAAAGATTAACTTTTAAATATTAACTAAAATCTAAAGATTTCAACATTTTTTAAAATGTGTATCAAATCAAATTGAATTTTAATAAATGACGTTTAACTTAAATATTTACAATTCCAAATAAAGATATTTTGGTAAATTTTTACGATCTTATCCGGCGCAGTTTACCCCCTAAAAAAGTTAAAATTCTACTTTTTTTGTGCCAATACATTTAAACAGCCTAAAAAAGTATCCGCAGAAAAGGAATTAAATTTTTTTGTAGATATTTCAGATTTTAGAGTGGGGGATCACCTTCCTTTATAAATTTAACGTAAAATGAGCACCCATTCCCTGCACAAAAAAATTGAATCCAGAGAGAAGACAGAATGCGGCACAACATTACGCTCTGTTTCTCCTTGCCCATAGGGGGACAAAGGGAAAAAAAATTTCTTACACTCAACTTTACTGCAACCAATACATACAACAAAGGGCAACATATACACATACTGTCAGATGCATACATACACTGACGGAAAGCCAATTGTCTACACTTGACTTACACACATATTCACACACTGACAAAGGCCGCTTCCTGAACTCACACACACATATTCACACTGACAGAAAACAAATATAGACATATGACAGTATTCAAGATACAAAGCATATTTGACTGACAAAAATATAAGAGCTGTTCTTATCAGTAGGCTGTTAAGACCAACTCTTATATATCAATAATAATGAAAACCGTCACGCAGAAGGAAAAACAAAACCTTTTTTGTAACAACAATGAAAGGGTTTATTCAATTACCTATACCATTTGGTATCAGTGGAAGAAAGTTGGACAGTGTCCAAGTGAGGAAAGAAGAAATCAAAGAGAAGGGTGTTAGTGAATGAATACGTCCATGAGTATAGACGAAGGCAAAAGGTTAAATCCACGTAGGGTTAAATAAATGTCCCGTTAATAGAGAAGAGAGAAGAGTTCATATATAAAGGATGGGAGGAATGTCCTGTTTGCAATAAAAGAGAAAGAGTTCATATATGAAGAATGTTTATGTCCGTACACAGGTGTGGAAGTTAAGCCGTGTGTATGTAGTTATGTGTGTGTGTTATATTAAGTCCATGTGTGTGGTGGCTGTAGCCATGCTGAATTCTTGGGTCTTCTTGCCGAACCCAGGGCCAGAGGTAGAGATGCGATACGAGCTAACGTAAAAAAGATACTAGCTTGTATCAGCTATTCTCTTTCTTTCTCCACTCGTTCAGCTTACTTTTTCCTCTTCTTTTTTGTTCACTTCTTCCTCTGCCTCTACCAAGTGGAAATGGGATGCACTCAAATCAATTGCAGAGTGAGATCCCCAAATAAAAAAATTTAACTAACATGTACGTGTGAACTTGTGAATTTTCAACAAATGAGAAGGATTCCTACTCATTTTAAACAGACTTTTTCGAGCGTATGTGAAAAAAATTATTATATAAGCAAAAAACAGAAGAAAGTTCTTCTGATCCACGTGCCAGTATTCTGCAAAGATAACAACAACAAATGCCTAACAAAAGACACACACAAAATGAGACTGTAAATAAACACATACATATTTCTAACGCTCATGTCTTTTCCTCACTTCGAACTTTCTACAAATGTGACCATTTAACATTTCAACACAGACACAAACAATTGTCAAGATTTTCCTACTTACAAACATTTTAAAAGAGAATGCTGATCAGTATGAGAATGGTCAGATTCATCAGCAGAATGCACTAAAATGCGCACTTTTATTATTCTTATTATTTTATGAATGATTTATTTTATTATATTTTTATTTTATTACATAAATAATTTTTAAAATTATTTTATCCTATTTTATTATAATTTTTTATTATTATTTTGTTTATCTATTTTATTATTATTTATTAGTATTTTATTCATCTATTTTATTATAATAAAATAGCAGAACAAAATAATAATAATAATAATAAATAATAATTTATTATTATTTTGTTCTGCTATTTTATTTTATTATTATTTATTTTGTTCTGCTATTTTATTATTTTATTATTATTATTTATTATTATTTTGTTCATCTGTAAGATGATGAAGAGTGGCAAAAATGAATCATGGACGAGTTCATTGTGGGTGGGACGTCGAGAAAGAAAGAAAGCGACTTGATAACTGTTAAGAAGGAGAAGGTTCCACAGTGCAAGCAAGACTTGAAAGGTGGCGGTTTCAGAAACACGAACAGCCGGAGCGCTTGGTGATCGGAGTATCAAAGTACCAGAAGAATGGGAGTTTACAGATGTTTATAGCACCGATGAAGCTTTATTGGCTATGGTACCCAAGCCCGTCTTGCTGTTAGGCTTTCGTGTCCGCTGACTAAAAATGCGACTGATAAGCAAGTTGGTTCTGTGACTTGTATTTCATCAAACAGACAATTGGAAGTGCTTGTGGAACAATTGCTTCAGTTCACGTTCGGATAGACAATGCAGAGCAAATTGCTTTCCAATCGGATGTATATATGAACGAGTTTCTAGCGGAAACCAAGTCTGTGACGTCAGCAAGAAAAAGACTTTCATGAGACAAAAGTATGTCAAAAGATTTTTTTTATATGTGTATGTGTAGCCTGCGTAAACCATCCGGTGATGGGAAATAAAGAAAACCAAAGTTTTTCCATATACGTTCTGTTCTTTGTCATTCTTGTTGGATCTTACCGGGTACCCAGAAAGAACGGGTAATGCAACACATTATTTTATTATTATTTTATTATTATTTATTATTATTTATTATTATTTTGTTTATCTATTTTATTATTTTATTATTATTTTGTTCATCTATTTTATTATTTTATCCATTCATTTTATTATTCTTGTTGCATAAAAGTGCTCATTATCATGTAATAACACATTCTAAACTCATCAAATTATTTGCAGTTGGTGTTTTGAATACATTATTTCAAATTGAATAACACAACTCTTATACATATAAATGGGTATAAGAAATGAGAAAGTGACTGTGGTGTAATGGTTACTGGTGCAGTGCTCAATCAAGACTACTGTATCGCATTCATTAATACCTTTGGGAAATGTATGAATCCATTTGTTCTTCCTTCAACTATAGGGTTAAATAGTAGGGTAGACAAAACTCGCAAGTCTTGATAAAGCAACTAATCTAGGAGAATGAAAACTCTATAATAACACTAATACGTGATAGTGTGTTCCTATCCATCAGAAAAAGTGTATGAGAACTCAAATTTTGGAAATAAAAGAAGAAAGAATTTGAGCTGATTCAGACCAACTTGTCTTTGACCATTGTTGGAGAAAGACTAGGGCAAGATTACAGGTGTAGTATTATAGGAACCATCAGGAAATTAATGTTTCAAAGAATGCTGATGATTTAGAGTTTGCCTGTTAAACAGTGGAAGGTCTACATGTTAAGTCAAACACTATGGAAAGTAAAGGTCTGAGACTGAATGTTACCAACACCAATGATGATGATCAGTGAAGTTTTAGTATTGAAAACCCCTGCTCAGTTTGCGAAAAGAGTTAGGAGCAACTCAATGTGTTATGGTACTTGTAAGCATTGGGTACACAAGAAGTGCAGTGGAATTAAAGGTAGGTTGAGAGATGATAACCAATTTGTGTGCAAGAAATGTAAGACAATAGAGACAGATGAGAACTTAGATGTGAAGAAAGTATATTTGGATGGTGAGGCTATTGACATTGTTCAGAAGTTGTTGTGTTTTTTGTTATCTTGATGATACCATTGGAGCACAGGGAGGAGCTACTGCTGATGTGATTGCAAGAGTTAGGAGTGGATGGAGTAAGTTTAGGGAACTTATCATTACTAACCAGCAGAGCGTTACCACTGTTGAACGAAGGAAGAGTCTATCAGGCATGTGCTCACAATGTGATGATGTATAGAAGAGAAACCTGGTCAGTGAAGATTGAGGATATATCTTGCATGAAGAAAAATTATATGAGAATGATAGAATGGATGTATGATGTGAATCTTAGACAAGCTTAGATCTGATGATCTCAGAAGAGGATTAAATCTGGAAAATATAGGGAGATGTGTGCAGAATAGGAGACTTTGTTCATTTGGTCACATTCAAAGAATAAATGAGATTTTTTGGATTAGATGTAGAACAGTTGTGGTAGCACGGTCAGTTCACAGGGGAAGGCCAAGGAAAATATAGAAGGAAGTGATAAGGATGGATTTGAAAGAAAGAGGGATAAATAAAGACCTGGTCAGAGATACGTTACTTTGGATGTCAATTTCTAAAAGCCGTCCAACACATGGCAGCAAGTAAAACAGATAGTCTGATGATGATGATGATGATGGTGATGATTATGATGATGATGAAAATCTATATGGCTCTATGCATTACTTTCAGTTAAGCTTGAAAATTTAATAATTAAAAATATATATTATCCAGCCGATCAGGTCGATTCCCAGTAAATCAACCTAAAAGCACCGATTTCTAAGCCACTTTCTGTTTGGCTCACAGTGTAAATAAAAGTTGGGTTCAGCTGACTACTGTAGTTCTCAGTTGAAACCTTAGCATCTATTTCACATTGTTCATGCTACCGCCGCTTACACACAGGGTGTTGGTTTGTCTGCAGCCTACCAGACTGTAACAGTTGCATGACAAATCTATCTCTGTATGTACACGCAATCTCTTACATGATGTCGAGTTGTAGTTCAGTTGGCGAAAACAGGTATGTCCAAACTCACGTAGAGATACATGAGCAATTAGTGCAGCCTTTCCGTTTCTGCCCACTTCATTGGATGGAAAAGACAAATCAGTTCCTGAACGCTAAGAATATGCTCTTGTTTTTTTGCTAGAAAACAAGACAAGATGAGACTCCAGAATTCAGCATTCTGTTTTATCTGAAGCCTGCTTGCCAAGCAAACTCGCCTTGTTTTCCTATGTTCTTGTTAAATAAATTTTATTTTAATATAGTGGAGATGTTGGTATTTCATTTGGAACTTACTGACCTCTTTTTCTTATGCAGTTCAAGCTAGATCTGTCAGATACCTACTTAGATGGTCGACTGAAAAAAATCGATATCTTCCATCTCGACATTCAACTCTCACCAACATAAGACATTAGAACTCTGAAATCACCATGTGCCACACAACATTCCTTCTTTGATATTCACATTACATATACACACATACTGACTCTCACATATAAATATGTACATATGTATATACACAGACTTGAGAAGTTTATCATTTATACAAAGACTTTACTACTTGCAATTCTTTGATATAAATTGTTCTCTCAGTTAATATACACTTTTCCTTTTATGTTTATTTTTTGCCCTGTGCATCACTAAAATTAATTTATAGGAATGCTCTTTGATACGAAAGGTACTCGACTGAGCTCCAATCTCTGCTTCTTTTTTGTAAAACATTCACAGCAAGAATTCGTCTTCCTACCAAAACTGAAAAGAATGTTCTTTTCTTCCTCTGCGTGCCTAGAACACAGAGTTTCTTTCCAAAAACTCCCTATCTTTAGAACACATTACCACAGGACTGCTTCTTTGCAGACTACATCATGGTCATCTTTAAATCCAATATCAACAAATACTTATCATGAACCTTCCTCATAAGTTATCAAATTTTGTTCATTGTGTTCATAATTTTCAATGCTCTCATAATATCCTTCATCATTCAACTGACTCATCTCATTAATCCTTATTCTCGAGTGGCCTTAGGCTTTGATAAGTGGCAATGCATTGGTAAAAGAAAGACACTAATGGCGTGTTAAACAAGAATGTAAGTCAGTCATGAGACTGCATACCTCCACCTGACAACATAAGGATGAGCCAAAGTCTTATCTGGGCCTTATTCATCCATATTGCATGAATTATTTCCAAAGTCATGCCATCGAAACATTGATAACTCAAAAGATTATTTATGTGATCAGGCTGAAATTTTGCATATTGGTTGGAGTATCAGACGCATACATAAAATTTGGAAAAATAGGAAGTTGAAATTCCGTCAAAATTCCGACCTTATCAAACTTTTTATGGTTAAAGCTCAAAGTCATAGAAAATGTAAGACTTCATTGGCTATGGCGTGAACCAAGTAACAAGTCTCTACGATAGACAGAATGGAAGTTATCGCCAAAAATGTGATTTTCACCTTTTATGTGACCTTAACCTTTAACCTAGAAATCCTAAAATTGAATAAGTTCTAAGTTAGACAAAGACCGATATTTTGACGAAGTTTAATGATGATTCGTCAAGCGATGTCGGCGCTATGCTGTACACAAACAAACTCGACTGAAAACATAACCTCTTTGGTAGAGGTAATTATATAAAAAAGTTTGATTTATGTGAAATTGACAGATAGATGGGAAGCTGACAACACAAAATTCATACTCTTCCCAGCCCAAATATAGAGTTGTGTATTTTATCATTCTTATAAAGACTTGTTCCAAATATTGCATTCACATTAATCATCTCTAAATACCCCCAAAATATTCCAAAATTCATCTAATTCAACAGTTAAAAGAAACGTGCATCAATTCACAATTTTTTTTTTTAATTAACTAAGGAGTCAAGGCTCAAAGTCATTCTAGGATACGGGCTATGAATAATGAAGAATATTTAACCAAAATAATGTGTTCAAAAATTCTGGTGGTGAAGTCCAGGATCAGATTCTATGACTAAACAAATTATAATTGGACATGTTTTTGTTTGTCGATTATAGGCTTCAAAACTACTTGACAGAATTGTACCAGATTTGGCATGAAGCATCTATGAGATGCTACATGCGTCATGGAAAGTAAAAATATTAATACTACTACTGCTCATACTAAAAACAATAAATACTCATATTCTCTAAACTATTTTGTCAAATTTCCATAAAATTTAACAAGAATAACCCTTGGGAAGCCATGTGTGTCATAAGGATTCAAAATTATATTATTGCTACTTAGTTCTTATAAAACTACTATTAATAATCTATAAAAGTTTTGGACATAATTTCATTTAGCCTTAGGATGCCAGATGTGTCATAGTAGGTCAAAATTAACATGTTATTGCTACTAATAATAGTTGATATTATTGTAAACGCTTATCAGCTCAAAAACTATTGGGTACAATTACCCCAGTTTATTAGTGAGTAATTACTAATCTGGCATTAATAAAGTTGAGTGAATTCTTCAAAATCCTCTACGATTTTGAAATTGATAAAAAATTAAAAAATATTGCCACTTTTATATGTTTTTAAAATATATTGTCTTTACAAATTTCTAAAAAAACAAATTTTTAATATTTATATTAAATGGAATACCTATCCCAGATGAACTCTTTAAGAAGTGCCAAATTTCAGACTTCCAAATACTTCCTTTCTGTAATTTCATCATCAATGGGATTTATGCTTAAGATGGTATCTTTCAGACCAAGTGAATGTAGATGGCCTAAGTACTTTGTTTTCCATAATTCGTATTTCTTTTTCATCCCCATGGAATTGCAGTCTGTTTTAACAGCTACCATTATCCCTCCTGATCCCATAACCTGTTAAAGTTGACATTTTGCAGTAGAATACTGTGGGGGTCGTCATACCCTTTTGGTCGGGGTTACCAACTTCCTCCACAAATAAAAATAATAAGAAGAATATTTACATGCACAATTAACGGAAGTTTATTTACTGAAATAAACATATTAACAAATAGAATATATTACTTTGTGTAATGAGTTCATGAGTCCTTTCTTTAGTTTCATGTAAGTAAAAAGAAGAATGTCTTTTCTTTTGTTGAAGTGTTCATTTGTTATAAAATATTAACAGAGGAAATAGTGAATGTTCGCCTGTGAAATTGTATGAAGCGCGCGAAAGGGTGAACTGGAAGAGTGATAGTCAGATGCGTGTAAGCTCCGGATGAAAGTCAGTTGAAAAGAGAGTTTGATGTTTGTGTGTGCTTAAATACTATTTGGATCGGCTCCAGCGAGCTTAATGAGAAAAGTTTAGAAAAATATGTCTTTGGAGAAATCTCATTGGACAAAAATATCACGTGGTGTGCTTGCAATTACGTCCGCTCGTTTTGAGTTGATTTAATATAAAAAGCCACATCGGAATTTGCGTGGGCGTTATTTATTATTTGTCACGCGCCAATACAACAATTTTCACTCTGCGCGCCTAAATTGTATTTATTCCAAACAACAATTTTTATTCGAATCTTAACCGTGTCAACTGGCACAATACTGATTGGAAACAAGAAAAATCAAGTGGGGTGGGGGGATAACACAACACATGTGTTACAAGAAAGAGTCAAAAGTAAAAACCTTTATATATTTAACTTACAACAAGGAAGAGTTAATAAAAGGGAGATAATTACAAAAGTTATCAAACTTGTTAAATACTTCTTTAGTTGAAGGGAACCCTTTAGAGTTTGCAGATTAAATCGAGAAGAAAATCAGAATGACGAACTTACTTGGAAGTGTAATGCGTCTGGCCGAATCTGACTGAAATACAAATGTTACATAAGCAAAATGGATCACCATTCTTCCACGAAATAAATAACGGCTCCACAACTAAATAGATATGTAGTTTTATTTGTGGGAATACGGGAACAAAATGAAGGAGGTACAATGGGTTGATTCATGTCGGTTAGCTTGAAGATTCATGATAAGATAAAATAATGTTATCCTGGAGTTCCTCAACTCATCTACCGCTGGCCCAGGTAGAGAGTGTAGGATATACATCTTGTCTGGAACTGAATTGTTCTGTTCACATAGTTTGGTTCTCGCGCCAAAACGATTCATCATGTATAGATCTCATTGGCCATAGGCGTCTTGTTTATCCATGCGGTGAAGAGGCAATGGTTATACAATTGCCAAGCCAAATCACAATCTCACCCCCGATCACATAGATCGATACAAAATAGTTTGCTCATGCAACTGCTACATAACCCCTGCTTAGGCTTTTAGCCGATAAAACAAGAGAAACTTTATTGATAGTAGCAGCACATGAGAATATAATGGAAAGAACATGAAAATGCAAAAATTATATGATTGATAAACTTGAACAAGAATGTCTTTGTTATGCTACCAAAAGCAAAATGTCTCTTTTGCTGAAAAAGAAGCAAAAATGTAATAATCTGAAGTGAAAAGAGAAAAATGTTCATTTGTTCAAAGGTGAAAAATGTTCTGTTATTGCAAAATGCGAATGTTTATTTGCTGAAAAGTTAAACAATTATAAATGTTTTCACAAAGGAACAGGTTTCATTCAAAAAGGAAATTTTACACATGCAGATGCAGAACTGTTGAAGGGGTAACAAATTACTTTACGAAATGTAAATGTTCACATATATAAGGTTTTACAAAACTTTTTAAGCCAATGGACATGTCTACCAGAACGTGTAGTCATAACCTGAGTGGGAAGACATGATTGGGATGTATCTGAAGATACTATATCAGTTAACTCAGGCAATGTTATGGTGGGTGGAACATGGGGTTCCAGGGTGTCGTCGTCTGAGAATGCTCACTTAAATTTGTCAACCAACACAATCTCTTTAGTCCCTCCAATATTCAGAGTAAAATATTTTTGTTATGATGGAGCACACAATATGGACCGAAATAAAATGATGTTAGTGGTGGTTTAACCAAGTCATTCCGAATAAAAACGTGTGTCCATGATGAAATGTCTTTAGGTAAAGCTGCCTTGATGCTTTGATGTTTATGAGTGTAAACTGCTGAAATAGCATCTGTCTGTTAACATAGTTCCAAATCCACTACTGTTAACTATGAAGGAGTGAACATATGATCAGGTAATGCAAGTGATGTACCGTATAGCAGTTCAGCTGGTGAATAACCTAAATCTTC
This sequence comes from Sepiola atlantica, assembly GCA_963556195.1. NCBI lineage: Eukaryota > Metazoa > Mollusca > Cephalopoda > Sepiida > Sepiolidae > Sepiola > Sepiola atlantica. The sequence goes on from OY744523.1 coordinate 150,648,873, forward strand.
CTTCATAGACGGACGATAGCCAAGGAGAACAATGGGGACATACTCCATTCAGGGGCTGCACGTAATGAGGCTTTTAATTGTCAATGAAAGCACTCAATCATTCCGTTGCAAGCTGGGGTGATAACTTGTAGACTTTGTTGATTTAATACCAAGTATGTGGGATAGCTCTTGGAATAAGCAGGATTCAAACTGTTTGCCACGATCAGTGGTAATTGTTGCTGGGACACCATAACGCGAAATCCAGCCCACCACAAAATAGGAGCTGACTCCTCTCACGTCCCCATTTTCAAAAAGAAGCTGCTCCAGCTTCAACTCCTTTACAAAAGGAGCATCTCTTTTTCAGCATTCCATAGTGAAAATGTACCTTTTTTCATAAACATTCTATTTCACCAATGAGTGGTCAAAGTATTACATTAATTGTAAGACCAGAAGATAAAATTTTGAGATTTGCTAAGATTCTTTTTTGTTTTTATTTTTAAGATATAAATTTATTTTAATCTTATATTTGAATGCCTATTTTCAATTTTTGCCCACTTAAAAGACTGCCTATTTGTAACATTTTTGCCGGTGGTGTACTAAAAAAGGTATTAGCGTAAAAAACGCAATGAAAGTTTTTTTTAACTCAAACGTTTTTTATCAGTATATGCTGTTTAGAAATTAATCTTTAAAATGTATCTTCAAAATAGCATAAAATTAAATGATTGTCGGCATAAAATTTGTTATTGTTATCCTTAAAAATTTATTTTTTAATAACTTTCTTTGAATAATAATAATAATATAATAATAATAATAATAATAATGATAATAATAATAATGATGATAATAATAATAGTAATGGTGAGACCCACGAAAATAGCTGGGCATGGCTAAGAAAAGGATGCTTGAACAGAGAAACGGAATCGTTACTGACGGTTGCACAGAACAATGTGATTAGAACAAACTACATTAAAGCTAAAATAAATAGCACCCAGGAAAACAATAAATGCAGACTGTGTGGATAAAGAGACGAAACAGAAAATCACATAATAAGTGAATGCAGCAAACTAGCCCCAAAAGAATACAAGAACAGACACGACTGTGTGGGAAAAACAGTACACTGGGAACTATGCAAACGACTGCATTTTGAACACGCAAATAAATGGTACAAACATAAACCAGAGACTACTGGAAAACGAAAATCACAAAATCCTCTGGGATATAGAGGTGCAAACGGAGAAACTCATACAAGCAAGAAAAAATTCTGTCAAATCATAGATGTTGCTGTACCAGCAGACCACAGGGTGAAGATGAAAGAGACAGAAAAACGAAGCAAATACACGGAATGTGCCAGAGAATTGAAAGGGATATAGAGTATGAAGAAAGTCAATAAAATACCAATAATCGTATGAGCATTAGAAACAATCCCGAAAAACCTGGAAAAAAGACTGGGAGAAATTGGAATCAAAGGGAAGACTGAGACCATACAACGGAGGGAAATGATGAAAACAGCTGAAATCTTAGGGAAAATCCTTGAATGTGGAAACCAACCTACATAAACTACGAATGCTAACCAGTCATATAGAAGTTGTAATAGGTAGAAAACATAAACACAGATAAAAACTAAGGAAAAGAAAATGCAAGAAATTTCATAAACTACTCCCACCCACCCCAAAGTGATGGAAACAGCCTCGGCTGATACCACACAAAATAGTCGTGAAGGGCCAAGGAGGATGGAAAGACCGAGAAGGGAGAGCACTAACCAGACCTCCACTAGAAGAGTGCAGAGAGGACTGAGACCTTGAGGAGGCTTATTGCCATCCAAATCCCAGAGAAACCAAAGGTCGCTGTCAGCAAGAAATCAATGGTAAGCGTCTGTTGTGATAACGCAAAGTCATTTGCAATAGTTATCGAAAGACGTGGCGAGTACTGGAAATCGTGGAAGACTTCTTGTCACTCAGACTCCAGGGAACACCGCCGGTGATTATCAGTCAGCAATCACTCATGATGACCTGTCTGAAAACTCCCGGTGAGTACAAATAATAATGGCAAAATTATGTACGAAAATAAATTTTCAATAATTAAAAAAAAAACATCTGGTATATTTAAAAATACTTGTCATAAATACAAAAAATGTTGAAATCTTTAAGAAAATGGCTTTACAGATTTTCGATTGAGTGAACTGAGGCCTTTGAATGGATTTTTTCCAGACTGTCTCCTGTCTTCTAAGAAAATGGTCCATCAGAAATGTAGCACCAAGGTAAGAAATCATAATCACTTCTATACAAAAATCTGAGAAGTTCACATTTTTTGGTTTTCATGTCTAATTTTCATATATAACTCCCACCCTCTCTCTCTCTCTCTCTCTCATATATACGTTTACTACTGTTATAAAAACAACTCAAAGAGTTTAGCTCAAACTTTCTTTTCTCATTTATTGTTTAATTTTTTTTTTTAATTTAAATAATTTTGGAGCAGGGAGCGCTAAAACCACATTCTTTAGCCCCAAATGCTTCACTACGACTGAATATAAAAATGAGCCCTCTTCTTTTTTGTTCAAGCAAAAAGAAGCATACTCCTTTTTGTAGCACTCTTTAAAGCCCTGTTAACTTCTTCAAATTAAATTATTTTAGAATTTTTTTAAAAGTTTGAACTTTTAAAATTTATTTAATAAAAAAACATTTAATAATAATTCTAAATAACTAGGATGAATTGAGGCAATAGCATAATGGTAAGCATGTCTTCGATACTACATTATCCTAAAAACAATTCCACAAAATATACCTAACAACTGCATAGAAAATATAGGAACAAACTATTGGAACATAATCACAACATTCGCAAGAAGTTTTTCTTATTGCTCCCTGTGGCGAACGGAAGTGTCCCCGACTTGCTTCGTCCCCAACATAAAAGTGGCGAGGCGTCTTCGGCCAGAGGAAACGGTAGACGAATTTCTGGCTGAAATGGATCGCTTAACTCGGCTGGTCGGAGAACTTTTGCCCGATCGATGGATGGCGTGTGAATTCGTGTCAGGGTTGTCACACAGAACAATCATCTGTTACAAGTGCTCTGAGCCTAACCATATGGCCAGAAATTGTACACAAGGACCCTCAAAGGAGCCAGATAGTAGATTGCAAAGGTTTGCAGTGGAAAACAGTGTTTTCAATGCAATAGACTTGGGCACATTTCATCAGAGTAAAAGTGTTCATAGATAGACGAGAATGCTCAGCTCTAGTGGATTTTAGATGCTCACAGACGCTGGTTAGCAGGACGGTGTGTCGTTGCTGGAGACAGAAGGAGGTGGGAGTATTGACCCTGATGTTGAACAGGTTCAGCCTGTGAATATTGAGGCCTTAATTGTGGACGGGTGGTTGTTAGGATTCGATCTCCTTCTTGGAATTGATGCGATTAAGGAGCTTGGAGGTGTGCATCTGAAGGAATCGGGCGGCGTGCACTTCGGAAACCTGAACAAGTGTGCCGCTATTTCGATAGATGAGCCCGACTTTATTGTAACGTTCAATCGGCGTACGAAAGCATGGGATGTGTCGTGGAAATGGGTGAGTGGTCATTATCACCAGTACTCAACTATCAGGAATTGAACAGCTATGTGGATGCGTTTACTGCTAATGCAGAGGTGTGCGCGCAAAGACTTAGAGAGTGGTGGCGACATGGTGCCGATGTGTCGCTTTTAGATTTAAGGAATGCATACCTACAAATTCATATTGACAAAGTATTGATTAACAGTGATTATCAAAGGCAAGAATTTTTGCCTTACTCAACTGGGGTTCGGCCTAAATGTAGCACCGCTTATTATGAAATCTATTAGTGTCGCGATAACATCTCAACATAAGGAAATCAAGAGTGCCACGTCAACATATGTCGATGACATCTTCATCAATGAATGTTTAGTCTCTGCGGTGTAACAGCACTTTCTAGACTATGGATTGGTCTGTAAATATCTGGAACAACTGAGAGACGGGGCTAAGGTCCTGGGTCTGCAGGTCTGTGGAGAAAGTGATTCTCTCCGATGGAAACAGGGTGGTCAGATTCCGGAAATTCCCCATGTATGTACCCGTCGACATATATTTTCTTTGTGTGGGAAATTGGTTGGTCATTTCCCCGTGTGCGGCTGGCTTAGGGTTGCTACTGCATTCATCAAGTGCCAAGCAAGTTCGTAAACCAAAGGATAGGACAATGAGATCAGGGATGCCCATCTTTGTCAAATATTGGCGGAAACAACTGCAAGAGTATGGGAATCAGATCCTGTCGGGGGAGACTGGTGCGTGAATGGCAACGAGATGAAGGTCTGGGTTGATGCAAGTTCCATCGCTATGAAAGTGGCATTAGAAGTGAATGTAAACATTGCGAAAGATGCCTGTTGGTTGCGTCTGACCAATGATGCTAGGCACATTAATCTGGCCGAACTTGATGCAGTAATTAAAGGCGTTAATCTGGCCCTTCAATGGAAGGTACAAGTGTTGCATGTAATAACCGATTCAGCATGCATGCATCAATGGGTGTCTGACACCCTGACAGGAAAGGCACACCTAAACATGAAGACGGCTGGTGAAATGCTAGTGAGGCGACGCTTGGGAACATTATGATCACTGGTGGAGGAATACACGTTAACGATTGGTAAATTCCTGCAAAAACAAAGCTGACAGTCTCATCAGAGTTCCACAAAAATGGTTGGGTATAGACAAGAAAGGAGAACCGACTAAATGAAAGTCAAGTTGTTAACATTCACAAACGGAGTGACCACCCAGGCATTAAAAGGACGCTATATTTTGCCAAGACTGTCAACCCAATTGTGTCTAAAGAACTTGTCAAATCTGTTGTCAGAGCATGCAAAGCTTGCCAATCGATTTTTCCAGCACAGGTTCAATGGAAAAAAAAGTGATCTCAGTGTCGAGAAAAACTGGAGCAGGTTGGCCATGGACATAACCCATTACGACAGATACCATTTTCTAACGCTTATGGGGCCTTATGGGGTCACTGCAGCAGCAAGATTTGACTCCTATCATTCATCAACTGGAGACAATTTTTTATGAAAGAAGCTCGCCAACCGAAATATTAACTGATAATGACACTGTATTCACTTGCCAACAATTTAATGAATTTGCAAGTAGCTGGGGAGTGTACTTGAGGTTTCGGTGCACTTACGTTCTGTCCGGTAATGGCATTGTGGAATGCAGTCACAGAAGTGTAAAAACGATTTTAACTAGGAAAAATTGCTCTGCGTTGGAGGCTGTCTACTGGCATAATGTTACACCAAAGGACAACTTCTCACTGTCTACAGCGCCAGCTGATGTGCAATAACCGAAGGGAGGTATGAGGTAGGTGATGCTGTATGGGTTAAGACCCCATGCAGTAGGTGCATGAGCAAATTTGAAACTGGGCGCATAATCAATGTGATCAGGGAGCAGTCGGTGCAAGTTGATCTGCACCCTTATGTAAGATCGCCTCTCTTCGACGACGAAAACAATACAGAGGATAGTGAGCGGCCAATCTATTTGAGGTCGGGTTCACCAAATAATCCCTCTGATGTCAGTAATTTGCCAGCAGATTCTAATGTGCCTAGTGGGAGCTCCTCTGATGAAGAGGAAATTCAAACAGTCCTCCTTCAGGGTAGCATCTGAAACAAAAGACTACGCCCATAGTGTCATTTGTGTGATCAAGAGATCAGAGGAGAGTGTGTCAAACGTGATGGTCCTGAGCCAGGATCGAGCTGTGGAAGTGGCCGCGACTTGTGGGGAAATGTCAAGCAAAGAGGTTGCTAGCAAGAATCAAACTCATGACCTATGAGAAACGGTGCGACTAGTTGTTGCACTGAAGTGGGCGAGTCCATCTTCATAAGAAGACTATGAACCCAAAATTGTCTGTGTTCTCATTAGTGAAAAGGAATTGACTGAGATCATTAAATGTCTGACATCTGCTGACTTGAGGGAAGAAAAAAAAGAAAGGAGAAAAGAGAGAAGTGAGAGACAACGTCGAGTTATTTGTGAGCCACATTATTTTTTATTAAAGCATCAGAGAGATCGTTGGTTTCATCCAGTGGAACGGAGTTTTGGAGTCCGAGTGATAGACTTCCAAATCCCCTTTTTCACTATCAAAATATAACATCAATGGATGAACAAATAATTCAGCAATGCAAAACACATGTCCTCAATACATTTTAAGTAAATAGTAAAACAAAATGAGACCACTAGAACAACAAATAATAAAGTAAAAGAAAAGAACATGTAATGGATTAAGTTTATTCACTTTCATTGACACTGTCACACACTGAAAAGGTATGTATGAACAGTATAATTTTTTTGGCACAAAATAAATCGGCGCCATGACCTGTGTGATATTTTACCAAGCTGTGCTTTCGTGATTGTTTTTACATTTTTGTATAGTCATGAACAGACCATCGGCATTTCCGGGTAGGAATACCTCAGGTGATTAATAATAAACCAACCCCTCCAGGAAGTAATGCCTGGGAGGTTGTATCTCCTAAGACTGAGCTGGATCATAACTCATCCAACAAAAGAGGGCCTGGAGGTGCCACGGTAGCCTCTGGTCGGTAAACCTCAGCCAGTATGACAGGCAGTGGGGCAGCTCTTGTCTAGTTGCTGAATTTGTGTTTAAACAGGCTGACGATATTCGATGAGCCCAGAAATCAATTTAACATCCGGTTTTGTTCGACCTCGAAGAAAAAATGAAGGTGAAACAAACTTACAACGTCCATATTTTAAAACGTTTCAGTCTTACATAATGTACTTAAAAAAAAAATTTTTTTTAATATATTGTGTAAATGATATCTCTTTGTAAAAAATAAATAAATAAAAAGCACTCTAGGTAGCTTATAATTGCAAATATATAAGCATTTCTAAATTTCCCTTTACATTTGGCGGTGGCTGATAGCTGGTAACGATTTTCGACTGTTGGTAAGGCTATCGGGTTTCGAATCACAGTTTTAAGCACCTGTTTGTTTCTCGCCAGTGATACGGCGAAACAGCTATCTATGGATGAACATACTTGTTTAATTCAAAGTTTAGAATAAGTTTTTTTCAATTGGAAATAAGTTACTAAAAATACATTATATAGCCGCTATTTTATGTTTTACTTAATTCCATAAATTAAAATGTTTTAGGACTACAACATTTTTTAAAATAATAAAATTTTAATAATTTTAAATTTAAAGAACAAATAAAAATTAAAACTGAACTGAGAATAGGCGAAAAAAGAACTATTGGAGTTATTTCCCTTAGAACAATAACGATGGAACATTTAACAATTTCACTGATGATTCGGCTTAATGAAAAACCGTTAAAAGATAAGTGATAAGCGTATATAAGTATTAGTTTCTATCTTTTAACAGAAAACTAATATTTTGAAGTAGAGAATTAAAGTTGAGAACCATATTTAAAGCGGTAATCCATTTTTTATTTGGATTTACCTGCTAGAGAAAGTTCGGTGTGTATGCGTGCGTCTTTGTATATGAGTGCGTGTGAGTGTTTTTAAATATTATCAGCGCATGCGCATCGTCAAGTCTTAAGGGCTGTGTGCTCGGAAAATGGCGGACGGTAGACGGGTACAACACCAACCTATTTGTAAAGGCCAGAAATTACCTGTTTTTATCGAAGAGGCCATCGAGGATGTCCTCATTGTGTGCTTGGAGGCCGGAGCCAAAAAATACCGGGGAGTTTTAGTGGATTCTGATAAAAGGTAAGCTAGCATTTCTACTAACGTAGAGTCGAAATTGGGCAAAATGTTGTCAAAAAAGCGACGACAGCTGACTTTTCTTGTGGTATTACTTGTTTGTTAGTCTTTCTATTGTGTTATGGTGTTCTTTTTTATGTTTATTTACATATTATGGGTTTAAATAAGTATCGGTTGTTAAGGCTTGATGCAAAATTGAATTTTGTTTATAAATTAAAAATGCTAAAACCGAGCCGGTATTAAGTGAACGAACGGGAAGGCCCTCAAAGTTAGTGATTCTCTCGACTCTCTAATCAATGAGTGAACTTTAGTAATGGCTTCAGTTTTAATTGTAATTTTTATTTATTTCTTGTTACAGAAATCTGCCTCATGGTGTGTGTTTCCCGTTCAAAAATGACTCTAAAGACGACCCCTCTGATAACAAAAGTGATATTACAAGTGTCGATGGTGGAGTCAAAGGCGGGGAGCAGAACATTCAGATATCGGCGGCGGCTCTTCGTCACACATATAACCAGGATTTTTCACAATTTGGCGAAAAGGTGGCTGCACTGACCAAACGGACATACACGAGACATTTCAAAGACAAGACCGTACGCAGTATACGCCTCCGACCACGTCAAACTTTGTGTTCTAAATGCAAATCGGCTTGCCACGACAATGCCGACCCATCAAGCTCTTCCATTTCAAAGGCCCCCTTTTCGTCACTCAACAACTCCACTTCTTCTTCTTCTTCGTATTCTTCAGCTTCAAACTCCCTTCTACCCCGAATTGCTCATCCAAACCCTCCCCCTCCACAATTCTCATCACCAAACAATTTCCCCTTGACCACGCGCAATAATCAGAACTCAAGGAACCATTCTCTGATGCACAACACACGCAGTAGATCACCACCGGTTACGCGAAATCGGCAGCAACAGCAGCAACTTCAGCAGCAAGTACCCCAGTCTTCCTCTGTGGTCAGTCGTTACTGTCAGCCCCCTCCATCCCCAAAGACACCTCGTTACGATCACCCTCCCCCTTCCCCGAAAGCAACTAGATACAATCAACCACCCCCTTCCCCAAAAGCAACTAGATACAATCAGCCACCCCCTTCCCCAAAAGCATCTAGATACAATCAGCCACCCCCTTCTCCAAAAACGGCAAGGTATAATCACCCACCTCCTTCACCAAAACAACACACACATGGTGGTAACCAGCCACCACCTTCTCCAAGGGCTACGCGTTACAACCAGCCCCCTCCCTCACCCAGAGCTACCTATTACAATCAACCACCCCCTTCACCAAAGAACCCTAGATATAACCACCCACCTCCTTCTCCAAAAACATCTCGTTATAATCAACCGCCGCCATCTCCAAAACCCCTTCGGTATAACCATCCGCCACCATCTCCAAAGCAAACACACTACAACCAACCTCCAATGTCCCCACGTAATTCACGCTATAGTCTACCTCCCCCTTCATCACCCAAACCTCCCCGTTTCAACCAGCCTCCACCTTCTCCGAAACCACCCCGTTTCAACCAGCCTCCACCTTCACCAAGGCATCTGAGTTCCGCTATCACCCTTCCATTACCCCAACCCCAGGTGCAGCTTGAACCCTTAAAACTTGGAGAACATCCAGAAACTCGAAGTGAGTCTCGAAAAAGGAAATGTTCTGTGACAGAGGAGTATGTGCCTACGACTAATGACAATAAAACTAATATCAGTCTCAAATCTGAAGGACTGACCGTTGTAAAATCTAGTCCAATAATAAAAATATCAGTCGGTGAGGGAACAGTGCTAAAAATTCCACCGCGTCTCCACTCGGAAGTGGTGGATACTGACCAATCATCAGATGAGAAACTTGAAAACAAGGATTACCCAACCCACAAGAGACTGAAAAAGGCTTTAAAGAAAGCAAAAGAAAAGCTGAAACGGGTAGATTCAGAAAATGGTGATAAAATTTCCTCAGGCCACCATCGCAAACATAAACGCAAACACAAACATAAACATGCATGTGCTGACATAGATCGGAATTTACCTGCATTGGCTGTGGAAAAGGCAAATAAGGAGGGGGAAAATGACTCTGAAATGGATGCTACTGATCCGGACTTGAATGATCACCAGCGACCGCGGTTGCTTTACACCTGGCGACGTAACAGTGGCCTATCACGGGTAGAATCGGAAACTTCAGGTAATAATACACTATCGGCAGGGGATTTAAAAAATGACGAGAAGTCTCCACAAAACCCACTGCTTGATAATTCTCTGGAGACAAAGTCGGACTCATCAGGAGAATCAACAGACGGCTTCAATTCGAACTCTGCTAATGGAGTCTCAGACTCGGACTCTGAATACGAAGAGGATTACGGGGAAAAAGAATTCTCTGGTAGCCGCTCTCCTGCAGCAGATTCTCTGAAGCCACTGATGATGAAAATTCAGACCAAGACGGTAACAAAAGTGGAAACCTCTGAAGGACGCATCATTCATGTTGGGGACATTGTATGGGGCAAAATCCAAGGATTCCCTTGGTGGCCTGGTCGAGTGCTCTCTATCACTGTCAGTACACGCGACAATGGAGTTGTGATAGCACAGCTAGCTCATGTGTCGTGGTTTGGCTCATCCACCATGTCACATATGCAGTGTGTCGATTTGTATCCATTTTTAGAAGACTTCAAGCTCCGCTATAACAAAAAGAAGCGGGGCCCATACAAAGTGGCCATCAAGCAGGCCACAGTGGCTGCCAAGAGTTTCCTGGGCACTTCCAATATTAAAGTGGAAGATATTGAATTGTGACTACAAACTAATACAGACTTTGTCTCTGTCACCTACTTGGATGAATTTTGATCATCTGAATTAACCTTTAACCTTTCTGTTGGTTTATCTTTCATTTCTTTTAGCCAATTCAACATGGTTACATTTTATTATACAAAATTAACCAATCTGTTATTTTATGGTTTCAAAAAGGTACATAAAAAAAAAATCAGAAATAAATACAAGGAGTATTTTCTTTTTTTTTTTTTTCCTTATTCTAAGATAACTATGAACAGACTTCCTGCCATGGTATATAATGCCGATTAATTCATGAAGCCCTCAAAGGAATTGTAAGGGCCAAAGGAACCAAGGAGTGTAAGTTGTGCTATACATTCTAGATGGAATTTGAAAGTTTGTGGATTGTAAAGAGTTTATATATTTAATTACTGAGTAAAATCCTTGGTCAAACCATTCACACACACACATAGGTCTGTATTGTTTTTTTTTCTTCGCCCAACCCCTCATTTCTCACAAACCAGCCGCTCTGTCACACTCTAGATGTCCTCGTTTTCAGGTTGTGCCATTATCGGCTGGTCGTGTGGTTCTCTTCAGATTCCTGTGTCTTTTTACTTGAAAACCTCAGTGGAAAGATTTATATTTACACAAGGAGAATTTGGAAACGTGCTTGCTTTTTTTAATTTTTTTTTTTACTTTTTTTCTTTCTCAAACACACAGCTACAAATGCAAATGTCCTAAGAACTCCCTCACCCATCTACACATTCGTTATCGCCTATTTTTATTACCCAGTCTTTTGTTGTTTATTTTCTACATCAAGATTTACGCAGCATTCAACAACTGCTAAATCCTGCCTACATCAATCTTTTGGTGCATGTCCGATTTCATTGCTCATTTCTTTTCATGATTCCATCAAAATTCAAGGCCAGTCATTAGAGAGCAGTTTTCCTAAAAACCAAACAGGGTCCAGATAAATATTCCCATTATTATTATTCTCGCTTACAGCTTCAGATTTTTCAATCAGCAAACATGACACATAAAAGATACTGTTATTCTAACTAAACACTTATTAATTATAAATCTATCCTAAACATAAGTAAAACTCAATTTTTGTTTTATAAATCTTTACTACTGATTCATTTTAGGAATGTAAATATATCATTATAACAAAAATATTTATGACAAAGAAACTTTATATTTAAAGTGAAAGGTCTGAACAAGCTAAAACGCGAATGATACCAGTTGTATTTTAGTTACTAAAGTGGATTATGGAGTCTTCTTTTTTATATGAATCAGCATGTTGTTGGTTTTTTAACCTATTTGATTCTATTGTTGACATTGATTGCCCCGATTCCTTTTTAGAATTGGGTACTCACAGGAGGGATCACGTTATGGTTGTTAACATCCTCAGTGAAAGTTGTGCTATAGATTCGACAGGATTCAAACCATGTACATTGAGTCAGCAACGGTATCTACATCATCACTGCCACCTCCTATGGACTTTGTAAGATGGGTTCAAATCCTGTCAGATCTCTTAGAGTCACTTAAGCATAAAGATATAATTTCTTCTGTTATGCGTAAAATACTCGACTGTTTACGATGAATCATCTATAAAAGGTAGTGTGCTTTTGGAATTTTTGAGATGGGGATAATTTGGATTATTCAGACTATTATTCTCATCTTGTTGTTATATTCATGTTTCGTTCTATATAACTTTCGACCTTCTGCAAATGCATCTTTTCGAACTTGGAAACCTGGATAGAATTTCAAACTGAAGCCGTTATTTAATCCATAGGACAGCAGTTAAAAGTCTAAAAATCACTTCTAAGTGAGTCTTTTGGAGGTTCGATCTTTACGACAGGCGATAATAACTAAGAATAACAAATTAACAGTTCGTGGCTGATGGAATGAGAACAATCTATCCTCGTGGAGTAAATTAAAGGGTTTAGTTCAAAATTTCGTCAACGTTATCTTCATATCTTATCATGCCAATACTGGATGCATCGTTAAGCTTCAAGGTTACAGTCCATCAAATCTTGGTCAATACAAGTTGGTCCATTACTGCAGTCACTGAGTATGTGTTCCATGGTATGCCTGAGATTTCCACAGGGACATTTGCTTGTTGCTGGTCTCCACCTGTTCCTTCCAACCTTCGTTCTTGTTTTGTTCAGGACCACCCAGTCCTTCCTTGGAAGATTTGTTCCATATGGGAGATGGAATGAGTGGAATGGCTACTTGAACAAAGCTATCTAAGAACCCAGAGAACATCTGTCAATGTGGTAGTTCTGTGACCATGCATGATCAATGCTCTCTTTGGTCGTGAAACTTCTTGATTTCAATCAGTCTCTTAGTTGTTCATCGCCAGATAGGGGGTGTCTTCTATTGGTTTCCTGCTTGTGTTTTTGGATTCTCACATGGGCATCCCTTCAGATATGAGGAGGTGACATGCCAGCTAATCTGTACATCGCTGGTAGTGAGGTTGATATTAGTGTCCCATAGGTTCCGAGTTTAACATAAAGATTCCCAAGTTTTAAAAAATGTGCCCAAAGAAGGTTAAAGGTTATATCGGTTAAACGTTGTTCATATGAACAACCAAGATGAGAATACTTTGAATAATGAAAATAGGGTATTGTGTTTTGGCATTAAATAACACTGTGTGTTGTGATATGCAATAAAAAGAGACAACCCTAAAAACCAAAATATAAATTTTCTTTGCTGTGTAATTTGTGTCAAGTTTTTGAAACTAGTAACTGACTCTCTGATTTGTACAGGGTTCTTGCTCGGCAGTTTTTACAATCTTTCAGAAATGAAAGTAGGGCTATCAAAGTTTGACCAACATTTTTTTAATTTAAATCATCAAGTTTAATGATATTTACCAGACATTTCAAACTAGAACTGAACTGTATGTCCGTAAATGTCGCTGTCTTTATGAGTACTTACTGTTATTTCACTCTGGTGCTGAACAATGTTTCTATTGTGGACCACACTTCTCCAGCTGCAAATCTCCCCCTTTTTCTTCTTCTTCATACTCCTCTCAACATGCTACCTTCTAATAAACACATGCTCTTAAATGTTCACACATAGAGTTTCACACAAAAATCAATTTATTTACAAGTGATGATAGTTTATTTATTTCATCTTTTTTTGGTTTTCTGTTTTAAATTTCTTTCCACCTCCATTTATGTTCATGTTTAAAATAAAAACTAAAAGAATACATACAAATCATCATCATCATAAGAAAGAATATTATTCAATTGTTTTCTTTTATATTGAAAGAAATTTTAATTTTTCCAAATTTATATATCTTCCAAAGGTCGTTCAAAAGCTTCATTTTTTTTTTTCATAGAAATCATTTTACTTTAGAGCATTTACAATGATTGTGATGATTTCATTGGCACTCCTTAACAAAAAATTGGATTAAATATTTATCAATTTAATCTGACCGTTTCTTTTCACTTTTGTTTTCTTTTTTTTCTTTTTTGAAGTTGGTGCCCTTGAATTGTTTGTATTAATTTCTGTAGAATTTCCAGTCCATTTAACACACTACATCAATAAACAATAAAAAGGCCATGGAACTTGATGTGAAATGCTAACCCACCAGGAAATAAAAATGGAATTAATTGCACTATTTGTTTGCATAGTAATTTTATTCCTTGTTTTAAAAAAATGCACTTTTAATTCCAAAACTATTTTCTTTGAAATCCTTGTATTATGCCAAGTTCAAGTTTGACTGTCCTTGATAATTCCAGGACCGGCTGGATTAACTCCATGGTCAGATTATCCAATAGGATTAATACTTTGGTCAAATTATCCACTTTGATTAATCATTTGGTCAGATTATCGGATGCTTATAGGTCATGGTAATTTAGTAACAATAATTTGTAAAAATTTTCTGAGCCACGTAATTAAGCGGCTACTTATTTCTTAAATACTATAAATTAATTAGAAAGCAATCAAATAGTTTAATGCTACAAATAGAACTCGAAATACTACTCGAGGAAAAGGTCTACAAATGAAACTAAAAGTTTCTTATTTATGTTATTATTATTATTATTATTATTATCATTAAATAAAATTATTATTAAATCAAATCGGGTAATTTAAATTAAAAAATTTTTTTTTTTTAATTGTCTCCACCATTAATATTTATATTTTGACTACATTTTCAAACAATGTGTTTTTTGTCCTTAAGATTCATTCAGATAACGAAGAAAAGCATCGCCTGAAGGAGGACTGGTAATACATCGGCTGTAACAGAGTCAAAATACAAATATTAACTAGAAGGACAATAGCAAAAGGGAATTTCTGGTCTGTTAAAAGCATCATTTAAATATGACTAATATGTTTTAGAAAGCCATATCTATGCATATATTGAAAACAGAATAATTTTTTTTTTCTTTTAAAAGGACAATAGTAATGTAATAAATCTTCATCCCAAAAATTCAGATTTAAAAAAAAAATTCTGATAACTTGAAATTTTCATCTCGATAATTTAAATTTCAAATGTATGGTGAAACAAACTTGTTTATGATATTGCATAGTTTCCCAAATTAAAGAAGCTCTAAAAATTAAACTCATGGTGTCGCAATGCTAAATTAGTAAGTGTTTTTGTGCTGCTGTAGTCGAAATCAGTAAATGCAAAAGTTCTTTTCATTTATCATTCCCGGATTATCATTAAAACGGCTTACTGTTATTTAAATCGATAATACAAAATAATATTTTGAAATACTGTATATATAGTACAGACGAAAGACCAAAAGATGCCTAATTTGCATAACTACTTTTTAAACAGTTCATAATCAATTAATGTTTGGTGTTATTCATTTGTAATTTTATTGTCCTATTTTTACTATATATATATGTATATATATATATATGCAATAGTTTCGTCGATATTAACAGTAATTAAAGTGATTTAATTTTAAAAAAAAAGGATAAATTACTAAAAACTTTTTAAAATTTTTGTTTATTAATTTTCAAGGGAGGTAATTTAAATTAAACTAACATCACTGGCTAGAAAAAAGATGTACCAACAAAGCATAAGCAAGAAGAGTTCATAGAGAGGAGAGAGTGATTGCTTGCTTTCTCTTCCCTCCCTCCCATTAGCTATGCCACCAGTTAGCAAACTTTGCAAAGCGATAATGAGCTAGCCTATTATAAAGCAAACAACATGGCTAAAACCTATAATGTTATCAAGTAAATGATTTTTAAATCCTTGTTGGTTATTGAAAAACACCGAAATTCTAAATTTTATTGCCAAAAAATTAGACTATTTAAAAAGGTGTTATTTCATGGCGGTGTAATTGCAAAGAAGCTCCTAAATATCTTAAAACCTGATTTAAAAGAATACAAATTCAAAGCCAAAAATTTAGATTACTTTAAACAGTTTTTATAATTTCTTAGATGAAAAATTTGTTGCAATCTGATGTCCTCATTTGTGTTGTTTGAAATGTTCTGACTATACTAAGATGAGGTCATCATTTTGATTGTAGATAAAGTGAAGTATACTTTAACGAAAAAGAATGATTAATTTCCACAATTTTTATCTTCGTATCAGAAGATAAAACTTGGTATTTAAAACATGTTTTTCTTTACATTATTTTTCTTGCGATTTTCAACTTACTATGGTTGTTATGATACTGCTATTTTAACTTTGATACGATACCGTTATTTTAACTTTGATACGATACCGTTATTTTAACTTTGATACGATACGGTTATTTTAACTTTGATACGATACGGTTATTTTAACTTTGATACGATACCGTTATTTTAACTTTGATACGATACGGTTATTTTAACTTTGATACGATACGGTTATTTTAACTTTGATACGATACCGTTATTTTAACTTTGATACGATACCGTTATTTTAACTTTGATACGATACCGTTATTTTAACTTTGATACGATACCGCTATTTTAACTTTGATACAATACTGCTATTTTAACTTTAATACGATACCGTTATTTTAACTTTGATACGATACTGCTATTTTAACTTTGATACTACTTTTGGTACTATAGAAAACATCTTATAACACCACTGGTAAATGCCATCTAACGGCTACTGAACAGTTTCATCATACCCAATTTCACTCTCAAGGCTTAGGTTGACTCTTGGCTGACGGTTTTCAGTCACATATGCAATATATACATACACATGCACACAATTATGTAAGTCACAAACCTTTAAACCAGGCAGAAAATGAGGGAGAATATAGAAAGAAGAACAATTAGAAAAGTTATAGGAACACAATTAGTTCAAAGATCCGGTCAGGAGAGATGGAGGAGAGATAAAAGTACTGAATGGATAACCAGAAGAAACAAGTACAAAACACAAATAAAAGAAAATTTAAAGAGCAAAATATTGATCAATGCAAAATCAATATTTTAAAAAATTTCATAATTTTATACGGCTTCAGTATCGAGTGTATAAATAATGTATATATTGTATTGTTTTAAAAGACATGATATCAGAAAATATTGAAGTATCGCTACTTTTGACAATCTTAACACTTCCACACATCTTTATATTCTTATTAATAATTTATGGGCTTTTAACGAAATAATTCTGTGTAAATTTATGTTCTAAAACTTTGATCTGTTTTTGATGAAAGGTGTTTCATAAGGTTGTCACTTTCTGAGAATTTATGTTAGGAATTAGTGAGGATATAAAAACAATCATATTATCCTGAAAACTTATATTTTCAAGTTTCTGTACAAAATAAATTAACACAAGTCAAAAATCTAACGTTCTTCAATAAACTTTTTACAAATATTCAATATGTACACCCTTGGTTACATGGCATACATCTAAATGGTAATTCTTTTTGTCACATATGTTAACTAACATATCCTGTGATTATTACTAACACAACAAACCTGACAAGCTGAGCTTTGAAATGGTACCAGTTTCATCTTCCTACCATTTGTATTTTATTATATACAGTGGAACTCCTCTATAGTAGACTTCATCTATAATGAAAACTCCTTTATTGTAGACTTCCTCTATAGTGAAAACTCATCTATAGTGGACTTTTTTTAATTTTAATTCTAACGACTATGTTTATTCCAAAAAATAAAACAAAAGCGTTCCTTTCTATAGTACTGCACATCTAAAACCAAGAATAAATTTAAGGCTCCCAAAATTCATACTATAATTGTTTGCAAGGACCCGTGGCGTTACAAATAAAGTATTAAGTAAAAATTCAGTTTTAAGTGACACTTTTCTGCAATTGCGAATTACTTAGGACTTCTGCCCAGTCATTGCTAACAGAACGAGAGCATGTTACCCCTGTGGATTAAATAAGGAGTTCCGTGCGGATTCCCGAGTTCTACAGGATGCCCCTGAGGAGGGTCGGGGGTTGCATCGGCCGGGACGTTGTGAAAATAACACTCAAGATGAGAACAGTAGTCCGAATAATCCAAAACATTCCAGGAGTAAATTGTTTAAATTCTACTCCTCTATAGTGACCAAAATATTGGTTGCTATAGAGGAGTTCTACTGTATTTTTAATATTTTTATTTTTTTGTCTCATGCTGAGGTTAGACGTTTTGTGAATGACTTCCAACTTCTGTCTGTTGCCATTTCGCATGTTCCACCCTGCTAGGATCAGATTGCCATCAACTGATTTCCCCCTATGTCAAGGGCCTACCATGTGACTCTGGGCCATCAACATGTGGGAGACAGACACTTTGGAGTGTTTCAGATGACTGATAGCAAGTAACATGACCGTACCAGTTGAGACTTCATTGTGCAATGCAATTTCTCATGGAAGCATTTACAGTTAAACCAGTAATTTTCTCCATCTGATGCGCTGTAGCCAGGTTCCTCTCATTTTGTCATCAACCACGTCTCGCAGACATAAGAGTACAGGTCAGATATCTGTGTTGTACACTGCCTCTCTTGCATATAATGGGATATCTGCATTTTGTAAAATTGTCAACAGCTGCCTGAAAACTCTCCCTGTAGAAGATGTAGTTCTTGAGATATAAGTTCTTCAAAAGTGACAATTTTATGAAATACCCTGTATTAATTACTTTTTAAATTATCTTTTTTTTTAAGTCTATAAAACATTTTAACTATTCCGAATAAGAAGTGGCCATGAATTTTACTTAATACATTTCAGAGTAACATTTTGTTTCTATGATACAACAGTGGTGTACGTAAACATGTATATTTTTAAACTTTAGTTTTAGCCAGAAATTACTTTATATTCAGCAGTTTAAAGGCTTCACAATTATTCTTGAATAAGAAAAGTCACAATAATATAGTCAGCTTTTGTAATGTATTATCAAAATCAAAAAAACTAACATTTCACATTTAAAAATTCAAAAGTAATTTTGAAGCTTTTAAACTACCGAATAGAAAATAATCTCTATTTATAAATTTGATCAGTTTATCGCACTGATATTTTTATATACAAAATAGAAGAAATTCTGCTTCCTAATATATTGAGCCTGTCTATGCAATTGATGTATCTATAGCTAACTAATTTGCATATTGATTTGAACAATAACATCTCATTATTGTTGTGTTGTGGGTGTCACAATGGCTAAGTAGTTAACTACACTGACTGGAACCCTGAGTGTGCCAAGTTCGAGTCCAGTTCTTTCCTCAGAAACACTTTCATCAAACCCACACATGACCTTGTGTCTAACCTCCTGGAGAGGAGGTAAATAAAATAGCATCTCATTAATTCACTATTAGTTATTATTTTTTTTTATAATTCAATGACTTTTCATTTTATTACACAAAATTCTATTAAGCATATTTTTTAGATCTGGATAGAAAATGAGCATTTTGGGTGAAAAGAGTTGTAATGATCCTGTTCAAAATTGTACATTAGAATTTAAACGAAGTAGCCCTTCCAAGAAAACATACACCTACACACTCCCTGTAGAAAAGCAAACGAGCCAGTGAGTATCCCCCCACATTAATTTCATTACAAAATTAAATTCCACCATAATGTATTTCGGTTCATTTGTATATCAGTTAGCCATTTCATTCTTTCGTTATATTGTAAAATATAACCAAAGCCACCCGACCCCCCCCCCTCTAAAAATGTGCATACACCCCAGCAGCAAAGCAAAGAAATCAGTGAGTACACCCCCTTTCTCCTGAAGTAGCTTTTCTTTTTTTATAGTGGATAAAGGCTTAGCATTTTTGGTGAAAATAGTCAGAAAGACTATTATGGGAAGAAAGTGTAGCATCTGTTTTATCCTCGATTAGTAAAGAAGTCCTAGACTGAGGAATTTTTAATTTTTGTCCCAATTCAGATTGCCTCTTTTTGGGGAGTTGGATTTTCCCCACATTAAAGACTGATCTCGTGTGTAACTCTGCACTTGTGGGGAGGTAAGTAAATAGAGACTATTCTGGAATTGTGTCCTGTTCGACATTGTATAATATCCCCCAACAAAGAAAACAAACCCACCCTGCGATAAAGCAAATGAGTCAGTACTTTCATTAAAAAAATGAATTTCACCATAATGCATTTTGGTGCATTCATATACCAGTCAGCCATTTTGTTCTTTTTGTTATATAATGAATTAAAATCAAAGCCACCAAACACAAGAAACACACACACCATGTTAAAGCAAATAAGTATGTAAATACAATCAACAAGCAATTTATATTTGTCATCAGTTAGAAACTTGGTACTTGGTTGTAATTTTTCAATTTTACAAATAATCTTATGTTAATAATATTCATAATTAGTTATTTGTAAATAGCAGTTTAATTCAATATTTCAATGCATTTTCATGTTTTTTCTTCTTTTTTGTTTTTAGAGTTAACAGCATTTGATCAAAATAATAATAAGTTAAAATAAGATCTTTTGGTGCAAAATTTTGCCTGGTATCAAATTTTAAAACTTGGTGGTATTGGTTGTATTTACCAGATGACTAGAAAACGTCATTCCCATTGTCATTTAGAAGCAAGACAATATTAAAGAAATTCATTTTGCTGCAAGTGTTGTAGTGTTGGCATGTCTGTAAAACGTGTATTTCATGTTTATAATCTTCAGTAGGAAAAGGGCTTGATGATATTTTCTACCTCAAGTATTAGGACATAGAACACAGGCTGAATGACAAAGTCTCTTCAAATGAAATAAATCAGTTTACATGATGTAATCCTTATGCCATACATGAAGAGGGGGAGGGGGCTCTCTTTGGTTTAGTCTACCAGCCCATTTGGCATAATGGTTAGTGTTCACTAATGGGCTGGGAGACCGGGAGTTCAATCCTCAGTCGAGTCATACCAAAGACTCAAAAAATGGTACTTGATGCCTCGTTGCTAAACACTCAGTATTATAAGGTGAGGATCAAGGGTAAGTGGAGCAATGCAGAAAAAAGAAGATACACCCTCCCCTACATCTCGGTCTGGTAACCAATGAAAAGGGAGCCTTCAGGTCACCCTCAACCGGTTGATTCATTTATTTATTATTTAGGTACCAGGAGGCACTATCTTTGGGTTAGTTTGACTCTTAGATTGATTAGTATTGACACTAGAAGTGTGTGTTGTTAGAGATGAGTCTTGTGTTAGTTTTTCAGGGTGGACGACTATGGACTCTCTAATAGTTGAGGGACCCAGCACCTTTTTAATGGTCAGGATTATTTGCAAAAAATTCCTGCCTCTTCGTCACTCACCCCCCCCCCCTCCATTTTTGGAAGGTGCAAGAAGAGACGAGGCCAATAAATGTCAAGAACCACTATAAAGTTGTTGGTGTATTGAATACCGGCATGAACTATGAAATTGGCAAGACAAGTTCAAATTCCCTTGGATTTATTACAGTAACTTATACGCACAAATGCTGTTGTGAAATGTATTGTTGCATAGTCTCTCAATTGGGGGGGCTACGGTCGTTCTATCGCTCTGTCAGGAGCAACGCTGTAATCTCAGCCTGCAGTTAAAACTCTTAATCATGCCCATAAGAAAGAAGACTATGATGACAATAATTTATTTATATATTGTATTTAACTATTGGATTCAATTAAGTGTTGTTCCTGGCTATCTACTGAGAGAGGGGGGGCATCTATCTATTTACATGATGTCTAGTCTTACTTAGTTCTAAAACATAACTGATTTAAATCTATATCTTAAACCATTTGGCAGTACATTTTATCAGCCAATAAAAAAAGTACTTTTCCATATGGACTCAACTGACCTTTAAATTAAATGACTGTCATTTAAACAAACTAGTATCCGACGACTCGATTACTTAGCACTGAATCGCCCAAGCATATTATAGCTAACTTAATATATTACCATATAGTAAGTACACATCTCCCAATTACATAATAATTTCCATTCAATGAACTGTTTACAATAAGTTTTGGCATCAAATAACATAAAATGCTGTAAAATAGGGGGAAAAAATTTAATATTTTTTCATATAAAATGCATGTCTTCTAATTTCAAATGTTAAAGAAACAAAAATTGCAATTCATGCTAAATTCTTAAGTGGTTTTAAGTCTTCTTCATATTTTCTCTTTTTTTTTTTTTTAATTATATAATAACTAGTGTACACCCTCCATCAAAAATGATGCTTTGCCAGTGTTCGCACTCATTATTTATCAAGATATATCACTAAAATATTCATATAAAATCATAAGTCAATAATTCAATTTTTTATATATAAATTATCATTTCTGATGACCTAAAGATAAAAAATATCCACTGTTGACTTTTTATTATGGAGTGGGGGATTTCTTTCCAAATTCTTTTCAGGTGGGGGCAAGTCTGAGGTTGTCTGACTTGCTATTTGTTTTCTCACTTCCCCTTACCACTTGAAATGTTTTTTGTTCCTAAAATAGAACTATATATGTTACAGTAAAATGAAAACAATCATTGAATTAGAAAACAATAAAAACGAATATTTAATTAATGATTTTTTTTTTTTTTTCAAAGCAATTAATCTTATGATGTTGATCGCATACACACGATCAGTATATTAGAAAGCTATTTTGTATTATTCAGACTACTAGTCCTATTCTCATCTTGCTTTTTATTTTCACAACAATTTGGCCGATGTAACCTCTCACTTTCTTCAGGTGCATCTCTTCGAACTCTCTAATCTTTACGGAATTTCAAACCGAACCCTTTATTTAAAGGATTCAGTTAGCAATTTTGTATAGATGCACGAGTCTGAAAAAATACATCCGAAGAAGGTCAGAAACTTGTGAATAATCTAAATTCTGAATCCTCATCTTAAAAATTCCCGAAACATGATAAAAATCTATTGGTCTTGTGAATATGAATTTGGCATTTTAATCTCACTGTTAGTGCAATGAATGACCCAGCTTTATAAATATACAGATGATAGAAATCTTTCCTCATTGATTAAACATTGCTTATGTTTTATGCCAGGTAAATGTTGTAATGTATTCATTTTCAGTTTTAATTGTAATTTATGAAACTAAGTCAAACTTACACATGGTTAATATAAGTAACTTTCTTTTTTCCCTTTAAAACTAATTATTAATATTTATTTTGAGTGATTCCTAAGATGTAGAAATAGCATCTTTACAATTTGATTGTCTGAAATTTTGACTATTCGATCATGGAGATGCATGAATGGTGTAGTGAATGCAGTTGTAGACTAATGGAATCGGCTAGGCCGAATTAAAATCCTATCACATCTGTTTTGATCATTTGCACACTAAAAGGTATAAATCCACAATTCCATCTGCCTCCAATAGGTAAAATAGCAACTAGTGTTCAATCAGTCGTATAGTTGGGTTGATATGCCGTTAACCAAGAAAACTAAATAGTACACCAATTTCATTAATCTATTAGTGTCCATTTTTTTCTTTAATTTATTACCCAAAATCTTTTATAAATAAAATATTATTTGGTACTAAAATTACTTTAAACGATTTACTTGACTTTATATGATAGTTAGAGCATTTCATTTATACTATATATAAATGTGGGTTGGTTATAAAGACTACTTATCAAAATATTTTTTTTTATTAACTAATAAATTAAATTGATTGTATCCTTCCACTCTAGATTTTCGTTCGCAGTATACTTTAAACTGTGGCATTAGTGTTGCCAATATACATAAGATAATAGGTGTAATATTTGAAAGACAATCCCATCTTTATGACTAACTATAGATGTCTCTGAAAAATACTGATGTTGCTGAAATAGGGTTAATTATTTTTCTGGTTTAAAAAAAAAAGGATCATTGTGCACTAATGGGTTTATACTGACAGCTAAAAGATAATGAAACTTATTTAAAAACCAACATGCTTCTTTCCCGCCCCTCCTCAAAATGCAAAAGTTTTACCATGAGCATTAAAAATTTAAAAAATCTTTTTTCAAATTTGTTTTATATTAAAACAATTATCGTTTTTTTGTTTTTACTTGGTGATTTAAATTGAGAGAAAATACTATTCTTTATATTTAATATATATTAAAAAAGAAAATGAAAATTTATATTCATTCAAGTAATCTTTTATCTCATTTCTTAATTTATCATAGTGGCTCAGCAGTTTAAGTTCCATTTTTTTAAATCAAGATAGGCTTTGCTACAAGACTCTTATAGATCCTAGTCCTAGTGTCCATTCCTTAAACCAAGGGCAGTAACCCATATGACATTAACAATCAATACCCTAATTTGAGAGCTTTATGGAATATGGGGTTGCTTGTTTGTTACTTCCAGGTCCATTCTGACCCTAGAGGGATAGTACTTGTCAGCACACCATCTATGGATGAAATAGAATTAGTCCTTGGTATATGCATACATTTACATCAAAATAACCACTTAAAGCAAACCCCATGAATAAATATTTGAAGATATTAAGAACTAGAAGCATAAAATCTTTTACCAAAATGACTGGATTCGGCATTACATAATCTGAAATGAGTTGATATGCTTTGAAACAAAGAAAGTAAATTTATTTAAACAAATTATTATAAATTTTTTTTCTTGCTCTTCAACTTATTAAAATTATTTTTGTCACACGAAATTTGAATAGGAAAAACTTCAATAATGAATCTTTAAAAAACAAACAAACCTCAAAACATCACTAATGTGAGCTGGAAGATATTTCTAAAAACCTTTCTTATGATCCTATTTGGTTAAGGCTTTATTTATTGTCACTTAGTTATGTACAAACTCACCTTTCATTGTTTACACACTAAACCCTATACTACTGGCTATGTTCTATTTTATATAACAATGAAGACATGTATATAATGTATGTATTTATATATTTGCAATATGATGCTTTTATAATATTAATATTGAATGGTTGCTATTTTATGACTGGGCATAACACATGAATAATATTTCTATCACTTTGGCTCAAGAGAAAAGCTTCACTGTGTTAATACGGTAATCTAATAAGAAGCTTAAAATATTCTGATTCTTTTAAAATTAAAGAAAATTTGAACCATTCCTGTACACCTTTCAGTTATGTTTAAAAGACTATTAAATATTTTAAGGCATACTTATTGTATAAAGTGAATATTATGTTTCATTCTTCTTCAAGGTGAACGATTTTTACATTTTTGTATTTGTAGCTGGAGGAGTTTCTCACATTTTCTCCTGGCCAAAACATTTTTTCTTGTTTTCATAATTTTTTAAAATTCTTTTATTTAAGTTGAGAAATTTTAGTTTTTCTCTGAAACACACACACATACACACATTACTGTTTTATATTATATATTTATACTATTAAATGATATATGTATATTTGTTTCAGTATTTACTTCAACAGTGCTCAATACATGAGTAGAGCTTGTAGTATGAAAATAGACATATAGCAAGCAAGCTACGCAGAAACTTTTGTGTTTCGCTCTAAGGAACCGATCAGTCTGACAGCTAACCTACTACCAGTTAGTCTGATGAGCTCCTTGGAGGGAAATAAGTTTCTTTATAGCATGCTTGCCATAAATATATTTTTATGCTACTATATATATATATATATATATATATATATATATATTTCAAATAACACTCAATGGAGAGTTACATAATGTTTTAGTCACTTTTTCAAACTGTCGACTGAAGAACAGTTACGCTTCATATTTTTTAGCCCAAGAGGCTAGATTTTTAATGTTTCTGTAAAACCGCAGGTATCGATGGACGATCGAACTAATGTATAGTATTATTTGAAATACAAATTTATGCTCTTACATAAGTAATTGAGCACTCTGGTCATTTCTCCTATATACAAACACAACATTATACTAATATATATATATTATATATATATATATATATTATATATATATATTATATATATATATATATAATATACACACACACTTTCTCATGAATTGCTACCAAAATATGACATTTAAATTATTTGTACTCGAAACCATTTCTCTAAAATGACAGTAAACTACTTTTAAAAAGTGCAGTTTCTTGTAAATTATCAGTAAATTTAAAATACTAAGCTAAGAAATGTATAGCGAAACGTAAAACAAAAAAATGAAAAACAAAAAGCTTTCACAAAAAAGAAAATTTTAAAAAAAAAAACAAAAACCTTCTGGTTACTTAACTGAACTGTGTTCTATCTTTTGTACATTTTGTGAATTTATTCTTTATTTTTTGACAAATAAAAGGCAATTTGTATCTTATATTCATTCGTGAATTACTATACATTATTTTACCCTTAATGGGTATCAGAATAAGGTTTTCTTTTTCTATGTTTGTGTATTTTATTTATTTTCTTTAAGCAAAAATAACCCATCAGTTGTTTGAGTGTGTTCCCCTGACTTGTCTTGCTTCTCCAGGTAGTTATACCCACGAAACTCTGCCATGATAATGCTGCACCTCAAAGTGAGATATTTGGTTTAGAAATGTTTTGTCAAATATCTGTCGGCGGGATGATTTAACTGATTGCACTCAGGTGAAGTAAACAGGATATTACGTCCAGGTGGTTATAGCAAGACAGAAATGCCACCTGTGTAGGCAGAAGAATAACATCCAAGAGCTACATCGAAACTAAGGAGCCACCTTGATAAACAGAAAGATCACGTCCTGTAACTGAAAGAATTACATTCATTAGCTAAATAAACAACATGAAGATAGGCAAGGGTGCAGGAAGTTGCGTAGGTGACATGCTGGAAGAGATGCGACAGTTTGAGAATGTGTGGATGTCCAAAAATGTTATATTAACTGGTTCTATTTATTTCTTTTATTTTATATGGCAAAAAGCAGTTGGCTAGAAGAATCTGAGATTTCAAATCCCACCAATTCCTGTTTGAGCACTCCAAACCCCTCATTTTGCTCCTTAATTGCGACTTGAACAATAAAAGTACATAATTATATTTTTATACGCAATCATTCTTTTAAGCACACCAGTAATATATCACAGTTTTTTTTTTCTTTGGTAAGAAAAGTTAACTTTATTATTAGTAAAATGTAAGTAAACACCAATTTTCAGTTTCTCTATCGAGAATTGCAGTTGCTGTTATATTATTACTGAATTAAGTGTAAGATTCTTGACAACAGTGCCTGAGATTTGTGTGATGGATGCCCATAGCTTACTTTGGAACGCTGATCACCTTGTGATAATGGTTGATATCACCCTAAATTTTCGACCCAAAGCTGAAGAACCATTACTCAAAATTACAAGGTATTACAAACGGACTGATTGGGACTCCATCAGAAACGCTCCATGGAGTAAAACCTTTTCTCTCCTTGCTGAACAGTGCACAAATGAGGTAACTGAATCGGTCAAAGTATGCTAAGAAGCACATGTCCACACACTGAAATTATTTAGCATGCCCAATAGTTCACTTCAATCTGTGGAGCTGCTACTGAGCAGAGGCAGCAAGCATTCCGCCGATCCAACTGCCATAAGTCAACTACAAATAAACAAACATTTATAGCATCAAGAAATCATTGTAAGAATGTAATAGCTGCAGCTAAGAGTATGTATACCGAGATGACCAGAAAACGCATTGAGTCGTAGAAATTAATAATTCGTTATTTCTGGAAAATATAGAATAATGTAGTTTACAATGGGCAATCGACAATACCCCGCAATTCAACGACCATGATGTCACTTGCACGGCAACTGATAAGGCTGAATTGCTTGCCCAGCAGATCATTCCCTCCCAAATTTCCCACTGCAGACAGAAGCTATACTTGATGATCTGATCATCACCCCTTCCAATGTCCAGGATATCATAAAAAACCTTGACACCTCCAAAGCATATGGGTCTGATCTTATCCATGTTATAGTAATAAAGAAATGCTCTGCTGAGCTGGCTTCCGTTCTCTCCAAATTCTACAACAAATGCCTTGCTGAATATTGTTTCCCTGATAGCTGGAAAATTGCCTCTGTAGTACCAGTGCTCAAGAATTCTGGTGAAAGAACTGACCCGCAAAATTATCGCCCCCATCAGTCTCCTCCCCTCTTCACTAAAATATTTGTATCATTTATCGATCTTACGATAGTCTGCCACCTTGTAAATGCTAAACTTCTTTCTGACCAACAGTATGGATTTAGGTAAGCTTATTCTACTGTGGATATCCTAACGGTCACCTCTGAACGCATATAACACACCGGATAAGGCAGATGAAGCTAGCGCCATAGCACTTGATATATCCAAAGCCTTTGACAAGCTCTGGTATGAAGGTCTGCTCATGAAAATTAATTCATATGGTATTACTAGACGAATATTTAATATAATCAGATCCTTCTTAGCCCCCCAAAAAGATCTAGGTTGCCTCGATGGCCGTACATCTAAACAACATGACATTAATGCGGGTGTGCCTCAGGGATTCATCTTGGACCTTTATTATTCCTGATTTTCATTAACGACCTCCCTGATGCAATTGTGTCTGAGATGGGTATATTTGCTGATGGCACTACACTCTATTTTCGACATGGCAAAAAGAACGCACACACAAACAAGGCAATGGCTGAATGAAAATGACCTTCAGTCTGTAGTGAAGTGGGACCATAAATGGATGGTAACATTTAATGCTACTAAGACAAAGCTTTTTTCCTTTAACAACTATAAGAAACCTTTTCAACCATCGATTGCCATGACCAATAACCTCCTACCTGAGCGTCCATCATTTAAACTCCTTGACCTAACATTCACAGGTAACATGAATTGGAACAAATACATAGAAACGACCAAGACTGCTGCAAGGAAAGTGGGCTCCCTCTACCATGCTAGACAACTTCTCACACCTACCAGTATTCTATATCTCTACAAAGCCATTCATTTGCTGATCGAATGGAGTATTGTTGTCACATCTGGGCTGGTGCATCAACTACTAGTCTCTCCATCTTAGACAAGGTCTAAAAAAAGAGTCTCTAATCTGATAGGACCCGCACTATCCACCAAGTTCCAGTCCCTGTCCCATGGCCGAAATGTTGCATCCTTATGCTTGTTGGAAGTACTTCAATGGAATGTGCTCCAATGAACTTGCTACACTGGTTCCCTTCTCGTTGTAAATACTCTCAACAAACCAAACAATCAGCAAAATCTCACCCATTCATTGTGAAGGTCCCCAGATGCCGGAAGGCTTTCTATTTTAGTAGCTTCTTTCCTCATTTCCTCAAACTGCTAACCTTTGGAATTCCCTCTCTGTTCCCTGTTTTCCTGACTGTACCAATATGCAGAAGCTTAAATATAATGTGAACAAACATCTTGCTGCACAACTTCCCATTTAGGATGCCTCTATACATATGGCCCCTAATTCACAGTAGCCCTTACATCTCAGTGGCAGTGTGCCTTGCTTGGGGTGAATATTAAGTAAATAAAAAGAAGATTAATAAAATTAACTGCTTCTCAAGTTTTAGAAACATTGTTATGGCTCAGTGGCATAATCGTTAGAGTGACCGCTAATGGACTAGGAGATCGGGGTTCAATACTCTGTCGATTTATACTAAAGACTCAAAAAATGGTACTTACTGCGTCCTTGCTAAATACTCAGGATTACAAGGTGAGAATCAATGCTATGCAGAGCAATCCAGAGGAAAGGAGTGGCATTCTTCTCTTCATCAAGGTGTAGTAGCAAATGAAAAGCGATCCTTCAGGTCGCCTTTAATTACGATTGATCCATTTATTTATATTAGAATTTTCATAATAAAGGGTGTATGTGCATGATTGGCCCAATAAATATGCTAGCTGGCTCTGTAATTGGCTATGTTGCATTCAAATCCTAGCATGTCTTATTACATACTAATAACATTGGGGGAAATGTATCAAGCCACAATTTCTTTCCCCATGGGTAAAATAGCAACATATGTTCATCTTTTTTTCTTAATGTACTAATGAGTGGCCACTTATCAAGGCCAAAACGCCACTCGAGGAAATGGGTCAATGAGTTTGTCAAGCACACAGGGAAACAACACTATGAGGATTTGTAACAATGGTTGAAACTGGGCAGAATTTGATTATTTAAGAGGATGGCTCAACAAAATTTGTTTAGATTGCACTTGAAAACGATCATGTTATAGTCAGCTGGGAAGCAGCCCTGCGGTATTGTGTTTCACAGACAGGTAGTTCTTGGAAATAAACTTTGCTCATGGAAGTTCCACTTAGTTTTAGGTACACAGAGGAATAAAAGAAAATTATTTACAGTTATTGTAGCTAAACAAGTTTTTGTTGTGAATGTTTAACAGGGGGAATCATAGATTGGAGATTAGTCAAGCATGAAAATAATGATAGAGTATTGATTTACTCCTCTCCAGGAGTTAGGCACAAGGCCAGTTTTTATCCTACTCTCACAAGTAAGATGTGACCCAAGGTCGGGTCGGGAAAGTGGGATTTGAAAAGCCAGCGCCCAAGAGGTGAGCACTCTGGCCATTTAAAAATTGCCTGGGCAGCCCCGTCGGCATTCCCCGGTAGGGGCGCCTCAGACAGTAAGCAATAAACTTACTCCTCCCCAAAGAGGGGAGGCAAAGCCTGGGAGGGTGGACATCCTAGAACTGCACAGGACAGACCCATAGACCGGCGTAAATCAAATCCCGAAGGCCAAGACAATACCAGTCTATGGGGTGCAGTATCCATCGGAACAGATACTACACTTTGATCTTAGCCAAAAGGACTAATGATAGAGTAGAGAAAGACTAGTAACCTCTCTCCTGTGAGAAAGAGGCTGTAGGGAAGAAAAGAGGACATCCCCCACTAGATTTCGAAGTTGGTTTTGTACTCTATTAAAGCAGGAAAGGATACTCTGAGCGGCACCTCCCCAGATGTGGCAACATTACTCCACCTTAGGACGTATTGGACTCTTATACAGGTAGAGGATTGCGTCAGGAGTGAGATACTTTTTGGAGCGGTAAAATGATCCAACTATTTTCCCAGCGACCGTAGCAACACATTTGACGTAAGTCTTTTATTTCAAGTCCAGGGTGAAGATCAGCCCTAAAAGCTTACCAAAGAGAGACATTCATTTCAATTGGGGCAAAGTGAGGTTCTGAGCGTCATGGTAAAATGAGAGAAGCTTGGTTTTAGGTATATTAAAAGTAAGCAGCAACATTATTCCCCATTGCACGACGTGCTCCAGGTCAGAAGAGAGAGAATCAGAGAGATCTTGGTCATTAATGCTCTTCAAAGTGTTGCCATAGATGATTGTGTCATCTGCATAAGTGTCAATGAATGATCTTAGAATGGGATTTGAGAGATCATTGATGAAGATCAGAAAGACGGTTGGGCTCAAAATGGATCCTCGAGGGACGCCAGCTTTGATACTATGTGCTTCAGACTTGCCCATCAACGACCACTTTTATAAACTTGTCAGAGAGAAATTATTTGATTATTGAGAGAACATTTCTATAGCTCGCAAGCTTGTGAAGTAAACCTTTGTGCCAAACCATATCAAAGTGCTTTGATATGTCAAGAGCTATTGCTCTCTAAACAAAGCCTCCCCCTCAATAGATTCACTGATCCTATGTGATAGTACAGTCAGCACATCAGCTGTTGATCTTGAATTTCTTGTCACATAATAGATTGTTTTTGCTTAGGTGGTTGACAATTTCTTGATTTATCACAGATTCAAGCAACTTACTCATAAAGCACAGAAGACTAATTGGTCTGTATTAAGATGCAGAAGACCAATCTTCAATATTTTTAAATACTGGGCAAATTGATTAAGTTTTCCAAGGTAACGGGAAGCATTTCTCTTTTAAGCAACGATTGAACAGCTTTGTAAGAATAGAAGCTAGTTCCCGGTGAAGCTTTTTAAGCAGTATAATTGAAATGCTGTCATCAAGGTTCTAAATAAGTTTGGCAACATTCTGGACAGATAAATAGGGAGTTCGCTCAGAGTGTCTACAGTCATCGAGGAAATTCAGAAGGTAGGCGGCCCTGATCACAAAGGGTGGCATTTGATGCGAGATAGCTGCATGCAACCTGGCTGATGTTAACCATTTAAACCAAACTACATGGATGGCAGTCATGAGACAGAGTCCAAGACACTCACAGCACCCTAAATACCAAAACTGGATGAAAAAAGAAATATATAGGGTGTTCAAATAAATTTGACACTTTTTGGAAAGGAAAAGAAAAACGTCATATCTTTGTCAATATTGATGTATTCTCAAAATTACAAGGGGAATATCTTAGAAGATCGTTTGCCAAATACAGTGTACTCAAAGAAATTGTCCTGAACCTGGAGCATATAGCCATCACAGTGTCCTTCGGGAGACGTCTGAACATCAGTTGGATCCTGGTGTTGCAGGCAGTACTTTTGGTATCTTTCTCAACTGCATCCACACATAATAGTCCATCAGGTTCCAATCAGGCAAGTTGAGGGACCCAGATTTGGGGACTGGTGAAGTCATCAAAGTTCTCTGACAGCCATTTCTGGATTTTTGCAGAGGTATGTGACGGAGTTCAGTCCTTCTGCCACACGTATGGTCTTCCTGCAGCTACCCTCTCTACCCAACACTTAACCATAGTGGACAGCAACTCAATATAGCCATCTGAATTGAATCTGAGGCCCTTTTCGAAGATGTGGGGCAGCATGATGTGACTTTTTGCTGGAAGCACACTCAAAGACCATCACAGTTTGAGAGAATTTGGTCTTAATGATCTGTAGGAGATTGTGCAGATTGTAGGCTGGACACCTGTTCTTCTGCGCATTGTGCAACTGGCCCTGGCAGAAGTTCTTCTCATCTGAAAACTTGTATGAGGATTAATGAAGATCTTGTTCAGCGCTTTCTTCATAGTTGCCACTCTGATTCCCACCTCTCTTGCCAAGGTCCACATTGCCTTGCCTGGATCTTGTTGCGGCTTTTCAACAAATTTTGTTGTGCGGACACAGTCAGAACGCCTGCTGCAATCTTTCCTGCTAGCCACTGCTTCCACATATCCATCACAATTCTCCAGCTCACATCTCATGGCATTCAAGGTAACTAAGAACTGAGCTGCAGCTAAAATTCTGGAAGGATTTAAGATCTGGTGAGTGTGAAGCCGATTCAGAATCACACCTCCTACTGATGAGACGATCACCAAAGTGTCCCCACAGCCATTCCAGCAAGTCATTAAAGTGTGGAGAGTTGTCTCATCTAGTTGAAACTGTTGTTCCTCCCTCACAAAACTTCTTTGTCTGCCCCAAAAACTTTTTAACAGCCATGATGTATTGATCAATGCAGAAGTGCACATTTATAGCATATCATTGAATGACGATGAAACCAAGACTGTAGGACTTTCATGACTAAAACTTGGTGGACAAGTCAGGCATAGACTGAGGTTTACTTGTACCAAATATTGTTGGATTGTAGAAAGAAGTGTACATTTTATTAACGACTCCATGGGTGACATTTGTTTTGGGGTCAACCTGTAACGAAAATAATTGAATAGTGTAAAATATAAAAAATAAAAATTTTAAATGTATATATATTATTTCATGTATATACACGTATAATATTATAAGGTGATATAATATATTGTGTATATATTTTCAGTATTTACTTTAACAGTGCTCGATACGTAAGTAGAGCTTAGTAGTATAACAATATATCTATGGTAATTAAGCTATATAGAAGCGTCCATGTTTCATTCCAGCAGGAAATCATCAGGCTAAATTATATATAGTGTGTTAAAATGAAATAAATTCCAGGAGGAAATCCGGGTATGAGAGCTCAATGTAATAAACAAGAATAAAATAAAATATAGTAACGTAATTACATAATCATCGATGATCCACATGGCCGAATATAGGATGGATCGAAAACTTTTTAAAGAAAGTCAGTTTATTTAATATTCCTATTCGAATGTGCTGTGAATATTTATAAACATGAAATTTTCATATAGGAGGTTGCTCTATGACGAGCTTGGTATTTCTTCCTTGAATTTCTGTAAGACGTGGTGCTAAAGGCGCTGATGAAGAGACATTTTGGAGTAGCTTTGTCAATTTTAAAAAATAAAATAAAGTATTTCCAGAATGTTTTGGAAACGACTGTACGCCATACTAGACTTGATGTTTTAATTCCTGGAACAATTCTAATGTTCTAATTCATTAAATCCTCTTTATATATATATATATATATATATATATATATATATATATATGTGTGTATGTATATATATATATGTATGTATATATATATATATGTGTATATATATATTTTTTTTCTCTCAGATCTCAATGACATTCACCCACTTATCTCCGCATACACCCCCCCCCCCACACACACAGATATCTTCGTTCTCCACGAATCTTAACTTTTCTAACTTACTCTTTCCCTCACATTCTTAACATAACAAGCCGGTCAAACATTCTCACTCTTCAAAATATTTCAAATATTTCACACCTATCACAACAAATCTCCCCTCTCCCCCTCCCCCTTTTCAACCACTTCTCTCACACTCTCACCCTTCCACACCTCCCACTCTTAAATCCCTCATTTTTTCAAATCCTCTCTAAAACCGTGACACTTACCTATCCACCAAAATCACAGAGCCTCCCCTCTTTTTCTACCCATCTTCCATTCCTCTGCATACACCCCCCCCACACACACACACATCTTCATTCACCATGACCCCAAACTTTCCAACCTACTTATCCCTCACAGTCTTTGCCACAACCACCTGGTCAAACATTCCACTCTCCTCTTTCCCCACCTCTCCACATTTTCACTTACAACCATCCACAGTATCCCTGCTCACCTTCACCCTTCCACTTTTTTCACTCAGTTTCTTCAACATTTATTTTCATTCCTCGCAACTGACTTCACCAGGTCCGGACGTCGGTCCCTACTGTTTTCCAGTAGTGGCTACTATTTCCTCCCTTCAACCCATCATGTCAACCCTATATGTCCACGTACTTGCATGACATTTTTCTTTATATTATCCTGAAGAAGTCTTACAAATAAAGACGAAACGTTGATGAACACATAAAAACTTCCTTTTTGGTTTTTCCTTTTTCATTTCCTATATATATATATATATATGTATGTGTGTGTGTGTATGTATATGTGTGTGTGTGTGTATGTATATGTGTGTGTATGTATGTATGTATGTGTGTGTATATATATATGTAGATATGTGTGTGTGCGTGTGTATATATGCCTGTGTATGTGTATATATATGACATGGTCTCTGATCTTCGATGTCTGTTGTCTGTTTTCAAATCTTTCCTTTTCTTATGTCTCTCTCTACCCCAAGATATTTCCAAGTGGCAGTGGCAGTTTTTGGGGTTGGTGATTCTTTACATGCTGACCTGATTTCTTGAGAGACATTGAATACACTCCCTGCTTTTTTACAATTTCCCAATTTCTCTCCCTATATATATGGCTTTTTCTTCCATCTCTATATTGCCTTCCGTCATAAATCATGTAATCTCCCCCTATAAAATTATAGATTAAATATGCTTCAAATTTCCCCCTTTCTCTAAATATGTATTAAATATGTTCTCTCTCTCTCTCTCTCTCTCTCTCTCTCTCTCTACTTATATTTGAATTGTCGAGTGTGAATTTCTCTTCTCTCATTTTAAAAAATGTAATCATCTCACTTGGATGCTTGACAATACCACAAGGTTGAAATGAATTATTGCATCGATGATTATGTAATTTCGTGTTACTATATTTTATTTTATATATATATATATATATATATATTAAAGCTACTCTTAGTAAATGCAATTTACTTAGTTCAGCTGACCTCAGAGTAAGATTAAATCTGCATTGACTGTCACTGCCCATGTGACTGAAAGCGTAGGTGACATGCGGGGAGCCGTTCATCTGATGACCGAACCAGGTGAGAGGTTGGGTGTAGTTTTAGCTGAGGGCACTACCTACAATTAGTCTGGCAGGAAACAGACAATGTAAAAGCGTTATAGGAAATGACATGTTTCTTTGCTTTTCTTGGAAATCTATCTTTCCTTTCACCCACAAACTGCAATATGTAAAAAAAATATATAAATGCATTCACTTGTTCGTGGTATTATTGGTTTAATAAAATAAACTTCTAAAATCTTAATCCAAATAGTCGTATTAGGAAACACTAGGTTTCACTTGCATAAATCATACTTATATTTATTTATCTTCCTCCCACAAGGTAAGATGTGACACAAGGTCAGGAAAGTGGGATTTTAAAAGCCAGCGCCCGAGAAGGTGAGCACTACAAAAAATGTCTGGGCAGCCCCGTCGGCATTCCCCGGTAGGGGCGCCTCAGGCAGTAAGCAATAAACTTACTCCTCCCCAAAGAAGGGAGGCAGAGCCTGGGAGGGTGGACCTCCTAGAACTGCACAGGACAAACCCATAGACCGGCGGAAATCAAGCCCCGAAGGCCAAGATGATACCGGTCTATAAGGTGCAGTATCCATCGGAACAGATACTACAGTTTGCTCCTAGCCAAAAGGCCAAGAAAAAAACTTCAAATATGATAGTAGTATGCGTAATCACTATCATTTATGACATCATAAAGGATCGCAATATCTTCAGGTTTTAATGCAAGACGTCAGGAAACAAAAGAAAGGTACAAACATATTAAGGAAAAAAATGTTTTTATCTCAATAAACGATCGATCAATAGTAAAAAATAAAAACAATGATAATGTGTACGTCACATGAAAACAACACACGAATCCTTGCGGAATTACATCAAAATACCATGTTGATATATAGATATTAATACTTTTACTTTCTGTCTTTGTACATCATCAAAAAATGTCATGCTTTAAACATGTTGATATATGGGAAAGGAGTTAAAAAGAGGTTGTTATATCAGTTGAGAGAGAGAGAGAGAGAGAGAGATTTACTGAGTAAATTAAATTTAGATTATTAGATTTTGGCTCTTGATAAAGGTTTTAAAATGTAATAAAAAGTAATAATAATGGATAATCTCTGTATTCATAAAATTGTCAAACAAGATCTCGTGTGTGTGTGTGTGTGTTTCTCATGTCAACGTAACTTTGATAAATACACATTTAAGTTATATTTTTTTATTTTTTTCAAATATGAAGACATTTTCTCCACATAAGCAACTTCCCACAGTTATTCACACAGGACGTTGGGGGTCATTTTACTCTCATGCTAATATCTACTCCCACAGACCCCAGTGTCACCAGGAACAGTTCTTGATAAGGTGACATTTTTCCAAATCGTATTTTAAAATGATGGAATACAGGAATAGCAGTTTATCATTACAAAAACCACAGAAACATCTTACATTTTTCATATTAAAAGTACTTATTGAATTTTCTTTCATTTTTCTTACATCATATGATTCATTTCATAAGAATAATTACATTCCCGCATCACATATCTTTTTATTTTTCATCTTTATTTCTCTATTTTGCCTATTTGCAGACATTCAAGAATAAAGGATCATCAAAATATAACCAGAATATAATTTACGAACACATAATGAAGTAAAATGCGTCCATACAAGATGGCCGCTAATTTTGTTTTATTTCACTTTCTAAATCTTTTTGTTCTTTCTCTTTAAAAAAAATCTATTTCATACTTCTGTTTGGAGATATACTTCACCTACAAAGAAAAAAATCTGACAGATTTATTGAATTTACACCATTTTGTGAGCAGATATCAAGGACATGTCCCCTGTTTACAGTCTAGCATTCGTTCAGTTACATGTTTTCTTTCTTCCTTTTTCAATACCTTTTTACTTTAGCGTTTAGTTCCCTTTTATTTTTTACTTTTTAAACTTGAGACACATTCTTTACCAAAACATAGTGTTAGATTGAACAGATTCCATCTATAAAATAATAACACTTTTATTTATTTTATATTAAAAGGGAAGTAACTTTTTGTCTTTTGTCATCTCTCTTGATAAAAACAGCATTTTGGAAAGCAGAGTTATCTGTCCATACATTTGAGCAGCCAACAACAGGGAATATTCAATAGATGTTTGCTCAGTGACAGACAATTAAATACATCTTCATTTTCAAAATAATTCTTTTTCAGTTTTTTTATATGTAATAAATAATTATTGTTGTTGTTGATCTACAGAATCGTTTTCATCCAATTTATTTCTTCATATTTGTGTCTTACCACTCACAAAAGACCACTTTATTTCACTGGCGATGAGGAATTGAAAAACGGACAAAACAAACCGCACTTTTCAACTGGACGAGTATAGAAAACAAAATCAGATTTATTTTAAGAAAAAAAAACAGATAAAGATTTCTCAAGACTTACCTATTAGAAAATATTTTAAACAGCCAACAGGAACTGTCAGTCTTTTTCTCCTTCAGCTTGTTTAATAACTAACACTCTCTAATAATAAAAAAAATACAGTTTTTATAGTAATAACACTACCACCTATGCAAATTGACTGCTCGCCAGAAGCATTTAGCTTTAGACACTCTAAACAACCAATCTGCAATGGGAAGATAACTCAATTGACAACTATTGACTGTTAATGCCATCTCAGTTAACAACTCTTCTCCATTTTTATTTTTAAGAACTCTAATGCCCAATCAGTTGTCTTAAGATCTTCAAGGAAGGAACACCTCTTTTTTGTTAAAACACCAGAAACCTGATACGCCTAAAGAAAACCAAACAATTTCATCCAGTTCTCCATTGCCCAGCCTTTCTCTAAGAATGGCCATATTGTTCTTAGCCGTTTATGTAGAATCTGTGTGTTGGAATTAGTGGCACTATTAACCCCTGAATTATCTGTCTTGCAAAGCACAGGAATATTGGATGAAATGTCAATATGCAAAATTTCACAGAGGAACACCTTATATAACATACAAGCCTTTGCAAGGTCCACTATTGCCAAAGTGTCTGCAGCTTGTATGCTTTTCACAACCCTTCTAATTTCCCTTGATTGCCAACAGAGTGGAAAGTATTTGTTGTTGCTGCTCACAACAAAAATAATGTAGTCATCTTCCAAATTGGCAAAAGGTGCATCAGTGTAGCTGACTATACGAAGCTTGTATAGATTGCCAAGATTAGGACTGCTAAATTGTGAAGACTCCTTCTTATCCTTCTTTATATTCTTATTGGCTTGTCTTAGGTATTCCACTCTGCCTTTTCTCATAAAGGAAGAGAACTCGCTGACATCAAAGTTGAGATCAGGCCTAGTCTGTGTAGAAACCCAATTCAATCTGCCATTTGCCTGTTTCATGTTTCATGGTTGTCTCCTCTGCTGGACTCAATCTCCAATCTCTGAAAGCCGAAGGTGCAGGGATAGTCTGTAGATTTTGCACATATCTGTCCTGGGAAACAATAATTTCTCCATTGTGTTGCTCAACATCCAGATCAAGGTATTTGAACTTTGTAGAATCCTCAGATTTCACTATAAAGGTGTTTTTGATCTTCTCGGTAACAGA
Organism: Sepiola atlantica; assembly: GCA_963556195.1. Classification (NCBI taxonomy): domain Eukaryota; kingdom Metazoa; phylum Mollusca; class Cephalopoda; order Sepiida; family Sepiolidae; genus Sepiola; species Sepiola atlantica. Next base: position 150,688,032 of record OY744523.1, read on the forward strand.
GATCTTGACCAGTTCAGAGCCACCCCAAGAAGAATCATCGACATGTGTAGAGATGATTCCTTGCAATTTTACATTATGAAACCATGTGAAGATAGCTTGGTCATACTTCGACACCTCTGTTCCCAGTTGCAGTAACACATCTTTCACTGTAAGGTACCAGCATCTTGAAGCATCAGACGATACACACATTTTGAGAGCTCCCAAAGTTTGTCCCTATCACTAACAACCCCAGGTGGGGGTAGTAAATAAATTGGTGTATCAATTTCCATACCTTGAAGAAATGCCGTCTTTATATCAATAGAATTACAAGACCATCCGTTTGAAGCAATGACAGCTAATGCAACCCTAAAGCCCTCCTTGGAGTATGTGGGAGAATCTGATCTGATCTGATCGATCTTGCCTCCTCATCCTGAACTCTCGTGCAACAAGCCTGGACTTAATATTTTTCACACATTTATCTGTGCATACCTATCGGGTGGCAATCCTACTTTGACTTATGTCAAGAACAGTGTAGACCTTGTTTTTGATCCCGCTTGACAATTATTTCTGTTTTGCATCCTCAATATAAGGGTCTAGTGTATACATTAAGAGACTTTGTTGATTTCTTAGTATCTGGATCTGAAACAGGTTCCCACGAAGACATAGCATTTTGGAAGTCAAAGCAAAAGGGTTTACTGTCATCTTGAGCAAAATTTAAATAATATTTATTGGCACCTGTGGTCTTGCCAGCTGTACTGATGATTCTCATATTATTTTTTGCAATTTACAACCTGTCCTAGTTTAGGCAGATGAACGAGCTTTACAACCTTCCCTGCAGCTACATCATTCGTATTGGGTCTTTCATTATCGTGTTGTACATCAGTCAAGTCCTCTTCTTCCTCTATCCATAGTTCATTATCGTCATGCACATCTACATTGTCGTTTTTGCTTTTATCATCATCTACATGGTTGCCTTTATAACCACTATCAGAATCACTCACATCAGTTGTCCACTGACTATCTGATGAATCATGCATTACTCGACAGGGACGGACTCCTACATATTCACCTCCATGTTTGATCAGGACTTGTTTGGCTTCTCAGCCAATAACTGTACTGGATCCCATCCATTTGGCAGATTCATTTCTTTTGTGGAAAATACGGTCTTTGCATTATAGATTTACGCCAGGGCAGGCCTGATTCGGTGCCTCAAAACTCTGCATATTTTCTCGGATGATTCACTTTCAATGTAGGCTTTTCTAGCTGCATGCATTGCATTCAGATCTTCAGCACAATTTCACTTGTATAGATTCTCTCCAAAGCTGAAATTTGATTATTGAATATAGATGCCAAATTTGGCTTCCTGCCAAAGACTAACTGGTTGGGACTCTACCCCTGTATACTATGGAGGGTATTCTTTGCACTAACAGACCACCCTTATTCAATATCAAAGGAATATATACCGTCCTTCAACGTCTTTATCACCATTTCCTCAAGGAAAGCATTATGACGTTACACCAAGGACTTTGTGCAACGGTCGTTTTAACATGAACAATTACATTTTGGAACATGTCTTGGAAGTCCTGATTATTAAACTCTCTTCCATTATCCGTTAAAAAAACTTTTGGAGTGCCAAAGTACGAAATCAAGTGCTTAAAAACTGCACCAATTATTGTGATGCTCTCTTTTTTTGAAATTATTATAGCCACACTGTACTTTGTCGCATAATCAATCATATGTAGGATTTTATGTTTGTCAATATCCTTTAAATCCATTGCAACCGTTTCATTAAAGCGCAAGGCCAAAGGAAAACCGACTATAGGTTTAGGATCCACTTTCTTGTATTTTAGACATATTTCACATGTAAAGGGAATTTCTCTTACAATATTTAAGAATTCCTCATATTTTACTCTTTCCTTAATCAAGCCAAGCATCTTTACTTTACTTGGATGACTAAATTGTTGATGCAATTTTCTGCAACTTTCATTTTTTCTTTTCTGCTCATTTTTTTATACACTTTTGAAAAATAGTATATATTTATCACTTCCAGACACTGGTAGAGATCTGGTTAAAGGCACATAATAATGTCCAGAATCAGTGTAGCACAATTTCTGCTTCTTTCCACACATTTCAATTGAGTCATTTGTAAAATCCAAAATTGTATTTACCGTCTTCATTGCCTTTTTACTGAGTAACATTGGAATATCCGAATCAAAAACGTCAATATTGATATCCACTCTTTTTCCACTAAGCACACAAGGTAACATGATACAGAGATACCAACTCATCACTGATACCAAATCTAAACGTGCTTTGTCCCTTTTTAGTTTTTATTCTGTCCTGCACATTTTGAGGTAAAGTGTCAAGGCAACATTGATACCAAGTCTTGCCACAAACTGTACAGAAACAACCAAAGTCAAGAATAACCGCATCAATAGTCTGCCCAGCAACGTTGTCTCTGGCATTTGTACTGCCTGACTTAGTTGGTTCATAAGCACAAGGTTTGCTTCATGCACATCTATTTCTTGTTCTGCATGGTGGCTGTCCCATGCCCAATGAAGTATGGAACCACAAACAGAACATGTAGGTCCGGGTGGGTGGGTTCTTTTTTTTCTGTGACTGTGAGATTATTTTACCTGGACTCATTATATCTGTGCTGCCTTTGACCTCTTCTGCTCCTTCTATAGTTAGCATTTCTGGTCCGGCTATGTCCATCAGAATAATAGGCATAACATGTCTCTTCTTCCTGCCGTTCTTCAAGGTAACATCTGACTCTCTTTTGATCTAATCGCACATAATATGGGAACCACCAGAAACACATTCAATGTGTTTCATTATTTTCCGCAGCTGTTTTAACATGGCATTCATTGTCAAATCCCCTACCGTAGCTTTCACTAGCCTCTCATTGTCATCAGAGAGGTTGGCACTTTTTAGGACCTGGTATGCTGAAACTGGTTCTGGTAGACTTATCTCATATTCCCTCAACTTGGCAACCAGATGATTCAATTCAATCTGATAATCGTTGATTGATGTATCTTTTGGTCTTATATATTATTATTAAATATTAAAAAATAAAAAAACCTTTCGGAATTTCCAAATATTTGTGAAAACTTTTCACAATTTCCAAATATTTGTGAAAACCTCTTGTGATATCATAATAGTCGCTAACTCTTTCCCTCTATATTTTCTTTCCTCTCTCTCTCTCACACACACTTTTAATTATTTATATGGGCATCATTCCATTTCTCTCATGATTTCTCTTACCATTCACCCTTTATTTGCGTTATTCGCCCTTTCCTCCCACCATCTAAAATGTGAGTCTTTCCCTCTTCAAGTTGTTTAATAACTTACACTCTTTAATAAAAAAAATACAGTTTTTATAGTAATAGCACTACCACCTATGCAAACGAACTACCAGCCAGAGCCATCTAGCTTTAGACACTCTAAATAACTAATCTTCAAAGGGGAGATAACTCAATTGACATCTATTGACTGTTAATGCCATCTCAATTAACAGGAATTGTTTGAAAAGTCGCAATTCACGATTTTAAATGCCTTAAATCAGCAATTTTTACAGCAACTGACAGTGCAAAGCTTGATGACAGTAAAATAACTAATACTGTTGTAGATATGTTATCTGCAAAAATTAAAGAATTCATCTATGACACATCCCAAGGAATTATATTTATTTTGTGGTATACACGTTAGAAAGAAACTTTCCTCAATGGATTTTCCCATATGGAAAACGTGTCTGTTACTGAGACAACTTGGAACAGGCAGGCATACCCGTTACATTAATTTTATTCCGAAGGAAGCAAAAGCTTTAAGCTTTACTGAAACAGTGGAACAGCTGACTACATTTTTATCATTAAGCAATTGCTTTTCAACGTCCGTTATAATTGCCTAAAACTAATAAAAAACGATGCTGACGACTATTTTTAACTTTGCTGGTTATGTAAATCATGAATGAGAAAAATTTCAAATAAAATCCCTCACAGAGCATCAGTTTAAATGTTTGATATTCATTGCAGTACTTCAATCTTCACAGGATCTGGACATTCATACGCGTCTACTTTCAAGACTGGACCAGGATAAAAACGCAACAGTTAAAGCTCTCACTACGAAGTGCCAACCTTTATTAAGCCTTAAACGCAACACCATGGTGGCAAAACAGTCCAGTAACTCATCTACAGCAAGCAATGTCCGAGCAAAGGCTAATAAACCTCTAACACGGAAGACCCCTCCAAGTGTTTGCTGGAATTGTGGCGAGATGCATTTGTCATTCTTTTGCCCATTTAAGAAACATAAATGCCAGGAATGCTTCAATTATGCATATAAAGACGTTCGCTCAGTCACAGACCATTAAGTATGTCCTTATTTTTAAAGTAATTATTTTCACTTATTATTTATATAATAAATAATTATTATTGCTGATATGCAGAATCGTTTTCATCCAATTTATTTCTTCATATTTGTGTCTAACACCCACAAAAGATTGCTTTATTTGGCATAATAAACAAATACACATACGCTTCTTAATTGTATAAATGCATATGTCTTTCGATGAGGTCATATTTTTTGTTTTCTTTAACGTAACAGTATTTTTATACAATCACTCTCGTCTCTAACAGTCACAGTCAGCATCTTTTTCTTATTATTTTATAGAATCACTCCCGTCTCCAAATGAAACTTTTACACTTTTTTCTTCATTTTTTCTTTTTTTATGCATGCTCTTTATTTTGTCTTTTTTACTTTTTTTAACAAAAAAACGGGTTTCAACCATAAATGGCACTGTCTCCCAGCTTTAGTTATATACTTTCCCAGGCAACGCCGGGACATGGGTAAACTATTATATATATATATATATATATATATATATATATAAAAGTCAATGTTTGTTTGTGTTATAGAAATCGATATGTTAACAATTAGAACATTCAAATAAGTTTCAATAAAGGTTACATTTTTAACAGAATCTAAAAACACCATTGAAGTTTTCCTTCGATTCCATCTGGGATCACTAAGGGCAATTATCAGTTAGGTCCATAAAATAACTGAAATATATTAGAACGTAAAGATACGAAATTCATTTTTTTAATAGATTTTCTTAAAACAAAAATAAAATTAAACAAAGAATATCTCAGTTAAGAATGTATTTAAAAACTATTTTTATTGGTATTTTTGAGAGTTAAAATAATTCAAGAAAAAAAGAACTTGTTTCTATTCATTAAAGCCATTTGCAGTTTTACAGAAATGTTAAGAAACATAACATCAAAAAGTAGGTTTTTTTTAGGAACACCACCGTGCTGACAATTCTTTTTATTACTTGATCTCATATTGGAAATGTTATTTTTAACTTTTCTTTCACAGCAAAAATTGTAAATATGATGATATTTGAAATTATTTTTCCTAAGGAAACTTCCGACCAGCAATATATCTACATACAGGTAACACCAAGTGAATATCTCTAATATATATATATATATTCCCGAAACAGTTTTTCATGGTAAACAACTGATGATCCCTTAAAATAGTGTTAGAAACAAACTAATATAATAACTGTAAAAAATAAATTGACTTACATGAGTGATTTTCCACTGAAAGACTTGGGACTATAAGTTTTTTTAATTTTTTTATTTATTTTTTTAAAAAAAAATATAGTTTTAATGGTTGAGAAACTTCCGAGACTATATATATATATATATATATATATATATATATATTTGTGTTATAGTGGAATAATTCCAGGAGGAAATCCGGGTATGAGAGCTCAATGTAGTAAACAGAGCAATAATAAAATATAATAACACGAAATCACATAATTGTCGATGCAATAATTTATTTCAACCGTTCGGTTTTTTCAAGCATCACTCAGACAATTACATTTTTGAGACTGATAGAAAATTGAATTTCCCTACCACAGTTCCAATACAATCATAGATGGTGGTAGTAGCAACCATTTTGATACATCTTTTATGGAGAGGGGGAAAATTTAAAACTTATATTTAACTATGGCGGGCGAAGGGGAGGGATCTTTAAGTTAATCAACTAAAAACTGCCATGTCAAAATTATGACACATACGACTTGGCGATATCAACCATATAGGCAATTTTACTCACGCGCATACACAAAACTAAATACGCACACATCATATGCGCACTCACATACATAATCTCACTCGCACATTATCATAACTAAGCATAATCACATACGCAACTTTTATTCATCTCTAGCCAGAATGCGTCCGGCGAAACTCGTGTTCTCAAATTCGGTTAGAGAAAAGAAAGAAAGAAACAATTAACAGGCACAGAGAAGATATAGACAGACCGCGTGTCATAAATTCTCAGTCCGTCTGGGTTCCAAGGAAGAGAATCTAATTGAAATAAGATTACACGCACATACATATATGTATACATACAAATCCATACGCACATACACACACATATATACACATACACACCCACACATATACATATCTATACACATATACATATACACACACATATACATATATATATATATATATATATATATATATATATATACATATACATACATGAATACACCTATATATATCTCTGAATCTATTTGAAATATTGACCAAATGCATACGCATATAGTTGTTCACACATGTAAACATACATACACATACATACACACACACATATATACATATACGCACATATACACACATATACATACGCACACATACATATATATCCACACACCTACACACAATATTTACATAACACTCTATATTCTTACTGATGTAATATGAGTTCTAAAAATTAGTCTTACCTTATTTATATTTTAGATTAATTTGATAATCTATTATTATAAATATCATGCGGGGGGGGGTTATCGTACCTAATGTTATTCAATTTGGTATCTTCACCGTTGTAATTCTAGAGGCCCATCGGATTACTAATTCAAGTCTAATAATGTCTATTGGTAATATTTGACATTTATACTTATATTAATTCAAAAACTAGTGTATTACCTGCAGAAAAAATTTTCATACCACTATCTTATTTTAAGTAAATAATAAATATCCGCGTACACACAAATACTATATATCACCAAGTCAGTAAATCTGTGTCTATCACAGATATTATTATAAATATTATGGGGGGGGGGGGTTTACCGTAAGTAATGTTATTCAATTTGGTATCTTCACCGTTATAAGTCTAGAGGTCCATCGGATTACTAATTCAAGTCTAATAATGTCTAGTGGTAATATTTGGCATTTATACTTATATTAATTCAATAACCGCATAATTTTTTTTTTTTTTAAAAAACACTATCTTATTTTAAGTAAATAATCTGAATAAATAAATATTTCAAAATACCATTATATACGCATACACACAAATACTATATATCACCAAGTCGGCAATTCTGTGTCTATAGCAGATATTATTATAACTATTATGTTGGTGGTGGGGGGGGGGGTTACCTTAAATAATGTTATTTAATTTGGTATCTTCACCGTTATAAGTCTAGAGGTCCATCGGATTACTAGTCGTTGATTATTTTAAATTTATATTTATGTCTGCACTTAGCCATAAGTTCATCTCGTTTATTCAAGAGGTTATTTCGATCATATTTTAGGATTCTTATTTTTTCTTCTAGACATAAGTTGCATCTTTGTCTAAATCCATCTGGAATATTCGAAAAACATAAGATTGACCACGAAACCACCGGGGACCTGTTCTCATTTTTCAGATGCCACCATTGTTTAGCTAACTCCGTTTTGCTCTTGAGTTCTGGGTTATTGAAAGAGTGTTTGTGGTCATAAAAACGTTGTTTCCAGTTTCCCGCGGAGATGCCGATGTAAACCTTTTTATCCCTGTTGTTATCTTCCGGATGAATAGTGGCCTTATAAACCACACACTCAACTTTACAGTTACCGTCCAGTGGGCAGTTATAGCTACAGATGGCAAAGACAATTACGGATATTGTTGGAAAGAAATGCATTTGATATCATAATGAAGTGTTAATAAAAAATAAACAGGACAAGAGCATGCTTGGAAATGTCACTATGAGAGATTGTTGAATACTGAGTTTTCATCGAACCATGAACACCTAGAAGTTGCAGAAGCAGTATCTTATCCTGCTATAATAATTGAGAAAGAAATAAGAAGCTGTAAAGTAAGATGAATAAGGGTAAGGCTGGAGGACCCAGGTTTTGTTGCAGAAATTTTGAAGACTGTGCGTGAAACAGGCATTGAGATGATCACAGACTTGACAAATCAGATCATAAAAGAAGAGGTGATCCCTAAAGATTGGGAACTTGTTAATTGGTTCAAGGGTATAGGGGAAGCACTAGATAGAGGTAATTACAGAGGCTTAAAATTGATAGATCAAGTCCAGTAAGTGATTGAAAGAATAAATGAGCAGCAAATAAGAAGTCAGATAAGCATAGATGAAACGCATTTGGGTTTTATGCCTGGCAAAATAACCACTGGTGCTATATTTATCATGAGACACATGCAAGAGAAGTACTTTTATATAAGAAAAAGAATTTTGCTTTTGCGGATTTGGAGAAAGCTTTTGACATAGTTCAAAGAGATTTATCTCGTGGGCTTTGCGTAAACTAGGGGAAAATGAGTGGTTGTTGAAGGTTGTTCAAGCAATGTACAGAAATGCTCAAAGTCATGTTAAAATTAACAGCACATTTAGTGACAGCTTTAATGTTAAAGTAGGAGTACATCAAGGTTCTGTAGTGAGTCCATTGCTTTTTATTTGTGTCTTAGAAACAATGTCCAGTGAGTTTCGTATGGGTGCGAATGTGCGTCTGTGTGCATTCACTGTACAGGCTGTGATCGTCTGCTCATTGAGCTGGTATGAAGTTGGGTCTCGATTTTGACACCGGTTGCAGTGTCAATTGTGTTGTCTCAGTCAGTGCTGCAACAAAAGAATTCTCCTTCCAAATAAAATTTCAACTCCAGTTTAAAACAAGTAATAATAATGTTTTATTTTGAGAGACATTACAATGGCACTCGTTTTCTATTGAACACAGGCCACATGCCTGCAAATCAAGACAAACAGATCTTCTAAGTGAACACAATCCATTATCTTAGAGCCTAAGGGCACATCTTTCTCTGAGATGTACACAGATCGAACTGACCTAATCTGTCCTGCCCTTCTGTTGGAATATATATAGGTATCACTGGAAACACACCAGAAAGACCACTTGAGATAATCAGCTGCAAATCTATGGGCATGAAAAGCTGACTGACCAAGTGGTCCCCCATCTTGTGTGAACGTTTATTTTGGAAAACCTCGAGTGGGTCATAAACACAGCAGGGAACCTTGTATCTGAAGAAACATTACGTTTTAAAGTGGAGAAATCGAATTCTGGGTAGTCAAACTTCAGGCCACATATATTTCCCATTTCTTGGATGGTCCCCTCTTCTCTTAGTTAAATATTTCTATCTCGCAGCAAGCCTGTTATTCATATGCATTGCAACTATGCAACTTAGAAAACATGCCACTTTGCACATCTTTACATGGGTTGTCCGGAAGAAATGCTGTATGTTGATGATTTATTACTTGCCTGTGTAGTGTTGGAAAGCTTTTAAAAAGAGGAAAGTTCCCTTGCTCAGTTTGTGGAAAGAGAGTCAAGTGTAATTCAATTTATTTTGGTACTTATAAGCATTGTGTACACAAAAAGTGCAGTGGAATTACTGGTAGGTTGAGAGAGGATAACCAGTTTGTGTGCAAGAAGTATAAGACAATGGAAATGGATGAGAACTCAGATGTGGACAAAGTATATCTGCATGGTGAAGCTATTGAGGTTGTCAAGAATTGTATTCCTTTGGTGATACCATTGGAGAACACGGTAAAGAAGGTGCTAGTGTGATTGTAAGAGTTAAAAGTGGATGGTGTAAGTTCAGGGAACTTCTGCCATTACTAACTAGCAGAATGTTACCACTGTTGACCAAGGGAAGAGTCTATCAGGCATGTGTATTTAGTGTGGCGATGTATGGAAGTGAAACCTGGCCAGTGAGGATTGAGGACATGCGTTGCATGGAGAGAAATGATATGAAAATGATACGATGGATGTGTAATGTGAGTCTTAAAGACAGGCTTAGATCTGGACATTATATGGATATGTGTGCAGAACAGGAGACTTCGATGGTATGGACATGTTGTAAGAATGGATGAGAGTTCTTGGGTTAGTAGAACAGTTGAGGTAGCAGGTTCAGTTCAAAGAAAACATGAGAGGAAGTGATAAGAATGGATTTGAGAGAAAGAGGGATAAATAAAGACCTGGTCAGAGATAGTTTAGTTTGCAAGTCAATTTCTAAAAACTGTCCAATGCATGCCAACATGTAAAACAGACATTAAACCGAATATGATGATGATGATGATGATGATGATGATTATGTTGCGTCTCTTCGAAATGATCTTGTTCTTTCTAACAGGAAGTACCCTGTTTAAGCTTGTACACTTTTGTTAGATAACTTCAAATATATTATTCCTCCCGAAAGTGTTAATTTTCTTTTCAGCAAAGATAAATGTCTTTTCCTCTTCATAATGGGAATTGTGTTTCTTTCTGCTCATGCTCAAAGTGATGGAAAACTCGATCTTTCAGGTGCGGGTGATGCCTTGGTTAATGACATGCAAGTTACTTTTACCTCCAGTTATCCCGATCAGTTGTACGGATTGTTCACTTCTGATGTTTTCCTTTGAACAGGGTAATTACAATGTTGCTTAGACATCCGGGTGTTTAATGATAAAGTTCTTTCTCTCTTTCATTTTGCTATTAGGGGCAAAGGAAAGGTAGGGGGTGCACACTTTCAGTTAATATTAAGGTTTATGCTATTAATATGAACTTACAAGTGTTAATTAATTATTAAGGTATGAGTTATTATTGCCTGTAGTAAGGGTTGAACCTTCAACCTCCAGAAGATTTTCACTTAGAACTGATTGTTAATGCCTTTATCCATAGTGCCACTTCTGCTCGGTCATAGCTACCAGAACGAAAACAGTCTCCCCCAATCGATTAAATAAAGGGTTCAGTTTGAAATTCCATATAGGTTCCCAAGTTTGAGATAAAGATTCTCAAGTTCGAAAAGATGCACCTGAAGAAGGTTGGAGATTACATCGGTTGGAATGTTGTGAAACTAACAACCAAAAAGAGAATAGTAGTCTGAATAATACACAGAATACAAATTATCAATCCTCATCTAAAAAATTCCAAAGTATAATCTGTATAAGAAGCTTAGTCGGTCAGTCGGTCAGTCGATCAGTCTGTTACGCTTAGGTTTGAAATAGCATTTTTAGATGCATTTAAGTAGCTCTATCCATTCAGCGGTCAGATTGTCGAACTTAAGTTTTTAAATAAACGTACAGATTGAATGGATGCCTCATAAGAATATCCATTCTTCTTTTTCTCATCCATAAAGCAACTTGCAAACAATGGTCCTATGTTAATTCCAAAGTGTCTGCAGCAACAATAGTATTCCAGCCACCGCAGAATACATCCAGGATTTTTACACTCTCTTCATTGGATGACATAGAGCTCTTCTTAACGCATGTCAAGCTGTCTCGACTAGCAAGGTCACCATGCCCTAATTGACCGTATGCATTCCAACCACAAGTCAATAGTTGGTGGTCACCTGAAAAGAAACAGCAGATATAACATTCTTAGGTATTGAGTAGATGACATTCATTTTTATTAAACTGAGGAGAAATATTGAATATATCAACAGTTTGTACTTTTAGATGATATTCTTTTTAATTAATTTTTTTTAATAAGAAGAAAATTGTTTCTATGTAAGAATTCTACCTGAGATGATGGCTGTATGACGAGCACCACAGGTAACCTTTATAGCGACAGGTTCTTTCTTCACTTCAGGAAGTGGTACTAAAGTAGGTAATGGTTGAATTAACACAGAGTCAATTCTTTCTATGTTTTTATCTGTGGATGTTGAACAGTCACTCGATAAATTGGGGCAAGGTAAACCAAGCTGTCCACTTTCATTCCAACCCCACGTATAAATATCACCAATCTCTGAAGAAAAAGAAATTAAGGTTTTATTACGACAGAGTAAATAATAAAGATTTATCAATTCATAAAGTTGCAAAAAATTACTAAAATAAGTAGAAACAAAGTCATTTAGGCTAATTCTTTAAAAATGTGGTGTAAACATTTGTATATCATCCTTTTCGATCGAGTCTGTCACAACCAAGAGCAAAGTGTAGTATCTGTTCCGATGGATACTACACCCTATAGACCGGTATCGTCTTGGCCTTCGGGGCTTGATTTACGCCGGTCTATGGGTTTGTCCTGTGCAGTTCTAGGAGGTCCACCCTCCCAGGCATTGTCTCTCCTCTTTGGGTAGGAGTAAGTTTATTGCTTACTGCCTGAGGCACCTCTACCGGGGAATGCCGACGGGGCTGCCTAGGCATTTTTTGTAGGCCAGAGTGCTCAAATTCTCAGGCGCTGGCTTTTAAAATCCCACTTTCCCGACCTTGTGTCACATCTTACCGCTGTAGGAGGTAGATAAATAACTGTCACAACCAAATATCACATACAAACCCAAAGCCATAAGAAGTAGCCCGCGCACTTTCAGTTGCTTAGAAAATATCCACTTGGAACCAACAAGACTTGCATTCAATCAGTAGCACATAAACAGACAATTTTGGGGCAAACGTTCTGCTCACAAGCCTTTCAACACCTGATGGTCAGGTACGGTTTGTATCTGTTTCCTCTTCTCGGGACAGTATTAAATTACAACCCAATGTATTTTTACGTCTACCAACTGGGCAGTTGTTGTAACTGTCTGCCAACTGGACAGGCAGGCTACAGGAAGCAAACTTTTTGCTGCTGACAATAATGGCCTAACCACCACCAGCAGCAGCAGCACCCCTCTAAAGGTGGTAGGGGTGGCAGCATAATAGTATCAGAGCTATGTTGTCTGAAACTTCAGTTCCTGGCAGGGATGTAGCAGCCTGAAATAGGACCTATTTCTTATGCGTCCACTGTGGCAAGTTGGTCTTAAACTAACCAATCGGCTCACAATGCGTATTGATTTCAGCTAGTCCCTTGTGGACTATTTACACACCTGTTGAACGGTGGAATGGATTGTCAGAGAGACCCTGGCCGTCAACCTAGAAGGAACTCTTCTTCACCTCTCTCCTGCCCCCTCATCCACTGGATTCCCGAGCACCACTCCCCGGGCAGTAAAAGAACTTTGTTTCCTTCCACCGGACACCAGTCCTACCTTTTTCTATGCTATACCCCAACGGTATAGGATACCCAATAAAGATTTGTTTAATGTTAAAAGAAACGTTGAGTTTTTCCTCGCATGACTACCGTCTACCGTGTTAATACTTATAGTGAGGCTACGACTACTAGCCTTAGCTATTATAGGGCCATCCGTGGTGTACAGGTTTGGCACCAAGCGGTATTAGGCCCGTAACCCGGCTAACAGGGCTCTGGTGAAAATCCAGGAGGAGTCAGCATCAGGATCCATCATCCTCTGGTCGTCTCTGCGTGTGATAAGCAAAGATCTGTCAGGCATGGAACCACAAGTCAATAGAGTGAAAGTGGCAAGGTTGTTTCTGTGCCATTCCTTTGTCTGTTCTGGGCCAAACCTTCTCTGACTTCACATGCAACCACTGCAAATTAATGAATAGCTGCGACCAACAAGGAGGACTTCATACAGACCAGACAATCCTGAGGCACGATCTGGGTGAGCTCTATACAGAAGTTCAACTCACTTAACAAACAAAAAACAGCCCCCTCCCCCTAAAGTCTGGTATAAGTAGTGGTAACGTGGTAGTGTCAGGACTACCTGGCTAACAGGGTTCTGGAGAAAATTTGGGTGGAGTCAACATCAGCAATAATTGTCCTCCGGTCATCTCTGCTTCTCTGTCAGGTGCAGAACCATAAATTTGCATGGAGTGAAGACAACAGCATTGCTTTTCTGCATGTGCTATCTCCATTCTTTTGTGTATTCTAGCCCAAACCTGAAACTGCAATCTTGCAGGTCTAATGAATAGCTACAGCCAACTTCATGCAGACCAGGCAATTCTGGGCTCTGTGCAAAACAGCAAAAGCAAGTGGCAGCAGTACTCAAAGTGTGGCGTTTTAGTGTTTCTATGGCAATGCATTTAGCAACACCACTCCTGCTGGTGTCTACCATTGAACTCAGTTAATCATCGTTGCTGCCGTAGTCATTGGCTCAATGAGTTAATGCAATTCTGCATACCGTCAGAAAAACCAGCCATAAGATTGAAGAATTGGATTGTGTACAAGTTCTGCTGCATCCAGCTCTAGTTCAGACGTTGCTCCATCTGACTATGGTCTATTTTTTATTTTTTATTTTAAACATAGTTCACCCCAAACAAGGCAGGCCACCACTGTAGACATAAGGGGCTACTGAGAAAAAAGAGAAGGGGAGAAGGTGGGGGTGGGGGGGATCAACCTAAATTGGGATCTGCGCAGCGAGATGTCTGTTTACATTAGTTTTAAATTTCTGCATGTCTGTACTGTCGGGGAAACAGGGGACAGGGAGGGAGTTCCAGAGGCCAGCATCACGAGGAAAGAATCTATTTGAGTAGAAGGCTCTCCGACATCTGGGGACCTCCACAATGAATTAATGAGATTTAGTTGATTGTCGAGTTAGTCTAGTGAATTTACGTCAAGTGGCACCAGAGTAGCCAGTTCATCGGAGCATAATCCATTGAAGTATTTGTAAAACAAGCACAAGGATGCTACATTGCGGTGATGGGACAGGGACTGGAGCTTGGTTGACAGTGAGGGACCTATTAGGTTGGCGACTCTTTTTTGGACCTTGTCAAGGAGGGAGAGACTAGTAGATGATGCACCAGCCCAGATGTGACAACAATATTCCATGCATGGGCAGATGGTGGCTTTGTAGAGATACAGGATAATGTCAGGTGTGAGGAGTTTACTAGCACGGTAGAGGGAGCCAACCTTCTTTGCGGCAGCCTTGGCAATGTTTTCAATGTATTTGTTCTAATTCCTGTTACCTGTGAAGGTTAGGCCGAGGAATTTGAATGATGAACTCTCAGGTAGGGTGTTATTTGCCATGACAAATTTCGATCAATTCAACACCGATTTGAATCATTCACCGATTTGAGTCATTCAATGAAGTTGGAGAAGTTTGTCAAGAATTTCTCGATTCAATGCCAACTTTGAAAGCTTGCAGATCATTAGCAGAAGGTTGTGGACAATGATGGTCTTAATTTTAAAGAACATAATAAATCATTTATTTTTACACGGTGCACAAACTTTTTTTTTCAACCTAACAATGAGATATTGCAGACAAAATATAAAGATATAAAAATATTAAACATACCGGTGACCCGTTGGGTCACAACCACTATTTATTCTAATTTGATTTCATTTGAAAATTCATAAACTGTGACATATTTGTTAAGACATTCTTTTTGTATAACTAAAATTAATAAATCTCTTTATCCTTATGGATAATGTAGAAGTAAAGAGACTTATTTATTTTACCATCCAATTTACATACGTGTTTGCAGTGTGTACAGACACTATGTAAATTATATGATGATGCTGGAAAGAGAGAGTCACTTTTTCTCTAAATGCTCACAGAGACATGAAGAAATATTAGAGAGTGGTTGAATCAACATAGAGTGAGAGGGGGAGAGAGAAATACATAGATAGCTAAGAGAGAGAGATGGGTGACTTGTTTAGTTAATTTAAATCACAGTTAATTAGAAGAATTAAAATGGAATTTCATTTTCAAATATAACTCAATCCCAGAACTAAATATATTTTAGCATGTATTTTGTGTGATTAAGGTATATAGGAAAATAAGCCTTAGGGAAACAAACGTTGGTGCTTGTGCTGTTCAGCGGCCGTATGAAAAATTATTTTTTTATAAAAACAATATCATATACTTATTCAGCATTATATTCTTACTCACTGTACAAAAAAGTAGAAAAAATTATCCACTAGAACTTTAATTACAAGTATTTTTCCATTCTGCGTATCATAACAGCGATTTGTTCACTAAGCCTCCATCGTCTTTCTTAAGAAGATTTCAAGGGCAGATAATTCGAAATCTTTTTAATACGTCCGCTGAACAGCACAAGCACCCAAACGTTGATTAACTCACATTTAGTATAATAATAGATACACAAGTTATTATAATAGATTATTAAACAAACACTAATCTTACCTGAAATGGCTGCAGAATGCCAATTCCCTGCAGCAATTTCAATCATCTTGACGCCTTCCAATGCCTCAATTACTTGGGGAACATCCGGAATTTCTTCTGTTGTGCCAAGTCCTGTTTGGCCACGACTTAAACAATGACAGGATAAATAGAAGAAAAAATCTACTTAGTATTTAAAGTAATGTGATCAAGTTATAAGAATTAAATCCTATATTTTCAATCAAATATCGCTATACAAATCCACATACAAACACAAAATATTAATAAAAAACAAAATATTAATAAAAAAAACTAATACAAAATAAAATCCTTATATCCAATCACACACTAATTAAATCCTACAGCACAAAAACCAAAGAAAACTAATAAAAAGGTATTTTTAAAAATAAAATTCCACCAAAATATTGTAGTGGTAAACATAATATTTTTGTACCTGAGAAAAACTGTAAGGAGATGATGAGAGGATGAAAGGGGTTATCCTTTTATCGTCTCGTAAAGAAACGGAACAACGAAAAGTATTTCTGTAACTATAACGAAAAGAGGTTTTATTAACTCAAGGTTACCTATACCGTTTGGTATAGGTAGATGAGAGTTGGACGGTGTCCGTCTGAGGAAGAGGAAGAATATAAGAGTTCTTAAGGGCTGCCCGTGGATTTCTTCAGGTGAAGATGGTAGTAGTCGTGGCGACGGCGGCAGGAGAGAGAGTGTTTCCTCATTCCTCGCTGGTGCTCTCTGCGATGTGTCCAAGCTGGTGCCAGGAGGTCGTCTAATCTTTTTCCTCAAACCCTAAGGGAACATAAGTAGTCCCTTAGGGAACTAACGATATTACTGCGCCCTGTGATTTGATTGGACAAGTCAGCTCACAGGGACAGTGATTACGCATTCAAAAGTAGTCCCTATTGGTGACTGCTACAAAACTATAGATATCAGAATTTTCTACTCTCAGGTAACATGAACAAAACAGTATATAGGGTTCCTTTTCCTAGCAAACCAAATTCATCCATGCATACAACTTGACTATAACAGCAGCAGCACACCCCTAAGGTCCGACCCCTACTCAACACAGCAGGGTTGTGACAACGGTTAGTGTCAGAGCTATGCTACCAGGAACTTCGGTTCCTGGCCGGATCACCCAAGGTGGATTCGTCTGACACCCAGCGGTATTAGTCACAACCTGGCTAAACAGGATTTGGTAAAATCCAAAGGCATCTGTTCCAGGTCCGGTGGGCTCTGATCGTTCTTGCTAATGTTTCTAGCCAACCTACAGCAAGCAAGGACGTTCAGTCATCTATGCAATGCAGAGTGAGAATAACAACGTTGCATTGGTACATGTAAAACTGCCACTCCATGCCTACAGATGACGATCTTCCACGATGGCTTGGAACAACTGCTGGTCCTTGTTGACGTCTGTGTTGTGGGTAACTTGAAATTCTTTAGGAACATGAAGTGCTCAAAATCTATTAAAAGCAGACGATATCGACATCTCTATGTTGGATGTTGCAACAGTAGCAATAAACAGCAGTTCTGGTCCTTGTTGACTTCTGTGTTGGGGGTAACTTGAAATTCTTTAGGAACATGAAGTGCTCAAAATCTATGAGAAGGACCATGATTAAAAGCAGACGATATCGACATCTCTATATTCGATGCTGCCTTTGGGTTCAACTCACTTAGCAATAGCAGCAACAGCAGCAATAAACAGCAGTTCTACATACACGCATATACAAAAGACTAGTATAAGAATTATCAGTTTCTTATGTATTCTAATACATAAACAAAAGAAATAAACAAAATAGAACTAAAATTAATCACATATAAAATATAATAAGATTTATTTATGTTTAAAATTAATACACCAAATATGCACACATGTTAAAGCTTTCTAATATGTGGATACATGAAAAGTGTATTTTTCAATATGTGTAGAGAGCTTGTCTGAAAAGCATGTCCACAGAATTAGTCTGAACAGAGGAACGGCTGACCACATATCAACAGAACTGATCTGGATTGAGGCAGTGACTGATCGACAATGTAATCACATGGGAGGTCAAAATGAAAAGGTGAATGAAAATAGCATGTTGTCACCTCGGAAGTCACACAGAAAAAGGGGAAAAGAAGAAGTGAACTCCTGAGTCACATCTTTTATATAGGTTACCATGTGGCTGAATTAGTCACTTGTTGAATTGATCAAATGAGAGACCGCTCCATCATTACATGATCTGGTACTCCACATATTAAAGAGAAAAAACAGACTCAACACTAGCATAAGATCAACAAAAAAGTAAGTCTGCCTTCAAATTTCAATGAAGAACTCTCTTAACTACAGCCCAAACTAAACATTTTTCATTTTTGACTTGGACAAATCATACGTCTCCGTTTAGTCTCAATAGACAATGGATGCCTGCACAGGGAGTCTATTATGAAGCAAGGGTTGAAAAATCCCAACCACATCTCTCATGAAACAGCATTGCTTGAGTTCAGTAGCAAGATGAAATCCATGATGACTGGAAACAATGTCAGGATAAGCAGAAAGCCTTTCCCACATACAGCACCTGGTATTCCCAAATGGCGAAAGAATCAACTTAGAATGGGAAATCTTAAATAACTAAAAAGAAAAAAGAATGGATGACATGAAATCGAAAAGCAATATATAATGAGCGCGTTGTGATACGCAGAAGTAGAAACTCTGATGAAATCAGATGCCTAAAAATGTTTCAAGGAAACGGACTCTCGTTCGACATGATGGCGTCTTCTAAGATATAGTCCACATAGAATAAACTATGTTTAACATGAACAAAGGAAAGATGATCATCTGGAATAAGGATCTATGTTTTGTGAGTAATTAGAATAACTTCATAAAATTGAAAAGAAATACAGAATCATATATATATATATATATATATATATATATATAAATGTGTGTGTGTATGTATATCCATTCATATGAATGTATATTGATGTTTAAAGTTGTGCGTGCATAAATATATATGTAGTGTTATTGTTATTTTCCCATAACGTCCGGGGACGTGCTCAAGGAATCAGGCAGATACTCCATGTGTCCTAACTTTTCTGTAGACATGGTAAAACCTGGTAGTGCCCATATCCTCTCCAAGCCATATACAGTGCTTGGTGTTCCCAAATGGTCACCCATTTAGTATTGACCAGGCTCAACGTCGCTTAACTTCAGTGATCTAATAGAAGCTGGTATGTCAACGTGATTATGCCATATATAACTAATAATATCTAAATGAATAAATGCGGAAGTTTTTTCCATCTATCCTAACTATATTAACATCATACAGGTTGTGCTTATTTAATTCTATGATACAATATAGTATTTTGAAATACTGTATATATAGTAAACTGCAAATACCCACAAATACACTTAGGTCTTCTCAATTTGCATAATTATTTTATAAACAGCTTCTAATAAATTAATATTGTAATTTTGTATTTTCATATTTTTTTTATATATGCACAATATTTTCATCAATAGTAAAACATCTGATATCACCGAGATGCTGAGAACAGGTACTATACTTTGATTTTAGCCAAAATGACAAGGAACCAAAAAAATAATGCTTTTATGGCTAGGCATTTTTAAATGAATAAAAGAAAATGATTTAAATCTATTATTGTATTATCTAGTGTTAGGACGATTAATCGGAATCGGGAATCGTAAAAATCGGAACTTTTTGGGGAATCGGAATCGGAATAATTTGGGCCTATTTTCCGATGCCAAAAACGATTCTTTAAATTGTTTTTGGTTTGTTTGTTTTTGTTTAAAACTTAATTTTCCATTGCTGATACTAATGATAAACTGATAAATATTTATTGATTTTAAACTATCAATAAAAGTAAAATCTATAGATCACACCCTACAAGTATTTTTTTTACGTTTGCGAAAATATATGCACATATTACATGGGTTTTTACAGTAATCCGAAAATTAAAAAAACGAAACAAAACAACAACAACTCTGTAGTTAAATACTTAGAGATTTTAAAAGAATCAGAATCGGTAATTGTATCAGAATCGGAAATTTCGAACAGAATCAGTAATTGTATTGGAATCGGGAAAAATATTGGAATCATCCAATCACTAGTATTATCATTTAATGGGAGTGGGTAGTCTAGTATCGCTTCTGTTGCCATAAGACTGTCCTCCCAGGAATTACTTCCTCCTTTTTTAAGGGAGTGGGGGTAATCCTCCTAGGTATTACATCCTCCTTTGAGGGAGGGGGTAATGTAGTATCTGTTCTGTTGCCATGATACCATACTCACAGACATTACCTTCTCCTTTTATGGGTGATCCTCCCAAGTATTAACTCCTCTTTTTGGGAGGCAGTATAGTATATGTTCGTTACCCCTGATACCATTCTTCCATGATTATCTTTTCTCTTGCGGGGGGGGGGGGAGCTTAGTGTACTATCTGTTCTGTTGTCATGATATCATCCTCTCAGGCATTAACTCCTCCTTTGGTGGCTGAGAGGCAGGGGCGTTCATCATGATACCATCCTCTCAGTCATTACCTTCGTCTGTGAGGTTAGTGTAGTATATGTTCGTTCACCATGATATCGTCCTCCCAAGCTAGCAAAAATATGCAAGTAGAGGTAGCATATATTTCCTAGGATATTATAAATAGGAATTACTTTAGATATTTAGTATAAAATTGACTGTTTTACATACCTACCAATTCCATAGGTGAGAATAGATCCAAATTCAGACAACATCAAGACATGCTCAACCCCACAAGCCACAAGTTTTATTTTCATTTTGCATGGAAGAGGCCTCCATGTAAAGCAGACACATTCATCTTTTTGAGATTGACTGATTTCAATGGGAATTCCGTCTTCTGGAAGAAAATGCTAAACGATTTGAGACAGGATTAAATGATTTGAGAAATAATCAAATTTATTTATTTTTGAATGAATTTATTTGATATTGAAGTGAATGATTTTAGACTTAATTGAACAAACTTATTTTTGAATGAATTTATTTGATATTGAAGTGAATGATTTTAGACTTAATTGAACAAACTTATTTTTGAATGAATTTATTTGATATTGAAGTGAATGATTTTAGACTTAATTGAACAAACTTATTTTTGAATGAATTTATTTGATATTGAAGTGAATGATTTTAGACTTAATTGAACAAACTTATTTTTGAATGAATTTATTTGATATTGAAGTGAATGATTTTAGACTTAATTGAACAAACTTATTTTTGAATGAATTTATTTGATATTGAAGTGAATGATTTTAGACTTAATTGAACAAACTTATTTTTGAATGAATTTATTTGATATTGAAGTGAATGATTTTAGACTTAATTGAACAAACTTATTTTTGAATGAATTTATTTGATATTGAAGTGAATGATTTTAGACTTAATTGAACAAACTTATTTTTTCATTAATTTGTTTAAGATTGAATTGAAAAAAAAATTGAAAAAAAATATGATCTGTAAAAGAATTGAATTGAGTTTGAACTGAATGATTTGAGAATAGATTGAATGAATCTCGATAACTTTCAAGCACAAACATCTTGAGTCTCAATTCAATGAATTAATTTGAAACCGAATCATTGCAGTTCTTCATGTTCAACATGAATTATTTTCTGGTTATATTAAAACGATTTGTTTTGACCTTGAATTCAATTTCTTACTTTTATAATTATACTAGACCACCCATGACACATTGGGTCAGTATTTGTTATATATATTATTAAATATATAATTTCTTAATTTTTACATTGGTTGATAATCACCTTTTTACAAGGATTACAAAATCAAATGATTTCATAAAGTCAAAATACATTGTGATGTCATCTCTCACCCTCCCCATCTTTTTTTTTTCCTCTCTTGCTTTGTAAGATTTGCAATTAAAATTCTTTTGAGAACCAAAGGAGCATCCGGAATCAACTAGTGTGATACACCTTTTCCCATACACATCTATTTTTCATAGTTGGCAGCGAGAAGAAGACAATCCCTGGCTAAGTGGTTAATTCTATCACATTCGAAGCACCTTATTCTGGTGCTATTTGTCTGCCCTGCCTTGTGGGAGGAGGGTTATTTTTCAAGATGGCTTTCGCTCGGGCCAGAAACGGAGAAGCTGGGAAATGTTCATTTCTATTCGGGAAGAAGTGTGTAAAATCTGCTGGACATGTTCAAGCAGTCTATAGAGGCATCACTGTTTATCATCAAATGGAACAGAAAGCTTCCACAGGTCTGCCAGGGAAACGTTAACAGTTTCACCTGGATGTATATGGTGTGCCACAAACTTTGCATATGTCGCATATGAGTCCAGAGCAAGTTATTTATCTACCTCCCACAAGGTAAGATGTGACACAAGGTCGGGAAAGTGGGATTAGATAAGCTAGCGCTCGAGAGGTGAGTACTCTGGCCATTTAAAAATTGCCTGGGCAGCCCCGTCTGCATTCCCCGGTAGGGGCACCTCAGACAGTAAGCAATAAACTTACTCCTCCCCAAAGATGGAAGGCAAAGCCTGGGAGGGTGCACCTCCTAGAACTGCGCAGGACAGACCCATTGACCGCCGTAAATCAAGCCCCGAAGGACAAGACAACGCCAGTATGGGGTGCAGTATCCATCGGAACAGATACTACACTTTGATCTTGGCCAAAAGAGCAATGTCGTGAGTAAAACTTCCTTTATAGAGGCAAAATCTCCCTTTCTTTCCTCACTTCACTGTTGGTAGACTGCGAATACATCACCTGTTAGACGCATAGGAATCACGCACTACATTCTCATTTGACACAGCTTTTTCAATCTATTTAATGATGAATTGGTTATGGTCTGCACTGCTAAACTCCGGTATCAGCTTAAATCAAACTTGTCTATCAGCAGCTAAAATAGATTCGGAAGTACAAATCTTTTGGGAACCCAACTCCTCTTTCGACTATCATCGCTTTCAAGTCTTCTTTTGACAGTCGTCGTTTTCAAGTCTTCCTTCAATCGTTGTTGCTTTCAAATTGTTTCACAGCATAGTTTCAAGTGAGCCGATGTTAAACAACTGCCTGCTTTTATCACAGTAATTCAGCACAGGTGATCCTACATCCCTTACATCAATGGGATAGGCATTACGATTATTTACATAATTAAATTTCTCTACCACTTCTTTTATCGTTTTCCCTTTATTTAATTTATTTGCCCTTCTTTTCCACCATCTAAAAAATTCATGTACAGATGAAGTATGCATGATGACAAGCAAGATAACACTATTCTCAGAGTATATAGATATGATAAAATGAATTGAAAGTTTGAACTAAATTATCATTAAAAGGAAGTACAAATCTTTAGTTGAAAATCAAGGGATGTAACACTGCCAGCGATTGGTATTTCAAGTCCAATTTTAAGAGTCCAAGATTGTAGATCAAATCTAAAAAAAAATATTACAAGTCCCAAATCTCAACTCTGTATCACAACACACATACGATTTTAACTCACAAATGAACCATGTTAAGAAAATTAAACTAAATCTTCATAAAAATTTGACGACTTTTTATTATCAAAAACAGGCTTTGATTGGTTGTGATTGATGGTAAAAATTAAGATATTTTGTGGTTTAATGCAATCGCCTAGTTCTTGGTTACACTTTTCTTTTTTGACAGCACACAAACATCTTTCCTAGTTAAGACCTCATTTGCTGCACAGTTCATCTTCTGGTAATCTATTCAAAGTTGTTATAATTGTGGTACTAGGACACTGAACGTTACATAAACGTAATTCAGCCACGAATGTAAAAATGTAAAAAGGTTGAAAACCCGATGAAAGGAAAACAACCCGCACTCCATAAAAATGAATAACACATCGTATCACAAATTATAATCATATATTTGTATAAAACAACCAAGACAAATTAACAATACATAACAAGTATTTATTTTTTTCAAAAGATCAACTAATATTCTTTCTGCACAAACGGAGTTCTTTATAAGAGGCTGGTTTTAGTTATTCAAAGTTTATAAATCATCACCTGTAAATAATGTTATAACAGAAGTTTGAAATTTTTTCTCCTAAAGCTATGATAAAAAACTTTATAAAAAATCTACCTTTTATGCCAATGCAATTCATTTCCTTGGTCTGTATTTGAGTAATTTGACACTTTTCTGATGCATCCTTCCAAATTATTGGTTGACAAACATTTTTCTTCCATTGTTGAACATCTTGATCTTTTGTAACTATCAACAATTGGGATGAATCAATGCTTAACGACATAACAGTTGAGTGACACTCAATCTTATTAGATGTTGAATGGCTATCATTGAAACCACAAATGATCACTCTGTGTTGATCTGAAAATTAAAAAAAGACATTGTTAAAAGCCTATTATCAATACAAAAAAATTATCTCTAAAATTAATCTTTGAGAGGAAAATATCATTAATCTTGCATGAAACCAATATGCTTGGATTTTAGTTTCATCTCATTAAACTTAAGCCATAGAAAAAACAATTATCGTCATTCCTTAACCCTTTTCGCAATGATTTTTTATATTTATGTATCATTGTAGTTAAATATAATGACCAGTGTTATTTGACACCATTTTCCTTTTAAATAATATTCCTAGTTTTGGTTATAAACATATACAGGGTGTCTCAAAAAAATGTACTCACTCTTAGAATGACGAGAAAATCTTTATTTATGAACATAGAGAGAAATGCTTTGTTTGAACAATAATGGTCATCAGTTTGAACATTTGCGAACATGATTCTTCAATTACATCTGTCTCATGTATTCGATGCTATTTCATTTCACTCTATGTTCATAAATAAAAGTTTTCTCGTCATTCTACGAGTGAGTACATTTTTTTGAGACACCCTGTAGATATGAACTATCCATTATAAAATTGTTAAAGGAATTATAGATGAAAAGAAAAATGATTTATTCCATCTTCTATGCTCATGAGGAAAATGATATAGTAACTATTCAATTTCATTTCTTTAGCAAGCCAGTGAATATGTTTTTTGTGCAAAATCGACTCAGGATTCAAATACATAATTAAAATATTTTACATCCAATCAGAGAGAGTAATTATTTTCTCTCTAAAACAAAAGAGAAGCTAACCGTCAAGAAAAAAGGTGCATAGTCACTGGAAGCGCAAATGAATCCTTAAAAGCCAGTTTCCAAGTGTACTCACCAGTCAAAACTATTTCAATTGGCCTGATCATAAAGCTATTAACTCATCCACACGCTCTCAATTGCATGTCATAACTGCTCACATATATCACTCATGTGA
>OY744523.1:150728452-151198452 GCA_963556195.1 Sepiola atlantica
TTTAATTCTGAATACGGTCATTTTGGTAAAGTTTTTATGCTTCAAGTTCTTTATACCTTCACATATTTATTCATGGTGTTTGGTTTGAGTGTTTTGTTTTACAGCATATCAACCCTGTTTAGGTTACTTAATGCCGAATACTGTCATTTTGGTAAAAATTGTTATGCTTCAAGTTCTTTATATCTTTAAATAAAGCCCTGATATATATATATACAGGGCTTTACGGAGCCCTCCAAAAAGGAGCGCGCTCCAGGAGCACGCTCCATTTTGCTGGAGCACAGGAGAAGAGGGCTCATTTTATATTCATTTGGTGTTTTTTATTCAGTAATAAAAAGGAAAAGAAAAAGTCTCAGCTAAACTCTTTGAATTATTTTTAAAATTATATCTCTGGTATATGAGATAGGGAGAGACAGAGGGGGGAGAGAGAGTGAGAAAGAACGAGAGAGTTACACATGGAAAAAGAACACTGACTTTCTCAGTTTTTTTTCACATCTACATGTTACATTTTTGATAGGACAGTTTTCTTAAGGCAGGAGACAATTTGGCAACAAATGTCTTCAAATGTGCCAGTGAGTCTATAGATATCTTTGAAGATATTTTCTTAAAGATTTTAACTTTTTTTGTATCTATGACAAGGATGTTTATTGCTGATTGAATAAATAAGCCAATTTTTCTTTTCGTTTTCATTGAACTTTTATGCCACATTTTTACCGTCGTCTTTTTGGCAACATTTGTTATTCTTAAATTCACAACTAGTATATTTTAACATTTTCATTTTTGCTTTTAAATTCATTTAATTCTGTTAAAACTTGTTTTTGTAAATAGAATGCTCAAAGTTTGTTTTTTGTGTGTAATAAAATGTTAAAGCAGTAAAAATATCTTTAGTCCAAAGAAAAAAATATCTTTAGTCCAAGGAAAATAAAAACAATAAAAACCAACATGGCCGCCAGCAATTAAAACCTGGAATTAAAGTTAGTCTCAACACTTTAAAAAGTAAATGAGAATTTTATTTCAGGACCAAAAATACAATTAAGATCAACAATCAGTTTCATCCAAAATTTGGGCGAATACCAAGCGAAATGAGCGAAAAAAAACAGCGGTCCCTGTAATGAATAATTACGAATAACTTTCCTTACTCTGACTTATGTCCCCTTTGGAGAACTCTCCTGCTTCTACTAACCACTATAAATAGTAGCACTAATACTGTACCGACATTGTGTGCCGAATAAAGCTTTCCCAAGTTACGTCTGTTCTCGTTAGTCATTACAGTCCCTATTATACAATTAAACCGATGTTTAAACTTAATTAAATTAAAGAAAATGTCTTAAATTTTAAATTAAAAAAGCAATTTGTTGATTTTTTAGAACCGAAAGTTGATTAGATATATTTCTTTATCTTAAACAATCTATTATCGAATATTAAAATTGTAAACAGTTTGTTTTTATTATAGATTTAAAATATAGACGTTTTCACCTTTTTTATTTAAATTTTTGATTTTAATAAATGTTTTTGCCCGCCATAGGAAAACTTGCTCCAGTTAATTTTTCAGGGGAGGAAAATTTGACCCGATATTTAAAAAAAATATTTTTACCTATTTTAAAAAATATTTAAAAAAATTTTTTTTTTTTTAAATATATATATATATATATATATATATATATATATAGATATATATATATATTACAGAAGATCAGAACAACATAGGTACAATCCAACAAAGGAGAACAGCACATAACCGCCCTTTATGGACTCTACTTAGACTCCGTTGTAGCCTATTGCTTATAAATATATATATATATATATATATATATATATATATATATATATATATAGAGAGAGAGAGAGAGAGAGAGAGAGTATTGTGTATTAGACAGCTATGACAATGAGAAACACATGGTGATTTAGAAAAATAACTTATGAATTTATATGTCTGTTTTTATATTTTGGGACTAAAATCCCTTCTTCATGAGGTTAAAATCATTTCTTAAATTAAGCCAGATGTAATTTTTGTTTTCTTTGTTTCATATTATCTTAGCCTTCTGATATTCTAATATGCAATACTTTCTAAACTATGCACACTGATTCAAGCTAATTAAAACATTCTCATATATATTTATTTATAGATACAAAATGATTATGGGTCCCATACTAAAAGGTTTTAATCTTGCTGTTGTTGCTCTCTATTTTCAAGTCGAATCACAAAATCATTCTACATCTATGAATAAATGCACACATAACTGAGCCATCTGTGTACATTTCTCAAAAAAAAAAATACCTATATATATATATATATATATAAGTATAAATTTTTATTGATACAAACATTATTGGTTACATATGTGCATACATGTTTCAGTTGTACTCTTCACAGAGAGTCAACCTCTTCAGACCAAAGACTTCAGAGAAGTGGGATGGATTTGGAGACCTTCTCTGAAGTCTTTGGTTTGAAGAGGTTGACTCTCTGTGAAGAGTACAACCGAAACATGTATGCACATATGTAACCAATAATGTTTGTATAAATAAAAATTTATACTTATGAACAGCTCTACTTGTTATTGAGCACTTTTTATAAACACTTGAGTTTCAACGGATTTACATCTACAGAAACTAATACAATACATGTACTATATATATATATATATATATATATATATATATATATATATATAATACAATACATGTACTATATATTATATATATATATATATATATATATATATATATATAATACAATACATGTACTATATATTATATATATATATATATATATTATCTAGCCATTGCAGTAAAGGAAACATGTCAAACGGTGAATGAAAATATTTTATTTACCTGTTGCAAAAGCAATTTGAGACCAAGAGGAAGAACATTGCACAATCTTCTCTTTGTGTTTTAAATCAAGTTGTAGAGGGTGAAATTCTTTCACCTTTGATTCGGAAAATTTGGCAGAATTTGTTGATAACTGAGAGAAGCCATTAAAACCACATCCGAAAATGGCCATTCTTCTCCAAGTGGTTTTATATCTGAAAAGAATTTTGATATTCCAAAATAATCAAAACAAAAGACAAGTCAACATAAAGAATAAATTTAAAGGCAGAAACATTGCAAAAACAAACACCATTGTTTAGTGGTGATCAGAAAGATCCCAAAAAGCAACATTTTAAATAATAAATATGTTTATTAGTTATATCATTCACTTTGTGAACCAGGATTTTGCTGTATATCTATATAATAAAGTAAAGTTAGTCTGTTTATCAATGGTAGCTCTATTCCTACAAACAAGATACTTAAAACTATTTTGATAAAAAATATCTAATCTCCTTTTAACTATGTTCTTAAAAAATGAAATTTTACTTCCAATCAATTTTACCAATTTCTATATTTAGTTCAATCGATATTTCATTTTAGAAGAAACAGTATTTCTATGTCAGGCCGAAGAAAATGATATTGACTTCAAACAGGTTAAACATTTTAGAATACATTCATTATTATTTAATAATTTTATATTATACATACCCTCCCCCCAATAATCATTTGTGTTTTCTGCACGTCTGTTTTTAGATTTATTCATTTATTTATTTATTTGTTTGTTATACCTCCTTGGGCATCTCCCCTTTAACTATCTTCTCAATTCAACTGTTAAAAAATTTTTTTTTTTTTAAATTAAACTCTTAGTACAGTATCGATATCCAGATCAAATTCTGTTAAATATTTCATTTGATAACTCCCAAATGTGCCTCCTCAATTTCTCCCTCCTACCACTTTCTCTGAATTCATCCAACTTCATCTTAAACTGATCCACGCTATTGCTGTTCTTAATCTGATCTGGCAACTTATTCCAAAAACATTACTCTGTGAGCAAAAAAACTTAACTGGTTAACAGATCTAGTTTTTGAAAACTGCCTTGACAATAACCTTCCAGATCTAGGAGAAATACTAAAAAAAATGCCCACCATAGTTAGAAATGCCATTTATTATATTGAAAGTCTCAATCATATTTTGAGAGAGAGTAAGAGAGAGTTTGGTTTGTTTTATGGCATATTAACCATCTATGAGTTATTTAATGCCAAATAAAGTTGTCAAATGGAATCCTATAGATAGGATAATTATTTTATACTCTTAGAAAAGATTACTTCTAGAAAACATTATTCTTAGAAAACATTACTCTGAGAAGGTAAGTTCACAGTGAGAGTGGGAACATTATTCTTAGAAAAAATTTACTCTTACAAGGAAATGTTATAGTGATAGTGGGAACATTATTCTTAGAAAACATTATTCTTAGATAGGATAATGTGAATTGGGGACAATAAACAGAAAGGGGAGAATTATTAATGCAATGATGATTTTGATGTTATCAGAAATTCATATTTAAACACGAAAAAAACAAATGTCAAAGTAATTCTTTATACGTGAGAGAAATATATAATCTAGCACTGAAAGTCATCTTGTCAGACTCTTCTAGCACATAAAGTCATCTCGATTGGAAAAAATTTAATTCTCAGACTAAATTAACAATTGAAAATACTTAATTGGAAAAAATTTAATTCTCAGAACAAATTAACAATTGAAAATAATTAATTGGAAAAAATTTAATTCTCAGAACAAATTAACAATTGAAAATAATTATTTGGAAATAATTTCATTCTCAGAACAAATTAACAATTGAAAATAATTAATTGGAAAAATTTCATTCTCTGAACAAATTAACAATTGAAAATAATTAATTGGAAAAAATTTCATTCTCAGACCAAATCAACAATTGAAAATAATTGGAAAAAAATCATTCCCAAACCAAATCAACAATTGAAATTAATTACAATTTCATTCTGAGAAAAAATAAATAACTGAAAATAATTAATTTGAAAAAACTTCATTCTCATACAAAATCAATAGTTGAAAATAATTAATTGGAAAAAATTTAATTCTGAGACAATCAATAATTGAAAATAATTAATTGGAAAAACAGGTGGCCCCATTTTCATTTTTTTTTACCCCTCGGCATGGGGTTGCAGTCGGCAAATTTGTGGCCCCGCCGACAGGATGAGAGCGAGAGAGATGCTGCAATATACATGCTTAGAATTATAAGCTATATATAGCGATACATGGGCACTTAATGTAGCAAACGAAAGGCTAACAGTGACACAATGCAAAATGGAACGCATTATGCTCACCATCAGTCTACGAGAAAGAAAAAGAAACACTTGAATCAGACAGCAAACTGGTGTAAACTACATCATCACCACCATACGAACGGCTAAACATAGATGAGCAGGTTACCTTCTGAGATATAGAGACAACAGGTGAACACTTAGAGCGACAGAATGGCCCCCGAGGCAATGGAAAAGACCAAGAGGAAGACCAAAAACCCGTTGAAGAGACGACCTCGACAGCCAACTGGGTTCTACATGACAACGCCTAGCTAGGAACAAAAAAAAGTGGAAAGAAACCAGGGAGGGGTTCCTCCTCCAGGAGTGATCAAAAACCCTAATGATGATGATGATGATGATGATAATGAAATAGGTAAAATAGGAGAACCTCAGACTGGAGATCTAATAGTCCTGTCTTCAATCGTAGTTCTCGGCATCCACATTTTCTTTTTTGAGGAAGCAACAAAAACATATAATTATAGTTTTATAACAATTTGGTTCAATTTATAATTTAATAACCAATCGATACTATACTAATTGAATTTAACTTTCAAAATTATTTTTAAAAACAAAATCTTAATATTTCAAAAACACGAACCTTGGCTTAGTTTAAATAAAGAAACGAACACCACCGGGTCAGTATACTTCATATATATATATATATATATATATATATATATATGGGAAATGAAAAAGGAAAAACCAAAAAGGATGTTTTTTTATATATTCATCAACGTTTCGTCTTTATTTGTAAGACTTCCTCAGGATGATAATTTTAAGAAAAATATCATGTCAACCCAATATTTTCACGTACTTGCATGACATTTTTCTTAAAATTATCATCCTGAGGAAGTCTTACAAATAAAGACGAAACGTTGATGAATATATAAAAAAAACATCCTTTTTGGTTTTTCCTTTTTCATTTCCCATTACGTCGGATTACCTTCATCCTTCCTTTCTCATATATATATATATATATATATATATATGTATAATTATTTTAATAATAAATATTTTCCATTATTATCCACATAGATATATGTTTCATCATTACAGAATCTTCAGTAGTCGCACGACTCGAACCCAGACACGAGTTACTTTTTAAACTCAAATCCAAACATCTTAATCGCCACGACTGTCATAACAGCTATATGGAATGAAGAGAAATAAAGTCTATTATGTTTTTTCAAGCGAACATATAGTACACCGCCATATAGTGTTCGACAAATCCAATTCGATGGAACTTGAATTTTAGCTTTAGTTCAGAGGCTTATTTTTAATTCTCTTAAAGGGCACAGCTGTAAGGGGAGCTATTAAATAATTATTTTAATAATAAATATTTTCAGTTATTATCCACACACATATATGTTTCATATTGAATAGTATATTTAAATTAAGTAGATTGATGCAGCGGTATAAAAATATAATAGATATAATCCCTTGTTCATGTTTAACAATTTAAAAATAAAATCATCTAAAATATAAATTTACTCAGAAATCTTTGAAGAATATAGTTATTTCCATGGAAGGTGCTCGACTGAGCTTCAATCTCTCGTTCCTCCTTGTAAGACATTTACGGCTAGAATGTGTCTTCCTACCACAACTGCAAAGAACTTTTCTTTTCTTCCTCCATGTGCCTAACATCGAACGGAATTTCCACGAACAGAGTTTCTTTCCAAAAGTTTCCCATCTGTGGAACACATTAGCACTTGACTACTTCCTTCCAGGCTACAACATGGTTGCTTTCAAATTCAACATCAATAAATACTTGTCATAAACCGTCCTCGCACTGAAATGTCACTGGATGGAGGAATGGCAGGCAGCAGATAAATAAATCAAGGTTGCACAGGATAACCTACCAGGCATGGACCTCCCTCGCCGGCAGTGGACAATGCTCAACCGCCTCAGGATAGGTGTCGGCCATTGCGCCGTGACTATGAAAGGATGGGGACTCAGGGACTCGGCTGTCTGCGACTGTGGTCACTCTGAACAGACAGTAGACCACATCATCGAGTCATGCCTCAAACATCAACCACCCAACGGCGAAGCCGGTATAGCTGTGCTAGACAACAAAACATTAGCATGGCTTTTCTCAACCGAGCTGGTGATCTAACAGTGAGATGCTGTGAAGCAAACGAAAGAAGAAGATACACCATCCTCATAAGTCATCAAATTTTATTCACTCTATACATCATTTTCAATCTTCTTATAATATTCTTCATCATTTAATGAACGATCTATCTCATTAACCTTTATCCTCAAGTGTTTTGTAGCCTTGAAAAATGGTGACTCATTAGCAAAAATCATAAAAAACAAGCAAAGTTGTGATTTTGATACCGGCTTTAACTGTTGTAACTTATTTTGATACCTGTATTACTGATAGCGTGACACAAAACGATAAACGGTACAAGCATATTAATATATAGCTTGACGTATCAGTCAGTTTTGAAAATTAAACGCCTTTAAAATCAGATACGAAAGTCAGCTTTTCTAAAAATTGACAGACCAACAAAAACTAACAGTCATTAAAATGACTACAGGCATCAAAAATTGTTTACTCCTTCTTCCCGCGTCGATCAACTATACTATTAGTCCTACCATCATTATGGTCTCAGCAAGTACAAATTACTTCCCTTCATTCACCTACCAATGACTACTTTTCTTCAACTGTAAATGGCAATTTCGTTCTCCAGACATCCTGAGCCTTTCTTTTCTATTTTAGAGTGGAGAAGTGCTGACCTGTCGTTACACATGTGGACTTTTATTGAGATTCATCCAGCATGTATAAAAGTAATTTACACACAACTCTCTCTCTCTCTCTCTCTTGCTAGATTCTTTCACTGAAGATGACAACATTTATTTCAGTAACACTGGACATCTTTGCCAACTTAACCTGTTGACCTTCGTAATGTCCTCTAACAACCTGCATTTGATCTTCTCTGATTCTATTTATCTTCCTTCCACAAGGTAAGATGTGACACAAGGTCGAGAAAGTGGGAAAGAACCAGCGCTCGAAAATTTGAGCACTCTGGCTGTTTAAAAATTGCCTGGGCAGCCACGTCGGCATTCCCCGGTAGGGGCGCCTCAGACAGTAAGCAATAAACTTACTCCTCCCCAAAGAGGGGAGGCAAAGCCTGGGAGGGTGCACCTCCTAGAACTGCACAGGACCGACAACCCCCAATAAAATAAAAGAAAAACAA
This sequence comes from Sepiola atlantica, assembly GCA_963556195.1. Lineage (NCBI taxonomy): Eukaryota > Metazoa > Mollusca > Cephalopoda > Sepiida > Sepiolidae > Sepiola > Sepiola atlantica. The sequence continues at coordinate 150,736,797 of OY744523.1, forward strand.
ACAAAACAAGCTGCGCGTGCGTGGTCCCCCTCTGTATGTGAATCGATGTGGTGAGTGTAAAATGCAATAAATTTGGGCAATTTGGGGCACTTTTGACTCCCTGGGGGCGCGAACCAGAATTTTTCTGAGGTCAAGGATGCTCATTTTATATCCAGAACAATTGCCTCTACATTTTGGCCAAGTTTCAGAAAAATTGAATGGATGGATCAAACGTTATGGGAGAAAAGGGCAATTTTTTGCCATTTTGGGGGCTTTTGACCCCCCTGGGGGCGCGAACCAGATTTTTTCCAAGGATACTTATTTTCTATTAGGAACAATTGCCTCCACATTTTGGCCAAGTTTCAGCAAAATTGAATGGATGGGTGAAAAGTTATGGGGCAAAAAATGTCATTTTTTGCCATTTCGGGGACTTTTGACCCCCTGGGGGGCTAACCATATTTTTTTCAAAAATCGGAGAATGTCACTTTCTAACCTGACCAAAGTTACAACTTCATGCAAATTTCAGAGAAATTCAATGGATGGTTGCGGAGAAAAATACGGACGGACGAACGGAAATGTCTCAAAACATAAAAGAAAACAAATTACATTTTTCACTGGCAACGAATATTGACCCCCCCCTCCCCCCCAAAAAAAGAAAAACAAAAACAACAGATTTATTTGAAGAAAAAAAAGATGGCGATTTCCCAAGACTTATTGAAATGATTTAAATAACTAACTTTTTGAAAAGTCCCAACTCAGGATTTTAACTGCTTTGAATCAACAATTTCTATAACTGACAGCACAAAACATTGATGACAGCAAAATAACTAATAATAAACATTAAAGAATTTGTCTATGATGAATCTCGAGGAATTAAATTTACATCGTGGTATACACATTGGAAAGACTCTTTCTTAGATGAATTTTCCCATAAGGACAATGCCTGGAAAATCAGTTTGTTACTGAAAAAACTTGGAACAGATGCGCATGTCCGTTACATTAATTTTATTCTTCCAAAGGAAGCAAAGGATTTCAAAAGGGAGGGAAAAACACCAGAAATCCTAGAGATAGTTCTTGGAAGTTATAGAGCCATACCAAACCCAAATGCCTCTAACGGTAGTTCACTGGTTGAAGCTCTATTGAACCAGAAAGTATGTTTACCAATTGATGGCATTCATCCAACTGCACAAACTTCTCACAAGAGAAATATACAAATGGAACAGCAGTTACGACCCTCGTATCTTACACAAACTAACACGCAAAACGATACTTTCCCCATTGAAGATACTATTAGACATATTTGAGCTACAAAGCACTTGCATCATGCAGAAGGAACAATCTAGGACTCAAATGAAGATTTTACCTAGGAGAACAATTTGCATCCAAAATCATGCAAATCCAATGCAGGTCTGGTCATGCCAAAAACCTTAATAGCACAAAGCTCAAAGGGGAGGTATTAGGTGGCTACGTACCACCTAATAATAATACTTTAAAATATTTTTCTAAATTAAAGGAAAGTAATTTTGTACCCAAAAGCTAAAGTTATCTCATTGCTTCAACGAGATTTAAAGCAGAGTTATCTGACCCTAGATTTGGGAAAACAGTCAATGGACATTTGCTCAGCGACAGACAATTTAATACATCCTCATTTCAAAGTAATTTCTTTTCAGTTGTATTTATATAATAAATCATTATTATTGTTGATCTACACAGAATCGTTTTCATCCAAATTATTTCTTCGTATTTGTTTCTTACCACTCACAAAAGACCACTTTATTTCACTAACATATAAAATTATCTTGTCAGATTTTCAAAGTCAGGCCCAAATAGCATTTAAGCTGACAAATCAAACTTTGCTTCTGGCTAACTAATTTTCCTTTGTTATTGTTGTATCATGTTATTGGCAATATAATAACGTTCTCCACAACAATTTATTTAAACAATTACTTAGTCCATACAAGACAATTGCTAATATAAAACATTTTTAAATACTCACCTTCTTTCATTAGACCGCTTGCCATTGAAATTCCCTCCCTGCTCCCCCTAACTGTACCAACATGCAGAAATCTAAATGTAATGTGAACAAACATCTTGCTGCCCAACTCCCCACTCAGATTGCCCTCCTATAAATCTTGCCCCTAATCACAGTAGCCCAGGGGAGGGCAACCTTTTCAGAGTGAGGGCCAGATGAGACTTTTGGAAGGAGATCGCGGGCCGGAGTGAAAAACGAAATCTCAGAATTACTATATTTTATTTACATGAATAAATTGTACAAAAATTGTATTGAACACTCTACAAATCTGATATTTTTTCTCAAGAGACTTCTGTATGTGATGTTATAAAAGGCACCGACGAAAAGCCATTTTGGAATCATAGCAAATAATGACGGGGGAAGTAGCAAGTTGATCCAGCATTTGTTTTGACACACCTCACATAAGTTCTCTGTTTCATGCCCTTTCCTCGTCTCTTGTTTCCTCTTTGCCTCTCTCTTTCTCTTTTTCTATTTTTATCTCAGGCCAAGGATTTGAAATTAATAGTTAAAGAAAAATGAAATATACATGCATCATCGCTCGCTGATATTTATACATTTTTATCCCACTGTAAATTGAAACCTACTTTTACGTCTATGTTGGGCCGGATTGCAATAATAAAACATAGCAGGGTGGCGGGCTGGATGCTAAGCCACATCCGGCCCGCGGGCCGGAGATTGCCCGCCCCTGTTTTAGAGGTTGAATTAACGGAAGATGAAAATCAAGGTTAAATTAAGACTACACATTTAATTTGATGGAGGTGACGGTGGTTAAGTGGATAACGACACGGACTGACGACCTGGGTGTGCCAAGTTCGAATCCATAATACCACTTTCACTTAGGATGTTGGCAACCATTACGTGGTCCCTTCTGCAAAATTGCTGACAACAGAATCAAACCGGTCAACAAAGTTGTACCATTCTGATTCATACGAATTTACTTTATTTACTATTTAATTTGATTATTTTCATTATACAGAGTGTTTGGAAACTCGATGGCATAACTATAGGATTATGTTCTATATGTGTAGATAGGTCCGGAAAGAAATTTGTAAAGAAATCTTCAACTCTAAATAAAAAATCAACGATAGGTATCTTTTTCTTTAGGTCACCAGAAATTATATAATAATTTATATATGAAAAGTTAAATTACTGATGCATTACAGTGCAAACACTGAGGAAGCATAATTTTTTTGTCCATTTTTTACTGAGAGTGTACGCTAGTATATATATATGCACGCTAGTATATATATATATGCATTCAAAAATTAATTTATAAATTAATTAATTAAACATATATATATATATATATATATATATTTTAATTAAGCAAGTTCCGCTCGAGCGCTGAACACTGTAGACGACAAGACACTTCCCTGCCTCCTGGGTAAGTGTATCTTAATTTCAATTACTATCTGTGTCGATTTCTCGCGGCTGTGTGGTCTTGAGCGTTCGCCTCGTGATTCTAGGATGGACTCATGATAACGGAACAAATATTACACTACTTCACCTCTGAATTGAGCATTAAAAGATAATACAATAGTACATTAATAGAAGTAACATATACTTTCGGCTTCAGACAGATACAAAATCTCCATTAGTAATAGAAGTACAATAGTATATTAATAGAAGTAATATATACTTTCGGCTTCAGACAGATACAAAATCTCCATTAGTAATAGAAGTACAATAGTACATTAATAGAAGTAACATATACTTTCGGCTTCAGACAGATACAAAATCTCCATTAGTAATAGAAGTACAATAGTACATTAATAGAAGTAACATATACTTTCGGCTTCAGACAGATACAAAATCTCCATTAGTAATAGAAGTACAATAGTATATTAATAGAAGTAATATATACTTTCGGCTTCAGACAGATACAAAATCTCCATTAGTAATAGAAGTACAATAGTATATTAATAGAAGTAATATATACTTTCGGCTTCAGACAGATACAAAATCTCCATTAGTAATAGAAGTACAATAGTACATTAATAGAAGTAACATATACTTTCGGCTTCAGACAGATACAAAATCTCCATTAGTAATAGAAGTACAATAGTATATTAATAGAAGTAATATATACTTTCGGCTTCAGACAGATACAAAATCTCCATTAGTAATAGAAGTACAATAGTATATTAATAGAAGTAATATATACTTTCGGCTTCAGACAGATACAAAATCTCCATTAGTAATAGAAGTACAATAGTACATTAATAGAAGTAACATATACTTTCGGCTTCAGACAGATACAAAATCTCCATTAGTAATAGAAGTACAATAGTACATTAATAGAAGTAACATATACTTTCGGCTTCAGACAGATACAAAATCTCCATTAGTAATAGAAGTAAAATAGTACATTAATAGAAGTAATATATACTTTCGGCTTCAGACAGATACAAAATCTCCATTAGTAATAGAAGTACAATAGTATATTAATAGAAGTAATATATACTTTTGGCTTCAGACAGATACAAAATCTCCATTAGTAATAGAAGTACAATAGTATATTAATAGAAGTAATATATACTTTCGGCTTCAGACAGATACAAAATCTCCATTAGTAATAGAAGTACAATAGTATATTAATAGAAGTAATATATACTTTCGGCTTCAGACAGATACAAAATCTCCATTAGTAATAGAAGTACAATAGTACATTAATAGAAGTAACATATACTTTCGGCTTCAGACAGATAAAAAATCTCCATTAGTAATAGAAGTACAATAGTATATTAATAGAAGTAACATATACTTTCGGCTTCAGACAGATACAAAATCTCCATTAGTAATAGAAGTACAATAGTATATTAATAGAAGTAATATATACTTTCAGCTTCAGACAGATACAAAATCTCCATTAGTAATAGAAGTACAATAGTATATTAATAGAAGTAATATATACTTTCGGCTTCAGACAGATACAAAATCTCCATTAGTAATAGAAGTACAATAGTACATTAATAGAAGTAACATATACTTTCGGCTTCAGACAGATACAAAATCTCCATTAGTAATAGAAGTACAATAGTATATTAATAGAAGTAACATATACTTTCGGCTTCAGACAGATACAAAATCTCCATTAGTAATAGAAGTACAATAGTATATTAATAGAAGTAATATATACTTTCGGCTTCAGACAGATACAAAATCTCCATTAGTAATAGAAGTACAATAGTACATTAATAGAAGTAACATATACTTTCGGCTTCAGACAGATACAAAATCTCCATTAGTAATAGAAGTACAATAGTATATTAATAGAAGTAACATATACTTTCGGCTTCAGACAGATCCAAAATCTCCATTAGTAATAGAAGTACAATAGTATATTAATAGAAGTAATATATACTTTCGGCTTCAGACAGATACAAAATCTCCATTAGTAATAGAAGTACAATAGTACATTAATAGAAGTAACATATACTTTCGGCTTCAGACAGATACAAAATCTCCATTAGTAATAGAAGTACAATAGTATATTAATAGAAGTAACATATACTTTCGGCTTCAGACAGATACAAAATCTCCATTAGTAATAGAAGTACAATAGTATATTAATAGAAGTAATATATACTTTCGGCTTCAGACAGATACAAAATCTCCATTAGTAATAGAAGTACAATAGTATATTAATAGAAGTAATATATACTTTCGGCTTCAGACAGATACAAAATCTCCATTAGTAATAGAAGTACAATAGTACATTAATAGAAGTAACATATACTTTCGGCTTCAGACAGATACAAAATCTCCATTAGTAATAGAAGTACAATAGTATATTAATAGAAGTAATATATACTTTCGGCTTCAGACAGATACAAAATCTCCATTAGTAATAGAAGTACAATAGTATATTAATAGAAGTAATATATACTTTCGGCTTCAGACAGATACAAAATCTCCATTAGTAATAGAAGTACAATAGTATATTAATAGAAGTAATATATACTTTCGGCTTCAGACAGATACAAAATCTCCATTAGTAATAGAAGTACAATAGTACATTAATAGAAGTAACATATACTTTCGGCTTCAGACAGATACAAAATCTCCATTAGTAATAGAAGTACAATAGTATATTAATAGAAGTAACATATACTTTCGGCTTCAGACAGATACAAAATCTCCATTAGTAATAGAAGTACAATAGTATATTAATAGAAGTAATATATACTTTCGGCTTCAGACAGATACAAAATCTCCATTAGTAATAGAAGTACAATAGTACATTAATAGAAGTAACATATACTTTCGGCTTCAGACAGATACAAAATCTCCATTAGTAATAGAAGTACAATAGTATATTAATAGAAGTAACATATACTTTCGGCTTCAGACAGATACAAAATCTCCATTAGTAATAGAAGTACAATAGTATATTAATAGAAGTAACATATACTTTCGGCTTCAGACAGATACAAAATCTCCATTAGTAATAGAAGTACAATAGTATATTAATAGAAGTAACATATACTTTCGGCTTCAGACAGATACAAAATCTCCATTAGTAATAGAAGTACAATAGTATATTAATAGAAGTAACATATACTTTCGGCTTCAGACAGATACAAAATCTCCATTAGTAATAGAAGTACAATAGTACATTAATAGAAGTAATATATACTTTCGGCTTCAGACAGATACAAAATCTCCATTAGTAATAGAAGTACAATAGTACATTAATAGAAGTAATATATACTTTCGGCTTCAGACAGATACAAAATCTCCATTAGTAATAGAAGTACAATAGTACATTAATAGAAGTAATATATACTTTCGGCTTCAGACAGATACAAAATCTCCATTAGTAATAGAAGTACAATAGTATATTAATAGAAGTAACATATACTTTCGGCTTCAGACAGATACAAAATCTCCATTAGTAATAGAAGTACAATAGTATATTAATAGAAGTAATAATATTTATTTTTGCTTCAGACAGAGAATGTATCTTCCCTAGCAAAACAAAAATTGGTTACTATCCTCAAATGTTAGAATGGTCCGGAAATGGGGAATTATTTTACGTTAAATTTATTTGCAAAACTGGATCACCCTCTCTTAATTTTTTAAATTTTTTATTTCAGCCAAGTTTTTCAGGGTGTTTACACGTAATCGCCTAAAAAAAGTAGAATTTCATTCTTTTTTTGTGTGTGGGGGAGTAATTTAGAGAGTGGTAATCTACAATAATACCGAAGAAATCCTTCTAGACTTAGCCATTTATATTTTTGTCCCAATCCAATTTTGAAGAGCTAGATTTTCGCCACATTAAAAACGACCTTATGTCTAACACTGCCCTCGTGGGGATGCAAGTAAATAGGAACTTCTGACTCTAATTCTACATTCATGAGTCCCCTGGTCCTACACTGTTTAAAAAAAAATTCTGAGAAAAAATAAGGCGCTTCTTTAGTTTAGCTGTGAATCAGAATTTATTTGTTTTCAATTTTGAAAAAAGCGGCAGACAATCAACCGGAAGTAATATAGAATTAGAAGTTTTTATCTAAAGCAATCAATAAAGCGAACAATAATAACAGCGAGCAGTGTTTTTTATTTAATAATGTAAAACTTTATAAAACGAATAGTCAACAGTGATTTTAAAACTTTATAAAACGAATAGTCAACAGTGATTTTAAAACTTTATAAAACGAATAGTCAACAGTGATTTTAAAACTTTATAAAACGAATAGTCAACAGTGATTTTAAAACTTTATAAAACGAATAGTCAACAGTGATTTTAAAACTTTATAAAACGAAAAGTTATCATTTGTGCGCCTGCAGTGTTTTTTTTTGTACAATTTAAAACTTAATAAAAACTGTTGCGGGGCCGACCGTTGGGGTTGATCGGCCTCACAACTAAGAAAGTAGACACAGGCAAGTTACGGCAATGACAAGGAAGAGAGGACGAACACTGGTGATCAGTTCAAGAAAAGGTATGTTTATTTTACCATAAGAAATGGTAATAACACTGAATGATGTGTCGTTGGAGAGAAAGGGGGTGGGTAGTTGTTGACGGATGTGGACAAGGTACCCTTGCTGTCGCTGGCTGGCAAAAAAATATTGCAGTAGTTTGAGTGAGTAGTAGCACTGATGAAGGCTGTTGGAAAAAAAAAGGGAAAGGAGTTGGAGCCACTGGTGCAGGAGTCAGAGCCGCAGGGGCTGGTGCAGTTGGAGCAGGAGAGTGCTGGTGCAGGAGCTCAGGACTGCAGGGTGCAGGGGCTCAGGAATGCAGGGTGCTGGTGCAGTTGGAGCAGGAGAGTGCTGTTATTCAAGATGGCGTCTTTTTCAAAAGTAAACACACGTCGCGATGTGTCGGACCCCGACAAAACGAAGAGTTTGTCTGATTTTTTTTTTATCAAACAGTCAACATTGTTGACTGTTTAATAATAAAAAAACCAGACAACATTGATTTGAAGTCTGAATTACTTCCGGTTGATTGGGTTAGGAGTAAATGTAACTCTTCAAAATTGATTTCTCATTCACAACTAAACTAAAGTGCCAAAAATAATTTAAAATATCGTCATGTTTCTAGGGACGTGCAAAATCAATGGCCGATCACCAAAATGTAAAAACATTTTGACCCTGTCTTCACTTAAAATTTCACCAAAATTCAGGAAATCAACCAATTTTAATGAAATTTTCAGTATTTATTAATCAACAATCACATAATATAATGAAAATCCTAGCGAAAATGTATTATTTTTTTAAAACAAAATACACCTTTACTAAAGTCATATTTTTATCTATTAATAAAATAAAAATGCATGAATTGAAAAAATATTTGTAATGAAAATAAAGCACTGTAGATGTTTAAAATGAAAATTTTTTTTAAAAAATTATTTCGCATATATTACGAAAAAGGCCCCTAAATTCTGTGTCAATAAAATCACTATAACTCGAAGAAAAATTAATTTCTTGTATTGGCGATGTTATCATTGAATAAAGCATTGTTTAATCAATAATTTCACCAAAAACATAATGTAATTGCAAAAAATATTTCATGTGATTTTAATAAGAGTTTCTGAGAAAATATAAAATGCGATGTAATTATATTTCTCTTTAGCACATGAATGTGTCATCATCAGCGTAATAATTTTTTTTATAATCTTGAAAATAAACAAAAAAATTGAAAAATTTGAGAATCAGGATCATAACAAAAAATTTTTTTTTTTTAAATTAGATAATTTCTACTAACGATTGACTTGGAGAGATATGGTAGCCCTGTTCTGTAATAAACAGGTGGGATTAGCTCACCAACCACCACTCACTCCCCCACACCGTCCTCAAAATTTTATTTTCAGAGATTCAACAATTTCGTTAATTTCACAATTCATTGTCAATTATTTGGAAAGATAAAACGTAAGTTTGTATTTGTTTTGTCATGTTTTCATTAATAAATATTATTTAAAAAGTTTAAAACAATCATTAATTAATAAATAGAATTCAAATATGACATTTTCTTTCAAAATTGAATTCTATTTATTTATTAATAAATAATTTTTAATGTTTTAACTTTTTTTTCAATGAATATTGTCAGTGTAGTCATTGGCTTTAATTTACTTTTTCACACTTGAAATAAAAAAAATACTTTTCTAGCTTTATTTTAAAAGAATTAATGTAATTTATCATTATGACACATGTAAGAAATTCTTACATCTGTCGTAACAATAAATTAGTTATTTATTCTTTAAGAACTAATGTAATTTAAAATTACATTAATTCTTAAAGAATAAATCGAGTCATGTAATTGTTCAAGATTTTAATCAATCATCATGTAAAAACAATTAATAAAATTGACGCAGTTCGTAACGTAAAAATAAAATAAAAAACTATTATGGCAGTTCGAGTCTTCCATACTTTGAGATTTTGTAGCCATATTTTTTGTTTACAATTATAACACAGCAAAGAGCTGTCCGGAACCTAACTTTCACTTTTTTTTTTGATAATTAAGCAATTTTTAGTAAAAAAAAAAAAATAAAAAAAATAGGTACATTCTTTTGTAATTGTTACCTAACTGTGACAGAAAAATAAACCAAAAAAGTTTTGACGGTAATTCAACTTAACCGATTTTCAATACAACCACTTTTTTCTCTGACTTTCTCTCTGCAATCCAAATCAGACTTCACTATAAAAATTTGCACTCATGAAGAGAATCCCTTCTTTACCCTGCAGACACGACACGCGAAGCACGTCATTCTCTTTCCAGCTGGCAAGTGTTCCTCTTCATTGTCACAATTTAATAATTATCTTTGAAAAAGTTTCAGAAAACTGATATTACCGAATTTTAAACATGTTTTATTGAATCTGCAGTTTTAACTGATTTTTCGTTCTTTTTCGCCGTTTTGATAACATTTTTTATTTTAATTGTTTTTCACATGTAAATATACATTTGTTTCCTTTTAGATATTAACTTAATGCTTTTATCTTTCAAACACAATCAAAAGTTAAACGAAAAGTACTTTAAAAAATTAAGAAAAGACACTTTTAAGAACTATAGTCAGCACAAGCGACGACCATTTTTGCACGTACTGTGAAAAAAAAATTCATTAGTGATTGCTCAAGGAGAGGGAGCGTGTGCACTTACCTTCCTTACTAACAAAAGGAGATAATATTGCCTCCTCAGATGTTTATAGTTTTTTCCTCAGGTCATGTGACAACCACATGACCATTTGGTTATTTAACAGGAGATTCCTCTCCTGTCGGATGTTGTTTTTTTATATGGATGAATTAGCGTTAATGGAGCGAGGAGGCGACTTTACCATTGCTTGCTGGCCGTAATCACTTGTTATTAGACTGACACGTCGCGGAAGGGGGCAATTCTTTCGCAACCTAAGGTAAGTGTACATTGCTTCCTTTCTCGACTGAGCAGTCTCTCTTTTTTTTAGGGGAAAATTAATTTTTTCTACATTTTGCGAAAGAATTGCATTAACATGAATAGAAGTAAGGCAGATTTGCAGAAGAGAGTTTCGCTTTTATGGACTAAAATTAGAACCATCCTGGAGATGGCTCACCTGGAAGATGAACTCTCTAGCAAATCATTTGCCGCTTTACAGAGATCCGTTATGGATTATTTAACGGAAGTTGACACATGTGTGAGTGAAATTCAGGTTTTGTCTGAGGAGGTGGACTGGGTGCAAGTCGAGAGGGAGGCTCTCACACATACCTTGCGATTCAGAAGGGAACTGGAGGAGCTTGAGTCTAGGTTCCTCCCTGCTACTTCTGAGCCCCTAAGTTCTGCATCTTATTCCTCAGGAATTGAAGGGGGTGTGTCTTCATTTTCCGTGAAGCTGCCTCAGCTACAAATTACAGGACCAACCTTCGATGGGTTGGAAATGCAGTCCAACCCCATGAGTTATAGAAATTTTCTGTCCAGATTTGAAAATTGCGTGGCCGGCATGGCTAACGATGCGGAAAGGCTAAATTTCTTGAAATGTTCACTGTCTGGTCCACCTTTACTGTTAATAAATCACCTGACTATTTGTGAGAGGAACTATCAAGTGGCTCTTTCTGTCCTGAAGAGCGAGTACCTTGATGAGGATGAAATAATAGATCACATCTTCCAGGATATATTAGATTTCTCCTATAAGCGCGATAAGGGCTTTACTACTCTGACTAATTTCATCTCCAAAGCGGCTTCTCTTCTGGTAGAGTTGGAAGGCTCATTTGGTTGTTTGTTCTCCAGGGACAAATCATCGGGGGCACGTCTTATGGCGAAGATACTCTTTTCCAAATTCCCCAGAGAGGTCCGAGGAGAGTTAATTCAAATTTCTGGGAAGAGAATACCAACATTGTCATCAATATTGCAAGGTACTAGGGAGGCAGTTAAACGTCTTCTCATCAAGGGAGATGAGATCTCGGGTTCCTCCTTCAATGCTGGTCGAGGGTCCTTGGGGGATGCACCATCGAGAACAAGGACCAATCCCTCTCGAAGGGATTCTTCTCTTCAGGCCAACTCGATCTGTCGCTCTCAGGGTGGAAAATTCTCATGCCTTCCTCCTGTTTTGTGTGTTACGTTCGGCAGAGATGGTGTTCAGGTTTCTGCCAACTGTTTGTTGGACACTGGCAGTGGCCGGACTTATCTGTCCGGTAAAGTGTTAGCACCACTTGGTCCCTTGGCGTCCATTGGATTGGATTGTAGCCTCAAGTTAACTACTGTACTGGGAGATTGCGATAGGCACTTTAGTGAGGTGGAGCTGGAGGTTAATGTTGGAGCTCTTTGTCCTCACTCTGTTCCAGTGCTGGTACAGGAAGATCTGGATATCTCTGTACGTATTGAGGATTTAGATATTCTGTTGGATAGGTTCCAATCACTTAATTGTCCCCTTGCAGGTAGATTTGAGAGAGGCACCAGTTTTATTCCGATCCATGGAATAGTTGGACTGGATTTCATTCAACACTTAGGCACTCTCCAATTAATTCCCTGTTTGGAGGGACAGGCGTTTAATACTCCAACAGGCCTGGTTCCCTTTGGTGAGGTGAAGCAGTTCCTTGACTTAACCCATTCTCTGGATGAGAACCAGGAGGGACTTGCCTTCAATTCAGTTCTGGCATCGACTGCCGAAGTGAACCCCTCTCATCTGTGTTTTATACTGGAGTCTCGGAGTACATATGAGGATCCCCTTAGCGATTTTTTCCCAGATAGTGAGGTGCAGAGAGGATTAGAGAAGATGTTTGGGATGGAATCCCTGGGAATTAAAGAACAGGAATTCTCTGACTATGATGAGCGGAAGATTGCACTCTTCCAGGAATCGATCTTGTTTGAGGATAATAAATATTACATCCAATTGCCCTGGGATGATGACCAACTATCGCGTGTGCCGTCCAACCATGCTGTGGCCTTGCGAGTATTAGAGTATGTGGCCCGAAACCTGGAGGGGAAAAAACTTTACCAGGACTATCTGCAAGTGTTCCAGCAGCAGGAACGGGAGGGTATTATAGAGGAAATATTTGTGCCCCCAGAGAGGTTTAAGGATTTTATTTGGATTCCTCATAGACCTGTGTTTAAGATGGATTCTGCCTCGACTACAAAGATTCGTCCAGTATTTAACTGTAGCCTCAAGGTTGGGGATGCTCCATCGTTGAATGAGGCTACTTACAGGGGAGTAAATATGACTAGTGACCTCCTGGATTTGCTGCTCACCTTCCGCTCCAATAGTCATGTGGTGTTGGCGGATATCAAGAAGGCCTTCTTAATGATCCGCCTAAAGTTGGAAGCGGATAAAAATAGATTCTGTTTCTTTTTGAGGGATGGAGGACGTCTCCGTTGTTTCAGATATAACACCATAATTTTTGGGTTCGCTTCCAGTCCCTTTATTTTGAATTACGTCTTACGGTTTCATGCTGCTCAGTTTCCGATGGATGAATGCAGATATATGATGGAGAATCGCTTTTACGTGGATAATCTAATCATGTCTAGCGGTGATCCAGAGGAGTTGGGTGAATTATATGCTCTCTCTCGGGAGCGATTACTACAGGGAGGCTTCGAACTACAATCTTGTAATTCCGATCATGTCGGAATTCGCAGCCTAATGGAGGAGCATGGTACCCTGAGTGTCCACGGCAATGGTTGGGAGAGGGTACTTGGTTACCGATATTCTCCTTTCTCGGATACCCTTCGATTGAGTACGGTTAAATGCAACCCTGAAGCGCTTACAAAGAGACAAATTCTTGGAGAGACGGCTCGAGTCTATGACCCCTTATCATTGTGCTTGCCCGTAACTTTGAGAGGTCGTATTCTGTTAAGCAAGCTTTGGGAGAAGGGGTTGGGGTGGGATGTGCCGGTTCCATCTGAATATTTGTCCTCGTGGAGGAAACTTTCTTCTGATCTCTCCGAATTAGACACCATTTCCCTCCCCCGTAAGGCCTTAAGTGAGAATGAGCCAGGCGAACTGTTCCTGTTTTGCGATGCCTCTCCAGAAGCTTATGGGTTTGCGGCATATGTCGTGCAGAAACGCCGATCTTGCTTTGTATTTGCCAAGGCTAGAGTGGCTCCATTGAAAAGGAAAACACTGCCTACCCTCGAACTTTTGGCAGTGTTCCTGGCCATGAGGTGCTTACCCACGATTTTAAGGAACTTTAGAAGATTCTCTCCCTCCGTGATTCATGTAGCCACAGATTCTCAGGTAGTCCTGTCATGGCTTATTTCTGGAAACATCGTAAGCAAGAACCTGTTTGCACGGAATAGATTGAAAGATATTCAGCAGATGAGTGTGGAGTTAGAAGCCTCTAGAGGCTGGTCTCCCTCATTTCGATATGTTCCTACAGCGGAGAACCCCGCTGACTTAATTACTAGAGGAATGACGCTGGCAAGGTTCCAAGCCTGCTTCCAGTTCTGGTGTTATGGACCAGATTGGTTAAGTAGTGGTACCACTCCGTGGCCTACTCAGAATTTGCCATGCCTCAGCAAACATAGCCAGGGAATAGCTCGTTCTTCTTGGAATGCTGCAATCCTCCATAGGGAGGTACCACCTACTGTTTTGCCCTTGGAAAGATTCTCTTCATTTTCAAAGCTGTTGAGAGTCACTTCCTTAGTCCTCAAGTTTATTAATCGCTTACGTCGGTTGGAAATTGACGGTGAAAAACTGGCGGCTATATTACTTATGCAGACTATGCAGCGCCAAGTATATCCTGAGGAACTGGATTTTTTGCTGGATCCATCAGGGAAGACTGTTCCTGGGTTGGTGCGGGACCTTGACTTGTTTGTTGATGCTGAGGGTATAATCAGGTCGGGTGGCCGAATTGGTAGATCCCTCCACTTTAGTATGGAGGTTAAACACCCGATTCTGTTAGCAAAGCATCACCCAATTATCAGGCTCATCATAATGGATGCACATACTAAATGCCAGCACTTGGGGATTGCGTCCACTTTGGCTGAGTTGAGACGGTGTGGGTACTGGGTGCCAAAAGGCAGACAGGCGGTGAAAACGATCCTGGCTTCATGTACTCTGTGCCGAAGGTACAACGCCAGACAGGTCTTGCCTCCCAATGTAGCTAACTTGCCCGCATCCCGTATTGAATTGGAAGTTCCCTTCAAACATACGGGGGTGGATTTCACCGGTCACTTTTGGGTTAGGGAAGGTGGTAAGGAGGTGAAAATGTATCTGCTCATCTTCACGTGTCTCGGTGTCAGGGCTATACATATTGAAGTGGTTCCTGACATGAGTGTGTTGGCTTTTTTGCAGGCATTGGTGCGGTTTACGAACTTGTATGGCATCCCATCAGCCATTTACAGCGATAATGCAAAGACCTTTCTGGGAGGCGGAAGGTTGTTTAAAAGGTTGATATTAAACAATGATTACCAACAGAAGTTTGGCTCCTGTTCGATCAAGTTCTGCACCATTCCTCTTTTCTCACCCTGGGTTGGAGGTGTTTGGGAGAGGAGTATCCAGACAATCAAGAAATGTCTTTACAAGGTGGTTGGTAGAGGTGAGATGAATTATTTCTCTTTGCTTACTATCATATCGGATATTCAAAGAGCTATCAATAACCGCCCTCTGACTTATCGAGAATCGGCTGAGGCTGAGTTAGAGGCCGTAACTCCTAACATGTTTTTGCGACCTAATAAGAATCCTGGGTTGCTGTTAGAACTGAATAACCAGGATTTTGCCTCACATCTTCCACCCAGCCGAGAAAGGCTGCTTAAGACTATGCAGGTTAGGGATCAGTGCCTGGAGAATTTCCGCACACTATGGTATGATGAGTACCTATTGAGCCTCTTGATTTTGTTTTTTTAAACGGGATAGAATTCAGAAATTTGTTCAAAAAGACTGTAGGAGGGGGGGGGGTGCGGAAAATTTCTGCCGCCATATAAATTGTGATAAATAGGATAAGCCACCACTTTTTGTTGAGTACTTGTTAAATATAATAATTCGCGCATATTCAAGGCAAGAAATTATGTACCTAAAAAAGAGAGAGTTGTCTGCCCCTTCCTACACCATTGGAACTCTTCTCGTGTACCCGATCTATACAAGTGCCAAAAATAGGTATCTACACAAAAAATTAGCAAAATCTTTCGAGTAGAATTTTAATAAAAAATAAAAATCAGTATTATCGTATTTTGTCGACCGCCATTGATTAGGGGGGCATAACTCAGTCTGTCATATAAACAAGTAATAAATGAATGGCGGCCTTTTGGTGAGGATACTTATTTTTACCTGATACTTAAGTATAAACAATAGGTTTTATTTGGAAATGCGTTTTTTCATATGTGCCCTCATCTGTAAAAGCACACTATTTGTAAAATTTTTATTTTAATAACTACTCGATTAATAGTAAAAAATAATTCAATGCGGAAAGTTACGGAAAGGTGAGAAACACACAATATCTGGTCAGATAGTTTTTAAAACCAATATTCGATGAAAAAGGAAAACAGAAAAAATGTTGAGTAAATAGATTTGTTCGTTTTTAAAAGTCAAATTCAAATTATATTTGATACAACGATTACGAATGTTCACGTGAAATTAACGCAACACATTAGAAGTTAAAACAAAAATGTAACCGGCTCCGAAAACTTATTACATACCGGAAGTGATATCCACGTTCTGTAGTCTCGCATTTATTCCTTTTTATTAAAAAGATAAATTATTATAATTACTATAAAAACTAACAAATAATATTTTCAAATTGTATTTATTATATATATATTTCATAAATATTCAGAAATATCTTCTTTGTTACGATTTTATTGTTTTAATTAGTATCCATGAATCATCAGTAAATACGTATTCAGTGCGAGTCTGCGGCAAGGAAATTTAGCAAGATGGTGATCGAAAGTACTATGGTGTGGTAAGGATTGCATTTATTTAATATTTACGCTTTATTTTTCATTCTGTTTCTTTTCTATGAGCTTAAATATTTGCAGAAGATTACCTACCGCTAGTTCATGGCTTGTATTAATTGATATTTGTACAAAACCTACTCTTAGTTCTCGTTTATGTGTGAGTGACGCTGCAAAAACTTCATCTAATTCTCCCCCCTTCTGTTGTAATAACTCCCATTTTATTGTCTGTTCAATTAAGTTAAAGGTATTTTTATATTCAATTGCATCCGTATTATGGAGTTAAACAGATTATGTACTTGGATTTTCACTACGTCATGGGTAATTTTGAAAAATAACAAATTCTTCTCAATTGGAAATTTAAAAAATTGGTGAAATAAATATTAGGTTTGATTTCTGTATTTTCCTCTATTGTTGTTCAAATGTTCAGAGAACCTTTTTGTTTTTAATTTTCGTCAAAGTCTTATTCATACAGATGTCATTTAATCATTTTTTATCTTAAATAGTATTTCATGTTTTCAAAAATACATTTTCTGTTTTTTAATTGCATCTCGATTCTCCAAATAGCAACAATTTTTACCTCTTCTACTCTTTTGACAAAACCATTCATTAGAATATTTTGTTTTCAATATTCTACACCCCCCCCCCTCCCGAAAGATTTAAAATTATTTTTTTTTATTTATAGTATTGGAAATTTCCAGTAAGTACACTTCACCAGTTTGTTTTTTCGGTGTTATAAACCGCTTATTTAAAAAAAAATTATGATGACATGCTTCTTAGTTAGATTCAAAAGACTGGAATTGTTTTGCCCCCTCCTACATTTAAAAAATAAACTTTATTTTCTTATCTTACTAGTGCAAATGATCTTTATTAGATACAATCATAATTTGATTCTAACGTTCCATAAAGGATATCGAAATATAACTAAACTATTTTGTCTTTACTCTATCGTTATTTCCATGGACGGTGCTCGACTGATCTCCAAGGTATTTATCTACCTCACAGCGGTAAGATGTGACACAAGGTCGGAAAGTAGGATTTGACAAGTCAGCACCCTAGAGGAAGAGCACTTATGACCCTCAAAAAATGCCTGGCAGCCTCGTCGGCATTCCCCGGTAGGGGCGCTTCAGGCGATTAGCAATAAACCCCTTCTCAAAGGGTGAGAAGGCAAAGCCTGGGAGGGTGGACCTCCTAGAACTGCACAGGACAAACTCATAGACCGGCGGAATCAAGGCCAAGACGGTACCGGTCTATAGGGTGTAGTATCCATCGGAACAGATACTACACTGTGATTCCAATCTCTAGTTAAGACATTCGCATCAAGACTACGTCATTCTACCACAACGGAAAAGAACGGAAAGTTCTTTCTTTCTGTGCCTAGCGTCCGGTGGAATTTCCATAAACAGTTTCTTTCCCAGGGAAACGCATACCACGGGACTGCTTCTCTGCAGACTACAACATAAACCGCCCTCATAAGTAATCAAATGTTGTTCGTTCCATTTATCGTTTTTGTTCTCATAATATTCTTCACCAATCAACTGACAAATGATCTAGCTTATTGATCCTTATCCTCGAGTGGCTTTTGGCCTTGATAAGCGAGTCCTTAGTGTAAAAAAAAAGAAGACAACTGCAGAGGTAAAACTTCACCCATTAGGAAGGTGTAATCACTGAAGAGTTAGCGTTCCTGAATTAAGCTAGGATTGTTCTTGTTCTCATTCTTGTGGATAAACAAAGTCAACATATCCCTATATATTTTTGCTAAAAACAAAGGAAGAGGCGAATCGACATATGTGAATGGGGTGGGTCAGTTGGTGGCCCCCGGATTCATTAATGTATTGACGAGGTCTATGCCATTTGAAATTGAGGTGGAGATGGTCCGAATTGAGTGTGCCATGTCTTTGATTATTATTTAAGACCTGCCATCCTCGCTTTGAAAGTGACTTGGATTTCTAAGGTTAACAACTGTTGTATTGCATCTTTTATGCCGGATTGATTTATGGGCCTTTCCTTGTAGATTAGTGTTACATCAAGTACACACCATTTCTGTTTGCTTTTGGGCTACATTGGCGTATTGAATCCAAGCAATCATTGCCCGGATTCTATATTGTGCCTCCATAGTTACCAGACTTCTAATAGAGTTATGGTACAAAAAACATACATTCTTTTCAAAAGTCACCATCCTGACCGAATCAACTACTCCACAAGCTCTATAAGCGGAGGCCGATATTTCCAATATAACAACTTTATGATAGATGATTATTTTATATATGTGTGAAAAGTTTTCACAACTATAAATATTAAGTAGAAAAGTAAAATTAAATTTTAAGATTCTGATTCAGTGAGGATTCAGAATGTCATTTTCAGTGTGTAATGTTCGCAGCTATGCAGTCTAACCCAAACCACTCTGATTATCACAGCTCGGTAATGTTACCACTTTAAATATATACAAGAATGTTTTCAAAAATATTTTATATAGTGCATTCAATATGGGGTTATCATAATACTAGTATAAAAAAGAATACTCTATCCGATTTAAAGCCTTTAATAACACCACTGATAACTGGTTCCATAAATTGCATGGTTTCAGAACAGTTTCATTGTACCTAATTTCACCGAAAAAGCTTGTTCTTATATAAACATACATATACATACAAGATACCTGCCTTTAAACCTGACAAAAATAAGGAGGCTAGATAGATCAGTAAAATATAAAGGGGGGGGGGGGTGGCAATCTAAAATAAATGAACAGAATAATTCGACCAGGAGAAACAAAAGGTCTGAGTTAGTAATCTGGAAACAAGTACAAAGTTCACAAATAAAAAAAATAGAAGAATTTTTGAATAGTAAAATAAATATTTAGCTATGCAAAATTAATGTCATTTTTTATTATTATTGTAGCATCATAATTTTTCATGGTTTCTGCATTAAACATATAAGGTACATCGTATCATTTCAAAAGATAGTATCGGAATTTTGATGCATAAGATAATGCTGTAAACTTATTGAGTTCTTTGAATAAATTGGTGTCGGATTGAAAATTTCTTCTTGTACAAGTCACTGGAAAAATATTAAAGATAGATATTAAAACCTAATAAATAATATTCCTTGTGAGTATCTGTTGGTTTTGTGAGATTATGGATTTATTCTCACCGGAAAGGTCTGAGATGGGTGTATTTGCTGATGACACCATGCTCTGTTCCCAACAGGAGGGCAAATCTAATGCTCAAATATACAAGACAATGGTTGAATCCTTGGAAAATGACCTTCAGTCTGTAGTAGAATGGGGCCAAAAATGGGTGACCCATTTAATGCTACCAAGATAAAGCTCCTTTCCAGCCACCGATTATCATAACTGATAGCACCTTTCATGAGAGTCCAACATTTAAACTCCTTGGCCTGACATTCTTGAGCAGCATAAAGTAGAATAAGTACAGAGAAGATGCTGCCGAGTCTGCTGCAAAGAAGATATGCTCTCTCTACCAGGCTAGAAACGCACACCTGCCAATATCCCTATAAAGCCACCATTTGCCCATGCATGGAGTATTGTTGCCACATCTGGGCTGGTGCACCAACCACTAGCATCTCTAACCTAATAGGCCCCACACTGGCTGCCAAGCACTATCCCCTGTTCCATCACCACAGTGTTGCATCCCTGTCCATTTTTATAAGCACTCAACAGAATGTGCTCCGATAAACTTACTGCACTTGTACCCCCTCAACGTAAATACTCTGTACCACCCAACTAGCAGCAAAATCTCACCCCTTCACTGTAGAGGTTCCTAGATGTCGGAAGATTTCTTACTCTAGTCACTTCTTTCTTTGAACTGCTTCCCTTTGGAATTTGCTCCCTCAACCGTACCAAGATGCAGAAATTTAAATGCAATGGGAACAAACATTTTGCTGCCCAACTCCCCATCTAGGTTTCTCTTCTATGAATCTGTCTTCTATCATATGTTTGGGGGCAAACAAAGGGTGGAAGAAAGCATCCCGTGTTGTTTGCACGGCTCCAGACTAACGTTTTTCATCATACTGTCCCAAAACGTATGTCCTTCCAGTTGGGGATACACCTTTGACATCAGTCCGATGGTGACTTTGTTGCTTTCTATCTGTTTTTTTTTTTCAGTCTCAGGAGATCCACCTTCTCTTTGAGAAGGGGTTAGTTTATTACTAATCACCTGAGACGCTCCTACCGGGGAATGCCGACGGAGCTGCTCATACATTTTTTGTCGGCCAGAGCGCACTAATCCTGGTGCGCTAGCTTTTCAAAATCATACCTGACCTTGTGTCTAACCTCCCAAAACAATTTTTAATCATCTTAAAATCAAAATATTTTATTTCTTTATCATCTATAGTTGTTACTAACATAGTATATATCTATAAATACGTGTTTGTTATTTACATGATTCTGAACTGTTTTTCTCATTGTGATTCTTATATACACAATAGTCCGTCCATTATATTCAACTTTCTTCAGGCACATTTTGTTGGAGCTGGTACGATCTCGGAAATTTCGAATTGAACCTATTCTTTAATCTTCTTGGGTAGACTGTTCTCGGTCCGTGTTCCATATCTTTTCATTATGTATCAATTAATTCTACTGGACATATAGGGTTGGTTAAATTTCAAGATGTCTTTCTGCACTATGCATCCAGGATGATCCTGTGTGGATGACAACTTTGTACATATCACTTTGATAGCTAGACCCCTCATGTCTCTTTTTCAAACATTTTGTAGATTAGTTGAGGGTCTGCATATGGGGCGTTTTCTCTGAACCTATTTGAGGTCTCTGGGTGTTCAATACTTGTAAAACATGTCCTAGAGATTACATGTGTCTATTTTTAGAATGGTCAACATGTTGGGAATCTTAACCTTTTTCAACAGCTTAAAGAAGCTGTTTAGGATGCATCAGAGACAGCCCATGTGGAAGGTGTTAAACTTTGGTTCCTGTTTGGCACACTATTTCCTAACCTTTTTATTAGAAACAAGAATAGGAGAAAAAAAATCCATTGATATTTAATAAATACATTCATTAAATACTAGTCCATTCGTGACCCGTTGAATCAGTATTTGTTATATAATTAAATATTTCTCTCTTACGAATTATCAAAAAAGAAATATACATACTTGAAAATAGATGTCATGAGTTTTATGACATCATTTGCCTTTTGTGACTTCATTCAGTGTATAGGGTGGCAAGATAAGATCCACAGAGTTTTAGTAGTATACTAGGTGCCGCTTGTTATATATGTGTCCTGAATCTACTTTGGTATGATATCTACACTTTGTTATGCGATCTACACCTCATATTGCAATCAACACGGTACATAAGCAAGGAAAACACTTCTTCTAATTGATTTCAAAAGAATGGGTTGTTATTGAGCCTGGAACCCTAACCCTAATGTTCAAAAAAGAGACCGTGCGACACTTCAGACAATTATTCAACAGGAAGTTGCTGAAGCTTACGCTAATTTAAACAAACATGATTTCGTCATTTTTTTGTAAATCAGCAAAATTTCATCGATCCCAACACCGGAGCACATACATAGGGAATTGAAAGATCATGACTTTATGCGAAGATTCGTATATATAAAAAAAAAATGAGACGTACAATGTAGATATTTTTTCCTTGTAGATATCAAGCCAAAGTAGCACCATATACTAGACAGTCCGTCTAGAAGAAACTCCTATTTATCTACGTCCCACAAAGTAGAATGTGACACAAGGTCGGAAAGTGGGAATTTGAACTCTAGAGGAAGAGTACGGAGTTTCTTAAAAAAAAGTTGCCTGGGCAGGGCGCCTCAGATAGTAAGCAATAAACTTACTCCTCCCCAAAGAGGGGAGGCAAAGCCTGGGAGGGGGTTAACCCCCCAGAACTGCATAGGACAAACCCATTAACCGGCGTAAATCAAGACCCGAAGGCCAAGACAATACCCGTATGGGGTGCAGTATCCATCGGAACAGATACTACACTTTTATCTTGGCCAAAAGGCCAAGAAAGTGACCGAGAAAAAACTAGTGACCGTTTCCCCAATTTCTCTCTAGTTTGGTGGATAACGTCATCATTTTGTGAAATCATCCACTTTGCACTGTTATTCCCCATCTCTGTTTTAATGGACAATATCATTTATGACATCCACAAGTTTTAGTAGTATATCGTTATAGTTATTTGACTATCTGTAAAAGTGATATGTAAATTATGAAATTAGAATTTATTAGAATGCATTGACATTTATTGAGATTACAACGAATGTTAGTAAAATTTGCTTCATTAAACATGAACATGTTATTTGTTGAATTCTGTTTTTGGCTTTTAATTGTATTTTTGTCTGTTTTATACTGGAAAGGTGCAGAGGTGTTTAGTTGAGGAGGGGGGTCATTGCTTTAGGAGTCTGTCGGTGAAAATGGGTCAACTGACTCAAAAGGTGATATGATGGAAAAAGCCCAAAACAATTTTTTTAAATATATAAAAATCTTTGTGGTGGTCAACATTTTTTTTAAAAGATGACTACAGATAATGACAGTTTTTGATAGAAATTATTATTAGTGGAAGATTTTGTTTAAGTTGAAGCTTTTTAAATTCAAGATGTCTGAGTCAAGTGTTTGAGCTGCTGACTCCACAGCCTTGAAAAGGAGTGTGTGACCGCATAAGTTACCAATGCAGACTGGAATGTGCTAAGTTCAAATTTAGTCAGATCTATCATAATACCGTTAGGGAAAGGTATGAACTCTCACTTACAAACCAAAATTATGGGTAAAATAAGTCTGCCTCCATTGAATAGACTCCAGAGACGGTCAACTTGAAGACTTGGATAGGAAGAGTGAGGACATACATGGAGCTGGTGCCCCCTCCCTGCTCCTCGCGGTTTTAAGTGTTTGTCGCTTGAACCGGGAATGGCTGAAGTATGCCAAAGACTCAGCTGCCGATCGAGGGTGGACCACCTTATAGCGTAAGATGCAGTAAACTTATTTTGAGCCAGCTCAACCCACCCCAGATGAATGTTGTTACAGTAATAGGTATTTTAGCATTAAATAACCTAGAAATATTTGATATTACAGCATATCAAATATTTCTAGGTTATTTAATGCTAAAATACCTATTACTATTAATATAATCTATTTTTAATTTCATGATTATTTATTGTTTTCTTTTCTCTTCATATATGCAGGGATTTAGACTAGCAAAATGCTGTGGTGCCCATGTTCATAGTCATAGGGCCCTTAAACAAATAAGCCATGTGAAAGGCAATTCTTGTTGTCATAGAAATAAGTGAGAAAGAGAAAAAAATATTTACTCTTTTTATCACAAAATAAAAAAAATATATAAAAATATTCGTGCGCCATCACTGACTACCAACGACTGACCATTCAAAAAATGTGAGAGAATACTTGTGGAACTATCTGAAAAAGGTGCAAAATTTTGCAAAAATCAAAGTTATATTGATTCGAAGTCAAGTTCAACTAAGCTGGACAGGTTTTAGGGTACAGCCAGACGAAAAGCAGTATCGTGTCCTCCGTGTTGAATGTGGGACTAACAATTTCTTCCTGTAAAAAAAATAAAAAACAAACTATCATTACAGAAACACAAACAAGGAAATTCAGTGAATCAACGGCCCTGAGACGGTATCGACCTCTAGCTGGAGAATGTATGACACCTAATAATGAAAGTGAGATTCTTTTGGAAGCTACTAGGTCTATAACCATTATCTCTACTAGGACCATTATGGGAACATGAAATGGCAGAATCACGTTAGTGACTGGTACGATAGCACATGTAGTTGGTGAAATATAACTATAAAGACCTGATCTTTTGGGCTGGAGACAGATGTGTAGAGGATTGGCCATATATAGGGATGGTTGGCAACACTTAGCCAAACCCAAATGCTTGGAGAACTGGTTAATGGCCTCTGCAAAAAGTTGAGTGACGGTTTGATTTGATGATTATAAAGGCAATCGAAATTTTATGTGACATTTCTACTAAAAAATATTATCTTCACTTTTATACATGCATTTTTTTTTATAATGATACATATGAAATTACAAGCTAAAAGGTTAGGCTTCAGAACTTAATGGTATTTATGCGAAAGGTTTAAGCATTCATGAAATCAATTTAAGCTCTCCCATTTGTTGAAACCCTAAATATTCTGACACTTCCTCACCCATAAAGGTAAAGTGTGATAAAATGTTGGTTTTAATGCAACTCTCCAAAAGGATCAGGTACAAAAATAATCTGTCATCATACTCGCCCAAATAAAGGTGCCTCAGGTGACAGACAATAACTTCCCTAAGAGAAGGTGGTAATGCCCAGAGATTGAACACAAACAAATGGTCATTCTTTCATTGCTTTCCCTCAAAATATCTTAGGTCTTCAATCTACATATTTTGAATCAATGTATAGTGAAATTGTCACATGATATATTCTTCTGGTTATAAATAGAAAATAAAATGATTCATTTTAATCCCAACAGTATTAAAAAAACTGAGTAAACACATGTTTACAGCAAAAAATGGGACAAATATTTTGTGATATGTTGGATGTTTGGTTTGTTTTACGGCAAGCCAACCCTTTTTTTTGGATCATATGACAAAACTAATCACGATTTAAAAAGAAAAAAAAATATTTAAAACCCTCTTAAAAATATATTACACGCATACACTAGCTGAAGTACCTGTCTATGCCAGGTTTCTCAACTTTCAAAAAATATTATAGCGAAGATTAGAAGTTAAGAACATCTATTAAATAGTTTTCATCCATTTTTTTTTTTTTATTAAAAAAAAATTAAAATTTATAATGATATCAGCTAGGTAATAGCTGGAACACTATAGCAAAAAAACAAAACAATTGTCTAGTATGAGATTTGAACTCACGATGGCATAAAATATTGGAACTAAAGATGAACGCTTTAGCCACACAGCCACTGATCAAACGAAAATATTTTGTCTTTTTAACCTACTTAAATGAGTTCAGCATAGGGATTTTTTACCTCAGCGCATAGATCTAAAATAGTTTGATTGCCTAAAATAAATAAGCATGTATAAAATAAAATAAATTCTTATTAGAGTAAAGAATATATTAGTGAACATTTCATTATTGGATTAACATCCGGTTTACATCCTGACATGTGTTGGATGGCTTTATAAAATTGACTTCCAAACTAACCTATCTCTGTCCAGGTCTTTATTTATTCCTCTTTCTCTCAAGTTCATTTTTATCACTTTCTTTTCATTGGCCTTCCTCTGTGAACCGGACCTGCTACCTTAACTGTTCTACATCGATTGACCCAAGAACTCTCAGCCATTCTTTCAACATGGCCATACCATCGAAGTTTTCTGTTCGGCACACCTCCCTATACTCTCCAGATTTAATCTTCCTCTGAGGTCATCAAAACTAAGCCTGTCTTTAAGATTCACATTACATATCCATTCTCGTATCATTTCTCTTCTTGCAATGCATGCCCTCACTGGCCAGATTTCACTTCCATACATCATCACACTACGTACTATACTCTTTTCTTAGTCGACAGTGGTAACGCTCTGCTTGTTAGGAATGGCAAAAAGTTCCCTGAACTTACTCCATCCATTCCTAGCACCTGCTCCACCGTGTGCTCCAATAGTATCACCAAGATAACAAAACTTCTTGACTACCTCAATATAATTTCAGAAAATATACTTGTCCACATATGAGTTCTCATCCACCTCCATTGTCTTACACTTCTTACATATAAACTAGTTATCCTCTCTCAGTCCAAAGAGTAATTCCACTGCACTTCTTGTGTACCCAATGCTTACATTGAATTGGACCAGACTCCCTTTCCTCTTTCTGAGAGTTTTCCAACACTACACAACTGATCATCACTTTGGTCTTTGTAACATTCACTTTCAGACCTTTACTTTCCATAGCATTCCTCCGAGTCTTTAATTAAACAGTTAGGTCTTCGTGTTTTACTAAATCATTAGCATACAGCATGTCTTCTACACAATGTTTCTAAAACACAAATGAAAAGCAACACTCAGTACAGAACCCTGATTTACTCTCATTTTAACATTAAAGCTGTCACTAAATGTGCTGTTAATTCTAACACCACTTTGAGCATTTCTGTACATTGCTTGAACCACCTTCATCAACCATTCGATTGCCTCGAGTTTATGCAAAGCCCACCATATCACCTCTCTTGGCACTCTCTCAAAAGCTTTCTCCAGATTCACAAAAACAAGGTACAGGTTCTTCTTAGATTCTACTTTTGGCACTGTTTCGGAAAATACAACCAAACATTTTCACGCATGATTTATGTACAATGAATGCTACGGAAAAGAACGAAAGCCGGTACGCCGTTTCGAATGTTACCGAAGCCCCCCCCCCCTCTCCATTTTAAGAATGACTTCCAAAACTTTTTTCTTTTTTAGAACCAGATGACTTTAATGATATAAAATTGTAAACTGACACTAGAAAAAAAATTTTTTTTATGCAATTTTATTTTACTTTTCACCTTTTTTTTTTCTAGAACCAGACGAGTTTAATGAATTTAAAACTTACTTCGGTAACATTTGGAATGGCGTACCTTCTAACTTTTTCCGTTTGTTTTCGTAGCATTCGTTGTACATACGTCATGTGTAAATTTTTGGTTGTATTTTCTGAAACTATACCCTACTTTTTTTTTTTTTTAGGCGATTATGTGTGAACACCTTGAGAAAAGAAAACAATTAATTTAAAGTGGGGGATCAGTTTTGCAAATTAATTTCATGTAAAATGATCCGCCCCCCCCCCACATTTCTAGAACATTCTAGCATTTTAGGGCACTTAACCAATTTTTTTTATTTCTCTTGCATTATTTGGGTTGAGAGTACTTTTTAGACGATTACATGTGGTTTTACGAGGTTTTATGTTAGGAGGGGTTCTGCCACTTAGACTTTCGAGTAAGTGGTAGGGTTAAGGAAAGTTTTTTTTAATTTTTTTTTTTTTTTTAATTTTATTAAGGGGGCTTGAATCTCGGACTTTGGGTTAAGGAAAGAGTTGGGGGGGGTTACCACTCAGACCTAGGTTTAGTGATAAGGTAAGTGATTATTTTTCTTACTAACTTTAAAAAAAAAAAATAACTCACAGAATTATCTCCCATGGCAAAAACATTTTTTGGTTACTTGCCCTAAAACGCTAGAATGGTTAAAAAATGTGGGTCATTCTACGTTAAATATCACACTCACACAACACAGATGAGACAGATTAGGAAATTCATCTCAATTTCAGATTTTTTTTCCATTGGCCATTCATATCCCTGTATGTATCATTATGTTCAGATTCTTTAGTAAAATCTTAGTTCTTGCAAATTTGGAAAAGTGGATTTTGTTGAGTTCTCTGAAATTGTTTACTTGATAATGACTTTTTTTGTGTTTGATAAAAGTCTCAACAATCCAGCAATGTGTTTTTAGGTAGTCTTTCTTGTCATCCTATACATATTGGAGGTTCATCACCCTCCAGCAAATATTTGAGTGTGGCCTGGTAGCCAATCAGTATTATTTGTATCAGTTGCTTGATAATAGTTCTATCATCAGTATATGGTATTTTTGAGTGTAATAGTTGCTTCTTATAGCTATGTTTGCTTTAGTCTGCTTTGTTATTACCAAGTATGCCAATATAACTTTTTTTTGTTTTCTGTAATGTTTTTATTTTCATATTCTGGTTATACACATACAAAGAGACAGATACAGACATAGGTAGATAGAGAGGGGGAAATCCAATGAAGATTTTTATTTTGGGAGATGTGTTGGATTCTGTTTAATACTAGGATTCTGTTTAATACTTGTGTGTGATTAGATTTAAAAAAATTTATATTTGCAGAACAAGAGGGGAGGGTCATTAGCTGAGATATCGAGGAAGTTTGAGTCAATAATTTAAGGGCTACGGATTGTCCTCAGGTCTGAAAAATTGTAATCCAAACTTCCCCACTCAATTACAAAGATTACATTTGATTGATAGGTTTTAATAAGAATCAATGTTCATTTGTTTTCATTGTAGAAAGTTTAGTGAGAAATGTTAGGTGTATTAAAATGAAAAAGTTTATACATTTGTTTTCAATTAGCAGACGGCAGTGAAAGAGCTAATGCATTGTGTGTGCGTTAGTGAAAAAATGCATTATTAGCTTTCCCAAAACCTGACGGGTGAGGAAAGCTGTCGAAAGAGCCATGTTAGTTCTGTCGTGGATTTCAGTTCAACATGTTTGAAGGAAAAAATCATTTTTTATTTACTCTGGGTGGATCAAAACAGCAAATTTCATAAATTAAGAGAAATGCATCTGATTGGCTTAAAATGTTTTTATTCATTTTTATTAATTCAGGCGAGTATGCGTCAAGCTATCTGCACAGAAATGAGTTTAAGCATTTTCATTTTGGGCACGAAAGGGTAAACTTTGTCGCTACAAATCGATAGCGTTATTTCATCACTGTATATTGAGTCTGTATCCACACACTTTATCCTTCATTTTCTATCAGCAAGAATGGTGACGCATTCAATTTCACCCTGGATTTGTTTTTTTTTTTATCCATCTGTGTATGTAGGTAATGTTGATGATGAATTTTTATTTTAAGAATTTCAGAATGATAGCTGGGTGGTTTCAATTTTGGGATGTCTTGTGAGGTTGAGTATTATTTGGGGGCTTTTCAATCATCCACGGACGTTTCTAATAAAATGGATTTATGTTCATCTGGTTCTTCAAAATGGGTTTTTTTTTTTTCATTCCTAAATTGAATGGTTTCATAGCCTTTTCTTTTTGCTCAAAATGTTTACTCTATTGTGGGTGAAAAGTGTTATTTAAGACTGGGTTTAATGGATATGATGACAATTTTATGTGGTACTAGAGAACCAGTGACCCGGTTGGTCAATATTTATTATATATATTATTAAATATTTGGAAATTAAAAGTTATGACTGTTGCTGTCAAATGAACATACGTGCCACAGACTTTGTATTATATAGATCAGCAGTTATGGCTACTGTGGCTGCTTTCAAATTATCCTCCTATTTATCTACGTCCCACAAAGTAGAATGTGACACAAGGTCGGAAGGTGGGAATTTTCACTTTAGAGGAAGAGTGAGGAGAATCTCAAAAAATTGCCTGGGCAGGGCGCCTCAGACAGTAAGCAATAAACTTACTCCTCCCCAAAGAGGGGAGGCAAAGCCTGGGAGGGGTTAACCTCCCAGAACTGCACAGGACAGTCAGAACAGATACTACACTTTGATCTTAGCCAAAAGACCAAGTAAGTATCCAAAATTCTGCTGCTTTCAAATTATGGCTTTCAAACAAACATACACAAATATTTATGAAACTCTTGTGATGTCATAATATAACCCCCCTCTCTGATGACATCATAATGAATAATAAATTTTGGCAATTTTTTAGAAAAATAAAGCCAATTTCCATTCATTTCCCTTTCTTCCATTCCCCCCTCTCTATAAATTGAAAACCAATTTTAGAGAAGGTTCAGAGTCTAGTCCATTTGAGCTAGGTGGCCTTTTTTCTGTCGGACAGAGGTATGGTTCTGTTCAGCTTTAGGAGGTCCACCCTCCCAGGCTTTAACTTTTCTCTTTGAGGAGGGATTAGTTTATTGCTAATCGCCTGAGGCGCCCCTACTGGGGAATGCCGATGGGGTTGTCTAGGCATTTTTTGAGAGCTTGAGTGCTCCGCTTCTTGGGCACTGGCTTTTCCTTCAAACCCACCTTCCGACCTTGTGTCACATCTTCCTGCAGTGGGAGGGAAGTAAATACTAGCAGCAGCTCTGTAGGCTGTAAGACAGTAACAAATATTGATGTATATGCTTATTTCATGTGTATGTATATATGTATGTGTAAGCTTTTACATTTACTGTTCAAATATAATCAGTACGTGTGGGCAGAGTTAGCCTCGGCCTTTTGGCCAAGATCAAAGTTTTCTTACCGCGTCAAGGATACGTCCTCGACAATCTGCCCGACAGATTTGAGCTAGGTGGCCTTTTTTCTGTCGGACAGAGGTATGGTTCTGTTCAGCTTTAGTAGGTCCATCCTACCAGGCTTTATCTTTTCTCTTTGAGGAGGGATTAGTTTATTGCTAATTGCCTGAGGCGCCCCTACTGGGGAATGCCGATGGGGTTGTCTAGGCATTTTTTGAGAGCTTGAGTGCTCCGCTTCTTGGGCACTGGCTTTTCCTTCAAACCCACCTTCCGACCTTGTGTCACATCTTCCTGCAGTGGGAGGGAAGTAAGTACTAGCTTCTGTGTATAGGCTTTCTATGAGTGAGATTTTATATACTCTGAGTGCTAGTTTGAGTCCTTGATAATGTATAGCATTTAGTTCCCTCAGATATGATTCTCTTGATGCCTTATATTAGCAATACCCATCGACCATAAAACAGTTTGGATAATCACGGATTATAGTCATATTTTAGAAACCAAAACACTTTAAGTCGTCAAAATACCACTTTCACATGCATTAATAAATAATAATCTACATTATATATTTTGAGTTTTAAGCAAATAAACTCATAAAAATGTTAACATCATTTTTGGCCATTTACGTCAGTTTTTTTGTTTGTTTTTTAACACCCCCCCCCCCATTCTTTTAAAGATATCATTTGCCTTTGGGAAATTTCATTATGAAATTTGGAAAACAATCAGGAAAAATATCAATTTCAATTATTGTCGGGGTACGAAATTAATTGATCCATTATTTTTTTTGTAATCTTAAAAATAAACCTTCAACATGACGTGTATCGAACATTTTTTAAAAAACTATTTTTCGTACCCCAACTAGTAAATAAATAAATCTTTTATCTTTTTTATGAATTAAAATTGTATGTTGTTTTGTTTTTCAGTAGTAGCAATTTTAAATTATCTTATCTGAAAAAATATCCCTTTTTGAGTGAAGTCAACAATGTCTGCTAGTATTGCTGCTGCTGATTGATTGTTAATTAATCAGCAGCAGCAGCTGAACTAACTTTGTAAAGCTTTATAAAAAAATTTTTGCAAACTTTTGAAAAAAAAAAAGACAAAAATACTTTTTGTGCTTAAAAAAGTTAATGCTGTTTGTGGTTCTTTTTATAAAAAATATTCAAGAAATACTGGTTTTTACTCAACTTCTAGTAGTAATGACTTTCTAGTTGCCAATTAAAAAAAAAATAAGATTCTACTTTTTTAGGCGATTTCGTGTGAACACTCTAAAGTCTTGGCGGAAAAAAGACAACAAAAAATAATTTAGAGTGGGTGGATCAGTTTCGCATATAAATTTAACGTAAAATGATCTCCCATTTCTTGGCCATTCTTGCCTTTTAGTGCAATTTAAAAAATATTTTTTCAAGCTGTAAACTTGATATAAAATAAATAATTACTCACCATTAACTTTAGGTTCAAGTGACAAGCCCACCTCCTAAAAATGCCTTCTCTTGAACGTGTCGTACCATTAACCTTAAATCTTAGTAACAAGCCACCCCCTAAAAAACTCCCTTCACCCTAACACTAAGTTCGAATGGCAACCTCCATTCAAAACAAACCCCCTTCCTTGACCTTATCACTAACCCTAAGTCCGAGTGGCAAGCTCCAATCCTACAAAAAGCCCATTAAAACCACACATAATCGTCTAAAGAAAAACGCACAGGATTTATTTCCCATAGAAAAAAAATTGATTAATGCCCATAAACGCTTGAATGACCCGGAAATGATGAATTATTCTACATTAAATTTATGTGAAACTGATCTCCCACTCTTAATTCTAAAATAATTGGATTTTTTTCTGCTTAGTTTTCAGTGTTCACACTTAATTGCCCTTGGCCCTATCACTAACCTGAAGTCCAAGTAATAAGCCCCCCCCCTCACACAAAGACCCTCTTAAAACTACACATAATCGTCTTAATAAAAAGAAAGAAAAAAAAAAAGAAAACGCACAGGATTTATCTCCCATAGAAAAAAATGATTTACTTCCCTAAAACGCTAGAATGGCCCTGAAATGGAGGATTTTTTACATTAAATTTATGTGAAACTAATCCCCACTCTAAATTCTAAAATAATTGATTTTGTTTTTTTCTCTCTGCCAAGTTTTTCAGGGTGTTAACATGTAATTGCCTAAAAAAAAAGTAGAATCTCATATTTTGGGGAGGCAAGGGGGTGATTTAGCGAAAAGTGTTAATCTACAATAATGCCAAAGAAATCTTGCAATATATTCATTTTTAAACGGTTCTAGTATTAGATTTCAGTTTATTGTACATAAAATGTATTACAATTCAACTTTGAGTTCTCTAACTTATTTTTTTAATGGATACATGGTATTTTTTAAGGCATTGCAGCATATTTATGTGCATTTACTGCAGATTACTTCGAAACCATTAATTTCTGGAGATTCCTTGTATAAAAATACACTTGTATGGTAAATTTCATTTCTTAATCTTGTTTTAACAAAGATATAACATTTTTACTGAAAAAATAGTGTAAAAAAATGTGACAAAGCGCATATGGTCTTAAAAAGGGGAAAATCTCCAATCGTACGAGGTACAAAAATAGTCATAACTTCCTTATTTTTAGTCAGATTTAAAAAGATTCTTTCTTCATCAAGCTCTTTCGATATATGTCATTATTGAGATATTTTAAGCAATTAAAATTTTTTCATGTGTATTGCTACTTATATATAAAGCAGCCATAATTTAGCTTGGATTTTATTGGTGTTTTATATAATTTTGATAGGGATTTCTGATTGCACCCAAGTCAGTGAGAAATAGCACTTTGATAAGTTGTAAGGCGTTGTTTCATTTTTGGTCTTCTGGTTTGGGATGTGATGTGTGAATAAGTTATTGAATATGATACCTAGCTTGTTGTATTACAGTGAATATTTTGATGTCTTCTAATTTGAGTACAGAGTAGAACAACGGCTATCATAAGAAAAAGGCCTGTCAACTGAATCAAGTTTTTCTGGTGATGTCATTGATAGTGGGAGTAAGAACCATTATCAATGAGGACCGGAAGTCCTCGGAATGCTTAACGCGCATTCGTCCATCTGTAATCAGACAAGCAGACTCGGTTCCATAGGATTATTCGTTCACTTGGAAATCATTATTAACTTGTTCCTGCTATTGTGACTTTATTCCCCTGCCAAGAACACAGCTACCCTCCTAAGGATTATTCATTCACTTGGAAATCATTTTTAACTTGTTCTTTTTTTCAAAAGTATTTCCTAAAAATGATCACATTTTCAGAGTCCTGACATGATGGAAAAAGTAAATGGCGATTTTGTCTTTTTCGGTTGCTTTTGACTACGAACGGCTGATAAAAATAGATGTCTTAAAAAATAAATTAGAATTTTATTTTGGGATAAAAAATACAATTTTAATAAGTTTTGTCCAAAATGTGTGCGAAAATCCAACAACATAGGCAAGATATTCAAATTATGATATATTGTAAATATCCGCTCTTCCAAAAAAAAAAATCATGACTGTTTTAATTTATTACAAATTCTTACTACATTGTAAATAAACTGTTCGTTTTGAAAAAAAAAAAACACATTTTATTATTCATCTAAAACTAATGATAATTAAATGTTCATATAAAGAATAAAACTCTAAAGAATAGGAATTTGTCTTGTGTTTGCAAACCAAGAGATATTTCCATGCTGTATACTAGTCTTTTCATTTGATGTAGACAGGAAAGAATTAACTTATTTAAAGAATGAATATTAAATCAGACAAATTATTTTTCAAAGAAACATTTTCATATTTAAAAAATTTATGACAACACAATTTTATTATTAAATATTTAATGTTTGCTGTCTAGCCTATGTAAATTACATGAAATAATACATTTGCACTAAGATTTCTAATAAAGTAATGGGTTAGTTATATTCCGTGATCGTTA
This sequence comes from Sepiola atlantica, assembly GCA_963556195.1. NCBI lineage: Eukaryota > Metazoa > Mollusca > Cephalopoda > Sepiida > Sepiolidae > Sepiola > Sepiola atlantica. The sequence goes on from OY744523.1 coordinate 150,771,449, forward strand.
ATTAATAAATACTGAAAATTTTATTATAATTGGTTGATTTCCTGAATTTTAATGTATTTTTAAGTGAAGAGAGGGGTCAAAATGCCCATAGTCTGACTGTTTGACAGATCTCGTTTGTCACTTTATAGGATTACATCATTTTATTACGATGGCCGTGGTAGAACGTCATGAGAAAGGATCATTGTGGAGTTTACAGTGTTACAATGTTTTGGAGAAATCAAATTTAATTTTCAATGTACGATTTATTAATTTTATTCAAGCACAATTGTAATTTTTTTTCTATTGATATCTTGATATGTTTTGAACGGAAGCAGATGAGAATGCCATCTACATATGATGAGCAATCTATTCCATGGTTTGTTCTTCACAATATTATTAATTTTGATATTAAACAAAGTAAACGGCAGTATGCTGCCCTCTGGCATGCCTGTTTCGAGTATGTTGGAATCTGAGAGTATTGATCCAACTCTCACTTGAAAGCTCTTTCTCTTTCTCATTCTCTCTCTCTCATTCTCTCCTATTAAAAAAGCCAACATATTTTAGTCAATTATAACATTCTGCTCTTGAAGATATCAAGCACTGTATGTAAATCTGAAATTTTGAACCGGTTTTAAAAGCCAATACTCATCAACTATCAGTATTATTGAATAATACTATTATGGCCCCGGGCAACACAGAGTTAACAAAAGACAGAAAAGTTCTAATATTTTATTATTAACAGGTATCCCAAACCAGAATTTTATTTTCATTATATTTATATAAAAAAATTAATGTAGACACATAGATCTTTGCAAAACATAAACAATGGCACCAAAGTTGTTTTGGTAGCTCAATTAGCTATGGAATTATGACCATTCAAAGTTTGTTGAAAATAAGAAAATTTGCCATCTTGTGTGCTATTGGTTTAGAAGCCAATTTTCACAGTGTATAACTAGAAATGAAAACTTCAAACAAGTGAAATATCTTTACAAATGTAATGTCATCTTGTGGTGAATGGGAATTAATCATAATGGAAGCAATACTTATTAGATAAAACCAGTATAAATATTGGACAAAATCCCATTACCCCCCAAAAAATCACAAAAAATCACACGGAACTTTGACTGTTCATATAAGTTTCATTTCAACAGCTAATACATTGAATCTTCTTAATATGAATCATAGCCCATTATAGATAATACTAGAGTTTTCTTTTAATAGTAAATCAATGAAAATACTCAGATTTGGACCATGTAAAAACTTGACGGAAACACAATTTGATAATAGAGGAAAAATGGACAAAGAATAAGTCGAACGTATGCGTTACTGAAATTGCTGTAAAACAGTATCCATTGGAGATACAATCTTTAAACTTTGCCACTTTACTAATTTTTGGATGAGGAATTCAAAAACATGTCTTTTCTGTATTATCAAAAGTTTTTGTCATAGATATATTTTAACTTGGGTGAATTTATTCAGTTTTTTAACTCACAAAAAAAGGTCTGACAACAACAAAATTTAGAAATCTGTTATACAAAAGGAATCACAAATCATTTTGTTGTTTTTTTTGTTTTGTTTTCAGACAAATACTTATTGTAAAGCTTTAAAACTTCAAAAATTTGAAATGAGTAAAAATACTTTTATTCTAACTGACAGAACATCTATGCAGATTTAATTGTCCCCCTACAGTTCTTCTGCTTAGTGATTTGTAGTGAGAAGTTTTCTATGGGATTCTGCTATAATAAACACATCTGGAACATTACAAATCCTACCATCATTTAAAATTGGCTTTACATTAAAATCCCATCTATATACAAATGTTGACTCCACCTGTGCAATATCATTTGACAAAAGCCATCGGAAATAAATATTTCTGCCTTTGGTTTGATTTAAAAATGTGATTACTGCACTGAATGAAGATATATAACAATAATTTTGCATATGTAAAAATTGGTGACATAATATACAGAAACCCATTGTCCTTAGCGCTGGCGAGTAAAAAATATCCGTTGATGTTTTTTTTTATCAGAACTGCTGAAATTATTTAGATGTTCTGCAGATTCGCTGAGTGACTTTTCTTTTTTTTTTCGTTGCTTTAGAGATGGAGATGAATTGATTGGCTTTATTCTTGAATTTGAATTTTCTTTTGAAAAGGGCAGCTCAAAACCATTTGTTAAGTCCACCACCTTGACGAGTGACCTTTTTTCTGTAAGATAATACTATTTTTATATGCATAGATACACGCAACGTATTGCCCGGCTAATTTGAAAAACGTTTTTTCACATGAAAAATAAAAGCTTGTCACCAAAAATACTGATCTAATTTGAAATTATCTAAAAAAAAAAAAAAAATCTATATTAATAGATTTTTTTTTTTCACAAGAAAAAGAAATGCACATTCATAAAGAGAAAAGGTTAGATTTTGTTTACATTCAAATTTTATCAAAATAACTCAAAAAATGAGATATCACAAGTTGAAATTGAGAGTAATTTCACTATATTTGCCGTTTTCGCACGCAAAACTAGTCCGGTTTGTGATACCTATTAATGCTATTAAACTGAAAAATCACATTTCTTTTTTAACAATCAAAATGATATTATTGCTACAAACTGAACAAACCAAATCTAAATGCTTGTTTTTAAATGGAGATGCGTCTTAGTTTTTATTTTGTATGTATAGTTCTTTGTAATATGCAAATAATTGAACATTTTTCTTTTTTCATAATGTTTTTCTTTTTCTTTTCAGTGTGGATAACAGTGACTTCATGAGAAATGGAGACTTCACACCCACTCGACTTCATGCCCAACAAGATGCTGTCAATATAGTTTGTTTGTCAAAAACTCGATCAAATCCTGAAAATAATGTAGGCCTTTTAGTTATGTCGGAGTAAGTATTAAAAAAGATTTAAAAAAAATTTTTTTTTTTAATACATCCTTGCTAAATCTCATGTTTTTAGTTTGAAATAATATTTTCCTTGTTAAAAGCAAATTTAATGGATGCATCTTATTTAAGTAACCGGATTTCTCATTTCAAATCTGAAATTTGGAAAACATAAAAAGCATAAACCAATCAGTTACTGATCTAGTATGTCTTGAAAAAAGGATGTAGAAAAGGGGGTAAACCACAGAGATAGCATGATAGCATATGTGCCTGGATTTCCAGCTAAACAACAGTGAGAGACAGAAAGTGTTGTAGGCATGCCAGATCATATTCTGCAGTAGAAGCAGAGAAAAAGTCTGAAGCAGTTGAACTGCAAGTGGATCACAATTGCAACTGAGGAAACCCAAAATCATCAAGCCTGATATGCAGCAATACTGGACCTTATCAAATTGATATGACTTAACCTACCCCTGGTTGATAGTTACGACAAGGACAATGAGTGCTTCTATAACAAAAGTACAAAATTATTTTTAACTAACTGTACAAACCTGGCGTTGCCAAGAGTCTTTATTTTATTTTTTTTTCGTTAACAAAGCCCCCCCCCCCCTCCTCATGTTAAGAATGATTTTCTAAATAATAATGTTACTATTTAGAAAACCCTTAATATGAGAAGGGCTGGGCAATGATGTTTTGTTAACTATTCTGTACCTTCCCTCTATCAAAGAATGTTCATGTTTGAACCCTAATTATAAAGACTAGCGGGACCCGTGGAAATTCCACAGTTGTATCTGTTGTATGTTGCTGCTCTGCTTAAAATATTTCTGGTTATGGAGGAGTTTGTGACATATTTCCATAGTATAAACATCCGGCATGAACGAAGACCTCACAATATTATTCTACCCTCCTTGACAGAGCAAATACTACACATTGATCCTGGTCTGAAAGCCAAGAAAGTGTATTTCAGTTAGAGTTGCACATTCGACACAACAGCGACATCAGATGCATGTTATAAAATTACCCTTTTTTGCATTGCATCTTTGGCGATGTATGTACGAAGGGGTGAATAGTGATAAAGTATGTACGAACCCGAAATTGCGTTAGAGTTGGGCAGTTTTGAAATTTTGGTTTCGGTTTTTTCCCCTTAAAACCTCGGTTTACGGTTCGGTTTTTCGTATTTTTGGAAAAAAAACTTTTTACTATGGAAGCTATTCATTCTCTTGTGTGATGATTAGTTATTATTCAACGTTTAGTTGAATTATGCCACTGTTTCGATAATTTTGTGACTGAATCATTCTCCATGATATGAATCATATAAGTTTTAAGGTGTTGACTGTTGTAATCAAAGTTCTGATACCTTTTCAACAGTTAACTCATTAAAACAGTGACCAAAGATTCATGAAAGATTTCTGAAGAATAAAACTGAGTTTGAATATACGTTCTAATTCTTTAACCCATCAGAAGCTAAAATATAACTCAGAAATGCAAGAAATTAAAAAACGAAAATTTATTTAAACAAAATAATTTTACAAATAAAATTAAGCAAAAATGATGATGAAAATGAAATATTGTCAAAATTATTTGACAGATAAAAATTTTAATTTTTTAATAGGTGAAAATGTTTTTACTCATTTTCTTAGGTTGTGATTGAGAAAAACTAGTTTCTCAGCATGGTTAGGTTTCAGCCTACATCTCCGGTCACTAATGACAAGTCCAGCCTTACTAAATATCCGTTCACTCGCTACAGAGGTAGCTGGAATACTCAAAAGTTCTCTTGCCAGAATACAAAGATTCGGGTAGAGCCTCCCATTTTTCTTCCACCAGACAAAAGGACAGGCTGATGGGTCGATGGCTTTTCCATACAGAAATCGATCTACCTCGTTTTTAATCCGAGATATTTTTTTACCGCTGGTATCAATTTCTTTTGTTCTTGCCTGACCTTTCTTTCGGAGAAAACCCCAAAAGTCTTTTTCCCCTTTTGGTTCACTACTTTGCTGTACTTCTGCTGGAATGTTTTCGTCCGTGTCATCGGATAGAGTCGAAAAATAAACACACCATATACTTCTCGAATTGCCGGTGTTGACTGTTGGGATGTCTGTCATTTTGTGTGCTCGAAGTTCTGTCAACTGGTGCGTGTTGGGGTTAATATTTGTTTTTAAGACAGGGTAGTAAAACTTTATAGACATGCGTAAAAGACTAGTAGTACACCCGAAAACCGCGTCAAGGGAAAAGGAAGGATGGTTAAAAAAAAATAGAGATTATTAATTCACCTAAAGTCATTTTTTAAACTTTAAGGTAATTTTAGTCATAGAATTCATGACTTGGATTAAAGTTTAATAATTAAACTTTCGAATAAATTGTCAACTCTAAATAAATACCATATTAACAATTTAGTAAAATATAAATCGTTGCATAGTCTACTTTTTGAATAACCCATTTTTGGGAGAGAAAACGGTATAGTTGAGAGATAGTTCTCTAGAAATGACAATTTATGTATGAAGTGGCTTTTCAAAAGTAAACAATGAAATGCCTAATGTTTAAAATAATTTTAAAAATCCGAATAAAGTGATACTAGCATTGGCAACTACTTTTTTTCTTTTTAAATGTTTATACTCGCTCGCTACTTTTCGTTTATTTACTTTTACAACAAGTATTTTTTTGAATTTCATTTTAATAACTTATTTTTTTAGATAACTCTGAAACAAACATAAATAATTATTTTACAATTTTGAGTTGAATCAAATAGATTTTCGACATCATACGGAACGCGTTTGATTTTTTCATTTGAAAATAGTTTATGTTAAAAATACGATGTCATGTTGTCTGTCGTATTTCTCTTTTTTTCATTTGCAAATTCAAAATGTTAATGATAAACAAACTGTAAACAAAGATTTCTTCCTACAAGTCAATTAAATGTTTTTATCACATATTTGTTCAATCTGTCCTCTTACTAATATAATATTTTTTGGTAATATTCAATTTTATTCAAATCGGAAAATCTTTTCAACCGTATTTCCTTGTATATGGTGGCTTACTGTAGTAAAAACACAATACCGAACGGTTACGGTTTAAAAAAAACAAAAACGATTCGGTATGGAGACGAAACCGGAAAACCGTGGTTTTTCGGTAAAACCGCCCATCTCTACTTAGCGTATTATTATATAGATTAGTTTTAAAAATAATTCGATAAATCAGTGGTGATAATCCTAAAAAGATAATATAATTTTTGTATTAACATTCTATTATGCAACGTTATCTTATATAATAATAATAAGCCACGGAGGGCATGGATGTTATGAAAGCACTTGGCGCGCACGAAAAATATAAATATCGGGGAGACCTGGAAGGATAGCAAAGGTTCCTTTTTAAACTAAATTATATAGCAGAACTTTTATAAAAAGAAATACTTGAAGTATTTCTAGTAAGATATTCTGGATCTTTTGTAGGCTGGGATATATATATATATATATATATTAGAGTTGGGCGGTTTTGAAGTTTTGGTTTCGTTTTTTTTTTCCCTTAAAACCTCGGTTTACGGTTCGGTTTTTCGTTTTTTTTGAAAAAAATTTTTTTACTATGGAAGCTATTCATTCTCTTGTGTTATGATTAGTTATTATTCAACGTTTAGTTGAATTATGCCACTGTTTCGATAATTTTGTGACTGAATCATTCTCCATGATATGAATCATATAAGTTTTAGGAAGAGGCTATTTTGCCGGTCTCGGCAAAATAACGATTCCTGCGTTATTTTACCGGTTCATGTATATTTAACTAAATTATTAGACATACAGTGACGCCCGGCACAATAATTATTTACTAATGTAAAGGGATCGTTATTATGCCGGTTCATTTTTTTTAAAACCTAATTGTTATGGCCTTGCGAAAGAAAAGGTAATGAAATAAATAAGGGCAAATATTTAAAAACAATTTGTTTTCATCATCAGTTGTGTCGGTTAAAGAAATAAAATAAAAATCGACCTGCCCTATTGTGTCGGTTAAAGAAATATCTGCTTTTAATACAAAAAACATTAAAAGTAAAATAATTAAATGAACGGAAATATTAGAGACAATTAGATTATTTAGTCGGATTTCATTTGCTGTAAAGCGTATCTGATGTAATTTCTTTACGAATTGCTGTTTGCAGACGGAAATATTAGGACCCCATTCGTACACAAGCATCTGAAATCTGGCTAAAGAATCTAATTGTCTCTAATATTTTCGTTCATTCAATTAATTTTTATTTTCAACTGCTACACCTTTTAATCCACGGTTGAATTGTTTTACAAACAAACATTGTGAAGCGGCAGCACTTTTTATACCCGCCACGGGAGCCGGAGATACCACGGGCACCAGTAGGCGTGGCTCAAATGAACCAAACAATCGCAATCATTTTAAAATAGATATTTTACCTTTATTATTAAAAAAATACTATTTTTCTTTTCGGTTTATTTTTATTTAGTTACTTTTCATAATATAATTAATGTTGATGAATTTTCCCAACATTACTAAGTCTGCTCTCGATTTAAGTAATTGAAATTAAGGAAAGTTATATATAAAGAAAAAAATAAGCAACAAATAAATGCTACCAAAGGCAACATAAATTATTCTTCTACCTACCTGTATAAGTTTATTTGTTTATTTTATTATTTATTTTGATAAATGATTTTTTTAAAATAAAAATAAATAATAAAATAAACAAATAAACTTATACAGGTAGGTAGAAGAATAATTTATGTTGCCTTTGGTAACATTTACTTGTTGAATTAACTTGTTAAAAATGTGCTTTAATAGGTGTTGCTTCGTAATCCTTGAACCAAGGCCAAACTTTTAAAAATAATGAAGTTATTAAGTTGTTGAATTAACTTGTTAAAAATGTGCTTTACAAAGGAAAGATTTTAATGTAAAATTCTGATTTTCTTTATGAAGAAAAACTTCGATAATGTTAAAATATACAGAAAATCACTGGATTTAAACAGTTTCTATTTTAAAATGTTCTTTCAATGAAATCATAAAATAAATCGTAATTTTGAAGAGTTCACTCCTAATCGAATCAATCGGAAGTAAAAATAAATTTTATCGTTATTTTAAAATATATTGTCGCTTAATAAAATTTTAAATTATACAAAAAATCAATCAGGCAAAGTTTAATTAAAAACAAACAAAACAAATCAATCAGGCAAAGTTTTAAATTATAAATAAAATTTCGTTTGATAAAGTTTTAAATAATACAAAAAAATTAATTTAAATAATAATAAAAAAAAAAAGTAATTTATAGTTAAATAAACACGAGCCGGCAAAATAACGTAAGACTCATTATTGTGCCGGGCGTCACTGTATGTTTAACAATTTAGTTAAATATACATGAACCGGCAAAATAACGCAGAAATCGTTATTTTGCCGGGACCAGCAATATAGCCTATTCATAAGTTTTAAGGTGTTGACTGTTGTAATCAAAGTTCTGATACCTTTTCAACAGTTAACTCGTTAAAACAGTGACCAAAGATTCATGAAAGATTTCTGAAGAATAAAACTGAGTTTGAATATACATTCTATCTAATTCTTTAACCCATAAGAAGCTAAAATATAACTCAGAAATGCAAGAAATTAAAAAACGAAAATTTATTTAAACAAACAAAATAATTTTACAAATAAAATTAAGCAAAAATGATGATGAAAATGAAATATTGTGAATCAAATAGATTTTCGACATCATACGGAACGCGTTTGATTTTTTCTTTTTCATTTGAAAATGCTAAAAATACGATGTCATGTTGTCTGTCGTATTTCTCTTTTTTTCATTTGAAACTTCAAAATGTTAATGATAAACAAACTGTAAACAAAGATTTCTTCCTACAAGTCAAATGTTTTTATCATATATTTGTTCAATTTGTCCTCTTACTAATATAACATTTTTTGGTAATATTCAATTTTATTCAAATCGGAAAATCTTTTCAACCGTGTTTCCTTGTATATGGTGGCTTACTGTAGTAAAAACACAATACCGAACGGTTACGGTTAAAAAAAAAACAAACCGATTCGGTATTCGGTATGGAGACGAAACCGAAAAAACGCGGTTTTTCGGTAAAACCGCCCATCTCTAATATATATATATATATATATATATATATATATTAGTTCATCATAGAAAACTAATATATATATATATATATATATATATATATTAGTTCATCATAGAAAACTAATATATATATATATATATATATATATTAGTTCATCATAGAAAACTAATATATATATATATATATATATTGGTTCATCATAGAAAACTAATATATATATATATATTGGTTCATCATAGAAAACTAATATATATATATATATTAGTTCATCATAGAAAACTAAATTGCTGTGAAGTGACGTAAGGGCGCTACGTTACAATATGGATTTACACTTGAAGAGCTATCTAACATTGCATGTAGTCACGGATGTTCTATAAATGAGAGTAAAACTTTTGCAATATATATGTCCGTCACAATTTTTTTTAAACGTCATAAATACATTGCGGAATTTGTCTCATTTCAAAATATCAGATCTTAACTATTAGAAATGGAGAATATTGCAATTATAGTTAATAATCAAATTCCCAACAAATAAAGCGTATGTCATGCCCGGAAATAGAAACCAAAACCTTGAAATCAACCATAATTATAGCTTTGACACAACATCATAGATTTATGTCATGTTTCAAAATATGAATTCAAATATCAGCGATAATAAAAATAAATAAATGAATGGTTAAACATTATCAATAGCGTTGGAAATTATTTAAAAGTCCAAAACAATTAATTTTGTTTTAACTACGTATTGGGGTTAAAAACAATTTAATATTTAAATATATTAGAATTTATGTTCGTAGTGGCGCATAATTCCAGTGTATCTAAACTTTGGGTCCGTAGTGGCGCATAATTCCAGTGTATTTAAACTTTGGGTCCGTAGGGCGCATAATTCCAGTGTATCTAAGCTTTTGCGTGACGGGATGGAAATATATATATTTATATTGGCCGTGGCAAAAACTGTCTTCCATGGTCGCCATTTACCACTCACCCCACTACTCTCACTTGCCCCACTGTATTCCTGCTTGCCCTCTCACCCCCGCTCTCTGGGGCAAAAGTAAGTACTACCCCCCCCCCCCCCCCCCCGATGTATATTATAAGCTGACCGTTAAAAAATATCTCCGGTGATCCCATCTTCTTAAAAAAGGGTGTTGTCAGAGCGTGACACAGGTAGGTAGGTAGGTAGACAGACTTTAGCGTATTAATATATAGATTTGGTTGGTTATTGCTACTGTCAATATAACATATGTAGTAGATTGATTTGTTTTATTGTAAAAAGAAAAACAAGACACAGATAATAGTAATACTATCAATAATAATAGCAAATTTGTAGATTAACACTCTCGGCTAAATACCCCCAAATAAGACTACTTTTTGTAGATGATTACGTGTGAACACCTTGAAAAACTTGTCGGAAAGGAAAACTAAACAATTATTTTAGAGTGGGAAATCAGTTTCACATATAAGTTTAGCGTAAAATGATCATCATTTCCAGGTCATTCTAACTGTTTACTGATGTTCACCAAATATTTTACCACTTACCCTACTAAGTCCGACTGGCAAGGTCGTAAAACTATGCATAATCGCTTTAAAAAAAAAAGAAAAGTAGACCTCGTCCTCCAAAGATAAACACAGAATTTATCTCCCAGAGCAAAATAGCAATTTTTGGTTAACTGCTCTAAAATGCTTGAATGTCTCTGAAATGGGAACTCATTTTATATTAAATTTATTGTGTAAAACTGATCCTCCACTCTAAATTCTGAAATAATTGATTTTTTTCTTCCCTTTAAGTTTTTCAGGGTGTTCATGTGTAATCGCTTAAAAAAAAAAAAAAAAAAAAAAAGTAGAATCTCATTTTTGTTTGGAGTGTTAATCTACAATAATAATGATATTTATAAGTTCTTATATAGTAAAAGAATCTATCTAATTTCTAGAAAGATACATTAAAATATAAGTTTAAATATGAAACAAAAATGAATTAAAAAAACATGTTAGTAATTAATTTTTTTTTTTTTTCATTAAACACATTTTCAATGTCTTTAAAATAGTCTAAAAAATACACTTACATTTAATGTTGGAAAATTTTCACTGTCTCACATGTCTTGTCAGTGGAAGAGAAATTTAACAACTAAACTGCCAAATATAAATAACCAAGAATCATTTTTATTACTAGTCTTTGATTTTATTGCCTTCTATCTCAATACCAAGCCACCTTATTTAGAAATTTTGTTTTATTAACCAGACATGGAAAATGAAATGAGAACTGAGCCAAAGTGTTCTTGCACAGATGTGTAAAAATCTTTTAAATTCACATGCCTAATTCAAAAAGCCCACTATATAATTAAAAAAAAAGAAAAACAGCATAAAATAAATGAATTTAAAAAAAAAATTTTTTTTTAATTTCAAAAACACTTTTTATATATTACTTTTAATTTAATTATTAATGGTTTGACAGTATTTTTCTTGACAAAAATATTTTTAATTTTTAAACATTTTTCGGAACCTTATAAATCAATTGCATTCTTTTAAAGGTTATCTAGTGAATTTATGCATATTCATTTTTTGTTTTGTTTTTTTTACATCGTATTTTCATGCTATTATGATCTATAGAAATTTAGTTTTACTGATAGTTTAAAAACAATAAATATTTATCATTAGTATCAGCAGGAAAATCAATTTCTAAAAAATATTAACAGAATCGTTTTTGGAATCGGAAATTAAGCTAAAAGAATTTTCTGATTCCAATACCCCAAAAAGTTCTGATTTTTTTTCCAATTCCTGATGAATCGTCCCAACACTAGTAATTATTCATTTTATTTTTTTTTAATGAACGTAAGAACGTTATTCTGTTTTAATTTAAAAAATAAAACTTTTTATAATAATCTATAGTAATCTAAATCTTTATTTCAGTTCTAGGATAACTGTTTCTATGAAAATGAAGGTCTGAATTTTCTGTGAAAAATGTAATTTTGCACTCTCATCCTTGAATATTACTATGACTATATATCAGGCTTAATTTAATATTTTCATTATATATTTATTTTAATAAAAGTTTTCATCCTGCCTTCTCACTGGACACGTCTGTATTAGTGTTATAGCATTATTTTATATTTACATTTTATTGGTATCTGCTTTTTTTTTTTTTCATTGATTTATTTCTTTTTTTCTTTTTCTAATCAGTGTTAAAGTCCTTGTCACTCTGACAACAGATGTTGGTAGGATATTATCTAAGTTACACCAAGTTCAACCAAATGGTTACATAAGATTTGGAACTGCCATCAGAGTTGCTCATGTAAGTCAAATATTCCTTTGTAATTTATTAACAATTTGTAGATTCGTTTTTCCATTCAATTGCAAATTTTTTTTTTTCATTAACAAATTTATTTATTAAAAGTAAACAAATTATTTTTTTTAACAAAAGTGTATCAGATCCTTTCTTCATCGGCAAGGATAGCGCAGATGTTTCGTCAGACAGGTCTCTAGAGAAATTCTAGGGGGCAGCCATTTGCACTCTCTATCTTAACCTCTTCAAAATGACAACTCTCTAATCAAGGTCACACAGAAATTCGGAGCTGTAGAATTCGCCAACTGAACCTCTGCAGAGGGGCCACCTGTTTGGCGTGGGTGACGACCCGTGATGTTTGAGGACAGGATCCTGATGGCTGAGCAGCCTAATGACTATAAAACAAAAGGCCATTGGCTGCAACACTCCACTTTGACCCTTACCGGACTAAACGGGCGGTCGGAAAGGCCCGATCTGACCACAGTCACGACAAGCAAAAAACACAAAAAAAAAAAAAACTTGTATCTAAATAAAACTGCCAATATAAACCTTTTTGAACTTACCAAAAAGTAAAATAAACAAAACAATAAACTAAATATATGAGTTTCAGAAGATGGTGGCTCAGGGTCAATCAATTCTGGGGAAGAAAGCCAGAACATGGCTGCACACACCCGAGAGGCATCCCTGGACTTAGCCAGTGAGGACTACAGATTGCAGGTGCTTGTGGCTTCCCCAGATGAAAGTATACTCTTCCTGTAGCCCTGAGGTGCCAGGGCGAATAACTTTCCCCCTTGGTATCTCCCACACAGTTGGGCTCCGGGTGGGTGGGGAGCAGGAAGGATGAAATGGAAAAAAAAAATACAAATGTACACACCAAAATCCACCAAGCAACCTCACTGTGAAAGCTCAGATAGCGAGGTTCAAATAACATATCAAGATACACCAACATTCGTCGTAATACAATCAATTAAAGATAGACCGATAACTGAAATATCACGCTTTAAAATAGAGCAAATCTTCTAAAAAAAAAAAATTAAAAAAAAAAAAAATTAAATCTAAAACAATTAAAAAAAACTTTCAAATGGAACAATATTAATCTAAGTTAAAAAACTCAAGTTGAAGAAATATTAAAGTGGGAAAGTTTCATTGATATAAAAATCAAGGCTTATCTCCACGAATCTCTAAACTACTGAAAAGGTGTCGTTAAAAGCTTCAACTCTCATTATGCACAATGGGCAAAATAAAGACTAATCTAGAAAAGAAAAATGTAATGGACGTTAAAAGAATAAGTTTTTAAAAATATAGAGAAACCATAAATACAAATGCATACATATTAAATTTTAATATAGCAAAACCAGCAAGTGAAATTGAAGTAGGATATATGAAAATAAAAGTTGGAGCCTACATACCAAACCCACTCAGATGTTTTAACTGCCAATGTTTTAGTCACCATCAAGACAGATGCAATAGACCTCCAGTATGCGGAAGATGCAGTGAAAACAACATAAAACATACAGACTGCCAAAAGGAAGCAAACTGCTCTGAGAAAAATATCACCCCCGCAAACTCCAGAGAATGTGGAGTCTGGAAAAAGGAAAAAAGATATATCTAAGTTGAAATATACCAAGAATATTTCTTTCCCGGAAGCAAGGAAAATAATTGAAACAAAAAATACATGGAAATCACCAAAAGAAACATACCAAATATAAACGAACAAAGACACCAAATATACAACCAAACTGAAATATTACCTGATGTAATTCCACAACTTATAAATGAGATGAGAACACAAGTACAAAAAATGAAAACTATCATTAAAACAGTCATGGAAAACAAACAAGTTCTCAAAGAAAACTCAAATACCAAACAACCAACCAACCAAAAAACGCAAACAAAACCAAACAAGAACTCAAAGCCTCCCCTCATTAAACCGGAAAAGAAACCTCAACCAAGGGACAGGGTTACAGAAAATCAAGATCAACCTCAAGATCAAACGATACTCCAATGAAAAACCGATTTGAGACCCTGGAAACTATGGAAACAGGAAGAGATCTTACATATAAATAAAATTCAAACAAAAAAGAAATCTGACTCTAAACCAACACCCACAAAAAATTTAAAACATGGCTGCCCATAAGAACAACACACATATTCTGCAATGGAACTGTTGAAGAATTAAAGCAAACTTTGAAGAAATCAAACATCTTCTGATGAACAACAACTTAAACATAGTTTGCTTACAAGAAACGTACCTAAAGGAATCTGATAATATATCCTTTAAGGGATACGATATATATAACAAAATCAATAGGTCAATGGCAGATAATAGACCTATAGAAGGCTCTTCGATCCTGATAAAAAAAAATCAATACCTCAGGAGATACTTCAACTAAACACCCACCTACAGGCAATAGCAGTAAAAGCTACACTCCACTGCACATTAACAATATGTTCAATATACATTTCACCAAAATATAAACTTAAAAAAGATTTAAATAATTTGATAAACCAATTTCAGACACCCTTCGTTTTAGTGGAAGACTTCAATGCCCATAGTGAAATCTGGGGATGTAACGATTCCAACCCAAATGGCAAAATCATAGAAACAATACTTAAAACAGCAGATATGTTTGCTAAATAACAAAAGCTACACTTACATACACCCAGGAACAGGTTCAGTGTCAGCCATAGACTTTTCAATCTGCTCTCCCATCATCTTCATGGAGTTTATTTGGAGAACCTACGATGACCAATGTGGAAGTGATCACACACTTATATTCATAGATACAAATGAACCAATAACAGAGGATAAAATACCTCAGTGGCAAATACACAAAGCAACTGGCCCCAATTAAAAAAGAAATTCTCAAAGAACCAAACCCAATCACAAGACTGACAAATATTCTAATACAGATAGCAACAGAAAAAATCCCAAAATCCTCAACAATCTCAAATACCAAACAAAACCCTTGGATCAATACAGAATGTAAAGAAGCCATCAAAAAACAGAAAAAAGCAAAAAGAATGTTTGAAACAAACCCTACCACAAGCAATTTGCAAACATATCAACAAACCCAAGCAAATGCACGGCGCATTATTAAAAAAAAAAGCAAAAAAGCCTGGAAATTATATCTCCAACATAAACACCAACACACCAATAAAAAAAAGTATGGTTCATGAATCGGAAAATGAATGGGGGAAAATGACTACATCCAAATTTCACTAAAAAACAAAACAAATGGGTGTAAAAATGTACAGAAAGGGAAGATATTGCCAACCTGTTGGCGGAAGAATTTGATAACAACTCCTCGAGCAAACAGTGCGATCCTATATTTCAAAAGCTTAGGAACAATGCTGAAAGGCAAAAACTAAACTTCACATCAGACAATACAGAAAATTACAACATCCCATTTACTATCATTGAACTGAAAGATTCTCTCAAAAAATCAAATGATACAGTAACAAAACCAGACGATATACACTATCAATTTCTGAAACAATTACCAGCAACATCTCTAAAAATACCACTAGAGATTTTCAATCAAATTTGGTACACAGGCAGCTACCCGGAAGCATGGCGGGAAGCCATAATCATACCAATACCGAAATCTGGAAAAGACCCATCAACCCCAACGAACTACCGATCTATTTCTCTAACTAGCTGTTTGTGTAAGACAATGGAGATAATGGTGAATGAGAGATTGAAGTGGAGAGAAATATCAGTGCATATCCAAATACCAAAGTGGTTTTCGACAAAACCGAAGTACGACTTGAAACCTTTTGCAGAGATAGCTTTGTACAAAGTCATTATGTTATCGCAGTTTTTTTCGACCTTGAGAAGGCATATGCCACTACATGGAAGTATGGAATTATGAAAGACATACAACATAGGTCTAAAGGGTAAACTAACCACATTTATACAAAACTTTCTCTCAAATCGTATTTTCAGAGTTAGAAATGGATCAACGATGTCAAAACTACACAAACAAGAGATGGGAGTACCCCAGGGCAGCATTTTATCAGGGACACTTTTTATAATAAAAAAAAATAGTGTCATCCAGGAAGTTAATCCTGAATTTGAGAAAGCTCTATTTGTGGATGACTTCTCTATTGCCTGGTCATCCTCACACATATCAATAGCAGAAAGAAAAATGCAAAACTGCATTAATAAAATTGAAAAATGGGCAAACGGAATGGATTCAGATTTTCTAAAAACAAAACAGTATGCATACATTTCTGTAACAAAAGAACGCTACATCCTGACCCGCAACTCAAAATAAATAATACCAACATACCAATAGTTTAACAAACCAAATATTTAGGGCTTATTCTTGATAGCAAACTCAATTTCAAGGACCACATAGAATATTTAAGACGAAAATGTATTAAAAGCTTAAATTTCTTGAAAATCATATGAAAAATTGACTGGGGAGCTGATCGTAAAATGAAGCTACTCATATATAGAGCGTTGATTAGATCAAAATTAGATTATGGTAGTATAATCTATAGTGCAGCCCGTGAGTCATATCTTAAAAGACTACAACTCATACAAAAGCAAGGACTAAGATTATGTCTGATTGCCTTTCGTACCTCTCCTATGCAAAGTCTCCATATAGAAGCCAACAAACTCCCATTAAATCTAAGATGGGAAAAGCTTTCACTCTGATATATGCTAAAAATTAAAAATGACCCCGATAACTCAACATATAAAATAAATATTCACATCACAATACACCCACTTCTATACCAGTAAACCCTCAATCATACGTCCTCTAGGAATATGCATTAAAGCCAGGTCCCAAATTAACAATAACCCTGACAACATATCACAATGGACAAACTTAAATATACTACCATGAATGCTAATCAACTGAAAATAGATCTCACACTGAGACAGGAAAACAAAAAAGAACTAACCCCTGAAAACGAATACCAATACAGATTTGGAGTACTTAGAGAACAATACACAACACATATAGCAATCTATACAGATGCGTCTAAAGATAAGGAAAAAGTAGGAGCAGCAGCAGCCACTAGCGTATATAAACAAAAAAAAACTATAAGGCTACCCAACGACGCTTCTATCTTTACTGCTGAAATGCAAGCAATAAACATGGCAATTGATCTTGTAAGGGAATTACCAGAAAAACAGTTCATAATATTTACAGACTCCTTATCTTTTCTCATTGCCGTAGAAGAAAGAAGATTGTACCACTCTTACATCTCCAACAAACTGGAAAAACATAACTTAGTGAAAACACAAAAGGAAGTAATCTTGGCATGGATACCAAGCCATGTTGGTATTAAAGGCAATGAAAAGGCAGACAAATTAGCCAAATAAGCCCTTAACAAAGATATAAATAATATCAAAATACCATATACAGATTTTAAAAGAAAAGTCAAAGGACACATAAAATCAAAATGGCAAGCAATATGGAACACCTTTTTCTAAAAATAAGTTGTATGAACATCAACCTATAGTCGAAACAGAAAACAAAAATATGAAGACACAGTTTTAAGGGAAGACACAGTATTAATCCGTATACGTATTGGACACGCAAGACTGACCCACATACACCTACTTGGAGAAGATTAGCCTCTGTGTAACCATTGCAATGACGGACAAACAATAAAACACATACTAATCAAATGCAAAAAATATGCACATATATGCAGCAAATATTACAAAGCAATAAATATAAAAACATTATTTGAAAATATAGCTTCGTCTCAAATCATAGGATTTCTTAAAGTAACCAACTTGTACGAAAATATTTTTTTTTAAATTTAAAATTCCAGTATTAACAAAATAATATCAGACAAGAAAAATACCAATTAACCTGAATATTCCTATTTGAAAAATTCTCTTCAAAAGAACGACCCAAATAATACCTTCCTTCCCACTCCCCAAAAATCTGAAAATCAAACATAATGATCATACATCAAGAATAGTCAAATCCTACACGCTAAAAACAAAAAACAACTCCCCAAAGAAACATTGCAAAAACTATCTGAATCCGAGAAGAAAAAAAAAAAGAAAGTTTGACCTGAGATGACCTTATAATGGTTGAAAAGTCGTTAAACACTAACAAACAAACAAAACACACAGAAATTCATTCTTGGGGAAGACTCCTGATCATCAGGGTGTTTCGTGCCATCACAATCAAGGCCTTGTGAGCGAAATCCAACCGCCTCCAAATCATGTTTAATGTTGTTAAGAGCAGCATAGTATAGAAAGTGACCTGAGCCAAGTTAACAGAACTAGACATGAAGACGGAACGCATCTACTTTGATCTGCATTGATGTAATTTGCATATCCTGAAACCGAATCCGAGGGCGACATAATCATCAAGAATTCTCGTTGATGGTAAAGTTTGTGCATTGATCCATGCTTTGCTTGGAGGCGGGATGGTAACTTATAAGCAGTGTACGTTCAGTATAAGCTTCAAGTTTGAAATCTCGTCTCACATGCTCTGCCTGCGTTCATGCTGCACCCACATCTTGCGAATAATAGCCTATGCTGTAAAAATCATCTATTGATGATGGAGCAAATGTTTGCATTGAATTATTCAAAGAAAATTGTTGTGTCTGTAAAAGTTTTATTTTCATTTACATCCTGGTATTTTAGTTTGGCACTGCATTTTAACTTTAATTCTCAGTAAAGTTTGTGTATTTTTAGTTGGCTCTGAAACATCGCCAGGGCAGAAATCACAAAATGAGAATTGTGATATTTGTTGGAAGTCCAATTGAAGATGATGAAAAAGAGGTAAAATATTTTTTCTTTGTTTCTATTTAATAAATGGTGCATGTTATTAATTCATCTGTTAATATCTACATTTAAGTTTCTAATTAATCTTCAGAATCTTCAAGTTTACTATTTTTTAAGTCATGGTTTTTATAATTTAGAGATGCCAACATAAATTTCAAGAAAAGCCATTATTTGACTTTTCATTACAAATTATTCTGCAGGATGAATAATATTGAATATATATATGCATTGTATATTTTTAATGACATTAAAAAATAATTTTCAGTTGATTTAATTGCATTTTAACTTAAAATATATTTTAATTTTTCAGTTTTGCTAAATTATTTTTTAAATTTGTATTTTTTTATTTTTTTTTCAAGTTGGTTAAAATCGGTAAAAAATTAAAAAAGGAAAAAGTGAATGTTGATGTGGTTAATTTTGGAGAAGAGGTAAGTTTCATTTTATGGAATTACATTTGTTTCTGTTTTATTTTAGTAAATTGTTAATATGGATGAGTTTTTCCTTACTGAGTAATGTTTTATTGACTTATAAATATTTCACAATGTGTGTAATTAATGGGCATTTTAATAGCTTTAAAATATATATATATTTTATTTAATACTAGAATGAAGTAATCTTTGCTACCTTAGTAAAATTGGTAAATTAAATTGTGAGTAAATATAGGTATCACCAAAATTTAGCGAATAAGACCATAAAGGGATATAAAATATTCAATCTAAGCACACACATAATTGACGCTTACATGTACACACATAATTCATATAATGTTCTCCCCCCCCCCCTCCCTCTAACATTTAGTAATAGTTGGTTGCCAGTTGTGTACAATAACAATCCTTACTCAGCCATTGATGAGTCTTCAGTCTGTGATCCCTACCTCCTGCCACAAAAACCATTACACGTATCCTACTGGGCTACTAGCCCCTCATCCCATGAGAAGTATGATTACTAGACACCCTCACAAATCACAAATTAATAATTTTAGTATGCAGGACACTGAGAAGATATCTTTTATGACGTCACAAATCTTCTATTAATAATTTTAGTATGTATGTCATAAGAATAAGAGACAAAAATGAATCATTAATGCAAGTTAGAAATAATGCTGCAATTAATAATTATGCGTCTAAAATAAACTATAAAGTATACATTTATAATAAATAATATAAAAGTTAAAATTATATAATTCAAGCCACAAAATGAAAACAAATAAGATATTACAATTGTTTATCGATAACATTTATAATAACCTATATACTACTAAAACTCTGGATTTTATTTTGTATGTTTGTGACATCATCCAGTTTGCATTTATCCAAACTATATTTATATCAAAACACCATTTAATGGGGAGGGGGTATAGTTAAAACAATGTTTTTATTCAGAGACTTCTATGATTTTAAGAACAAACTTTAGTAAATTTGTAGATTAACACCCTCAGCTAAATACCCACTCACAGTGGGCCAAGATTGCCAATTTGTGGAAATAGGGGTATTAGGTTAGTTACGTTAAAAAAATATATGGAGAAAAAGTTAACTAGTGCTCTGGAATACTATTTAATGATAAAAGATACTTAATTTAAAGGTGCATGACCTTCATAGGAGGATCTTAGCCAATTTTAGAAGTCTTGAGGCTA
The DNA here is from genome assembly GCA_963556195.1 of Sepiola atlantica. Classification (NCBI taxonomy): domain Eukaryota; kingdom Metazoa; phylum Mollusca; class Cephalopoda; order Sepiida; family Sepiolidae; genus Sepiola; species Sepiola atlantica. The sequence continues at coordinate 150,792,064 of OY744523.1, forward strand.
GGCCTAAATCATCGGGTTTTTTTTGTTTTTTTAAAAATAATTTTCAAAAAATGTTCCTTTAGACCAGGGGCGGGCACCTTTTCAGGGTGAGGGCCAGATGAGACTTTTGGAAGGAGATCGCGGGCCGGAGTGAAAAACGAAATCTCAGAATTACTATATTTTGTTTACATGAATAAATTGTACAAAAATTGCATTGAACACTACAAATCTGATATTTTTTCTCAAGAGACTTCTGTATGTGACGTTATAAAAGGTGCCGACGAAGAGTCATTTTGGAATCATAAAAAATAATGACGGGAGGGGGGAGGGGTAGCAAGTTGATCCAGCATTCGTTTTGACACACCTCACATAGGTTCTATGTTTCATGCCCTTTCCTCGTCTCTCGTTTCCTATTTGCCTCTCTCTTTCTCTTTTCAAGGATCTAAAATTAATAGTTAAAAAAAAATGAAATATACATGCATTATCGCGCGCTGATATTCATACATTTTTATCCCACTGTAAATCTTAATTGAAAGTATTTTACGTCTGTCACAAAATGATGAGTTTTACTGGGAGGTTTGTGAGCCGGATTGCAATAATAAAGCATAGCGGGCCGGACGCTAAGCCTTTGCGGGCCGGAGGTTGCCCGCTCCTGCTTTAGACCTTACTATGGTATAACATTGAATGTAGTCAAACAATTAAATAAAACCTTTGTTGACAGTTAAAAATTTAATCAAAATCATCATCACAGGTGTGACTTAGTAAAATAACAAGCAACAACATGACTGCAAACTTTCTCTGCAAATAAAATTTTAAAAGTGGTTTTGCGATTAAGAATCTTCAATACTATACTTGGAAGTGAAAAACGTATATTCAATCATATATTCATTAATAATAATGTGACTGAAATCAATTAAACAAATGACTACAATCAGTTATAAACACTAAAAAGAGTAGAAACGATTGATCAATATTTAACAAGAATTTCTAGGGAAATATCAATGATGAATACCTACCTGTACCTGGTACAGCATTCACCCTGGGCAGGTTGAACCGGCTTCCTCCAAAGGATGGAGTTTCTAGGGAATATCAAATTCACAAGCAGTGCCCAGTCGCATGTATATCCCGGTTAGGGGAGATGACAACATTAGGTTTTTGCAGAGAGGTGTCGACGTCCTCTTACATACAACGGCTGGTGTTCCCAAGTGTGCCTGGAAAAAATTTAGAGAGCTGCTACCAATCCTGACAAACAAACACCTGCCAACAACTACGAGAGGGCGTGTATACTCCTCATGTGTCAGAAGTGTGCTGTTGTATGGCTCAGAAACTTGGGCTGTCTCTGCTGGCATACTAAAGAAGCTGTACCGTAATGACAGGGCAATGGTCAGATGGATCTGTTTGGTGAGGCCTGAACAGTACGTTTTTTTTGAATCCCTGCTCTCACAGGTCGACTTGAAAAGCCTTACGGACATTATGCGGAAGAACAGACTGCGTTGGTTGGGTCACATTGAGCGTAGCGATGGCTGGATTGCTAAAGTCCGAAAGTTGAATGTGCCAGCAGAGAACATCACCACTGGCAGACCCAAGTTGACTTGGGAGGACGTAGTCAAACATGATAGGAAGGCCATGGGTATGGATTCCATCAAACCTTGCCAAAGACAGGAGTGGAGAGGAAGACTTAGATTTCGAGACTAGACAATCAGGCCCCACCCTCATCAGAGGATTAATTGTGGCCTGATTCAACAAATAAACCGGTTGATGATGATGACTGACCAGGCTCAACGTTGCTTAACTAATTACTTATGAATGAAAGGATATGAATTACAACTATTTATTAATCAAGTAAAATATCTTCAACATGGCTAACATAAAATTTCTTTGGTAGATTGGAGAGCCTTGCATGAGACCTAATTGTGTGATCATTTGCACCACATTCAATACAGTATTTTTTAGGATGCCATTGATTGGTCTTTCACAACACTAGGATCAGAATGTTCAAGTAATCTACACATAACATCGGTGAGTTGTTTAAGAGGTGTAGTTTTCCTTGAAAGGATTTGTGAGTAATTACGAATGTCTTTATTAGACTCCAAACATTCCTCCGCCATCATTCATACCCATCAACTCAACTGAATGATGAATTGTCTCATGAAAAGTATAGTTTAGATTCACCCATTTAAAGTTCTCACAGAAGTTCCTCATGATACTTTGGCAAAATTTCTTCATTTTATTGAAGTTAACTTTTCTTGATGAAGATACGTTAAGAATTGTTGATAATTGACGATGTAAAAGCAATAAATTCTCCCTGTGTTTCACAGGAGTCAAATCATGTATGCACTCAATAACCTCCTCAGAAGAAACGTCTCCCTGAGGGCCATGTGTCTGTTCCACCTTTTCTACCAGCAGTTTTGTATCTCCCTAGATAGAGACCAGTCTTCTTGTATATTGTATCAAATACTCTTTCTCTGGAGATGCGAATTGGATCATCCAATGGCCCTGACTTCTTGATCCATTGTTAGTAGTCAATGCGACAATACATAATTTTGAGAAACCATGTCATACCATTGATGTAGCCATATGTTAATGTGATACTTTTCTGATATGACAGACATTGGTTTTGCTGTAACACCTTTCCTGGTCTTAAAGTCACCATTTTTAGCAGGAACCACACTATCAGCATCAACAAAATTTTCATACAACTTCAGAGTGTTGATCTGGAACCCATGAAAAATGAAATGAGGATTTTTCCAGTCTGCCTGCTTGCTGACACAAGGAATACAATCAGCACCACCTAGCCCTGACACATGCTTCTTAAACTTTAAATCTTTCATGATATCATGAATTCTAATTTTTACATTGTAGGCCTTGTTGCCAGTTTGTGCACACATTCCCTCAGCTTCCAACTCTGCACAACTCTTATCAGTTGAGAAGATCCTCATCTGTCTATTTCTTTCTCACAAGAAAAAATAGGACGTAATGTTCTACAGGAGTAGAAGCATGTGTTTTCCCACAAGGAAACTGTTGATCCATCTTGGTATCTTTTTAGTAGCCTGAGTGGTGTGATGCCCCACTGAAACATATTCTCTTTAGCATCAATCATGCTCTTCAATTTCCACACGATTTGTTGTCCTGTACCATCGCCACGATTCTTGGAGATCATTTCAAGCTTTCCTGTCTACGCATTTAAATCACCATTGGATATCAGTTGTCAAAACTGATGAACATTTATTTTAACAAGGTTTTTGTATTGTACCATGACTCTCTTGTTATCAGGAACTGCAGTTACAGTTGGACGCAACTTTTTCCAAGCTTCAAGGAGTTCATTGCTGGTTGGAAATGAGATCCCTTTGGTAAACAGTATCATCTGCTCTTTAGTTAGGACTAATCCATGCATTATTGCAATGGCTTCATTTACTTCAAATGTGTGTGATGCATCAACAGTCTCAATAAATAGATGATGACCAACCTTAACAACCATCATCTTTGACTTCAAATTAATCCGATGGATCAAGTAACCAAGAAGTTGAGTGATGAACACTCTTTCTGTACAAATTCATAGATATGAGAAAGTAAACTATCAGTTCTCTTTCATCATTTGAGCACCAAGATCACTAAAATTCATTTTTTTCTTTGTTGACATAACATCTTCAGTCTCACATCAGCATCAAACAACTTATTTGAACACAACTGAATTACTTTTCTTCTTGGCTGACTCTTCAAACAATCGAATTGCATCCAGGTTGAAGAAATCCAACTAATCAGCAGAATCCTGGATTACATTGAATTCTTTTGCACATTTGCTGATGCAGACGTCATAATAAGTGAGTTTGGATGATGCAAACTGCGAGCTGTAATCAATGATAACTTAGGAGATTTGTTGTTGTGTAATGGACACTTTATGAGTTTCTTCCGTCTTCTATTGTGAATGGAGCGGAAATGAAAATATGGATGTCATGAAATAATTGCTACAACAGGAAATACTATGAAGAAAGTTTAAATGATAGCTAATGGGAAATTCTATTAAATAACCAAAATAGCACCCCAGGAAAATTCCCAATGGGCATACAAGGAAATTCCCAACAGAAAGACAGCAATGCAGTTATATTTACAAACTAACAACAGTAGTACTTTGTAATGACAGTAATGATCATTTTTTTGAATATCTTATTTAATCAGAACAATAAATTTCAATTACCATTATTACTAGTTGTTGCAAATTCAAATTTAGTTTTAAAAAATAGGCCGAAATATGCTAGTTTTGCTAATTTTTTGGCAAATTCCTACCAAATTTCATCAAAATTGTGAGGGGTTTGCTAATATTTTCTGTAAAAATGGATATGTATGCTACAATTTATGAACAGTAACAAGTAATCTAACAACATATAAAGCATTAATTTTCAACAAATATTTTCTATTTGAAGACACGTAATTGCTATAAGTATCGGTAAATATTTTGAATATTTCTAAAATTTTCTTATGAAATATTTAAAGGAAAATTATTTTAAAAAGGGCTAAGTCTCACATAAATCTGTTTATTCGATCAGATAGCCCATAAACCAAGGCTTTCTAAAAAGTATATACTTTAATATGTGATGCTTAGCCCTTTTTAAGATATTTTGAACTTTATGAAAAAAGTATCACTCGATTTATTTTTTCAAAAATAGACATTTTTTGCTTAATTTTTACTAAGAAAAATTAAAATCACACTAAAATTGTCTGTTATCTCTTTTTTGAGATGATCAATTAATTCTCAGTATTAACAAACCTAAAAATCAAGTAAAGAGTGTGCATATAAGTTTTTTTTTTTTGCATTTTGGAGGGGTTTTTCCTGGGGTGGTAGACTTTTGCTTATGAAAAACAGACTCCGACCAAGGTTGCCGCCTGCAGATGTATTTCCACAACTTCCAAGTCTCATAAAATTACTCAAAATTATGCAATGGATTTTTTTTTTTTTGTAGAAATTTATTCTACTTTTAATTTATTAAAAGGAAACAGTTAAAAGAAGACATCGATTCGATTTTTGACCAATTTCCACCTCTGGGCCCACTGACCCCCCCCCCCCCCCCCCCCGCCCATCCTTAACACACTTTAAAAATGTGATTCTACTTTTTAGGGTCATTCTAACTTATTCGGACAGTTACCTAATATATTTTTTACACTAACCCTAAGTCCAACTGGCAAGGTTATAAAACCACACGTAATCACCTAAAAGAGTGCCCCCCCCCCAAAAAAAAAAAGAATAACGTTCAGAATTTATCTCCAATAGCAAAAAAAAAAAATGGTTAACTGCCATAAAACCCTAGACTAGCCTAAATATGGAGGATCAGTTTACGTTAAATTTATGTGATGCTGATGCCCCACTCTAAATTCTAAATTTTTTTTTTTTGTTTTCTATTTTTGCCAGGATTTTAAGGGTATTCACATGTAATCACCTAAAAAAGTAGAATCATATTTTTTTGAGGGGGGGAGTAGCTGAGGGTGTTAATCGACAATAATACCAAAACTTTTAATATTTTTTATTTATACATAAAAAATAAGGTATTTAGATAATTTAAAAGAAGCTATTTATTTAGTTTTCATGGGAAAAGTAAACAACTAAACTCAATTGCTTAGAATTAAAATTAAAATAAAAAAGGGACGTATAGTTAAAAATAAATATAAGATTTAAAAATTAAAATATGGGTAAATTTGCAGATTAACACACTCTGCTACAAGTTGTAGAAAAACAAAAAATAATTATATTCTGCTTTTTAGGCCATTGTGTGAAAACTTGAAAATGGAAAGAAAGAAAACATATTTTATAATTTAGAGTGATGGATAAGTTTCATATATATTTAATGTAAAATGTTCCTCAATTCCCAGCCCATTCTAACTTTTTAGGACAGTTAAAAAAAATTATACGTTTTTCGTGAAAAATAGACTCTTTTTAATTAGCTAAAATTCTTATTATTTGTAAAGTTTAACAACAGCCTTATTGATTAATGTTTACAAACTCCTTTTTACTATTCTCATTGACAAATGAAAGTAAAAGTTTAGTAGCACTGATCTGTCCAAATTACGAAAAAAAACAAAACATTCATATTTTGGCAGGCAAGAATTAAAAAATGGAAGAGAGTAGTCAAAGGGAGAAGTTAAAATGATATAATTTAAAATCCAATTTAAATAAAATATAAATCGAAAAGAAAATAGATAGAAATAAAAATAAAAATTTAAGGGAGGAAAAAAAGAAATAAGATTGACCCGTAAATGTTTTATTTTTTATAAAAAAAATTTTTTTTTTTTCATATTCCTTTGAATATCTGATGAATTAATAAATATTGTTATTTATCAAATTTTTATTTTCATTATTTCTTTTTCTTATATAAGACATAAATCTCTACTACAGGTAACACTAACGTCTGTGTTGCTACATGTTGTTATTATTCCTTTCTTTATATATAACTATGTTCTTATATTTGTATTTAACGTCTACCAACCATTGTACTAGCCTTCAGTACAATATTTCACACAATGTCTAAAAGAAACTATACTACTCTATTGGATATAAAATAATTTGAATGTCTTTTTAGTAAAATGTTGGTTCTATTTGAAACATAATTCGTAATAAAAATAATTTAATTGAAATAATAAAAAATAAAAAATTTTTAAACTTTATTCCTGAAAAAAAAAGACATCTTAAATATTTAAAATACTTTCTTGATCTCTTTTAAATATAATGAGCAAATTTAAGGATAATTGAATTTGAGTCTATAAGTTTTACTTACAAAAAGTAAGTAAAACTTATAGACTCAAATTCAATTATCCTTAAATTTGCTCATTATATTTAAAAAAGATCAAGAAAGTATTTTAAATATTTAAGATGTCTTTCTTTTTCAAGAATAAAGTTTAACCTTTTTTATTTTTTATTATTTCAATTAAATTATTTTTATTACAGCTAAAATATATTTTTTCACACAAGCTAGTATTTTTGACATGAAAAATCACAGGTTCAATTAAAAATTTAATGAACAAATGATACTGTAATAATTAAGTTTTAAATTCCTATCTAAAAAAAAAAAATGGCACAGTTTAAAAAAAAAAAATGAAAGTAAAGCCTCTGGGCAACGCCAGGTCGGTACAGCTAGTTTTAGGTAAAATTTTAGTTCGTAATCCTTCAAAAAGTCTAAATGATATGCATGACAAATAATCCATATTTTTACCGGTACATTTTGTATTTTCATATAATCCTTATGTGAAAAAAAAGACCAAACTGATTTAATTTCTATTTCTACTGCAGTATTTAACAAATTTTTGATACCTAGAAATATCAAATGTTTCCGTGATATGATATTGTTATTCACAAGTTTTGCATTGTTTTCTTTATCTTGGTTGCTGCCATTTTCACCAACTGACAAAAAGTACTTGATATGATCGTGTTGGTAATTGAAGTGATGTGGTGAGATATTGAACGAATACATGAAAATATATTTGAATGAAAAATCCTCAGTATAGATCAATAATAATATTTATTAATATATTTACAACTGAAAGAATTTACTTATATTATGAGGACGTTAATTGAAGCCGCTGTGCGACACATGTCCATAAAACATTTTCATGCTGAAATGAAAAATATCTTTGAGACAAGGGCAAGAGTTATTTCCCTTTAAAATACAAAACTGTTTCCATATTTATTTTCTAGATGAAATCTGTTTTCATCTAACACCTCCCCTTTAAGCTTTGAGCTTTTTGTCATGACCTGATTTGCATTGGATTTACACGATTTTGTATGTTTCTTTTGTGAGAAGTTTGTGCAGCTGGACGAATGGCATCCATTGGTAAATGGATTTTCCAGTTCAATAAAGCTTCAGCCGGTGAACTACTGTTAGAGGCATTTGGGTTTGGAGTAGCTCTATAACTTGCAAGGAATATCTCTAGGATTTCTGTAGTAGTTCCCTCCCCTTTGCGTTTTAAGATTGCTCTCAAAACACTCTACCCGTCCATTGGATTGAGGGTGAAAAGGTGGAGCGCGTATGTGTTCAATACTATTCTGCTTGCAGAAATCTATAAATTTTGCTGAAGTGAAAGCAGTACCATTGTCAGAGACTATGGTTTCTGGTACTGCAAATAGGCTAAAAATATGTTGCAATTTTAAGATTGTTTCCTCAGGTAATGCGGTACATTCGAAAAATTTCAGACCATTTACTGTAGACATTTACTATTCAATTCAATTAATTTGGAGAAAAAATAAAATAAGCCTGCTTCAGTTGCCATGTAGGGAAAGGAAAAGCGGTTACTGTAGCTCAGCACCTGTTCAAGTTCACCTTGGATTGCTGCGTTGTTGGCACATTTAGTATCTCTCTTGGAAGTCTATTCCAAGGTCCAAAGATCCTGATTGAGAAAGCAGCCCTCCTCCGGTTCAATCGAAATTAGCGGTGAAATAGTTTCTTGTGGTGTCCGCGTAGACCTCTTTCTGAGGCAGGAGTGAATAATAGGTCTTGAGGTATATGTTAATGACCATTGAAGAGATTGTAGACCAAAATGAGATCACAGCGTAATTGTTAGCGCTCAAGTTTCTTGAGTCGGCTTTCATAGGGTAGATCCCATAGACCCTGCACTATTCGAGTAGCCAGTCTTTAAACTCTCGCCATATGCTGGATATTGCATATTAGATATGGAGCAGAGGTCTGGACACCATACTCTAACAGTTGTCTGACGAGGGAGACGTAAAGTAGGAGAAATATTTCAGGAGTGAGTTTGCAGAAAGCGTCAAATGAAAAATAGTGCTCCCTGCTTTGTTGGCAGCCTGAAGGCTTGAAGGATGAGTTGACCAGAAGGCCAAGATCTCTTGTCTTGTTCGCCTTCTTGGGGAGAACTGTGTCACCACTGAAAGTAAGAGCAGAATCAAAAAGAGAACCCACTACAATATGGCAGCATTTATCGACATTGAGGTATAAGTCCCATTCAATGGACCATTTCCAGGCGCGTTGAAGGCTAGACTTGAGATTGTCAATTTTGCTTCTACGAGCTACTAATTTGACATCATCTGCAAATAGCATGTTTCGGCCAATCATTTCCGGCATGTTATTGATATAAAGTAGAAAGAGAATAGGACACAGCACAAGAGCCTTGAGGAACACTACTACAAGCATTCATCTCAGATGACAGACTGCCATTTATCTGAACCTTGTATGTACGATCATCAAGAAAGGATCTTATCCACTTTATAACCAATTCATGGAGACCATAGGTGTTGAGTTTATATAAAAGTAAGCGGTGATTGAGTCAAAGGCCTTGGCAAAGTCCAAAAAGACGATGTCAGCGGTATCTCCATCGTTCATTCTATTCGTAGAAAACACAAAGAAATGTTCTGCTGAACTGGCCCCTGTTCTCTCCAAACTCTTCAATAAATGCCTAGCTGAATCTTTCTTCCCCGATAGCTGGAAAATTGCCTCTGTGGTACCTGTCTACAAGAGTTCTGGGAATAGAACCGACCCTCAGAACTACCGCCCAATCAGTCTACTGCCGATCTTTGCCAAAATCTTTGAATCCTTAATCAATCTAGCGATAGTACGGCATTTAGTTAATGCTAAACTTCTATCTGACCGCCAGTATGGATTTAGACAAGCACGATCTACTGCAGACATCCTAACGGTCATCTCAGAACGCATGTATCATACACTCGACAAGGCAGGTGAAGCTAGGGCAGTAGCGCTTGATATATCCAAGGCCTTTGACAAGGTTTGGCATAAAGGGCTTCTCCTGAAAATACGCTCATACGGTATTACTGGGCAACTACTTAATATAATTAGATCCTTCCTAAACAAAAGAAAAATCCAGGTTGTCCTCGATGGCCGTTCATCTAAGCAGCATGACATAAATGCAGGTGTACCCCAGGGATCTATCCTTGGACCTTTGTTGTTCCTGATCTATATAAACGATCTCCCTGACGACATAGTCAGAGATTGGTTTATTTGCTGACAACACCACGCTTTACTCTCGCCATGTTGGTAAAACTGACGCGACCATATCCGAGGCAATGGCTGAATCTTTAGAAAATGACCTCCAGGCTGTAGTGGATTGGGGTCATAAATGGTTGGTAACTTTTAATGCCGTAAAGACAAAACTCTTTTCCTTCAATAACTACAAGAAACCTCTTCAACCACCGATTGCCATGGCAAGTAGCACCCTACCTGAGAGTTCGTCATTCAAACTCCTCGGCCTAACCTTCACAGGTAACATGAATTGGAACAAATACATTGAAGACATTGCCAAGGCTGCCTCAAAGAAGGAGCGCTCCCTCTACCGTGCTAGCAAACTCCTCACACCTGACATGGTCCAAAAAAGAGTCGCCAACCTAATAGGTCCCTCACTATCAACCAAGCTCCAGTCCCTGTCCCATCACCGCAATGTAGCATCCTTATGTTTGTTTTACAAATACTTCAATGGATTATGCTCCAATGAAGTGGCTACTCTGGTGCCCCCTCGACGTAAATTCACTAGACCAACTCGACACTCAACTAAATCTCATTCATTCACTGTGGAGGTCCCCAGATGCCGGAGAGCCTTCTACTCAAATAGCTTCTTTCCTCGTGCTGCTGGCCTCTGGAACTCCCTCCCTTCCCCCTGTTTCCCCGACAGTACTGACATGCAGAAATTTAAAACTAATGTGAACAGACATCTTACTGCACAGATCCCAATTTAGGCTGACCCCCCAACCTTCTCCCCTTTTCTTTTTTCTCAGTAGCTCCTTACGTCTACAGTGGCGGCCTGCCTTGTTTGGGGTGAACCATGTTAAAAAAAAAATTTTTTTTAAATTTCTATTAATGGGTTCTGCAAAGTCAATGTGAAGACGTGACCAGGATGAAACCGGAATAGGCCAAGAAAAAAGTTTAGCTTTTCTCAGAGCTTTGCTGCCAACTGACATTTTGAACAGCCATGGCTCAGATCTTCTAATTGTTTGACCAAATCCGGTGAAGATAATGTAGTCGTCAGCATCGTTTTATGCTAGTTTTAGGCGATTACTGAACACTAAAAATGTCTGTAAGCTGTTCCACAGAAGCTTAAATCTTTTGCTTCTTTAGGAAGTATAAAATTTATGTAACAATTATGCTCGTCTGATCCTAATTTTCTTAATAATAAACTTTGAAGCATCATCTATATGTGAAAATTCAGTTGAGAAAGTCTTTCCAACGTGAAAACCATGAAATAAGTGATTCTTCAAGGTTTGTCATAGCTGAATTCTTTAATGTTTGCAAAATCATTGGTTATTTTGCTGTGATCAACACTTTGCTCTCTCAGTTGTTTTAAAAATTGCTGACCGAAAGCAATTAAAATCCTGATTTGTGATACCTCAAATAACTTCTGCTGATCTTAATTTTTTTCCAATAAGACTTGAGGAATTGTTATACCTTGTTTTTTCTTCAAATAAATGTTGTTTTTCGTCCTGTTTCTTTATCTCATTCTCTTGTTGCCAGTGATGTGACCGTGTCGGTAGTTAAAGTGATGTTGCAAGATATTGAATGAATATATGAAAATATATTTGAATGAAAAATCTTCGGTATAGATTAATAATAATATTTATTAATATATTTACAACTGAAAGAAGAATTTACTTTTATAATGAGGACATTAATTGAAGCCACTGTGCGACGCACGCCTATTGCAATCTGCTCAAAGACTGAAATATGGAAATGGTAGCAACCAAAATAAGAACAGTGCAAAACTTGTAAATAATTTACCTGAAAATACAAATAACTGATTCTTGAATTTAAAAAAAAAAAAAAAAAAAGCATATATTCATTTTTGTTTTCTATTTCGGTTTATTTAGCGTTTATTTTTTTACTTTTCTATCCAATGTTTTTTTATTTTGATTACCAGAGTTTGAACACAGAGAAATTGACTGTCCTCATTAACACTATTAATGGGAAGGATGGTACAAGGTGAGCAAACAAGTGATACACTATTTTCAACTTTTTTGTTTTAATTAAAATCTTGTTACATGTGTGGATGCTAAAATATTTTTGTGTTCTTCTTAGTGAACAAATTTGTAAAGAAAAGGTAAAAACATGTGTCAGTAGAATACTTTAAAAACAAACTGAAAATCTATTCGTGATATTAGATGTGTGGATGATAGAATACTTCATAACAATCCTCACTAAATAATGTGAATGATTCTAATTTTATGTTATGGAGATTTATTGTATAGAACGGTAATATTTCAAGGTTTAGTGAAAACAAGTACTTAGTTTTTATTTTAAAATGTTATTAGCTTTCGAATCTATAGAGGAGTCTGACAATCATTTTGAGGATTAAACCATGATTTAACCGAGTTATCGTCTCTTGTCAATTACAACTGAATTTGGCTTTTCCTCGAGTCATTCAAAATGGTGGCCATTTACAAACTCTTTATGAAAGATGACAAAATTTGAAAATCCTAACTAATATTTAAAAAATGAATAAACCTTAACTCCATCCCCAGAATTTTCCAAGATAACTCTGATTTTGATTATTATTTTTCTTTGGGAAAAAATATTTAAAACATCCATTTTGTAACATATCTCATGATTTTCCTAGCTTCCTGGATTATTCTGATGCAAACTGCCTTGAGAATTTTATCATAAAGAATGATAGCTTTTTAAAAAGATTTATTTATATATATATATATATATATATATATATACTTTTGTCAGTCTCTATTCAGAGTTTCACTTGAACAAAATAAAGCAATTTTCAAAAAGTAATTCACTTGAAAATGAGGTTAATGAATTGTTTTTTTTACAATACATTATGTATTAATGAAAAGTTGTAGATGACTGTCACTAAGTATAAAACGTTCTTTTATTTAAATAAATATTGATTTATGAGTAATTATATTTCAGGCGGCATTAGTGAAATTCAAGAGCCTGTGACAAGGGATGTATTGATTGGTTTGAATTACATGGTGTGTGAATTTGTAGTTGATTAAGTTTATTAACTTTTTTGATTGTTTTAACAAAACTTCTTGAATATTTTTTGTTCGTTGGACTTATTGTATGTGTGTGGGTGTTATAGGATTTCGGGATGGCTTAATTGGCTTTTTGTATCATTTTCTGTCTCTGTTTTTATATAAAAACTCATTAAAAACTTAAGTAACGGTTCCTCCTCTTTCTGTCTTTATTATAAATCTTCTGCATATTAATGACATCTCAACATCAGAGAATGTGTTTGTTTATATTTCAACTCACAAATACTTATTGTAATGAAAATTGATAAAACTCTTTAAATTAACTAAATTTTATAAAGCATTATTTTATTCAAATACTGATTCATGGGTAATTATATCTCAATGTATGCATTCTTTAGTCAAAATGAGTTATAGAAAGAAAAACTTTAAAAAAAAAATTAAATCATCTGTTTCAAAGTAAAAAAGAAATTTTTTTTTTTTTACTAGTAATCTCCTCCCCCCTCTTCCTCAAGTTAAAAAAATTTTTTTTTTTTTTCTAGCTCTCATCTTGTCACTGTCCCACCAGGACCTGTATTATCCGAAGCTTTGTCATCTTCTCCAGTTGTTGTAGGAGAAGATGGATCAGCACCAGGATTGAATGCCGTTGGCTACGAGTTTGGTGTTGATCCAAATGAAGATCCAGAGTTGGCTTTGGTATGTGCTTTCCTTTCTTTCGTCTTTTTTTTTTTTTAGAGTAACCACTTGCGTTTAGACACACACACACACACATCTATATATAAAGTAAACAGTACCATTTATATATATATATACACGTGCTGGTCAAAAAAATAGAACATATGTATAAAACTGTAAAAATCATTCCGTTTGAGATAATTCTCGGCTTTTAAATTGTGTAGGCGAAATATTCTATATGTAAATAACAATTACAACTATTGTTATTCATTTGTAATATTTGCATGTCAGACTTTATTGTCACAGAGTAGTTTATTGTCACATTGGGAAATTCAGCGTTTCAATTTAATAGAACATTATTCGTTGAGTAATCTTAAACTCAAAAAAATTATGTGTTTAAAAAGATTTTGCAAGTAATTTAATCATAATCTCTCATTATGGGTAGCTCTAAAGACATATCTTTGTTTGAGAAGCAGCGAATGTTCGATTTGCGGGAAGTAGGAAAGACGCACATGGAAATCGCAACCAAGGTCGGATGTTCAAAATCGGTAGTGACCAAAGTGCTCCAGAAAGATGTTAAGGGTGTTTCCAACAGCAATTGCAAGAAATGCGGACGAAAGAAAAGCACCACTGAAAGACAAGACCGGGCACTGGACAAGGTGGCAAAGAAAAGTCGATTCCAGTCAACAAGCCACATTACTAAAAGTGGAAACAGGCTTCTGGTGCCGACGTTTCACGAAGCACTACCTACCGAAGGCTCCGGCAACTGGGATACCAAAATCGTATAGCTGCCACCAAACCGCTCCTTAACAAAAATCAGATGTTGAAGAGGCTACGATGGGCAACTGCTCATCAAACCTGGACTACAGACGAATGGCGGCGTATGATCTTTTCAGATGAGTCTCGATTTTGTATTTCCTTCGGCGACCAAGGGCCACGTGTTTGGTGAAGGTCCACGGAACGGTATAACCAAGAATGCGTCAAGAAGTCTGTGAAGTTCCCGCAGTCTTGCATGGTTTTGGGCTGTATGAGTGCTAAGGGTGTTGGTAATTTCTGCTTCATCAAAGAAAATGTAAACGCAACAGTGTACCAAGATATCATGGAAGCTAATTTACTGTAAGTGCTGGATAATCAGTTTGACAGTGACGCCACATACATCATTTTTCAACATGACTTGGCACCGACACACTCTGCCAAGTCCACAACTTCCTGGCTCCGAGAACAATCGATCCCTGTTCTTGAATGGCTGGCGAACTCGCCAGATTTTAACGTTATTGAAGCCTTGTGGGATCAAGTGAAGAGGAAGCTTCGCAAAGAAAAACCTACTACCTTTGCAGCCATGAAGATTGCAATACAGAACACATGGGATTCGGTGTATACACAGATTTGCGATAAGCTTGTTGATTCCATGCCCGGCGAATTGATGCTGTTATCAAGGCAAAAGGTGCTGCTACTAAATATTGATTCATTTTTATCTGTATTTAAGTTAATAAAAAAAACTATTTTGTTTTCTTAGCTGCCTTGTTCAATTATTTTGAAACGCGAAATATTGAAAAACTGACATTGCAATTGATATGAAAAAAGTTTCTATCGTAAACCAACTATTTCAGTTAGTTTAGCATTATAGGAATATTTTAGCACCAATTACATCTCACAGATTGTCCTCAATAAGAATGAGAGATTATGATTAAATTACTTGCAAAATCTTTTTAAACACATACATTTTTTGAGTTAGAACATTATTCGTTGAGTAATCTCAATTAAATTGAAACGTTGAATTTCCTAATGTGAGAATAAACTACTCTGTGACAATCAAGTCTGATATATGCAAATATGACAAATGATTAAAGATAGTTGTAATTGTTATTTACATATAGAATATTTCGTCTACACAATTTAAAAGCCGAAAATTATCTCAAACGGAATGATTTTTACAGTTTTATACATATGTTCTATTTTTTTGACCAGCACGAGTATATATATATATATATATATATATATATATATATATATATATACACAGCAAACTTGTCGACGACTAAACTGGCACCGCCCAGCCCAATATGGAGGGAGGTTGATGAAGGCACCCATCAGGACTAAAAACAAAACCTGTAAACGGGCGAATGAGCTCTATTGAGCCAATCGCCACCTACACACACACCTAGTTATGGGAAAATTGCGTCTGCGACTATGGCACAAACCTTGAATGACGGACAGGAATAAAAGAAGGTATTCAGTTCCCATCATCTTTGGAGTCACCACCAAGGCAGAAAGAGACAATAAAGCAGAAGGTGATAAGAATACCTGGGTTAAAAAAAGCTGCCATTGAAACTTAAAGATGTAAACATACAATGCCAGGACCCTATCTTCGGATACACACATAGGACTGGAGGATGAGCTGTCCAGAATAAAATTTGACATCATCTGTATTAGCAAAATAAGAATCAAAGTAGAAGACTGCATAACCCTCAACAAAAGTGGCCATCCATAACTTATACTACATAGGTGGAAACACCTGTTACCGTGGCGTTGACTTTGTGATACACAAGAACATTGCAGACATCTTCAAAAGCAAATCTGATAGTCGGCCAAATTACCATAAAAATCAGTACCAGATATCATCTCAACATTATACAGGCATATCTTCTAACAACCAGCTATACGGACGAAGAAGTTGAAGCCACAACAAAACTGATTATAACATAGTCATGGGTGACTTTAACACTAAAGTTGGGAGAGGGCAACCAGGCGAGTCCAGTACTCAACATTTTTGTCTCGGAGGACAATACCAGTGGAGACACTCTTATTAATTTTTGTGAGAGACATCAGCTGAAGGTCATGAACACCTTCTTCAAGAAGAAGCTCAGCAGACGCTGGATTTGGATTTCCCCAAATGGCACCACAAAGAACGAAATCGATTTCATACTAATCTATAAACCCCACACCTTTTACAGATGTTTCAGTCCTTAACAGATTCAACACGGAGAGTGACCATTGTCTGATACGAGCCTCACTCTGTATGGACACCAAATTAGTGAGAGCAAAACTAATAGAAAACCTTAAATCATATGCATGACAAATAATCAACTCCAAGAGAAAGCTAATGAGCATATAACACTTTGTTTTGCCTTTGTCGACTATGAAAAGGCATCAATAAAATTATCTGGGAAGACAGGTATCAATGTAAACGGAGAATACCTTGCTTATCTAGAATTTGACGACACTATCATTGTCACAAGTCACGCACCTCAAGAACTAGAAGGGATTCTTAATGACATTCACAATGCTAGCCACATAGTTTGCCTTAAGATGAACAGTGAAAAAACCAAAGTCATGTTCAACAAATATGCTACAAAAGCCTCAGTCATAGTGACTGGTGAAAATGTCGAAGTTGACAATTGCATCTACCTAGGGAAGATGGTGAGAAGCGACGCTACTATCATGCCTGGAATCAAATGGCGGACTGTGCTTGGATGGGCATCTTTTTCCAAAGTAGACAACATCATGAAGAGTAGGAAGTCGACTATTAAACAGAAAGTGTTCAATGAATACATCATGCCTGTTATTAGATATGGTAGTGAAACATGGCCACTTAATAATGCAGCAGTAGAAAAGTTAAGAGTGGTCCAATGCAAAATGGAACACATGCTCAGCACGTGAAAGGAAAAAAAACAAACACTTTGATCAAACAGAAAACTTGAGTAAGCGACATCATCACTAGCATCAGAACGGCCAAACGTAGGCATTTAAAGCAACAGAATGGACCCCCGAGTTAATGAAAAAGACCAAGAAGAAGGCCAATAAACTTGGTGGAGAGACTACCTCGACAGCCAGCTGGCTCCTACATGGCCACGCCTAACCAGGGAGAGGTTCCTCCTTCAGGAGTGATGATGATACAACAAATAAACATTCATAGTATGAAACCATCCAAGAAGATATTCTTTGTGTGTGTGTGTGTATATATATATATATATATATATATATATATATTTAGGAAAAGTCTAAGTTAGTGAACTAAAACAATTCAAGTTATCCTGATTGAAATTCTTATTAAAACAAAACCCACAAAACATCAAGTCTCCATGATATAGTTCAAAGCTGCAATTAAGATTAAGCTCAATGATCAATATTTTATATTGAAGTTTTCATATTTTAAGGGTATTATTTCAATAGTTCAAAACATTGTGATTTCAAATATTTGAACCATGCTCTAGAAATAAATATTCAACCATGTCACATTTTATATATGCACGTTTATTAAAAAAAACAACATCTTTATTACTAAGATTACATTTAAGTAAACATACAGAATGAAAAATGATTTTCTTCATATTATTCAAAGAACAATTCCAAGTTAGGAGAGAATATTGAATAAATCAGATTTCAACAGATTCTTTTCTAACAATATAGATTAAAATAGTAGCTCAAGCAAAGATGTATTACCTTCAAATTCCTTAATAAATCAGTTTTTTTTTTTTTTTGTTTCTTTCAATCGATATGTTATGCCAAAGCACTTCTAACACATTCCAAGAGTATACCGATCACAAAATATCCAATCCTAACTTATCTAATTTAAATCTACTCTTCTGATAAAATTAAAAAAAAAAAAAAAGCAATAGAGGGTGTAGTTATTAAATGTAAATATCAATGCACAAAAATTCCTATACGCATCCAGAACTTTTGATCCAGCCAGCGATCACCTGTTTAGGGAAAAATACATAGGGGAGATAAATTTTGAATATACTGATGAACAAAATCATTTGCATTTTGAATCTTTATTAGTAAAATTACATTTAAGATTTTTAATTTTTTATTTTTATTTAAAGAAATGTGCATATATGAAATGTGATATAGTTGCATATTTATTCCTGGAGCATGGTTCGAATATCTGAAATAATGTTTTTTTGTAGATGTGCCAAACATCAGTACTGAAGATTGTAATTTAACAGGTTACTTAAAATAAAATGTTTTATTTTGTTTTTTCAGGCTTTGAGAGTTTCAATGGAAGAAGAACGAGCCCGACAAGAAGATGAGGCAAGAAGAGCTGCAACTGCCCCAACCCAAGAAGCTGAAATGCCATCTACTGAAACGACAGGTAAATTATTTGTAATTAAAACAAGATTATATTTTTCTTTTCTCCCTTCAGTTTGTTTATTTCTCCAATAGATTTTGATTTTAGAAATAAATTAATAAAATGCATGACTTAATTCATATAAACAATTTCAGCACATCTTGAATTACTTATGTTATACAAATTTGATAAACTGTTATTGCTGCCATTAGGATGTGACACAAGATCAGTTTAATGGGGGAGTGATTATCAGCTGTTAGGGCCATTTACAAAAATTCTTTTGGTGACAAGAGATGTGACCATATACAAATGTTAAAGGACAAATATATCATTTTTCTTCATAATCTGTTAATGTTTGTGTTGTATATTTTGTATGCTATAGATACTGTTTTTTTTTTCTTATAAAAAAAAATATTGTCTTATGGCATTTAAAATTGAGCATTTGAAAATAAATCTCAATTTTGATTACAAAAACTGTTTTTTATATTTTGCATTTCTATTTCCAAATGTTACAAAAGACAATAAGTTTACCACAAAAAAGAAAAGATTAATCTTAATCCAGTATGAACACTTAAAAAATTATCCATTCCTAATTATAAAGCCATATTTTAGCAATTTGGTATTTTTCAAAAACAATTTTTGTTATTTCAGAACTTTATATAAGGATTGATAATTTGCATTATTTTTAGACTACTATTCAATTTGTCATTCTGATTGTTTCGGCTGATGTAACTTACAACCTTTTTCAGGTGCATCATTCAATCATTTTGAACTTGAGGTCAAACGTTAATAATATAACAACCAAGATGAGAATAGTAGTCTGAATAATAAAAAAAGATTATACAAGATATTGCAATATACATTACAACCGAATCGCATTTTCATAATCGAATATTGTTTTCTCTTATATTTTTAAAGTTTACAGCGTTTAAACAATTTTTTTTCTTTTTAAACCTTTTTTTTTTCCCCCACAGCAACCACGGAAGAAGCCTTACTTGAGCATGCTATTAAGCAATCCGTGATGGGCGGTGACGGGATGGTTGGAGCTTCAGGTTTTACTGCAGCTTCAGTCTCCTCAGCACAAAGTGTGAGTGACATGGTTACTGACTCCCCTGCCAATCCACCTGACATTGCAGCAATGTCCGAGGAAGAACAAGTTGCCTATGCGATGCAAATGTCATTGCAGCCAGGTAGAAATCTTTTTTCTTTAAATAGTTAAAAAAAAACACTTTCTTAAATAAAAATTTAGTTTGTTTATATTTCCAATGTGTTTATCCAAGCATTTTAAATCTTTCTCCTCAGCACAGTAAAGAAGGAAAACATCTTGAGAAAATTAAGCTCCATGCGTAGACAATATTCAGTTAAGAAACCTAGGATTATTGCTTTTCTATGAAATATCTAAACTGAAGTGCCAAAATATCAGTAGATTGGATTTTCTCACCGTCTCACACCAGTGGAATGACTGTCTTCGAGGTAGAAACTGCAAGGGTACGTTATCAATATACCGTCATAAACTTGGTATGGATTCCATAGTTTAAATCTTATCGGATTTATTGTGGTCATTTAATACTGTTGAGAAAGATATGAACCCTCAATTTCCATCGAGCGATCAGTAAAAATAGCAACTTGTCTTTAATTAATCTAATCTAATAAGTATTGTGGTTTTTGCATTAAATAACTTACAAAGTTTGAATTGCAGAAAATCAAACCATTATCAATATATGCAAATGTGAACAGGGTGAGATTAAATGGTGTCATTTGTTTATGCACCTCATCCAGAGAACCTTTCTATTGGACTGTTTTTATAAAAAATGTGTTCTTGGTTGTGTGACTCTTCTGTTACAATAGTTTGCAAAGATAACTAGTACAAATAGTGTTTGATTGTTGTCACATGTAATTATTAGGATGTTCTGTTTAGATTCTATTTAATGGGTGTTAATTCCTGATATTGAGGAAATATTCATCACACAAAGGAGGTGCTCATAGACCATTCCAAGCACAAGTGCACAACAGGATATCTCCTATACTTTCTTATAAAACATGTTTTTAATATTTTTCTTTTTTATAGGAGTGTCTGAATCTGATGCACCATCACCAATGGAGACAGAATCTGAAAAGAAGGTAAGATATTTTCATTACTACTTTTTTTTTTCTGTTGCGAGGGATACGTCTAGTATACAACTTTCTTACCAGTTAATACTATCGAGCTATGCAACGGGCAAAATCTTGTTGGATCAGGTGGCAATTGGGGGTTGTCTGCAAGAAAATAGTATCTAGTAAGCGACTGCAATCAAACCTCATTCTATTGTCATGGACGAACTCTGATCATCTTGGTGGAATTAACATTACCATATGAAAGCCCTATAACACAAATACAAAAATCTTAAAATAGAGTTGGAAAAGTAATCGTTAAAACTGTTGCGGTTGGAGCAAAAAGATTCATTGCTTGTGCTAGTTTCTGGGCCAAATTGAAATCAAAGGGCGCAATGTAAATATGGAGGAAGAAAAAAATTAATATTTCCTGGAACGATTCAAAGTAAAGAACATTTGACGTATGTCATTACTTGCTAGCAAAAACATAATGAGATTAGTGGGGTTTTTTTTTTTTGTTTTAAATCACATTTTGGTTGTTATTCATTTGAACTAATATAATGGAGCATGTAATGTAGATAATTTCTCAAGTGATGTCAAACCTGTTGAGAGAATCAAAAAACGTGAACTTGACTATGCTTAATTATCATGCGTTGTCATTAAACTGACCGAAAAATGTTAGTTGATAAATTCAATACTGAACTTGTAATTTGAAAAAGAATCCTTTTGACTAGGAGCAAAGTTTAGCATTTTTTCTGAACTGAGACAATTTTAGTTTTTTTTCCCCAATTGTTGGGGAGCTGGATTTTCCCCACATTAAATACTGACCGTGTATCTAACTTTGTCCTTATAACGAGACAAGTAAATAGGGACTCTTCCAATTACAAGGGTTGATGATTAAAAATCAAAATAAAAGAATTGTTCAATCCAATGTTTTTAAATCTGTTATTTTCTAATTAAATCTAATGTGTTTTGTTTTCTAATCAGACTGAGGAAGAGGATTACTCTGAAGTGATGAATGATGCTGCCTTTGTACAAAGTGTGTTGGAAAATCTCCCTGGTGTGGATCCACAAAGTGAGGCCATTCGAAATGCCATGACTTCCCTCACTAAACCGGATGATCATAAAAAAGATACTGATAAGAAAGACAGCAAGAAGTGATTTTAATTAAATCATAATTAATTCATAAATCTTCACCTAAGTATTTTTTTTTTTTCCTCCAAGAAAACCAGCAATATTAAGCTGTTCATTTTTTGTTTTCTTCTGAAAGGATGAGGGTATGGGGAGGGGAGGGAAGGAGCCATGAAAAGGGTTTGGTAGGCTTTTCAGTAGAAAAATAAAGTTACATTGAAAACCGCCTTTGACTTTCTTGTCTCCGTTGTATTTTTGGAGGGAAACTTTCCTCATTAATTATTGAAAGAACTGCCAAGCTTTGATATCTTCTGCCAAAATGGCTTTGTCTAAAGATTGAAACAATCTTTTGTTTTTTTTCTTTATTAAAGGGTAAACAAATAATGCATTTTTTTTCATTAAAAATGAGAAAGCTTTAGAAAAAGTTTAAGTTTACATTTTATTAGATTTTTTCACATTCAATTGAAACATGCAGAACATTTTGTTTTGTTTCTTATTTTTCCCTCATGTGCAAAATAAAAAGGTTTTACAACTTCAATTTTTTTTAACACTTTCAACAATAAATTAATAAACAAATGCTTAATATCTGTAATTTACTGAATTAAATAAACATCACCTTTTTTTTTATCCAGTATTGCCATTTAATCAAATGGGGGGGGGGGGTCTACAGTTAAGGATAATCCTAATTACTTTACATTTTGTTCAGTAAAACTAACCACCAATTGCTCCAAAGTTTCAGCATAATTTAATTTTGGATATTAATATAAAACTATCAGAATTTGCAAAAGTTTAATTGTCAATTTTCAGTTTTTTTTCTGTTCGTTTTTTCTTTTATAAAAAAAAATAAAATTTCAAATACACTTATCCTTTTATTCGTTGTGATCTCTACTTGATGAAAATATACACTTTTTCTTTTGGCTCAAATAAAACCAGACTTGATCTCCATTATTATAAACTAGTAGTGCTATCCAACAGCTATTGATAAAAACAAAAGTTTACACTCCAACCCCCTCCCAATCTCTCTTCACCCATAGTCCTTGGTCAAAATATCTCTCCCTCAGACTGCTTCAATATCATAGAAAGAACAAATGGGTCCTAACTGAAAGTTTTTTTTATTGTTCTGAAAAACAATATTAAATCAGCCTTCAGTTTTTCTGTTTTGAATTAATTTAATAGAAAAGTCACATGATCAGTTCAATTTAAGAAAAACTATATTTGAGAATTGACATTCAGACCATTCAGACCCAATCTGAGCATGACAAAATCACAGCCGTTTCTTTCTATTCCTCCGCACTTTTCTCTTTACCTGAGAGAAAGGTAACTTTTATTAAAGACAACTTGCATACAACTAACTATAGGAAAGTTGAGGTGCATTTCTCTAGGATGCAAAACTTACTGCATACTTTTTAGGGTTTTATATCAGCATCTCCATATTAAAGACCATTACATTTTGAAAACTTGCAAAACAATATTTCAGCTTGGCAATGGATGCATTGAAAGACATTTTTTTTTCCCTTCTCGGTACTCATTAAAAATTTGATGTTAATATTTGAATGAATTGTACATATTTAAAATGAAATGCTTGACAAATTCATTCCCTGAGTAAAAACATTACACTAATTACAATTTACTGCATAATTTGTTGAATCATAAGAACATGTGAAAACTTGAGAAAATGTACATCTGACTTTGACTGAATAGTAATATCCAATTGAGTTTCAATGAGACGAAAAGTTTGGGGGAAAAAATTAATTTTTTGCAATATTGTAACAGCAACAGTAGTGCTAAATACATTTTATTCAAAAGAAAAAATACTGCAAGCAATTTTTTTTTTAATTACATTATTTCGATTTGAATTGATCTTGTGTGTGTGTAAAATGTTGAGCTAAACAGTTATTGTTATCTACATACAAATGTAAAATTAAAATGTTTTTGATTTATTTTTGGCAACATTGAATGGTTTAAGATTTTAATTTCATAATAGCAAACTTAATTTTTATTCATATTCACCATAAATATGAAAAGATCATCTTGTCTGTTACTCCTTTACCCTAAAATTAAATATATGAAAGAATAAAATTTAAAAAACATTGTAAATATAAGTGTATTTTTCTATCTTGTATTGTCCAATTCATGGTTTATGTTAAATTAGCCGAGTTTGGAATTTCCATGGTTAAAGAAAATAGGTTTTCTCAACTTATAATTATATCAAAAATACTTTCCCCACTCCTATCAATTTCCCTCCCCTTATGTATGCATCACTCACTGCAGGAGGCCAGCTTGACAAAACATACAAAGACAGATGGGTAGGTATTAATATATTAATGGTAGTGGTTATGCGTGACTGTTTTAACTGTCCTATGGCAACAATTTATATTAAAACCGTCAATCGGGATAAAAAAAGTAAAGTATTAAGACATATTTACAGCCAATTTTTCTTAGTATCATTTTCAATCTCTCTTAAATGATCTTCCAGGTTTGTTTTTATTCTTAGTGAAAGATTTATATCGGCGAAAATTGAAACCTCAAAAATAAAAATCCAAAATTGCATGAAAAATGTTAAAATCCATATAAGTCTGACTGCATAGATTTCTGGTGGTTTTAAAGAGCATAATAGAAAAGTCTCTTGAAATTAAAGAATTTGAAAGACTTGACAAATCTAGAACTATCTTTGAGATTAGGATAAAACTCAAATGAAGGGATACAATCGTTGTATGTTTACTTGGAGTGCAGGGACACATTGACCATTTATATTCATTTCAAGCATGCATCAATTGAAAATAAATCTTCAGAAATAAATTAGAATATATTTTAGAAAGCAAAGTTCTTCAAAAAAATTTATTTTTGAGTTTTAAGTGAGAAAAAAAAAAAAAGAATGAATTTACCAAGATTTAGAAATTCTATAAAAAGAAAGTTGTTTAATGCAATTTATTCTAATATTTTCCATAAAGGGGCAGGAAATTCTGTTAGAGAGTTGCAAGATCTATTCAGCTGGAAATTTAGCATTCCTTTAAAAATTCTGGATAGCATGATCTGACACTTCAAGCAGAGAAAAACTTAATTAAAGATTCTTTTTTTAAGAAGAAAAAAAATACTTTCTCACTCTATTTTTTTTTTAGTCAGGAGGTGAAGACAGATCGAGAGAAGATAACACTTGGTTAGGTTTAGGGTTGTAAGACAGCCATCGACACATAGGACACGCATGACTAACTCTGTACAACCATGGCAGTATACAGTGTTCGTGAAAACTATGTGCACAGGGAAGGCCACAGATCTCTGCACCGATTATAAAATTCTCAAGGCATATCACACATTGGCTTGCCTCCAAGAAGCCATCAGGCATCATCTTTATAACTTTACAGTCATCAACATCAGTTTTCATTTTCTCTGCATGGGATAAAGTCTGGCATTCAGTTTCAGGTTTATTTTTTTTTAATGGAGACGAGTCTTTACTTTGCCGCCAACAACATGCTTCTTGTTCGTCTGTGTAAGGAACTTCCGAAGTGGAAGCATATGGACAGGGGTGTTGGCTAGAGGCTGAACCTGAGGAGGATGAGGGGTTTCTTTGCACACAATCACAGCGGTAGTTCCCATCCATCATCTGAATTACGGGATTGTCCGGAGCATCATAATCAGGTGGTCCACACGGAAATGGGTGATCACTTTCGTTGACTTTAGTTTTCATAGTCGCGGAATCATGGCAACAAGTTCCGTTGGAAGAGTCGGCAGGAGCTTGCAGCATCCCATATTTCCATCGAGGAAGGTGTTTAACATACTCGCTAGAGACTATGGTCTGCATTTCTGTTACCAGATCAGGGAAATGTGCAAGGAAGTCAGTATTATCCAAGGTGTATGTATCGCTACGCTCCAACAAGTACATAGCATACAAACCTCCTGGATGAACAATTTGAAAAGACGGATTCAGCAATGGATTGAGACTCTGCAATTGGGTGAAATTAAACCAGTCCATTTCATCTTCATCAATGATCCCCCCTTTGCGTCTGTATTGAATGTAGCCAACAAGGGCTGAATAGAGTAAGAATGTCCCTGCCAAGAGGAGGCGACTGTTGCTGTAAAAGAGAAGATCTTTACGCATGATGCATCCCATAAATGAACCGCTGAGGAAGTGCAGAGCCAAAAGACCCCATTCCAGTAGAATTTCACAATATGATAATTGGAACAGAGCCAACAATGGCTGCCACATGATAATGATCACAATGTTGTACTTTATGACACACCAGATTAGGCGGGCAAATCTGCGCAATAAGCCTCCTTGGGACAAGAAAAATTCAAACCACCCCATCAAGTTTGTAATGATGAGACTTAAAATAAAAAAGTCATTCACTTCAGGATAGAGGGATTTCAAAAAACTCTCCATTGAGCGAAAAGTCAACAATTCCCCTGGACGAGACCCATACACTAACGTCTTACCAGGGGCTATCACAAAATATGCAGGAGATTTCAAATTCAGATGGGCTAAAGTTTCCTTTCCGGGGCCAGTCTTAGAATTCATTGTTCCAAAACGAACACGCCCTGGAAACTTTACACTAAGAGCAGAAAAAATGAGTGGAATTGACGTGAGTTCTGTAAACAAGACGACTCGGATCTCATACTTTTTATGGAAAGATAACCACTCTCGTTTCAATTCGCTGTAGTCCGCAATGCGTTGAATTTTGCGATTCAGTTTTTCTTTTACCCACCGAAACATGATATTGGGTTTGGCTGGTCCACTGTACACATGCATCACAACGTTGGCTTTGGTTTGAAAATTTTCAGGAAGAGATAAGATCACTTGGGAGGAATACCAGCCTTTCTTTCGACATAATCTATAAGAGAGAGAAAAAATATATTTCATTTTGTTTCTTTAAAACCGTTAAAGCTTTGTACAAACATAATAAAAACAGTCTAAACATCAAATCACACATGCAACCTTATGTAAGAAGATAAATGTATTAACTTCAATGAAACGTACCGGTTTTATTGAGATTTCGACCCCTTACCCCTGCACCCAGTTTTGTCCAAAATATCTTTTACTTTGATTGGGGGGGGGGGGGGGTATTAAAAAATACCGATCTGAGAAAATGAACTGGTAACTGATATCTTATAGTTTTCAAAGCTGATTGTATCAGTCTCTCTTTCACTCAAACCCACACAAAAAAAAGATCTGGTGGCGAAGCGTGACAAAGATTTTTTTTGCTTTTGTCAAGAGTCTATAAGGCACGTGTATGCAGTGTGATGATGTATGGAAGTAAGCGTTGAGGACATGCGTTGCATGAAGAGAAATGTTATGATGGCGGAGTAATACGAATCTTAAAGATAAGCTTAGATCTGATGACCTCAGAGGAAGATTATATCTGGACAGTATAAGGAGATGTGTGCAGAACAGGAGACTTGGTTTGGTTAGACTGTTTTGGATAAATAAAGACTTGGCCAGAGATAGGTTAGTTTGGAAGTAAATTTCTAAAAGCCGTCCAACACATGCCAGCATGTAAAATGGATGTTAAACTAAATATGATGATTAGTTTCCACTTTAATTTAGCAAAAAATGATTAAAAATGTAAAAGAAATTTTTTTTTTCTAATTATCCATCTGAGAATAGGGGGGCTATTCTCAGATGGATAATTAGAAAAAAAAACTTGCAACAATTTTTAAGGCCAGGTGTACCTAAAAACCTATCTGAAGTTTGGATGCACTAATAGAAAAGAAAATTCAAAAAACAAAGAAGTACTCTTCTACAAAAGTCAGGTGAAAAAAAAAATGATTAAATTTATTCCTACTTCAGTTTTATCTAAGAGGTTTTATTATCAATTTAGAAAATGAAGCACTTTTTTAAAAATGAAAAACATCCCCCAAAATGATTATTCATTTGCTCAAAATGCACAACTTATTTCATCTCAGAATTCCCCTCCCCTTCACCCTAAAAAGTTGATTTGATTTCAATAAAAAATAAAGTTATTTTTATTTGCTACAATTTAATTCATTTTAAAAAAAAAAAGAAAAGTTTGAACAGTTATGCAAGTTAATTTAAAAACATGAAACTAGAATAAATTTAGGATTTTTCTTAATTATTTGAAAACACGCAAAATATACAAAACTTCTATTTTTTATTTGAATTTTTTTTTTTTTTTAAATCTATGAAACTTAACATGCACATTTAGAAATGAAAATGCTATTTTAAATTTAAACGTAGAAAACGGACTAAAAAGATCGAGACAGACCAATCAATGGGCAAAGCCTCTTATAGAAATGTTTGGATGAATCTAAAATAAGATGTGTTTAGCGACGATGAAAATGCTGTTTCGTTTCAAACGGAAGCATTACAGATCAACGGCAAAGGCTCTTATTAAGACGCATGAACCTCTTAAAAAAATAAAAAGTTATGTGTAATTATTGAATTGTATCAGTGTATTATACTGAAGGTTGGGTATCTATGCTAGTTTGAGGTAGTTGTAATTTTCCATTTGAATGTCCTCAGAAACATTCAAGGACAGATAAGGCACAGTTGTCTGGTGAGGTCAGAGAAGAGAAAATGGGGGAATGGAAAAACAGGAAATGAAAAAGGTGTGAATCATGTGAAGAATGACGTCATTGAAATTATACAACATTTTCTAAGTAAAAGCAAGTGACTTGGAGCGAATCGAAATCGATGTATTGCATAAAAATGAGTACTGAAAAGAACCTGAGGTTGTCTCTCTTTCTCCCCTACCGAGTTAACTTACATTAGGAGAACCTGAATAAAGAGACAATCTGTCAATTTGAAAATTATCTCATAGTTTGTTCTATTCAAATTAACAATGGTTGCATTTATTTCATTCAACAGGAAGAGACTTTTATTTCTTTTATTATTTCCGCTAAAAAATTCTATGGGAAAAAGCCTTAATTTTTTCAGAGTCCAGCTTTGAGAGTAAACGAGTTCACAGCATTTCAACCACTAGACAATCGATCAACCACAATGAGGATATGCAATATCAGTTGAAAATGAGGACAGTGATAAAATAATGAAAAATAGGAAGAAAAATGTAAAACTTTTAATTAAAAGTATTAAAATGTGCAAGTGGAAATTTTCCAGTTTAGTGTTATTTAATATCTCAAAATAACATCTGTTCACGGTTTATAAACATTTCAAGATGACTTAATCCCAGGTGAACGAAAATTTAAAAAATGATAAGAAAAGTGTAACAAGGAGAAAACCATCTTACTTCCAATCCAAAGAACAATCCATAACTCCAGCTCGGACCCCAAATTTAGCTACTTTCTTCCGGACGGATTTCCAGCTTGCATTGCTTATGAATGAGGCATTGTTAGCACTTGTGATGACTTGCACGAGCCACACGCTGTCTTTAGTATCCTCCACTTGTTCATAAAAATCATAACCAGATATAAAATTGGTTACATCAGACAATGGTTCTTCTCCTTCTCCAACTTCGGACACTTCATCATCAGTGACCACACCTAAATAAAACCAAGGAAAAAGAAAACATAAAAATTTGAAGACTACATTTTACTTATATTTAAGAGCAAGAGAAAAAAAATATACACACTAAAAATTATTTTTATTTACTACTATAATTTTAGATTGAGCTCAAATGAATAAAATTAAATATAATTAGATTTTAACAACAAAGTCTAATTTTCCTTTATCTAATATAAATAGAGATTTTGTCTGTCCGTCCATCAGTCACAGTTTTTTTTAAACATAATAAATACATTGCGGAATTTGTCTCATTTCCAAACATCAGAGATCATAACTACTTTTAAAAATGTAAAATATTGCATTAATAGTAAATAATAAATTCCCAACAAATAAAGCAAATATCATGACCGGAAATCGAAACCTTGAGATCTTTAGTCTGACGTTCTACCAACTGAGCTATTTGGACTTTCTTATAAATAGAGCTTAAAACATTACCTTAAAATAATAGCTTTGGCGTGACGATTTATGATTTACGTCATGTTTCAAAACATGAATACAAACATATGTGATAAAAAAGAAATAAATAAATGAATGGGTAAACATTATCAATAGCATTGAAAATTATTTTAATGGTCCAAAACAATTTATTTTGCTTTAACTACGTATTGGCGTTAAAAACAATTTAATATATTTAATATATACTAGAATTTGAGCCCGTAGGGCCCATAATTTTTGTATAGAAAAATCTTTTGTGGTGACTGCAACATTACGATTTTTAAAAATTTTAATAATGAAATGTGACACAAGCCTAAGATTTACTTACTGTATGGTAGAATTTAGTTTAATCTATGATTGAAAATATTTTAAGTAATATCCATATATCTGTTCGGGGTTGCCAAACTTATCAAGAATCTTGATGCCAGCAAGGCAACTGGTCCTGACAACCTTCCAGTCATTGCTCCTATCCTTACAGAGGTATTCAATTGTTGCTTAAAGCAGAAATGATTTCCATCTCCATTTGTTCAATATTTAAAAATACCGGTGAGCAGTTTTCTTCATCTCAGTACAGAATGATCAGTCTCCTTTGTGTCATTAGTAAGTTGTTTGAATCGGTGATAAATCACCTCAGCAAAAGCCATTTACTTAGTGATAAGCAATATGGATTTCGTCCTGCAAGATCAACTGCTGATGTGCTGACTGTAATATCATATAGGATCAGTTAATCTCTCGATGAGGCTTTGTTTCTAGGGCAATAGCTCATGACATATAAAATGCCTTTGATAGGATCTGGCACAAAAGGTTGCTAGTTCTGGAATGTCTAGCAATTTGTTCTCAACTATCAAATACTTTCTTTCTGATAGGTCTATAAAAGTTGATGGGCAGAAGTGATTGGGAATCCATCAGAAATCAAAGACGCCCAATGGAGCAAAACCTTTTCTATCCCTGCTGAACAGTGTGCTAATGAGGTACCTGAATGGGTCAAAGTAGGAATAGAAGCCCATGTACTCATGCAGAATTTCTATAGGAAGCCCCACTCTCCCCAATAGTTCAATGCAACCTGTGCAGCTGCTGCTGCTGTGCGTAGGCAGCAAGCATTCCACCGATTCAACCGCTATAAGTCAAATACAAATAGACAAAAATTTATAGCGTGAAGAAATCATTGTAAGAACGTAATAGCTGCAGAAAAGAGTAGGTATATTGAAATGACCAGAAAATGCATTGAGTCGCAGAAATTAGGAACACGTGATTTCTAAAAAAATCTTTAGTGTGGTGATCAACAATTTCCCTGCGATCTAACCATCTCGATCGCCTGCACAGCAACTGAGAAAGCTGAACTGCTTGCACATCTGTTTGCCTTGAACTCCACCATGGACTCCACAAACCACTCCCTCCCAAGTTTCCCACTGCGGATAGAAGACACACTCGATGATCTGATCATCACCCCTTCCCATGTTTGTGATGTCATAAAAAACCTAGACACCTCCAAAGCATGTGAGTCTGACCTTATCCCTGCTTAAGTAATAAAGAAATGCTCTGCTGAGCTGGCCCCAGTCCTCTTCAAACTCTACAACAAATGCCTTGCCAAATCTTATTGTTATTTCATTGTAAAACTTTCACAGCAAAAAATCTGTCTTCCTACCAACCCTGCAAAGAACTTCCCTTTCTTCCTCCGTGCGCTGAGCATCAAACAGAATTTCCATAAACAGAGTTTCTTTCCAATAACTTTTCATTTGTGGAATATGTTGCCACAAAATTATTTCCCTGAGGGCTACAAGATGGTCATCTTCAAATCCAATGTCAATAAACACTCGTCATAAACCGTCCTCGTAATTCATCAAATTCTATTCCTTCCATTATTTTCAATTTTTTCATCATAATATTTATCATTGTTTAACCGACACTATTCATCTACTTAACCTCGAGTCACTTTTAGCCTTGATAAGCTGTGACTCATTAATAAATAAAAAAAAACCTGAAGAAATTTTTATGTAGAGATAAACTTTCACTTGAATTGCTATGAAGTTTTTCTCAACAACCAACTTTCTGCATTATAGATAAACATATACACCTTTTCTATTCACTCTTACTGATAAGGATATTCATTTATAACAGTATCTTAATATAGCACAAACTACTTGGTGGATAATAATGCACACATGAAAGTGTGATAATGACAACTGATAACATCAAATTGGTAACAAGTTTTAATTGGGTTGAGCAACTCCCAACCAGGGTATGAAAGTGCCCACCCACACTAATATATATATATATATATATATATATATATATATAAAGTGGAGAACTAAAAGCAAACTTTTCGGAAAGGTAAAATATATATACATACATACTAGACTAGACGTACCTGTGACTTGTTGGATCACAACCATTACGACTATTTGTTCTACTTTGATTACATTCGAAAATTCATAAACTGTGATATATCTAGAGACGGACAATGAAAGTGAAAATTTGTTTTTAACCAAAACTTGAATTGAACCCCTGATTGTAAACAAAAAGAAACATAAAATAATTATCAAATATTAATGAAATTGTCATTATTTTCTTATTTTTACTTGTATTCACCCCAAACAAGGAAAATTGCCAATGAGACGTAAGGGGCTACTATGAATTAGGGGCAAGATTTATAGGCTCCTGCAGCAAGATGTCTGTCATTGTCAACATTGCATTTAAATTTCTGCATGTTGGTACAGTCAGGGAAACAGGAAGAATAAATAAATGTTAATATAAATTAATAACCAGACTCTTAACGTATACACATTTTTTTATTTATTTTTTATTTATTTATGCACAAGTCAAACCACACAGGAAAATCTTTTGTTTAGTACTAAAAAAATGTTATATCTGGATTTTATAGTAAATACTTAAATAGTCATATATATATATATATATATATATATATATATATATATATAAATCAACCATAATCAAACCCATCATTTGATAGTCTCTATTAATTTCCATAAAATTAATTACCCCCCCCCCCCCCCCGCAATACTGACCTCCTAAAACACGGCAATATTATTGAAAAAAAACCCAGAGAACTTATTTATCCACTAACTAAAAAATGGGTAACATTTATTTTATATATATATATATTTTGGTACAGAAAAATTAGTACAACATTCGTACCATCAGTTTCAAGCACAGAAGGACTTAGCCATCCGGCTCTCTTCAGTTTCTGTTGTCATCTGTTTCGGAAATGTGAAGTCACGTGTCACTCTCGTTTGGACGCGTTATTTGCTTAGAGTGTTATTTGTTTGTTTAAATTTAGTGTAAGGAAGGTTTAATAAGGTTTGAAAAAAAGAGGAAGGGTGAAAAGTAACAGTTGAGATTTAAACCGGAGAAGATTTAAAGAGATATAAAAAAATATTTTTATATAAATCCCATGAGCCAATATTATGAGTATTGTATATTTGGCCGTTACTGTTTTGGGGTTTAATGATGTGTTTTCTAAAGGAATTAGGGAGAGGAAATGGGTTTAAGGATTAAAGAAGTTAAAAGGAACAACATTAATTAAATTTGTGTTTAAATCCTGGATTAAAAGACTTTAAATCTATCCCCAAGGAATTTAAATAAAGAACTTTTAACAAAAACACTGAATAAATGAAATGTAGAAAACCGTTGCGCGGGAGATGCTTGTTTGATTGTGAAAGCCGTTCTGTTTACTTTTCAACTGTCATGGCAGACGACTTCTTTTATCCAAGGGTGATAACTCTTTCTTTTTGATCCAAGGGAAATAATTATTGTTTTGTTAGGTTGTCCTAATAATAATACTATTATTAATAGGCAAGTAGCAAATATTAATTTAAATGTTGAAAGAAAAAGATGCTTTTTGCCTTCATTTATTTTCAGCTTATGAGACCAAAGCATTTTTTTAAATAAATTTTTGTTTTACTTTCGTTCACCCCAAACCAAACACAATGCTACCGAGATGTAAGGAGCTACTGTGAATAAGAGGCATCATAATTGGGGAGTTGTGCAGCGAGATCCTTGTTGTCATTACATTTAAATTTCGGCATGTTGGTACAGTCAGGGAAACAGGAAGCAGGGAGGGAATTCCAAAAGCTAGCAGTTCAAGAAAAGAAACTTTTAGAGAAGAAAGCCTTCTGGCATCTGGGGACGTCTACAGTGAAGGGGTAGGATCTTGCTGACTGAAGGGTTGATTTGGGGTATTTATGTCGAGGGGCACCAGTGTAGTAAGTTCATCAGAGCACATTCCATTAAAGTACTTGTAAAACAAGCACAGGGATGCAACAATGAAACAGGGGCTGGAGCTTGTTAGATAATGTGGGACCTATTAAATTAGAGGCTCTTTTTTTGGACCCTGTCTAAGAAGGAAAGACTAGTGGTTGGTGCACCAGCCCAAATGTGACAACAATACTTCATAGTGGCTTTGTAAAGATATAGGGTACTGGCAGGTGTGAAAAGTTTTCTTGCTTGGTAGAGGGAGCCCACCTTGGCAATGTCTTCTATCCATTTGTTCCAATTCATGTTATCCGTGAATATTAGGCAGAGTAGTTTGACTGAAGAACTTTCAAGTAGAGTGCTATTAGCCATGGCAATCGGTGGTTGAGAAGGTTTCTTATAGTTGTTGAAGGAAAGGAGCTTTATCTTAGTAGCATTAAATGTTACCATCCATTTATGCCTCCATTCCAGGATTCATCCATTGCCTTGGATATATATGTGTTCGTTCTGCTGACGTGTCGAGAATAGAGCATGGAGTCATCAGCAAAGAGACCCATCTCTCACACTATTGCATCCGAGAGGGTGTTTATAAAAATCAGGAATAAGAATGGTTCAAGGTTCTGGGATACACTTGCATTAATATCATGTTGTTTAGGAGGACAACTTGAATTTTTCTTTTAGCTAAGAAGGATCTAATTATATTAAACATCCGTCCAGTAATAATGTACAAATTAATTTTCAGGAGAAGACCTTCATGCCAGACTCTGTCAAAAGCCTTGGATATATAAAGCGCTATTGCCCTAGCTTCACCAGCTTTATCCAATGTATTGTAAATGCATTCTAAGATGACTGTTAGGATATCCGCAGGAGAATGGGCTTACATAAATCCATATTGTTGGTCAAAAAAGTTTAGTATTAACGAGGTGGGATGCCTATCGCTTAATTGATTAACTTTAATGAAGAGCGGTAAGAGACTGTCAGTTCTCTCACCAGAATTCTTGAACACTGGTACCATAGAAGCAATTTTCTAGCTAACAAGGAATCAAGATTTGGCAGGGCAAAATATATTCATAAAATGTTATCTTTGGGAGGAAAACAGTTGCCTTGCTTTAAATCAGGGGCGGGCAACCTCCGGCCCGCCACCCTGCTATGCTTTATTATTGCAATCCGACCCGCGGACCTCCCAGTAAAACTCATATCATTTTGTGACATAGACGTAAAAGTAGGGATAAAAATGTATAAATATCAGCGAGCGATGATGCATGTATATTTCATTTTTCTTTAACTATTAATTTCAAATCCTTGGGCTCTGATGAAAATAGAAAAAGAAAAAGAGAGAGGCAACGAGGAAACGAGAGACGAGGAAAGGGCATAAAACAGAGAACTTATGTGAGGTGTGTCAAAACGAATGCTGCATCAACTTGCTACTTCCCCCGTCATTATTTTTTATGATTCCAAAATGATTTTCGTCGGCGCCTTTTATAACATCACATACAGAAGTCTCTTGAGAAAAAATATCAGATTTGTAGAGTGTTCAATGCAATTTTGGTACAATTTATTCATGTAAACAAAATATAGTAATTCTGAGATTTCGTTTTTCAATCCGGCCCGCGATCTCCTTCCAAAAGTCTCATCTGGCCCTCACTCTGAAAAGGTTGCTCGCGCCCCTTCTTTAAATGAACAAAAAAATTTTTTAAAAAAGAAAAGTCATAAACTCAAATACGAAATTATTCTCACTTGTACAAGATGCATTCATTTAAGAGATAATTCCATTAGTCCCACTTTAATTTGAAATCGCATTTTCATTGTTAAATGCAGAGCAGATTGAATAGATGCATCTTATGTTAGATGCGTCCAAACCATGGCCATCCCTACTACAGGTCAGGCAATCGTGCAACTGGGGTCTTTTACTGGGGGCCATGTGAATTTTCTTAAATATTCGATATAGAAGTTGCAAACTATATCATCAACTGGTGCGGATCCTTTTTTCTTTTTAACCACAATATACAAGTAATGATCTTTTGACATAAGTACAAAATCTCTAAAAAAAAATCCAACATTGAAATAAAAATTCTTCATTGAAATATGCATTTGCCTTTGTTTATTCAAAATTACCTGTCTCTTCATTTATAGGAATTTGTCAATTGTAAAATTTATCAATTAGCTCATTGTGGTTCTTATTATTTGGTATGTAAAACACATAAAAACATCAAACTAATCTCACAGGGGAATTTTACCTTTGTTTGCAACTTCTATATCGAATATTTAAGAAAATTCACATGGCCCCAGTAAAAGACCCCAGTTGCACGATTGCCTGGCCTGTAGTAGGGATGGCCATGGTCCAAACACATTTATAAGAGGCTCTGTCCATCAGTCAATGTGTCACATTGAAGTTTGAAATAGTATTTTCGTTGGTCTCTCGTGCTTAAGTATAAAAACAAAGAAGCTATTATTTATCCACCGCCGATACAACAAGCCACAAAAAGTATGATCGTGTTTAATTACTTAATGAGTGAATAATTGAATCAGGATAAATGCTGTTACGAGACTTTCTTCTTTTTCTATTCAGACTAGTCACATTATCTTAATTGAATTCCAACGTCATGACTAATTCTCCGAATATCTTTGCAAATAGAAAAGTATCAATAACAAACCAAATTGTTAACATACAATTTAGCTTAAGCCGTAAGTATTATTGGACGCAAGATCTATACAGTAATTCAGGTATCAGTTGAGTTTTGAAGACCAAATTGATGGCGGAGCAGGGGGGGGGGATTTGGGGAGTGGGGACAAATAATAGCTTCATTAGATTGAACTCCAGTCACAATTGAAGGACTAACAATAACTTCAGATATAAAAATAATTGAGTCCAAGGTGCCCAAAAGTCTTGTTACTCCTTAAAACAAAAAAGATGTTAATCTATGCACAATATCAATTAACACAAATTTTATTGGCAGACTTGTTAGAAGCATTCACCATCATGGTTTTCAAAATCCTTCTATCAGCAGATTTTTCTTTGCAAATTATTCACAGTGGTTTACAGTTATTTTCCACCAAACAATTTAACCCAAAGTTCTGGTAGATGATGTTATTTCAGAGTTTTCCTTTTTACTAAAGTCCAGACCTTTGGACCAGGATAAGATTGGAAGGGTCTTACTCACCTGCCCTTGATTTTATTGTTTTCTCTTTTTTCTTTCTTTTATGGTGTTTTTTGTTGTTTCTATTTGTAAGTGAAAATAATTTTTTTTATTTGTAAATAAATAATTCAAAGTGTAGTATCTGTTTTGTCCCCAGTCAGATCAGAGGAGGAGAAATCCTCCTCGACTGAGACAATTTTTATTTTGTACCAATCTTTTTGGAGGCGGGGGGGGGGGGATTTCACAGTGGACCAAGAATCCAAAACTTTGGAAATAGGAAAACATTGTTACCCAGCTTTGAATTTTAAAAATTTAAATGGGCAAATATGATTCAAAATGCTATCTCACAAGGTGAAATAAACAAATAAAGGTTGTAGTAGCTTATAAAACCGGCTTTATCTATTTATTAGGGTAAGACTTGATCAATCTATAGCACAATTTTCAAATAAATTGGTAATTGTATCTGACTGTAGATACACCCTCAATTAGGTAATCTATGAACATAAATAGGTTTTTAAAGTTGTAGAGGCGCTAGAACAAAGTGTGCATCAGACTAACAAGCAGAAATAAACAGAAAATTACATTAATTTAGTCTAAAATTTAAAATAGAAAAATCTCTTTCACAAGACTTATAAGCATATTTTTAGGCAGATTAAACACCCAAGAATGGGAATTAATAGTGTGATCAGTTGTTTCACATTCAGAACAGTAATTCTTGTTAAATACCAGCAATAAACATAAACAGGGGTCAGAGTATTCAAGTAACCTGCTCATCACACAAGTTAGTTGATTTGTTCGGGATGGTTTCCTAGATAAAAACTGTAAATAATTTTAAATGTCTTTGTTATTTGCTTCCAAGCATTCTTCAGACAAGTTGCCTAGACCACAGCCATCATTTGGTTGAGTTTTGCCCAAGAAAAGTTTGTGCTTATATTCAGGCTAATTTTCAAACACAAATATTTGAACTTGTCTAGGTCACATCTTCTGGTAGATGAGACAAGAGACAGAACTGTTGACATCTATTGATGGAGCAGACAAATATTTTCTCTACGTTTGTCTGGCATTAGCTTTTCCAGTCGATCTATCCTTTTCTCTGAGAATAAGCGCCTTTCTTGAGATCCATTGGTAGAAGTTCTACCCTTACCCTACCTGTTTTGCTACAACTATCAAGATATAACTCTGTTTTTCATAGTGTGTTCAAAACTCTCCGTAGGTCGACGAATTGGTTCACCCAATGAACCAGATCTTTCAACCCAAGACTGGTAATCAATGTGACATCAATAAAAGACCTTCAAAAACTAAGTTGTTATGTTTATGTAAGAGTGGGTAATGGTGATACTCTCTTGGTTTTGTCTTGTTTGAAAATCTCCACTTTTCGTTGGAACCCCACCATTCTCATTGACTAAATCCCCATACAACTTCTTGGTATCTTCTGCATTTCTATCTATTTGAAACCCTTGCAGAACCCTTTCTCTATTGGTCCAATCATCTGCTTCAGTGACACAAAGGATGTAATCTGCTCCACCTAAACCAGAAACATACTTTT
Organism: Sepiola atlantica; assembly: GCA_963556195.1. Classification (NCBI taxonomy): domain Eukaryota; kingdom Metazoa; phylum Mollusca; class Cephalopoda; order Sepiida; family Sepiolidae; genus Sepiola; species Sepiola atlantica. The sequence goes on from OY744523.1 coordinate 150,830,737, forward strand.
TAAACTGAAGATCTTTCATGGTATCCTGTATGGTTATTTTGACATCAACAGCCCTTTTTCCAAATTGAACACATACACCTTCAATTGTCAGTTCTGTCCAAGCCGTGTCTGTTGTAGAGATAACGAAGTTGAGTAAATCGTCATGTCTTTTTTTTGTTAATCAGATAGAGAGGGCAAAGTGTTCTACATGAATTTGGAGTGTGATTTTGTCATAAGCAAGCAGTTGGGCCATCTTCAAACCGTTTGATCGGTTTCAGCAGAGTTAAGCCATACTAGAACATTTTCTCTTTGTCATCTATCATACTCTTTGACTTCCACTTGTTGACCTACTTAATCACCGCCATCTTTGAAAATCATTTCAAGAACCCCTGCCTACTTTCCTTCGGCACTAGAATCTTCATCACAGATTCGACAGTCATCCTCAAAAGTTCTTTGTATTTAATTGTAACACATTTATCATTTTCTAACACAGCTGTGATAACAGGTCGCAGTTTCTTCAGTCCCAGTAGAATCTCGTAGGTGGTAGGAAAAGATAGCCCTTTCAAAGTCATTATATACCTTTGGACATTTTGACGGTAATTTTTGGTTAATTTTGCATTAAAATTTGAAAGAAAAGGTGGCTAAAAAAGTCAAATAAACATACAAAATTAAACTTATATCATAGCCCAAGGTAACTAATACATGAAAGCACAAAGAAAACCCATAATTTTGTTATCTTAGGATGAATAGGTCCAATCATAACAGATGCTAATTTGATGAAAATGTAAGGAACATTTTGAAAAATTAGTTTTCACAACAAATCTTTATCAATCTTTCATGAGAAAAGGGCTAAATGTCACAAAATGGATTCTGTTGAATCTAAAAGTCCTTGGCCCAAATTTTCCAAAAAGTATATACATTAGGATACGAATCTTAGCCATTTTTCAGATAATTTGTTAGAAAAATTGAAGAAATCTTGACAAAATTCTGTACTTTTTTGCTCAATTTCCAGATTTTTTTGACGAGTTTATACAAAAAAATAAATTCTTTTATCAAAGAAGAGTCATTTTATTTTTTATTTAAAGTTTAAGGTATATTGTGTCTAAAAACCAACAAAGATAGAATCCCCAGTTCTTTTTATGATATATTTCAAGTATTTTCTGACCAATATGAATTTTCATCAATCAAATTTGTGACCAATATTTTGAATAAAAGTTTTGGAGTTATTTCTTAAACTTCAAACATCCATAATTTAACTTCTAGACATGGTAGAGACTTAATTTTTGTTTGGTCAGAAATTTATGGTAGATTTCTAAAATATAAATTTTTAAGGTATGGGGTAACTTGATTTTTGGCCTATTTCCACCTCTGGGTTCACTGTAATTTTCCTCATATTAGAAAACGAACCTTGTGTCTAATTTTGCATCGTGGAGAGACAAGTAAATAGAGACTAGCTCCCTCAGTACGACTCGGGATTTTAATCCGACTTACTATTTCACCCATAGAAGGGGACCGAGAGAAATGAACTCATACTTTTCGCAAAACTGCTAGTGAAAACGATGCATTAGCTCAGCCAGAACTCAAACAGAGCTATCATATCATTTTCATTCATAGCCCATCTAGAATTCAAAACAAAAGATTTGCATTAATTTTAGATCATTTTCATCCACTCTATTTGAGCAGATAACCTTGCCATTTCTGTGAAGGACACGAGTTGGTCAAAATGACAGGTTACAGACAACGCCTTTTTTTTTTCAGCAGCCACCTACGCACATTGCACAAAGGGTAAGAATAGCAAGGGTCAGTGTCAATCATTGATGCATGCTAAAAATGAGAACCAAGGGTGTTGTCTGCTTCCAACATGCATGCAGGACTCGCCATTAAGTTCACCCTTTTTACTATAATTGCCTTTGTGATGATACAAGTAAATAATACTTATTATTGTCAGAAAGAAAATCCATTCGAAGTAAATGCCAAAATATTGAAAGAAAAAAACAACAAATAAAACATGGCATAAAATTACACATCAACTATTAGTCCCATATGTGTTTTGGGCTGGTGGTACCCATCCCCTACCAGGCCATGCTGTCAGACGGCTTCTGAACAGTTTCGTCATACTCAATTTCATTCACAAGGCTTAAGGTGACCTGAAACATATGGTAAGACACTTGCCTAATATGTGCCGTGAGGCAAAATAGAAAACGTGACCAACTAATTAGAATGTAAGCATTCTATCCACTCGCCTACTATTAGACAATATCATAAAAAAGAAATTTAGAAAAATATTTAAACTTGGATAATTAGGTGCATATGCAGTTTACGGACCGGGCTATTTTTTAGGTCGGATTTTCAAGTTAAATTCAATTTTTACAGCATCTTTTGTTTATTAAATTGTTAGCTGAAAGTACAGAATAGTTACTAACCCCCCACCCCACTTCTCAATGTTAAGAATGGGTTTCTAAATTATAACGTTATTATTTCAGCGCGGTCTAAGTACCAATAGATATTAAAGGACAAAAAATAAATAAAGAAAAATCATTATAATGGAAGGTTTGAATAATTGAAATATTTTAAAGGGATATGGTGTGAAACAACAACAGTCATTCATTCGTATTTACCCAATCTTCCATAAATTATGAAATGTGCTACAAGGCTGAATTTATTATTCCAAGGTAATGCAGCTGTATGTTATTTTATTTATTGACCGTACCAATATACTTATAACAGACATAATAAAAAGGTTAATATTTGGTTTAGTAAAGCTATGTAATGAAATGTCATTTTTACGATTATGATCTCTCACTTAGCAGAGATTAATTAGCTCATAAGAATTCTTGCAGTCATGGATTTTTATAAATAATCTTTTATAGTTGAGCAGTACTTTAGTTTCGGTATCGGTTTCGTTTTTTTTCTCTCCCCTTTCATACCTGTTTCTGAATAGTTTTTTTTTTTAATTTAGTATTTTTCATTCTAAGCCATTTCTTATCATTAGTTATTATTCTATGTCTTGTTGAATTGTCATTATTTCAATAACGAGGTGGTCAACTTTGTGACTCAATCATTCTCAAATTCATTTATTTACTTTTTGACACTTAACTTCTTAAGAGAGTATTTATTTACTCCTCTCCAGGAGTTAGGCACAAAGCCAGTTTTATCTTACTCCCACAAGGTAAGATGTGACCCAAGGTCGGGTCGGGAAAATGGGGTTTGAAAAGTCAGCGCCCGAGAGGTGAGCACTCTGGCCATTAAAAATTGCCTGGGCAGCCCCGTCGGCATTCCCCGGTAGGGACGCCTCAGGCAGTAAGCAATAAACTTACTCCTCCCCAAAGAGGGGAGGCGAAGCCTGGGAGGGTGGACCTCCTAGAACTGCATAGGACAGACCCATAGACCGGCGTGAATCAAGCTTCGAAGGCCAAGACAATACCAGTCTATGGGGTGCAGTATCCATCGGAACAGATACTACACTTTGATCTTAGCCAAAAGGCCAAGCCAATAGCCATGATGACATGACATTTATGAATAAATGAACTTTAAATCTTTTGTTCTAATTCCTTAATCCTCTTATTTTAGCATGCTTGAGGGGTGGGGATCATATATAAACAGAAGAAATCCCGGCTCTTGACCTCTAGCTGTCTAGACTACATCCTGCCCTAATTTTTAATGTGTTCGCTTTTTGCACCATAGTTTTTTTGTTTTTTTTATTGTCTTCATAATATTTTCCCTAGACAGTAATATTATAATTATTAATACAATTTAATTAAAGAGATTTTATTTAAAACAAAAAACGATAGCGTTATAAAAGCCGTTTAAAACTTTCAGTTTCAAGGGAGATAATTACATGAAAACTTCCGGCGCTGATGTTAAGAGAACATATACTACACTTTGATCTTAGCCAAAAGGCCAAGGAGCAATAAAAAAATTATTCTTTTGTGACTAGACATTTTTAATGATAATAATGAGCTGAAATATTAAGGAAAATTCTTGAGTGCAGAAATCACATAACCAGGTAACACTGACAACCACAGGTAAGTGGAAATAAAAAATAAAACAAAAAATGTAGAAAAGAGAGTAGAAAGTGACTGGTGGGTTTACTTTTGGCAACCTCGTAACTTTCGCTTCCCTTATTTTGTCTTTTAGTCCTCGTATTTCATGAGTGATGTTTCTGACACCGGGGAAAGAATTGTTATTTTCTGGGTCGGAATCTATCCATCTAACACTTATCGTTGGCTAGTTTTTCACCTTGAAGTGATAATTTTTTTTTACCTCCTTACATCAGGTGGCTTCATGCCTTGTCTGGAGCGATTTCCATAAAAAAATAAAATAAAAGCAATTTGTGTGAGGTTCAGAATTTTAAGTAAATTAACAGTGCTTTTTTGATATGCATTTTTTGTGGAATAATTGTTACTTTTTTTAATTTAAATTACGGTACAATTTACTTTAACATGACATTGGTTTGGTTTGGAAATTGTTTTTGTTTTGGATTTTGCAGAACATGATTGAGTTTTGCAAAGGAAAACAAACAATAGAACATCAATGTTTGGTGCATTTTGAGTCAGGAAGTCAATAACTTCAGACAGCCTGATTTGGTAGCACCAGTTGGTTCTATTTGACCCATAGATGGGGCCCTTACAGGTACTACCACTCTAGGCCAGAGTGGACCTGGGAGCAATGGCAACTAAGGGGCAACATTCCCCACAGCTCCTAAGTGGGTGCCTCACCACTGGATGTCTTTTAAGGTCATACCCAGAACCAACATGACATTGAAATAAGCATAAGATGTTTTTGAATAAAAATTTATTTTTTTCAATTAAGCAATGTTAAAAATAAAAAGTATTAGTACAGTTTGCAGTTATGTTGTAAATAAGTGTAAAATAGAAATTTTGAGTTTTTTGCTTTTAATTTTAAAGAATATTTAAAGATTTTAAAGAAAAATATATTGCAAGTCCAAGTTTAAATTTATTTATGTCGTCTTACCTCTTATTTATATTTTATTTAGGGGGATTGTACCATAGTTTAAAAAAATCTAATGAAATCATTTTTGTGATAAAACCATACAAAAAGAGCACACACAAAAACAATAAAATTAAAAAAAACAATATGTTAGCAAATATGACACTTGCAAGATGGCCTGACCTGTCATGAACACTCCATATAATTGTTTAACTTTCAATTGTTGTCTTTTTAAACATCTGCTATTTTGAGTGCTTAAAATTCTGTCATCTGGCACACAGTGGTTAATATTTCATAACTTCGATTAAAGTTTAATCCGTGAAACTTTGAAATAAATTGTCAACTCTAAATAAATGCCATTTATTAACCGTTTGTTAAAATACGAAAGAAATACTCAGATAAACTATTAATATATATATTCATATTTGTGTGTCCCTATTTGCTTGTCTCCCCAGAGGGCAAAATTAGACAAGGCCAATTTTTTATGTGGTGGGTATCCAGCTCCCAAAAATCTGGATGGTACAAAAACAGAAATTGCTCCAGTCGAAAATAATTTCTCCTCCTCAGACCAAAGACAGAATATATACTACACTTTGATACCAGTATGAAGGTCGGGAAGGCAAGTTGCGTCTTTAGATAAAACAGTTGAGAGAGAAAACAATGCGGGTAATTTACCTAGTTTACAGGTGTCCAGATATGTTATTGATGTTGGACATTAGTTCAAAACAAGTTAACTCAATAAATGAATGTTTTCCATCTATCCTAACCATATTATCATCAAAACAGTTTGTGCTTATTTAATTTGAAGATACAACATATCATTTTGTAATACCGTATATATAGGAAACTGCAAACACCCACAAACACATTTAGGACTCCTTTATTTGAATATTTATTTTATAAACAGCTTCTAATAAATTAATATTCTGTAACATACAGTTGTAATTTTGCATTGTCATATTTTCTTATCGACAATATTTTCGTCGATAGTAAAACGTCTGATATTGCTGGATAGCTGAGAACCAATACTACACTTTGATCTTAGTCAAAAGGCAAAGAACCATAAAAATAATAGAAAAATAATGTTTTTTAGCTAGACATTAATAAATGAATGAATAAAAAAATGATTTAATCCATTATCGTGTTATCTTTTAAATGGGGGCGGGTAGTGTAGTATCAGTTCCATTGTCAGAAGACTGTCCTCCCAGGAATTACCTCCTTTTTTTTTTAGGAGGTGAATGTAATCCTTCCAGGTATTACATCCTCCTTTGAGGGAGGGGGTAATGTAGTATCTGTTCTGTTGTCACGAGATCATCTTCTCATGAACTACCTCCTACTTTTTGGGGGTGGGAGTAGTTCTGTTGCCATGATACTATACTCATACGTATTACCTTCTCCTTTTATGGGGCGATCCTCCCGGTATGACCTTCTCTTTTTGGAGGCAGAATATGTTCGTTCCTCATGATACCATCCTTCCATGATTAACTTCTTCGTTTAAGAGGGGGGGGGGGGGGGGCGTGTACTATCTGTTCTGTTGTCATGATATCCTCCTAGGCATTAACTCTTCCTTTTTAATTAGGGGGAGGGGGGTTCATTATAATACCATCCTCTCAGTCATTACTATTAGTGTAGTATAAGTCGTTCACCATGATATCCTCCTAGGCTAGCAAAAATATGCGACTGGAGGGAGCATATATTTGCTAGTTTTTTAATAAAATCACGATTTATGTATTTATTGTTACGTTACATAATTTTTATTTAAAAATTATTAATTTAAAAACAATACTTAACATAACATAAACCGATACATATTTTTCATGCAATATTTACTGTTATTTTTAATATTTAAAAAAAAATAATTGGCATTTCATTTTTTTAATTGGAAAAAAAAACTTTAAATAAAAACAATACAGAACATCAGAATTAATACATAAATAATGATTTTCCTAATGTAAATAACATATACGATACATGTAAACTAGGAAATTACCAAACAACGTCCCTCCAGCTTACTCCCGTTGCGATCCAATCTCTCAATTGTTTGCTTCCATTTTTGGTCTTCTTTTTTCCATCAGGTTGTGGTTGTGCTGAGGTTGTGCATATTTTAAGAAAGTGGTCACTTGAAATAGGAGACAAGATTCTTTCTAGAAAAAGTAATTCTCACTTCAAATGAGCATCCCCTGCTGAGATATACTTTAATTTCCAAAATGGGAGGTGACGGTGGTTCAGTGGTTAATGACACGGACTGACAATCTGGGAGTGCCAAGTTTGAATCTAGTTCGTTCCACAGAAATACTTTCACTTAGGATATTGGCAACTTTTCCGTGGTCCCTCCTGTAAGTACCCGGTGTCTTTCTAGAAATAATTTTAACTAGAAAGACACCAGAGAAACCAATGTCACCAATAGAATCATCTGATTCATACGAAATGAATGAATGTCCAAAATAGTCCCATGCTGAGAGGATTATACCCTTTTCCTTCTTCCTTCAACTGGAATAATTAAACATAGCGGATAAGATCCATACAAGTCATCAGACTTGAGAGAAGGGGGAATCTAGCTGGTTATAGGAAAAGAGACCCTAACAGCTGGGTTGAACAGGGATCAAGATTTTCACTATTAGAAGAACTCCAGTTTTTGAACTACTAACCAAATGAGAGTGATTTTTTAATAATATATTTCAATGTTAAAAAATACAAACTATGGATTGTGTCAAAAAAATGTTCCCTCAAATAATAAAAGTTGCTAATAGCACAGCATTGTCCCTTCATTTGAATGATCACTTTTATTCCAGTTTTTCAGATGCACACTGGAATCGAACACCTAGCAATTCCCGAAAGGACACATACGCAAAGACGATCACAGACCTCACCTGATGCCATGATGACAATCACCCGACCACATTTGCAGTGGGGACAGGCAGCTACCCCCCCTCCCCACAACTTCTAAACATGAACCTGATAAAAAGTTTTGAGAACATGATTAACTCCTATCAGAAGATTGAAGAAAAGTTATACATGTGAAATGACTGAGAATAATATCGAATGATAGTTTGCATGAAAGTACAAAAAGAAAATCATGGAGCATTGTCAACAATAATGAGCAACAAAAGGCACCTATCATCCAAGTTTGGTGACGTCTTTCGAATTCCATTAGAAACACTAGCCCTCTAAAATCTAACTCTTCCTCACCGTAGTAAGAGCAGTGGCAATGTGGTAGTGTCAGAGTTACTCAGCTAACAGGTTCTAATGGAATCAACATCAGGATCTGTTGTCCTCTGATCATCTCTGCCTCTGTGTGTTTGCTTTCCGAGCCGGAAAGCCGCTGATCTGGGACGCCACTTGTTCCGACTCCTTTTCACCAGCAAGGATTGCGGAATTCGCGGTGAAACCCGGCACGGCGGCTCTGCTCACCGAAACAAGGAAGTGCGGAAAATACAGCTCGCTCACTGACCGTTTCGTCTTCCAACCAATTCCAGTGGAAACGTCGGGTGTGCTTGGCCCCGAGACTGTTAAATTTTTTCAGGACATTGGACGGAGGATTTCAACGTCTAGGTACGAGCCCTGTGAGTCAGCCTGGTTGTTCCAATGCATCTCCCTGGCTATCGTTTGTGGCAACGCTATGTCAGTAACGGCGGCGGCGTCATTTCCGTTCTAATCGTCATCTATTGACTCTCTCTTTCTTTCTCTCCCCCTCTCTATCTACCTATGTCTGTATCTGTCTCTTTGCTTCTCTTTCTCTCACATTGTTTAAAAAATAATGTGTTGTGTATCTATTATTAAAAACGAAAAGAAAGGACAATTATTATAATAAAAAAAATATAAAAAGGGAGTATTCTTGGCGTCTGATGACAGGCTCTGGGGGAATCAACATCAGGATCTGTTGTCCTCTGATCATTTCTGCCTCTGTGTGTCAGGTGGAAAACTGACAATCCATGGAGTGAGAATAACAATGTTGCTTCTGCACAGGTGCAACTACCAGTCATTTGTGTGTTCTGGGCCAAACCTTCCCAGACTTCATATGCAATCATGAGGCTTTGTTGCTCTAGGTGTTTGGGATAAAAACCTGCAATATTACAGGTAGAATGAATAGTTACGGCCACTGAGGAGGACTTTATGCAAACCAGACAATCTTGAGGCATGATCTTTGTGGGCTCGCTGTAGAAGTAATTCGCTCAACAACATCTAGAACACCAGCCCGACAAGAACTAAAAAAGCTACTTGTTGACACAAAATAGTTATGAATGATATAAAAGAAAATACAGACTTTACAGTGGAGGATAACCTAAACAATCTAGACAGACTTTAAACAAGATGTTCAGACAAAAAACAGAATCAAATGAAGTTGTTGTCAACACGAGTGCTTCTTAACGTCTGAATCTAAAATCTGTTAATGTTTCTAATTTTATGTTATGCAAAAATATTATTGTGTAGAAAAGTAATATTTACATTTGTAGTGAAAACAAGCAGTTTGTTTTAAAGGCCTTCAAATTTTATTAGCCTTGATAGGACATCAACAGCCATTTAGAAACTGACAAGATGTTAATTCATTCGGCTAAAACTCTTGCGCGAGTTTAGTAGAAATTGAATTAATGTTGCTGTAAGTAACTAAGAAAAGATGGCGGTTGTCACCGTCACGAAGAGTAAGAAAAATTGAAAATCTTTAAAAAAAAACAAAAAAACCCTCCTTGTTTGTATTCACTATTACCTTTCTATGTGTGCATCATAAAATTAGCATCGTATTTATAGATATTAGTTTAAATCGTTAAGAAGCACTGCATAATATTAACAAATAAATATATAATGCTGATGAATTGATAAGGAAAATAAACTGAAATTTTGAAGATTACAGTTGAACTAAAAACAAACAAAACCAAATTCATAAATTAAAAACTCAAAATTATTAAGTTACTAGCAAAAATATACTCCTTCTGGTCGCACATTTTTGCTAGGCTGGGAAGATGATATTATGGTGAACGGACATATAATACACAGACCCCCAAAGGAGGAGGTAATGCCGGGGAGGAGGATATCATAACATATTGGATAGTACATTAACCCACCCCCAAAAAGGACATGGTAGTCCTTGAGAAGATGGTCTCATAATAACAAAGCAGATACTAAATTACCCCTCTTACCAAAGGAGGACGTAATATCTGGGAGGATTAGCCCCACCTTCTTAAAATGGAAAAGAATTCCTGGGAGGGCGGTCTTATGGCAACAGAACTGATACTACACTATCCACATCCATTAAAAGATAATACAATAATAGATTAAATCAGGGTTTTTGTTTTTTTTTCATTCATTTAAAAATGCATCGCCATAAAAACATTACTTTTTATAGTTCCTTGGCCTTTTGGCTAAGATCAAAGTATGACATTTTTGTATATAAATATATTCATGAAAAATAAAATTTCCAATCAATTTCGGGTTATCTTAAGTAGAACGGCCCCTAGTGTAAATATGGTATTGTGGTGACTGAAATGATTCTAGTTAAGAGTAGGATAACATTTTTATTACTTTAGACCAGGGGTGGGCAACCTTTTCAGAGTGAGAGCCAGATGAGACTTTTGGAAGGAGATCGTGGGTCGGAGTGAAAAACGAAATCTCAGAATTACTATATTTTGTTTACATGAATAAATTGTACAAAATTGCATTGAACACTACAAATCTGATATTTTTTCTCAAGAGACTTCTGTATGTGATGTTATAAAAGGCGCCAACGAAAGATCCATTTTGGAGTCATAAAAAATAATGACGGGGGAAGTAGCAAGTTGATCCAGCATTTGTTTTGACACACCTCACATAGAACCTATGTTTCATGCCCTTTCCTCGTCTCATGTTTCCTCTTTGCCTCTCTCTTTCTCTTTTTCTATTTTCATCCCAGGCCAAGGATTTGAAATTAATAGTTAAACAAAAAATGAAATATACATGCATCATCGCTCGCTGCTATTCATACATTTTTATCCCACTGTAAATCTTAATTGAAACCTACTTTTACGTCTATGTCACAAAATGATATGAGATTTACTGGGAGGTCCGCGAGCCAGATTGCAATAATAAAGCCTAACAGGGTGGCGTGCTGGACGCTAAGCCTTCGCGGGCCAGATGTGGCCCGCGGGCCGGAGGTTGCCCACCCCTGCTTTAGACCAAAGATGACCAACAACCAAATACCCCACACTTTTGATGGCCTTGTGCCTAATTTGCCTTGCAGGTAAATTTTTGAATATTTTCTGCAAATAAATAATTCAAAGTGTAGTATCTGTTCATCAGATGTGATAGTGCAAATTACAAATGTATATCACAGAATATTAATTTATTCGAAACTGTTTAAAAAATAAATATGCAAATTAGCAATACCTAATGCTGATTATTAAAGCCAATTACTATATATACAATATTTCAAACTGTTATGTTGTATTGTAGAATTAAATAAACATAACCTGTTTTTATGTTAATATAGTTAGGATAGGTGAAAAAAAAACTTTATATTTAACTATTTAGACTAGAAAATATATGACCCGTTTGGTCACGCTCGGATTCGATTGTTTGAGTCAGGAAAAGTGAGTTTGTAAAGCCAGTTAAATATTTAAAAGAATAAAAAGACAAAATCTAAAATTAGTCTCTTTCTGCTTGCTATATAACCCACACTCTCTCTCTCTCTTTCTCCCTCTACAGCTACGAGTTAAATACTACTACTACTACTGATATTCCATTTTGTTTACAATGGACTCTTCCAATCGTTTTCTTTTCTTTCTTCAACTGTTAATAAAGAAAGAGAAAGTGATGGAAGCAAGAGTAATAGATACTGTACAAAATAAGAGTGGAGGGGGGGGGGGAAGAACATACACTGAGGGAGGGCAAGAATCATAGATAGAAACTTAGTAAGAAATGGGTCACTCGGCTAATTGCAGGTTATTAAAACGATTAAAATTAAAGTTTTTTTTTAAACATAAATCCATGCCAAAACTGAGGAATATTTTAGTCTGTATTTTGTGCGATTAAAATATATAGGGGAAAAAAAGCCTTTGGGAAACAAACGTCAGATTTAGTATAATAATAGAAGTTTACTTGTTCTAAAGTATAAATAGATTCCTAAGTTACAAAAGGTGTTTAGAAAAAATCCATAAAGAAACTGACCGTATGTTTGGGAAGTTTTTTTAGATGAGGATTGATAATTTGGATTATTCGGACTACTATTCTCATCTTGGATGTTATTCTCACAACGTTTCAGCCGATGTAACCTCCGATCTTCTTCAAGTGCATCTTGTCGAACTTGGGAATCTATATGGAATTTTGAACTGAACTTTTTATTTAATCCACGGGGGTAGATTGTTCTCATTCCATCAGCCCATCACTGAGTAGAAGTCTTAAGTAATTTTTTATTTTATTCTTAGTGTTGTTTGTAGTGAAGATTGAACCTTCAACCTCCAGAAGACTGTCACTTAGAACAGATTGCACTTAACACCTTTATCCATTGTTCCACATCTGTAACTGAACTGGTTTTTCTATTTACAAACTTTCCGACTTAAATTCTCACAAGCAAAAACAATGCCATCTTTGTTTTTATCAATTGTACATTTAACTGCTATTACATATAATAAAAACTTTGTTGTTTTGAATAAAGCTACGAACTGAAAAATCATTGGCTGAACATTTCCATTGATTTTTCTTAACCATTTCAGATAAGTTTCCCTTTCAAATACAATACATTTAATTTTTAATATACTACAACTATAAGTCATTTTTCTATCAAGTAAATTATCATTTTATGTGTGTATAAAAGTTTCCAGCATTTTAACAGGATCTTTTATTCATATAAATTGATAGCATTTTTGTGATATTTTATGTAACCAGAGAGCTTGCAACATCTTCCTGAACAACTGAGACACCCAGGTTACCGATCACACCATACTGTTTGTGGAGATATTGCAGGACGTGGGCAGATCAGTTTGTGACCAAGAGAAGACATGCTACAGCTGTCCTTACAACCAAAGTCATCTGTTTCATCCGAGTTGGTTGCAATATAAATTACCACTTGCAAATTGGTCTGCAGTCAAAGCAGACAGTCACACAGGTGTACATCGACCCATGTCCGCATGCGTAGCAATCATCTTTTAGCGAAATTGCGGATCTCTATTTATAAAGTTGGGTACTTTATCGCAATGACAGTGATATTAAAACCTTTCTTTCACATACAAAATACAAGAACTTCAGATTTCTAACATACTGAGCATGTCCATGCAATATATTTACTAGGCCTAACTAATTTGTATATTGATTTACAAAATGACATCTCATTAATTCACTATTCGTTCTTATTGTTTTTTAATTCAATGACTGGTTTTATTTTATTATTACACAGATTTCTATTTATGTATATATTTTTACATCGTGTATAGACAATTAACATTTTGGATGAGAAGAGTTTTTCTGACTATTTTCAGGTCAACTTAGTTCTGGAGGTTGCAATCCAGATAAACAAAGCACCCTCCCCTAATTTAAAAACATACACATAACTTCTAGAAATGACACAACAGGGTTAAGCGATTTGCAAATTCCATACTTAAAGCTTGTTTTTTTACTTTCCCAGTTGCTGCTATATTTTTAAATGGGGAGGGTGGTCCGGACAACCATGAACAGGAAATAATTCAATAGTTTAGGGTTGGGGCCAAGAGTTTTTTTTGGGTTACTTTACTTTCGCGGACAATGCTGGGTTCCGCTAATTTTATCATAAAAGAATGATTTCACTTTACCCTCACAGAATCTTTTTGTTATATCAAATTTGTTGAAAGTGTTAACCAGACAAAGAGAATTGTATGTAATGAAAGTGATTAGTCTGAAAGATGAGACAGATGTAAAAATAAATACGTTGCATTCAAATTCCAACAGCATCAGATGTGTAACTTGACAATGAATGTCTTCATGCAGAGTAATCATCTGTGAACTTCCTTGTCCATAAAAATTACCTATTTTGCACACATTTTGGATAAAATTGATTGTACGTTGTACTTTACTTTCATTCCATCTTATTTCCCTTTACATGAAAAATCTTTTAAATATCCAACCATAATGCACCAGTAAGCGTGTAAACAAAACGCAGCCACGTTGATTAAATTATTTCCCTGAATTTAATATTAACCATTATTATTTTTATAATCAGCTTGATCCAATTTTTGGGGTGAATGCGTGTGTTGTCGTTTCTCTGAGGCATGTATAATCTTGTTATAAACGCTGTGGTCGCCTCCGCGTCTGTTGTCATTGTCGTTTCAACAATTCACACAGACACAGGAAGCTTATTTTAATGGAGGCTTATTGGCTTAGACAGTGTGACAAAGTACAAAGAACAAAGAGATGCCTACTTTACGAGGTGGGTTACTGTGTGAAAAAGAGAGAGAGAGAGAGAGAGAGAGAGAGAGAGAGATGGCTTGGGCCGCCAAGCAACTTTTTGGGCGACTGTCCCACTCGAGCGTCTGCGGGGAAAAAGATGAGACAGAATTCCCTATCTCCGGGAATCACGTGATACTATTAACTTCCGCTTATCCGCCAGGGTCATTCTTCTGACCCCTGATCCGTCAATCATTCTCGCTATCCAACTGCAAGATGTTGTTATGTAACACGTGTATATTTGAAAGGTGAAAGTTCTGCTATGTAAGTATAATAAAAACGATCCTCCCGGAGTTGATATTGTCCCAATGACTTATTCACCACCCTCGAAAATTTGGTTATTTCGTCTGTTTTTTATCTAAATGAATAAATGTGAAAGTTCTTTTCATTTATCCGAACTATATTCATATCAAAACACCTTAGCTCTACCTAATATAATTATACACTAAAATATTTTTGCATACCGTATATATACCTACAGAAGACCTGGCTAAACACTCTCAAGGTTATAAATTATTTATATATTTATTTTTTAAACATTGTCTAATAAATTCATATTCAGTACGATTCATTTATAATTTGATTCTGCTATTTTATTATATATACGAAAAAATTTACTTGATATTAATTTCTTAATTATTATCAGTAGTAATATTATTTTAAGCGATTTAATGAATTAAGTTTAAAATACAAAATCATAACTTCCGTTTCATTATTTGTTTGTTTTTTTCGCTTACGTTTTCGCACGCATATATTTACACATAGCAACAACCGCGATAACTCTGAAATAATTACTTTTTAAACGCAATAATTACCAAAGGTTTTCTGTTAATAATTAAATGCATGCATTTATTATTTTTTAAATCTGTTGTTGTTGCTGTTCCTATTTACTTCCCCCCATGAGAGCAGAGTTAGGCACAATGTCAATATGTAAAGTAGAGAAAATCCAGCTCCCCCAAACGGAGCACTCTGGATTGGAACAAAAAATTAAATTACCTCGGTCTAGAAGGATTCTCCTTCAGTGACCGAGGACATAAAAACTAAATGCAGATTCAGAACAGATACATTTTGCTCCTAGCCAAAAGGCTAAGGAATCAACATGTTGGTAGTGATGATGATGATTTTAACATTTGCCATAGAAAAGAAAAAAAATCTTTAATCTTTCTAAATTAAAGAAAACTAGATTTTTTTTTTTTAATATTCATTAAGTCTTTTTTTCTGTCTTCTAAATTAATAAATGCGAAAGTTTTTTCCATCTATCCTAACTAGATTAACATCAAAACACCTTAGGATTATTTAATTAATGATTTATTTACCTCCTCTCCAGGAGGTTAGGCACAAGGCCAGTTTTATCTTACTCCCACAAGGTAAGATGTGACCCAAGGTCAGGTCGGGAAAGTGTAAAAAATATATTGAAATACCCTATATATAGGCATCTCCATATATATATATATAATTTGACTATGTTCATGAACAGTAAATTTCCCCAACATTGGAATATATCAAATAACACGACAATGATCATTTTGTTATTTTTCTCAAAATTACTAAAATGTCAATTTAAAATTATTTCTTTGGTTTCTGTAAAGAAGACTCGCAAGGCTTCAGTAATTGCTGTCCGGAGGGCGGGTAGTTTTTGCTAGTTTTTAAATAAAAGAATCTTCAAATTATTGTATCGATTAAAAACCGGACACTCAGATTATTAAATGGGATTTTTTTTAAATGTGAATTTTACAATTTAAGTTGGTAAATGAGAAAGGGCCGAGAAGCAACTATTCTGATACTACACTTAATTTTTTCTGTCCTCGATCAGACTCAGGCAATTTTAATTTTTGTTCCAATCCAGAGTGCCCTTTTTGGGAGTTGGATTTTTCCCACATTAAAAACCGACCTTGTGTCTAACTCTGCCATCGTGGTGAGGCACATAGGAACACGCAGTCGAGACAAGAAGAGACACTGAAGAAAATTTCATTTTTTCTTTTAGTTTGTTTGGTTGCATTTAATTTTCACTTATTTTTTATTTGTTTTTTTTACTCTTTGTTATGAACATAATTCTTTTAAGGATCTTGAGATGGAGAGTGTCTTGGGATGGTAATGTATTTTTTTTTTCACATTGGTATCTGTGGGTTATTTGTCTCCATATTTTATTGAATTATTAGGCAAAGCCAAATTTAGGGTCTTAACCTCGATTCAGGCATTCCTGGCAACCACCACCTTGTACTTAGGGTTAGTGTTAATGAAGGGCATGTTTTCGTCCACATCATCTTAAAGTAAATTTCAAAGAATCGACAATAAGTAAATTCAAAAGTGGTGACAAACAATCCACGAATACCAAAAGATCTAACGGTGAAGGTACAGAATAGTTAACAAAGCCTCCTCCTACTCTCTCCATGTTAAGAATGCGTTTCTAAATAATAACGTTATTATTTAGAACCCATTTCTTAACATGAGGGCGGGACGGAGGCTTTTTTAACTTCTGTACCTTCACCAGACCTAACTAATAGCAGTGCTAATGCAAAATAGACATCGAAAAATTGTTCAGTACGTACAGAGATTCTAGAGTCATGACGTACGTAGTTCGGCGAACAGAACAAACTATTTTTGCAAACAATTTATGTATTTTTCCTTGATTGCCCAAAAGCGGACAATGTTTTTAATTGTTTTTGTTTTTTAAATTTATTTTTTCATTTTAGGGAGGGGTGGGTGATGCAACAGCCGATAAATTGGAATTAGGCATATTTACGAAATATTAAAAGTAGTAGAAAGTGATATTGCCGAAATAGAAGGTGGATGATGTTCCAATTTATTGTCTACATATCTCGGCAAAGTCCGGAATTTGTCAAAACTCGAGAATCTCCGTTACATTCTTGGATGCCTATTCTGTATAAGTACCCTAATGCCTACTAATTACTAAAAAGAAGAAAAAAAATGCCATAAACGACGAAAACATTTCTAACCCTAAATCTGTGGTAGCGGTCGAAAAATATCGGGACCAAAACCTTAAATTGTCTGAACAATAACATATGGTTTCATAATTCAGATTCTTACAAGTTGTTGATAACAAATCGTAAAAAATAAATAAATAAAACGAAAATAGTACGCAACAAAACAGTGGCATTTTCTTTCGCTTCTTCATGATATCGTTGCTTTTCAGCTGTCTGCGTAACTAATTTACAGAAACAGTCGAACCGCCATAGGCCTAGATGTAAACAAATGAGCCCCCCCCCCTTTACTCGAAATTCCGAAATGGTGTTTGTAAATAACCCGTCGAAGAATCAAGTAGTGTGGGTTATTACGTTGAAAACAGAAAACTTCTGCTAAAAATTGAAGAAATAATATTCTCAAACTATTTCATGGGTGGAAGTGAGGGCGTTGTATACGCCCTAACCTTTTCTTTTTAAAGATAGTTGCTGGCCAATGACAATGGTAAAAGTAAAAAGTACCTTGAATGTTGTTAGTGCTAGGTCATCGATTATTATTTTATTTACTACTTACTTATTACTAAGTTACTAATACTTACTAAATATATAACTTTTTGGGGTGCTTCTTTACTTTCGTTCCGACATGTTAGGCATCTTTTTAAAAAAATAGCTAAAGAAATGTATACACTGACACTTTGTAATGTACTTAGGTGGTAGCTGAAAAGAAAAATTTACACCAAAAATTACGCAAATCCATCCAGCATTTATTAAATAATAATAATAATAATAATAATAATAATAATAATAATAATAATAATAATAATAATAATAATAAAACATGATTAAACACGATTTTATCTATCGGTCGTCATTTTTTAACCATTTCGGTTTCTGATTGGGTAAGGGAGATAACTCAATTTGTTTTTGTTACCAATTTCGGAAAACAACTTATAAGTACAATATAAGATAAAAGGCATAACATTTTATTTAACTAAAGTAAATTTTGAGTTATGTAATTTACCGGAAAACCAAAAAAATTGAGTTTTCTCCCTTGGCGACCGATAGATAAAATATGGCGACCGATAGATAAAAATCATGTTTTTTTTTTAAATTTAATAAATACTGGATGAATTTGCGTCATTTTCGGTGTACAGTCTTCTTTTCAGTTACCACGTAAGTACATGCCAAAGTTTATACATTTCTCTAGCGGAGCGAAAGTAAAGAAGCACCTTTTTTTTCTAACCAGAAATTACTTTCGAATTGACAAGGCTTCAAAAGTTTTCCTAGGATCACACAAATAAACAAAACAAAAACAACGTCCCTATTTACTTGCCTTCCCACAAGAGCAGAGTTAGACACAATGTCGGTTTTTAATGTGGGAGAAAATCCAGTTCCCAAAAAAGGGATACCTTGGATTAGGATAAAAAATTAAATTGCCTCAGTCTAGAAGAACCCCTTCCTTCACCAACCGGGACAGAAAAGTTGAAGCGCAGTATCAGAACAGGTACTACACCTTGCCCATAACCACAACGCTAAGGGTTGTTTTAATAACTAACATGGCTATCCTACGTCGCCCGGGAGTCTTTTATCTTGTCCAGTTATATATCGTAGACTTCAATATTCGAAAATTAATTTGAAGCCTTTAAATTAGCGAATATAAATAGAAAAAAAATTATGGCTGGTTGAAAGTCGAATAATGTGGCTCTTTTGTACCCCTAAACAAAAGAAAAACAGTATGACGAAAGAGCCAGTGTTATGGAGAACAAACAAATGATCAACTCGTTGCATTTATCCGAAGTTGCCCGGGCGTCTTTTTTTATTTCATCTTTAGGTACTTATCTAGCTGCCAATATTGGCTAGGTAAAATCTGATAACGAGTTACACAACAGCCAACCACACAAAATGAAACCCGGGTTCCTGAAAACACCGATTTATGGTAAATTTATAGAAGTGCACCTTTCGTATTTCGACCCCTAAAAAAAAAAAAGTATCCTACTTTTTTGGGCAAATTACATGTAAACAGCCTCAACAAATATCCGCTATGAAAAGAAATTATGAAATTTTTTATTATTTTAGATTTTAGGAGGGGGGGGGTCACTTTCCTATATAAGTTATACGTAAAGTGAGCACCCATTTCTTGGCCACCGAATCTCACCTCTCGTGTTTCGACCCCTAAAAAAAAGTTTCTACTTTTTTTGGCAAATTACATGTAAACAGCCATCCATAACAAATATCCGCTATGAAAAAAAAATGAAATTTGTTATTATTTTAGATGTTAGGAGGGGTGGGGGATCACTTTCCTATAATAAGTAATACGTAAAGTGAGCACGCATTTGTTGGCCACCGAATCTCACCACTCGTATTTCGACCCCTAAAAAAAAAAAGTTTCTACTTTTTTGGACAAATTACATGTAAACAGCCTTAACAAATATCCGCGCGCGCGGATATTTTTTGAGGCTGTTTACATGTAATTTGCCCAAAAAAGTAGGATACTTTTTTTTTAGGGGTCGAAATACGAAAGGTGCGCTTCTATAAATTTACCCGATTTATTTACATTGCATTGTTATATTTACACTATTGCATTGTATTTTTTGTAAATTGTTGCTTTTTTGTAATTGCTTTCTAGTGTGATTATTTTTTTTTTCAGTGTCGCGGACAGGTTATGCCACAATTTATAAAAAAAAATTAAAAATAATAATAATTTCTGCTTGACTGAAAAAGGATTTAAAAAGTAACACTAGAAAACAATTACAAAAAGAAAAAGCAACAATTTACAAAAAAAAATACAATGTATCAATAATAAAAATAAGAATGCAATGTAAACAAATCAGTAAGTGTTTTTTTGTCTTCTGTTTTTCGCTTCTAGTGTGAGAAACACGGGTTTCAGTTTGTGCGGTCGCCTTTTGCCGTAACTCGTCAGCGAATTTTACCGAGACGATATTTGCAGGGTTGATCTATATAAGTACAAAACATAAGATAATTTTATAGAATCACTCCCATCTCTAATCGGGTGGGGTTTTTTTGTGTGAAAAGTTTAAAAAAAAAATAAATAAATCGACCTCCCCCTTAAAAAAGAACCCCCTCTTAACCCTACCATTAACCCTAAGTCCGAGTGTAAAGCCCCCTTCCCCGTAAAAAAAAACGGTTTGGAAACGGGAATGACCATAACTTATACATTATTATTGGTATATACCAATAATAATAATAATGTATAAGTCACGTAGAGGCGAGAAACACACACACACGAGAAGTGATCTCACCATTTTTATTAATATAAGAATAAAAGAATTTACTCACCTGTGGCTTCGACTAGTCCGGTAAGTTCTTTCTTTTCTACCAGTCCGGCGTAACCGACTCCTCTTTGTTCTAAAAGGGCTTTTAATTTCTTGACAGACAATGTCATCGGATCGAGTAGACGGTGTGCCAGAAGACCGGCATCGTACCAAGCGAAGGCCTCCAAGAGTCGGGCGATCACGAAGAGGACGGCAATATAAATTATCAGCAAGACAATCCTCACCCACATTTTGACGAGTGGGGGGATTTATTTATTTCTAATGATACACAAACCTTTCTCACCGTGACGCCATAAAACAGCTTTCACTACAACAACAACTCACAATTCTACTTGCTAAGAGAGGAAGAGAACGTACAAACATTTTTCTTAGAAAAACAAAACAAAAAAAAAACAATCGGCTATCAATTAAAAATATAAAACAACAACAAAAAAATTATGTTTTTGTTATGTTTGACACGTCACATCACTTCCCTTGGGCGAAAGTGAGTCGCCATTTTTTACCTACTCCATTTAAGAATAAAGTTGTTGTTTTCTTCTATCTTTCACCTATGCTAGTACCAAGCGGATGTTATTAAGGACTGAAATACGTAAAACTTTGCCCCTAAGTTGATATTTTCTTGCCTTCATTTATATAAGACACGTCCTTTTGGAGAAATGAGTGACGAGCTATGTTGGACGCAGCTGACATCCAAACCAACATGGTGGATGTAAATAAATGGTCACCTGACATGTGTAGTTGTCGCGCCATAATAGAGTTATCGCCCTTTGATGCCATTCCGAACCAATGACGATTGCATAATATTGGGAGCAATTTTAGTTTACCGGTATAGAAGTGAAAAGTCAAAGGCCGATAACTGAAGGGAAAAGAAGTCAATCTCTATATTATGAAACAGAATTGTGATATTTGTTACTGTAACTAACAGAACAAAAAAGGTGTAAAAAAACCAAATATGTAACAAATAAATGTTACCAAAGACCAGATAAGTTACTCTTTTGCCTACCTGGATAAGTTTATTTGTGTTTTAACTTATTTTAAAGCGTTTTTTTTTTGTTCAAAACAAACCTAGTGTCCACTCTGTTCAGTTAGAACGAAAAAAAAAATGGCTGGCCATAAGCCCTGCACAAAAACCCTTGATAATCGCTAAAAAATCGAAAAGTAAAGAAAATACTAGTAGAAACACATCCAATAAATGTCACTAATTGTGCGAAAATCTAATGTTCTACCAGTATTTTGTTTAATTTTCGATTTTTTAGCGATTATCAAGGGTCCTCGTGCAGGGTTTATGACCAGCCATTATTTTCCCATTCAAACTGAACAGAGTGGACACAAGGTTTGTTTTGAACAAAACAACGCTTTAAAATAAGTCAAAACACAAATAAACTTATCTAAGTAGATGAAAGAGTAACTTATCTGTCCTTCTCTTCGGTCCTTCAATATCCTTTAAATGGTCGTTCCAGACCTAATTTCTTTTAAATAAAATCCACAAAGGGTCAAAATTTTCTCGCCCTAATATTCTTTTTTTTTAGAAATAATTAATTTTCCTTTTGGAGAATGTTGCTCCGCAAACGGCGGGATCCATCTAAAAAGTCCTTTTGGAAAATGTTTCTCCGCAAACGGCGGGATCCAACTAAAAAGTCCTTTAGGAAAATGTCGCTCCTCAAACGGCGGGATCCGACTAAAAAATCCTGCTTTTATGGCTGTTCTCTGGAAATCTTTAAATAGAATTCTGTACATAAGAGAATTCTTTTTTTTAATAAGGATTTTCTGTCCTGACATAAAAGACTCTGGCTTCTTCAAAAGTGTGTCTCTCTGAGACTGTTAACTTTAACATGAAAAAGATGTCTCGCCTTCCCAAAAGTGGGGTTCTCTTTCAAAACGTTTAACGTCAATCAGCAGTCGACGGAGACAAGCCGAAACACAACCTATCAGGACACTGTTATAATCGGTACTGCTAAAAGTTGGAGCTCGAATAAAAAGGCCTTGAATTTAGGGTTCCTCAGTACATTCTCAGTACAGGTCAATCCCCTTCTTCCCTCTGCCTGTCCGACTGCTAATGTCCCCATCGCTGTCCATGGCAAAAGGAAGGCAGGCGAAAAGGGTTAGCTGCTGAGGACAATGATGATGATAATGATGATGATACTGATAAGTGAAAAGAAGGGACAAGCAAAATGATATGCTGACAGCAACAGGCTGACAGTGAATAAGGAATGGTGAGCTCCTCCCCTAAAACCAGACTGCCTTAATCCCTAAGAAAATAAAATTTCCAAACTCTCCGGACAAGAAAAAAAAGAAAAATCTTCTCTGGACAAGAAAAGAAGAAAAAAATTTCTCTGGACAAAAAAAGGGCGGGAAAAAGAATTAAACTGGACCAAAATTCAATAGGGAAGTGGGGACATTTAATTAAAAAATATACCTATTGTTCAACGACAGGTAACCCCTATTTCGAACCTACGGATCAAGAGAAGAATAGGGACCCCAGATCATTAACACAAGACGCGGGACATATTTTAGAATCACCGGTTGACCTCGCAATACACGTGGTCTCTATTTACAAAACACTTGTAAATAGATCTTTTATAACATGTTAATATTTATTTTAAGGCAGAGAGTTCATAAATAAAACAAATAAATATTAACATGTTTTCTTTTAAAACATGTTTTTGTGTCACTATTTACAAAACAACTTTTCTTTTAACATGTATACGCTTTTTTAAAAATCGGCTGACTTGTAATCTGTCGTTTTGCAATAAACAAAACAATTTATCATTTTTTTTTTACTTTTATTTACTAAATAAAAAACAAATTTTAAACGCAATTCTATATTTCGTGTTGTGTATTTTAAGAAAAAGTGGATACGTTTTTTTCTTTTCCTAGGGAGGCGAGTAACTAGCGAAGTTTTATTTGTTTATAATTGTTGCTTACAGAAAAAAAAGGAAAAAACTTCACGAGGGCAGAAATGGGGGGGGGGGTATGAAATATTTATCACCGTACTTACGTAATCTTTCGTTTTGTAGGGAAAAATCAAGCTTCCCAAAAAGGGGCACTCTGGATTTTACCTCAGTTTAGAAGGATTTTTCCATACTACACATTGCTCCTAGCCTGAGGAGGCAAAACGGATGATTACGCAAGTTATTTTAATAAATAAACGAAATATATACGCTTTTTAAAAAATCGGCTGACTTGTAATCTTTCGTTTTGCCTCCCCACGAGGGCGGAGTTAGACTTCAAAAATCAGTTTCTAAACGGAAGCAATTTAAAATTTATGAAGTTTTTCCTTTTTTTTTTCTGTAAGCAACAATTATAAACAAATAAATAAAACTTCGCTAGTTACTCGCCTCCCTAGGAAAAGAAAAAAAAGTATCCACTTTTTCTTAAAATACACAACACGAAATATAGAATTGCGTTTAAAATTTGTTTTTTATTTAGTAAATAAAAGTAAAAAAAAAATGATAAATTGTTTTGTTTATTGCAAAACGACAGATTACAAGTCAGCCGATTTTTAAAAAAGCGTATACATGTTAAAAGAAAAGTTGTTTTGTAAATAGTGACACAAAAACATGTTTTAAAAGAAAACATGTTAATATTTATTTGTTTTATTTATGAACTCTCTGCCTTAAAATAAATATTAACATGTTATAAAAGATCTATTTACAAGTGTTTTGTAAATAGAGACCACGTGTATTGCGAGGTCAACCGGTGATTCTAAAATATGTCCCGCGTCTTGTGTTAATGATCTGGGGTCCCTATTCTTCTCTTGATCCGAACCTACTTACAAGATATAAAATAAGAGACCGAGCTAGAATATCGGAACGATCTCTCGAATCCACAGAAGGCTGGTAAAATCCACACCAACGTTAGGGGAGGGACGAACCCAAATATCTCTCAGTTTAGGGAAGCTACCAGAAGCTAAGAATCCAAAGGAAACTAAGAAACATTTCCCGCACAAAGTGAGCAAAGAAATCCCAGTTTCAAAAGCTTGTCTAGTTCCACACATCAAGCTAGACAAACCAAGCCCAGTAATGATTTCAACATAACCCAGGCATCTGACACTCGAAAAACCAGCGAAAATCTCCAACAAGGAGAGATCCGAGCTTTCAGGCTCCAGCGTTGGGGACCTCACCGCTGAGTAACAAAATCCACCCTTTAAAGGTTGAAATTTTGCTGCAAAGTGAAAATCCCAAAACAAATTAATTTGGGCTACAACTGCCTTCGCAACATAGTCGGAAGCCAAGTTACGGCATGCCTTCAAAAAATCCAGCAGGCATTCAACAGCCTCAATATCTAAAGATGACTGCAGGAAAAGTTGCCCGGACTGGAGCAACTTCAGGCTCATACAAGCCCAGTTCTGCAGAAGACTTCTGCAGAACATAATCTGCACTTTCACAGACTTGCTGAGGGGCTGAACTATACATCAAGTAGTCAGCAAATATACCAGACTCCAAAAACAGACGATACTCAACTGAGTTCACCAAACTCTCGCTAGAATAATTTCCCCTTCACAAGGAGACAAGGAGAATTAGGACAAGAAGTCCAAAAATCTTTGGAGAGGCTCTCTCTCCCAATGTGCTTGCTAGTACAATACAAAGGGTACGGAATATGTACCTCAAAAGTAACAGGGTTACTCAAATTAACCTGCACCTTTCCTTGGAAGGAGTTGTGAAAGGCTAAACTCCTATCCTTCTTCCACTAGCCTTCATGAGAGCTCTGTGCTCTGTGCTATTTTGCCAAAATCCACCAACATCTTCATAAGGGGATGGTAATAGGCTAGTGGTATTATGCGCCTCCAAAATTACATGTGGACTGCCCTTGTAACAGAAGTTGCTTACTATTAAAAATAGGCACAATGGCCGCACTAAAATCCCACCCGAATCCCTCAATAAATATTCTAAAATTCCAGGAGTCCACGCTCAACAGATTGTGGACAAGGCTAGAGTCCCTAAAGGTGCTTTCAAAATCATTTCCAAGTCCTAAATTCTTCCTGGAAATATCTACAGCAAGCTGCCTGCCAGTTAAATTTAAACTTAAAGCCCGCTTATGCGGAGTCTCTAAATTATGATTTACATCGCAGTTCTCAAACTGTGGTGTGATCTTCACTAAGCCGAACTTACCAGAACTTAGTGAATAAGCCTTAACGCCCTGACATATCAGTTCAGGAGTCGAAAGATTGATCGCCATAATTCTTGAGGTATTAAAGGCCACAGGATGCTAACAGAATCACCCCGTTTACCGGCAGCTAAATCTATGAGACTTTCCACTACATCTGCCGAGAACACCATAACATTAGAGGATCTATTTATCTACCTCCCACAGCGGTAAGATTTGACACAAGGTCGGAAAGTGGGATTTGATAAGTCAGCACCCTAGAGGAAGAGTGTTAATGACCCCGTCTGCATTCCCCGGTAGGGGCGCCTCAGACGATTAGCAATAAACTAATCCCTTCTCAAAGAGTGACAAGGCAAAGCCTGAGAGGGTGGAACTCCTAGAACTGTATAGGACAATGAAGTATTCATCGGAACATATACTACACTTTGATCTTAGCTAAAAGGCCAAGAAATTATTTATCTTCCTCTCACAGCGGTAAGATGTGACACAAGGTCTGGAAAGTGGGATTTGAAAAGTCAGCGCCCGAGAAGGTGAGCACTCTGGCCTACAAAAAATGCCTGGGCAGCCCCGTCGGCATTCCCCGGTAGGGGCACCTCAGGCAGTAAGCGATAAACTTACTCCACCCCAAAGAGGTGAGGCAAAGCCTGGGAGGGTGGACCTCCTAGAACTGCAAAAGACAAACCCACAAACCGGCGGAATCAAGACATGAAGGCGAAGACGACACCGGTCTATAGGGTGCAGTATCCATCGGAACAGATACTACACTTTCTTCTTAGCCAAAAGGCCAAGAAACCTTAAAATTAGAGGAATCTTCATCTATAAATGCAAAATCTGCATTCTCCGTAGAGAAGCAATCAAGAATCTGGCAGGATAAATCGGACACAGAATGCGACCACTCCTGAATGTCAGGTTCCATAGCACGGAAAAGGGATTGAGACAAATCTCCCCTAGTTTTGAATTTGTTCAGAACAAGGACAATCTTATCAATAACCATCTTTCTTCTAAGGACAAGCTTATGGAACAAAGAAGCTGATGACATTGTGTAGCTTTTTCAAAACACTAGAAAAATATAACTAGAGGCTACAACTAAAATAAAGGCGATTAAAAGTCATGCGCCAACATTGCACTAAAAAGGAAATCATATGAAATTCACATTTCAAATAACTAAAACAAGTGCGCATTAAAATGATGTTTGCGTTTGCAACTTAAACAAATTAAACTGTTCAAAACTAAGAGTCCCTATTTACTTGCCTCCCCGCAGAGTCAGACACAAAGTCGGTTGAATGTGGGGAAAAATCCAGCTCCCAAACAGGTCTCTGGAATGGGACAAAATAAATTACCTCAGAAGGATTTTTCCTCCCAAGACCGAAGACAAAGGTAATTTTCCTGAAGTGACTGGGGACAAAAGAATAATTCTCTTGCAATGACTGAGGACAGAACCAGCGTCAAAGAAAACTAAAACCAAACTTAAATATTACAGCTAAGTAGAGGGAGGATAAAATGTCCCTCGCGGTTAGCTCTAAAATAATTTAAATACCCAACTGCAAATTAGCCGGTTGGAAAAAACAGGAGAAAATATTTTTTATTAACCTCTTTCCTTAAAAATAAGCCACTACAAATGGTGGAAATTAAAGTATCACTTGAGAAATAAATTTCTCGTTAAATTACAGGCATAAAATATCACAGGGAAGAAAAATATCTCCCAGGGAATTTTACTGTTTAAAGATAAGCTAGCGAGAGGAAATATTTTTATTAAAACCTCTTTTCTTAAAATTAGCCCATTAGAAATGGGATAATTATAGCAACATAGTAACCATTGATAAATAAATTTCTGATTAATTTCAAAGAATAGAAATTATAGCGAAGAAAACATTTCCCAGGAAACTTGCTGTTTAAAGCTAAGCTAACAGCAGTACTAAAACGAACTTTTACAAGTCTCGTGTAACTTACGATATAAAAGGTATTTTTTTAATCTTTCCGTATACACAGGAATTGTCACCGTATTAAAGAAGATTAAATATATATTTATAGAAAAGAATGTTACATAACGTCTAAACGAACGTAACAAGTAAAATAGGCTGGATTTACAGCTAATAAAATTAATTCTTTTATCATATGCAAATGCAAATTATTAAATAGCAAAATTATTTGCAATGTAAATGCAAAGAGCCACTCGAGGATAAGGGTTAATGAGATTGTCAATTGGATGATGAACAACACTATGAGAGGATTGGAAACGATAGGTGGAAGGGGCAGAATTTGATTATTTAAGAGAATGGCTCAACAAGTATTTGTTGACATTGGACTTGAAGACGACCATGTTGTAGTCAGCAGGGAAGCAGTTTCGTTGTACTGTGTTCCACAGATGGGAAAACATAAAATAATGCTACTTTCAAGGTATGACGACTACGTTGTGGACATGCTACACTCAAAAGGAGGAAAATAGGATGATGATAATAAATACAAGTAATCAATAATATATAGGAGTAACCTTCCCTTTCAGAACTTCACTTATAAGTATAGATGTAAACCCTTTAGATTTATCTCCCCCCCCCCCCCTTTGTTAGGGACTTTTTTATAACCGATACCGGCCAGAAAGCAGCTTGCCGGTGCTCTGTTTTTGGATTCTCACTGCTGCTATGTCACGAACGAAACCGCACGGTGGAATTTCAATCTCCCTACAGATTCCGACATTTTAGCCATCTTCGGTAAGAGACATTATCCCTTCTCCTTCCTCAAACAGAATTGGATATCATGCCCGTTATTTCCTTTGAACATTTCTCTCATTTAAATGAACTTTATTCTCCCTTCTCATCCCATGTGCGTATCTCCTTGTCGATCGCTCGTGATGTGTGTACCTCATACCTCGTAGTATTCTTCACCCCCCAAAATACTTCCTATTCTGCTTACCACAGGTTTTAGATTTTAGTAGACTCCTCGTTTCCTGTTTCGTCGTCATTCTTTGTATTTACATTTCTGAGACAATGTTTTTTATTTCTTTTCAGTTTTTACCTTTTCGATGGACAATAAAACCTGCGATTAAAATATGCTATGGCTCAGAGTCTTGTTTTTCGAAAGGAGTTAATGCTAGCTGTCTGACAGCTAAACCGGCCCTAAGGCAGCATATATAAAGATACGAGAATCCTGTTGTCAGGGAGAACGGGTTTTGGGGATTGACAAAGTTGTGTCCAGAATGTAAACTCCAACTCCATGAGTTAATAAAACTGTTGAAACTACAGACATGGCTTCATTTCATCATTTAACACTTAAATTGTTAAAAACTGACTTAAGAAAAAGGAAACCGCCTCTTTATCACAATCTGATATCTTTTTATTATCAAAAAATAGGCTTTGATTGTGGCCTAAGAGGAAGTATAAAGATTAACATATTAACATCTATTAAACTCGCTTTGTTCTTGACAACATTTTTCTTTTCGCAAGATAGCTCACAGCATATGAATTCTGGATAACATATCAACCCATTTCCATGAAGGGAAGTCTATACTGGTTTATACACCTGGAAGGAATGTTTGCTTACAGCACCTGATATTCTCAAATAGTTACTCATCTAAGTATTGATCAGGTGTACCATCAGTTAACTTTGGTAATCTGACTGGTGTTGGATAATAGCCCTGTGAGGTTGGACGCATTTTGAAGTGGACGTATGTGGGGAGATCATTTGGTTTGGCTTGCGCGATTTAGTGCAGGTGAACCCGTACAACCGAGTGCAAAATAGCGCTGTTCTCACAGTCGGAGCTCACAGACGGGCCACCACGTTGACGAGACCTCAGGTCAAGGTACACCTGCGCATAGGGGTTCTGTGACGTCACAGGCTTTTGTGTGGGAAACGGAGTTTTGCCAGTCTGGGTTTTGGAAGCGAGCCGAACAGACGATTTCTCTATGTAGTCTTCAAATGATTGGGGGAATTAAATTCCCTAAGAGAATACAGGCATGAGATTCCTTCTTCCTCGTCCTCGAATGGCTAAAGACTTAAGCTAGGAATTAACTAAGATAAAATAGTAATTTGGTTTCTCCCTTAACGTTGATGAAACATCTCCATGATCGACGGTAGACTGACGCCTGAAATAAACAAGTCAAAATTTAAAAGATTGTTTGCCTGCCTTGAATCGTGGTATGAAGGTTTTTGTTGCAGACACAGCAGAGACATCGAGACGACATCCCCTCCGCGACAAAGAAGAAAAGATACAAGAAATTAGAGACATCGAGACGACATAGCCCTCCACACGAGGAAGAAGAAACGGTACGAGAAATTAAAGACTATGCAACCAGTGTGGATTAGTCATAATAAGGAATCATTTTCCTAAGCAAGATTTTAATACCTCTTTAATCATTGATTTTTAAATCGTGGTATAATTATTTTAATCTTAATCGTAATAAATGCAAATTTATGTGCATGTACCTGCATCGTTATGTACCTGCATCGTTTTATAACGTATAAGTTTGTGTAGCTTATAGCTTATAAGTTTATACTAATACTACTACTACACACACATGCACAAACATACAGACAGTGGCACAAGAAGTTGCAGAAGAAGGTAGACCTAAGAATAAGCGCAAGGAAAAGGGATCACATGCAAATAGAACGTTCTTTTCCAACAAGATTTCAACGGTGACGTACACGTGTTATGGTGAATTCATAATTACTCTTCTCTCTCATTAAAAGCCATCAAAGGTAAAAACTCTTATTTCCGCTTCACACAAAAGAAAACCACAAAAGAGTTATACTCATTCACAATTAGAATGGATGAACATTCAATACACTAAACACAATGGTGACACTTTAATTATATTCGCTGGCAACACAAAAATTCTCGTTGAACTCTCTTCCTTCATTTTACAGTAAACTTTTGATTTTATGCCACTTTTCATTTCATATAGAAATTGATTTTTGTCTGTTTTTTTTTAAAACTAATTTTAAATTCAAACAAGTTAGAAAATTATTTTAAAAAACAAAAAAACATCTTAGTTTAGTGCAGTTTAAATTTAATGTAAAGTGATTATTTATGGCATATTTTTAGCAAGAACAATGTTCACCTTCCTCTTAGATGTACATGGTATCACTTTCTTGAAGGGGTCATTTGCAAAGTAGCCGGATTCAATTAATGCCAGACACATAGCTGTTGAAATAAAAAAGACTCACCAGAGTTTTCAGTTGAATTTCGATTCTTTTAACTATCTTAAATGTATTTGGCATTTTTTACTAATTTCTAATCATGTTACCAAATTTGCTTGTATTTACCCTGTGTTTTTAAAAAAAAAATTTTCTTTATTCAATTTAATCTTATTTTTTTTTAATTTTGAATTTCAATTCACTCTATCTTCTCCATAGCCTTTACTTTTATAAATAGTTAACTAGTTTTTCTCAGTTGTTACACTACTGGCTGTCTATCTCTTATCTGCACTAACTTATGAGAGGGAAACATATCTTCAAATTTCTGTTTCCTCTGATAAGTGTACAGTGAACTTATATATATATATATATATATATATATATATATATATATATATATATATATATATATATATATAAATGGATAAAAAAATTTTTTTTTTTAAATTTATTTATTATTTATTTTATTTTTACCTGTGGGGGCCCGTAAATACCTGACTAGTACACATGCACAGGCTATCCTCTCTCGGAGTGTTGGACCCGTAGATCTTGTCAGGTCATCCCTCTAAGAGAAGGAAAACTCTGAAAAAAAAACCTTGCTACTAACCACTTACATCTTGGCAGCAAACTGTTGGGGAGAGAGGCCTCCGTAGTCTTGATCTACAACTTTCCTAGAGTTGGAATCTTGAACAAAGTATCCGGCTTGCAAACCTACAATTGCTTAAGGAGTAGATGGGCTCGAACTATCACCCGGCCTTCACACTCCTTCTCTGTCTATTATCCAGGCATAGAAGTACAAGCACTGGGACGCCTCTAAAGACACCTCTCTTTCTCTCTATCTGGGCAACTTCAGGAAAGTTTTTTGTTACTAAGTCCTACATAACTAGTCTGGGTCGCTCTTGTTCCGACAGGTTGAGGGTACAGGTTAGACAGCTTGTCTGGCTGCTGTTTCCAACTGGTAGTTAGAAGCCCTATCTCTTAGGTAGCGCTAAGAATGGCTGCTCTGTCAACAGTTGCATAATATTGTGGATAACTGTACGTGCCATGTCGCGCATGGAAAGGGTCCCTACAATTATCCCCGGTTAGTTTTCCCGAGGCCACAACCCCCATGGATCAAGTCACAACTAATGGACTGGTTGTGTGAGCTTATTGGCGCCAAACAAGCACCCACTTTGCCCTCCCCACTCTAACTCAAAACAAACATGAATTTACAAAATAAAAATAAAAAACCTAAACCAGCCACCCAACAAAAAACATCTTCACCTCCGCCCTTGACAAGCACGATCTACCGCAGATATCCTAACGGTCATCTCTGAATGCATATATCATACACTGGACAAGGCAGGTGAAGCTAGGGCGGTAGCACTTGATATATCCAAGGCCTTTGACAAGGTCTGGCATAAAGGGCTTCTCCTAAAACTGCACTCATATGGTATTACTGGACAAATATTTGATATAATTAAATCCTTCCTAGCAAAAAGAAAGATCCAGGTTGTCCTCGATGGCCGTTCATCTAAGCAACATGACATAAATGCAGGTGTACCCCAGGGATCTATCCTTGGACCTCTACTCTTCCTGATCTTCATAAATGACCTTCCTGATGTCATCGAGTCTGAGATGGGTATATTTGCTGATGACACCATGCTCTACTCTCGTCATGTGGGCAAAACCGACACGCACATATCTGAGGCAATGGCTAAATCCTTAGAAAATGACCTCCAGTCTGTAGTGGATTGGGGTAAAAAATGGATGGTAACTTTTAATGCCGCAAAGACAAAGCTCCTTTCCTTCAATAACTACAAGAAACCTCTCCAACCACCGATTGTCATGGCAAATTACACCTTACCTGAGAGTTTATCATTCAAACTCCTCGGCCTAACTTTCACAGATAACATTAATTGGAACAAATACATTGAAGACTAGTCTCTCCCTCCTAGACAAGGTCCAAAAAAGAGTCGCCAACTTAATAGGTCCCTGACTATCCATCAAGCTCTAGCCCCTGTCCAATCGCTGCATGTTGCTTCCTTGTGCCTGTTTTACAAATACTTCAATGGATTGTGCTATGATGAACTTGCTTCTCTGGTGCCCACACAACACAAATTCACTAGACCAACCCGGCAATCTGCCAGATCCCATCCATTCACTCTGGAGGTCCCCAGATGCTGAAGAGCTTTCTACTCCAAAAGCTTCTTTCCTTGTGCTGCTGGACTCTGAAACTCCCTCCTTGCTACCTGTTTTCCTGACGGTACCGACATGCAGAAATTTAAAACTAATGTAAACAGACATCTCGCTGCACAGCTACCAATTTAGGTTGACCCATCCCCCCCCCCCCAAAAAAAAAACAAAAAAAAACTTTCACCTTTTTTATCAGTAGCCCCTTACTTCCACAGTGGCGGCCTGCATTGTTTGGGGTGAACTATG
The DNA here is from genome assembly GCA_963556195.1 of Sepiola atlantica. Classification (NCBI taxonomy): domain Eukaryota; kingdom Metazoa; phylum Mollusca; class Cephalopoda; order Sepiida; family Sepiolidae; genus Sepiola; species Sepiola atlantica. The sequence continues at coordinate 150,863,921 of OY744523.1, forward strand.
TTAAAAAAAAAAATTTTTTTAAGTATCTTTATTTTACTAAGGAGAGTGTAGTACCTGTCTTCATACCTTACCCCACCCATAAGTAAAAGGGAAATCATTTGAGTGATATTGTTCTTGCTAAAAGTCTGCCATTGGGGATCAATTTATGTTAAATTTAAACAGAAAAATCCCCTTTACAAAAAAAATTAAACGCTGATATTTGATTTTTTTAAAGTAATTTCTGATAGTAGAATTAAAGGTAAAATTACTTCAAATCACAAATATTTGTATATGAAATAGAAACGGTTATAATTGTAGCATTACTATCAGCAATTCTTCAAGCTTAACAAATAGATTATTACATAGTATTACACTTCCCCTCGTCTGTTCTCTCTCACAGACAAAATCCAAAGAAAAAGATCAGCCTAGCTTATTTGCCACGTCTCATTCGAGACTTCCTATGACGTCACTTCATACGTACACATTAACTTAATTTCTCGTGTAAATTTCCTCTTTCTTACAGAAATATATATATATATATATATATTATTCGTATGTCACCTCTTATCTGACTATATAACCTCTAACCATTCATGAGTCATGTAGTCACCAAACTGGCCTAGTATAGCACGAAGTCATTTAATATATCTAAATAGTAAAAATGTATCCATTTTCTTCATTTCGTTTTTATAAGTATTGTTTGTATTATTTTTTTATCTTTCAATTGCAAATAAATAAATAAATAAATATTAAATCAACACTTATACTGAATTCATATTTATATTTAAGACAGATGATCACTCTCCTATGGTTAGATCTAAAATGCCTAAAATCATCTTTGCGTCTACAGACTTCATGTGTAATTCCTATTTAAAAGATAAGTTAAATTTTTACAATAATATTAATCAACGAATAAATATTCATTTTTGAAAAATCTATGCTTATGAGCTTCCTCCACTAGCAAATTTCTGTTTTAGCTTTCCACTGAATTTTATCGCTAAACTCTCTATCTTATTCTCATCTAAGAAAAATCTAAACTCTAAATAAACTTTGCAACTTCTTTCAAAGCATATGTATAGTTTGAGAAACGAAAACCGAGTGACATCTTCAAGTATTAATTATTGTTACATACCCGGTAATTGAAACACAATGGGGAGGAAACATAGGTAGACAAATAAAAATGGACACATGGGGGGGGGGGGGGCAGATAAGGATCATAAGAAAACAAAGACAAAACAGATATACTACCTTTTTATTTTTCCTCTTCACCTCACTTCTCTTGTATTGCATGCTTTGCTACATGACACACATGACTGATCAACAGTGAAATCAACTCCCCCCAACTCTATTGCCCCTATTACTTATTCCTTTTATCTTCTGAACAACCGATGCATAATTCCTCACATTTTCGTTCCTCTTCTTTGTGTGTCTTTAAAGCCTGTGGTCATACAACAGTTTCACACTTTTTTTACGCAGTCCTTTGCATAATGGTTGTACTCTGCAAGATCTTTCAAGCAGCACTGGTTGGGCATTAGGGGGCAAACAAGGCAGTGTTGCATCGTATGGTCCTCCTCTCCACATTCACAGATGGTTGGGTCAGTTTTGTAGCCCAATATACTCATAATAACATTTGATCGCCCCATCCCTGTTCTCAGATGTTTGAGTGTTTTACCACTTGAGTCAGAATGCCTCTGAACCGGGATGGAGGACCTCAAAATGGGGAACTCCCATGTCAGTAGGAGGGGGGCATTTTCTAGCTGTCTGGTCAACAGCTGTAGTCTGGTCTCTTCCTGAGATCCTGTTAGGGGTTCGACATGGCTGAGTAAGCTTCATTTTCGTTCATTCTCAATAACACCCTTTCCTTAGCCTGATGATTTTTCCATTTTCTTTTGCTGTTAAGTATGTAACTGATTTTCTTTCCTTTACACATGATACATTTATCTTTCATTGAATATTTTATCGTATGCACCATTTCAGAGACTTTAGTAGTACGAGACATGCATGTATTACATATCTCTATATTCCATTGTTTATCTAATTACCAGGTCACTGTATTTCACAAAATCTAAGATATGCTTTAAAAATGTAAATAAAAAAAATATATGTTATCCACAAAGCAAGATATTTTGAATAGCCGTAAGTTCCAATGGGCGAGTGGTTGAACTGACACCAGTTTTAGGTGGCTCATCTTTGTAGGCACAGGTTCAGATCTTATTTTTCTCTTTGTGGATTTTCTATGTTCCCAGTCTCGTAGATAAGTGTAAAATTGTTTTATTTAATAATGGTGTTGGCTTAGAATATTCAGAAGTTATCTCTCTCGGAACAGATTCAAGTTATCTCCATGAAAAAAAAACAACCTTGCACATGCACAGTGTGAGATTTGAAATTGAGACTTAACCACTTTCTGGTGTGCACTTCGAGCTGAGTGGACGTGTTCTAGTTAGTTCTACGTTTTGACATGGGTTTTATGACTCTGACGTGTTTATGATTAGATGTACTATTTGCAAGTCGCAACTCTCGTTTTCACATATAGATATTCAACCATGGCCCTTTTTCTATTCTACTGGTTGCAGCATTCATATTGAGAATAGTTCCCAGACAATATCAAAGTAAGTCGTATTTACTTTACATCACTCATGCTTTCTTCTCTATGATGTGTTTATCCTGGCAATACATGCTTATTTTGACTGCATATATGAAATTTTAATGTGGATTCTTTCATTACTAGTACATCTTTCGTTATTAGTACATCTATTGTTTGCACCATCTTTTATGCATCACGCTTCATCATGTCCCTCTTAAGTTGTCTTTGTGTTGCATATCCCTCTACTTGGGGCAGCGGCTTTTCTCGTATCGTATACTCGTCCCTGAAAGGGTCGTGACAGTTCCTGTCCCGGGCCGAAACAGTTCTCGTTTAATCACTCGACATTTAACACCATAAATCATATAGTTTGCATACCTCCAAATTTCTCCCTCGCCGCGTAGAGGGTCGCCGTCTCGATGTCGTCTGGTGGTTGAACTCCTTCTTCTACTGTGAACCACGCCGCTGCAACAAAAGCTCCATGACTGGGTCGGAAGACAAACAATCTTTTTAAATTTAATTCTTTTTATTACAAGCGTTAGTTATTTAATCAGCTGGGAGATATTCACTAACGTCAAGAGAGAGAGAGAAAGCAAATTACTACTTTATCGTAGTTACTTATCAAATAAGTCTTAACCATTCGTGGAGGGGGGGAAAGAGATCTTCGCCTGTATTTTCTTAGGAAAATATTTCCCATAATCGGTTGTAGACTACATGCTAAAATTCACGCCTCATAGGTTCGCCTCCAAAACCTAGACTGTTAAAACTCGCTTCTTACGAAGAATGAGTGACGTCACGGATCCCTCTGCTTCCCACGCAGAGGCCTGTAACGTCACAGAGCCTCTCACAGGTGCACATTGACCCTTGATCCGAGATCTCGTCACGCAGTGACCATGTCACGTCTGTTAGGTCCGACTGTGAGAACAGGCCCTATTCTGCACGCGACTGCACCCGCGCTAATTCGTGCAAGTCAAACCAACGACTTCCAACAGATACGTCCATTCCCATAGGGCCATTATCCAACATTTGATTTGATGGGAAATAAATTTATATATATGAATGCAATCGTTCCTTTATTATTACTGTTTATTCATCATTGTTTCTATTTATCTTCCTCCCACAAGGTAAGATGTGACACAAGGTCGGGAAAGTGGGAAAGAACCAGCGCTCGAGAATTTGAGCACTCTGGCTTTTTAAAAATAGCCTGAGCAGCCCCGTCGGCATTCCCCGGTATGGGGCGCCTCAGACAGTAAGCAATAAACTTACTCCTCCCCAAAGAGGGGAGGGAGGCAAAGCCTGGGAGGGTGCACCTCCTAGAACTGCACAGGACCGGCAACCCCCAATAGACCAGCGTAAATCCAGACCCAAAGGCCCGGACAATACCGGATTGTTATTTTCCCTGTTTACTTCCAACTTGCATGTGTTCTCAAGAAAACGCATATTTAACATGGCGGTAGCATGTTGAAAAAAAGGACTCCAAAACGCAAGTCGCTCTGAAAACGTATAAAATGAAATATCAAATATTCTTATTTTATTTGTGTTCATCAAAAGGTAGTCGTACATTAAAAATATCTCTCTATATAAACAGACTAGAAGAATACCCGTCCCAGGACGGGTAAAATGAATTCCCCGAACAGAACAGTTTTGCACCACTTTTATATTCCCTTCCTAAAATTAAAATAAAGATATAATGATACTAAACCTTATGTCTAGATGCCTTATTCCAATTTTGATTCTAGATGTCTAAAATCTAATGCTTAACCTTATGGAGGCTTAAGAAGAAATTGAAATTCAGAAAGTCTTACTTAATTGATGTTTAATGACTATGGATCAAATTTAATGCAAATCTGAAATATTTTATTTCTCAAATGGTAATTTGTGCCCATATTATGCCCTCTAAAAATCCTTTAAAATACTCCAAAGAAACTGAAATTTGGGGAATATGTATTGATTGATATCTAATACCTTTTCTAAAAATTTCACAAAAATCATAGGTGTATGAATTTTCACAAGGGGGTTCCACCCACTATTTTCACAAGGGGGTTCCACCCCCTATTTTCTCCCTTGCATAAAACTAAATATAGTTCACATTACCCACTTACACCTAGTAGCTGTGTTCCAAAATTCATAATGATTTGTTAATTAGTTTAGAAGTAAATCATATATCTAAAAGTATATAAACATATACACTACCTAACTCTATATAACAAATAGAGATATAGTTGAACACTTATATAACCTTGAAATTTCCTCACTGATACATATATACAAGCATATTTCAAGGACTTTCAGATATGACTGACTCTTGCATTTAAGGTCTTCTATTATCTGTCTATTGATTCAGGTATAAAATTATTTGTTTTGACTTTTGACCTATATTTCTGACATATCGTTTTTATTGATTATATTAATATATAGATTACTAGCGATACCTACTCGACCTACCTTTTGGCTAAGATCAAAGTGTAGTATCTGTTCCGATGGATACTGCACCCCATAGACTGGTATTGTCTTGGCCTTCGGGGTCTCATTTACGCCGGTCTATGGGTCTGTCCTGTGCAGTTTTAGGAGGTCCACCCTCCCAGGCTTCGCCTCCCCTCTTTGGGGAGGAGTAAGTTTATTGCTTACTGCCTGAGGCGCCCCTACCGGGGAATGCCGACAGGGCTGCCCAGGCAATTTTTAAACCCCACTTTCCCGACCCAACCTTGGGTCACATCTTACTTGTGGGAGTAAGATAAAAACTGGCCTTGTGCCTAACTCCTGGAGAGGAGTAAATCAATACCCGACCTACCGGGAGTGTTGTTATTTTCATGTTGATTTGCATTTTGTTATACTATACCATTTTTTTTTCGTCAATAATTTTATTTTTGTTTTTGAATCTAAGTTTGAAAGTTAAATTTTATTAGTACAGTATCGTTTGGTTATTAAATTATTAATTGAACCAAATTCTCATAAACCTATAAGTATTTGTTGTTAAGGAAATGTTATTTTTTTTATCTCTGCAGTGAGGAATGTAAACATATTTAATCAAGAAAAAAATATCATGTCAAGACCAGTGATTGAAACTGGAACTTCTAGATCTTCAGTCTGACCCTTTTCCAACTGCGTTATTGTACTGCTTTTGAACAGAGACAGAAACAGTCTTATTTTTACTGGCTTAACGACAAAGAGCCATGTAGGTCATTATTGGAAAATGTCCATTTGAAAAATGTTCCTAGGCAGATTAAATATTCTTTGAAAGAAATTAAATCGAAATCCATTTTTTTGTTGTTTTTAACAATGAAGCCCCCCCCCCAAAAAAAAAACTGACGAATCAGAACAAAAATTATTTTATAGTAAAAAAGATATTAATATTCTAGAAACAGACTCACTTGATTTTATTATAAAGAAGAAGAAGGGGTCTTTGAACATCTTTTTTAACCATATTTTCAACTCAACGCTTAATGTCTATTTTAAAATCATTGAACCGAAAACATACAAATCAAATTCTGTTAAATATTTCACCTGATAGTTCCCAAACATGTCCTCTTAGTTTCTTTTTTTTACCATTATTTCTAAATTCATCCAATTGAATCTTAAAATGTTATAATTTATTGGTGTTCTCAATTTGATTTAGCAAGCTGTTCTATACTGGTCCAGCCCTCTAGGGATCTACCTCAACAGCATGAAGAGGGGATTCAGAGATAAGAAGCTGAAGCTGTGATTGGTCAAAAAAATTGTAAGATATTAGAATAAGAGTATTTTAAAAATATTCAGTTAGTTTAGACAGTTGGTGAAGGGCAGCGTTTGCCTGCAGGTGACCACACAGATTATCAGTGTCCCCATGGCTACCTTTATAAGGAAAAGATGATAAAATGTCCTAAGGATATTACAAGTAACTTCAGGTGATTGTTTGTTGAATTGATAAATTAATATTTTAACTATTCTACATCAGTCAAGCTATGATGAAGATGAAATCCAAGATATCAACCCAGACACGGCTCACATGTAGGAATCTGAATGTAACTTAATTGCTCCTATGTTCTTTACAGGTGCCACATAGGAAAGTCTGTAAAGTTTCTCACATGGTTATGCACAACGTTATTTTTTATAATAATGTGTCACAGAGCCATTATCTTCAATGAGGATGCCACATTACATAGCATTTGTTTTCTTTGGTCGGTAAATTCGTCTAGTATTTTGAGAAATACTTTCTCATACAAGTTTGATCAGAAATAAAGACTCTAAACACAAAGTATTTTACATTGCTTACTTTTATTGCTGATTTATTACAACATTATCTTACTTTCAAACCTATTTCTTTATATACAGTGAGCTCTTTGCCGGATCCCCAATGGGGAGCAAAGTACAGAAAGTCCTTACTGCTTACTCTCTTGTTTTTGAATCGCTGATCGTATTTATCAGAATTGTTTTTGTTTTTACACATTCTTTCTGTAAACAACGAAGGACAAATGTTTATTTTTCAATTCAACTCTTAACTCACAACATGTCAAAACAGACTGAGCTTTGACTGCCAAAAACTGTACTGAGAACTACATTCCAATCCTAACCTATATTTTTTTAGCTCCCTTTTGTAACAAAAAACGCCCCCGTCACTATCATCATGATTTACTACAGGTTATCACCTTAGCGCCATTATTATTACTATTAGTAGTAGTATTATCATTACTTTCTATATTACTTTCTATATCTCCCCATGAGTAATCTCATTACAATAATAACATATTGCCGATAGGGTATACATGAAATAGACAAGCTTTAGTTAAAAATAAAATTTGATTAAAAACAGATACAACATAAAGTATCTCTTAGTGAGGAGAGCAATGAAAGGAGTAGTCAGTGTGGAAGACAAAAGGTGAATGTCATCTTGTTGAATAAGAAGGAATAACACCATCCGTGGTATGTGGGTAGAGGAAGGTGGGTAGGCAGATTGTGTCGGCGTTACTTTCAAGTAATCTGCAAGGGATAGTTGTTTTATACTACACGCTTCTGGGTGAAGTCGGCAAAGACTGCCAGAAGACTGAAAGTGAATCATTAATTGAAAATTTCTGTCAATCCCATTATTATAGGAAATTATGTGTGGAGCATTGTAGAAAAACTATTTTCTTTTTCATTTTGCCCTCATAGCGTTCACATCCAACATAACTTTTTTCTTTTTCTATAGCCTTAATCAGAAGGAGATCTAATTTGAAGTAAGCTATAACATAATTCTATAACACCTTTAGTTTCTATGAGCAGCAAAACTCAAAATTAGAAGCATAATAATGGAAGTAGAAGTATATACAGCAAAGAAACTGGATATCGTCGGGAGAATTATATTTGACCTATTTAGAAATTGTGTGGATGTGTGTGCTATGTCCACAAAAATAAGAAATGAACATATGCAACCCAGCATGACAGAAGACAGATCGAATTTATGATTTCAACATGATTCAGAAACTAGCCTATTTTATAGAACCTTAACTTGAAGACGTGAAAGAAATTTATTTTGTAATGTTCAACTTAATAAAATTGTGCTGTGTTTGTTTCTTCATTACAGACAAACTGGATATTTAATAGTAGCAGTAGGAATAATTAACATTCGGAGACAGAAGAGTTGGGACATGATCAGGATGAAGACTAGAGTTGAATCTCTAAGAACATTCCGCAAACAACACTGTCTTGCCTGCCTTCAAGTTTCAAACTCGGCACAGAACGGTTCATAGCAAACAGTCCTGCCATCACTTGCCATCAAAAACCTAATCGACAAACAAATTGCCTCGGATTCGCTGTCGCTCTGTGCACGGATTCAATAGTGTGCAGCAGTCAAAGGGGCGTTGTGGTCAGTTAGTTGATCTCTATGAACTCCATACCCTATCGTGTAGAACATGCTCTCAACGATGTCGTCCGATGGGACTTAGACATCGCTGGCTTCCCATCAATTCTTGAGCCGGTCAACCTTGACAGAGGGGATAGCAAACGACCTGATGGCCTTACAGTGTTTTCCTTCTCAAACGGCAAGTCGTTGATATGAAATACAACTTGTATTGAAACATTTGTGCTGTCACCAATAACAGAATCGGCAACAGATACTTGCCATGTAGCAGCATTAGCAGATGGCTGCAAGCAATCAAAATATACCAATTTTCGCAACAGATTCATATTCCAAACGTGGAGACGAGTGGGGCAATTGGTCCCAACATGCAGAACTTTCTTAGCCATCCATGTTTATCAGTGATTCACAACACGAGGAACCACCATGAATTGATTTGGTTCTCTAAATGCCTCTCCATCACCGTTATTTGAGGAAAAGCTTCCAGTCTGCTCTCAGCCTGCCAAGTCAGCAGAACATCTCATCAAATTTCTTGAGGTTTCTGATCTATCTGTGGAGACTTTTTAATGAAACAAATAAAGAAATTCTATTTTTAAATTAACGTTCTTGGAAATTTTTTAACTTTTACATATGCTTCAGAAGTAAAGAACTTTTCTAAAATTCTTGTTTAACCTGTTGCATTGCAGAAATAATCTGCTTATGAATTAAAACAAAAAGGCCAAACTGCTTCACATGTTTTGTCAACCATTTTAAGTCAGGAAAAGATGCATGCACAGCAGACTGTTTTCCTTTTATACACACTAACAGATTTATTCAGCATTGCCTGGGTATCAAATATGTTGAAAATAACTAATAAATGTGGGATCGGTATAACTCCTCCCATTCTGCCTATTTATGTGTTAAATAGTATAACTATTGTTTTCTTAACAATTCATTTACAAAAGTAAAATATTTGTTTAGAAAAATGTTTCCCAGCATCAAATGACCGTAATGGTTAATATGCCATTGAACAAAATAACCCAACCCTTTATTATACACTAGCAGGGCTACCCGGCATTGTCCAGGGCAAAAGTCTAACATATATCTATTAAAACTTTTATCTCTTTATCTCTCTCTATCTGTCTCTCTAGCTTTCTCCCCCCTCCCTCTCCTCACCCCTCTTTCTCCTCCGCCCAGTCTATTCCTCATTTTGGACATACACACAGACAATTCTCCTTGATATAATAGATTCCTAGAAATGAGTCGGCATATGAGAAATAACTCCTTGATAGAAAAATCAGTTACTTTCCTTCAGTGTACTAAAGGAAAGTAACTGATTTTTGTATCAAGGAGTTAAAATGGTTGGAAAACCAACCCCCCTGACGAAAACTGGCCCAGTTGACCCTCAAAAAATGAATTATTTTTGTTTTAATTTAAGATATTATTTATTCGGGGCAACGCCGATCAAGAATATACCAACTTTGTGGATCTTTGCTTTTTTTAGTTTTTGGCTTTTAGTTGTGTATGCACACCCACATACACACAGACAACTGACCTTTATATAATAGATTATTATAATGAAACAAAATTTTGAATCATTTAAAACCAGGCTCAAACATCTGCAGGAAGCTGTTGATTTCAAATATACCATTGTTTTGCTTAAAGATCAACCATTGACAATTATGCTGACAGACGATACGCAGATAAACATACGTCTTTACTATAAACAAATGAATAATTTCATTTAAATCCGATATTGTTTCTTCCACTTGTAGTAGCAGATTCGGCGGCTCAGTTAGTAGAACATTTGACGCCAATCACTGGCATCTGGGTTTCGAATCTCGCTACATCTAGCCACACTGATGAGTCGCAGATGACGGAACAGCTGTCTGTGAATGACTATATTTTATATATATATACATATATATATATATATATATATATATGAATGTGTGTGCCCCTATGGGAGAAGAACTCTGGCAGAAGAAATGACACTTTTTATACCCCCTATTGTTACAGGAAATTTAAGTGTTTTAATAGCTTTTACCTCCATTCTATCTCCAAAACAAAATGTTCTGTTAGACCTTACAGTTAACACTAACTGCTTATTTCAGTCATTTAATGTATCAAAGAATATGTTAAACCAAAGTTCTCCAGCAACAGTTTGTGAACAAGCTGAGTCCAACACTGCCATACCCAATGTCTCTTTCACAAGATTGGACATTTTTACATTAGAATAAGAATCATTTATCAATGTTCGATAACATGAATCAACATTAAACAAAGTAAAATTAACCTGGTCTGAATTCACGGTAGTGGTCATATTGTTTTTAGAATTGAAACTCGTACAATCTCGGGCAAAAGGCTTAGTCGAATTACATTTAAAACAATGCATTATCTTACCTTGTCTGTCCGTAGGATATATTTTATATGCCCTGTAATGTTTTTGTTCCTTGATACTTCTGTATCTATTGTAATTTACTGTTTCAATTTCTTCTTTGATAGCAGGGACGGTTTTACATTCCGTTGATGAAATACCAGAAATAACTTTCTTCAATGTATTTTTCATTGTTGCATATGTCAAGCTTGAACATGTAGTTCCTGCTAATTCTTCATTTTCCTTCGATATATTTACTGCATTGAGAACAAAAAGGGCCTGGACTTCTTCTGGCAGAGTAATTCCAAATAATCGTAATTTTTAATACAGAAATTCATATTGTACCAAAAATTCATTTATTTTAACTCCAGTCACCCTTTTGTCAGAATCAAACTCCTTAAATGACATATATGCCATCGTATTTTCATCCTGTAAGTAAATTTCGTCCAATTTGTCTATAATTATATTCAATCCATTTGCTCCACCAATATCCGTTATTGGCAAATTTCGAACACATTCTCATGTGGTAGTGACAATAATACAGCCGGGGCCTGTTTCTCTTTAGATAAATCTGTAAATATAGACCATATGTCTATATCTTGCTTCCATTCAGTATATGATTTTTCACTTATCAAAATAGGTGGGTGTTTTGTAAAAGAAGCCATCTTTCTTTTAAATGTTTCAATGTTTGCTGAACAGGATCATTTCTCATCACACAAAATGTTAGTTTACTTATCACATAAATCCAGTCATAGACATACGTCTTTTTGTCCAAACCGCCATCTTTGTTTTCTCAGTCAATAACCAACAACAACAAGAAAGGAGGTCACTCTAACAACTTATCACAAAGAAATAGAACTCTTTTATTCTAATACAAAGGGAGATAACTTAACAATACCAACTTTGTGGGTGTTTGTCTTGTAGTGTTTGACTTTTAGCTGGATATACATGCACACACACACATACATACACACAGACAACTACTCTTTATATAATAGATTCACATTCAACTTACAATATAGAAACGAGCTTTCTGACTCATCACAATTAAAATCAGTAACTCACTATTGTAGGTTGCTTTAATGATTTTGAAAGTCGTTTGTTAAGTTCTGGGATAATAGGTTGTTCAGAAAGTAATGACTGATTTCAGAAACAAACATTTATTCATTGACCTCATGCAGGACACATTTATCGATTTTTCATCCTTCTCATTTGCTTCAGATGGTCGGACACCATTGAAATACTGATATCAAGTGCCTTAGATATTTCTCTTGCACATTAGTATGGGGTTTGTTCAATAATGGTTTTCAAACATTCATAATCAAGAGCGTATGGCCGTCCTCTACCTTCTTCATCTCTAAGGTGCTCATTATTCCTACAGAATTTCTCAAACCACCTTTTTACTGTTCGATCACTCATGGACCATTCTTTCTATGCTTTGTTGATATTGGTGCCTGTATTTGATAGCATTATAACCGAGTTTGACCTCCTGCAAGAAAAATATAAGCATTTATTCTTATTATGCCCGAGAGTTGCTAAATGAGCTTGTGTGGATCGGGATATCCTAGTCTTTTTTATTCATTCCGTTTTGCTCTTTTTCTTTTCATTCTTCTGCGGACTTTTTTTAACACTCTCAGGTTTTCTTTTTTCTTTTCTATCTAATACGTCTTTTTATGAAGAAATTTAAAATTTTCTAAATAATTCAACTGCTCGCAATATTTCTTCTTCTCAGTTGTCCCCACTTGAACTTAACATCCTTTCAGATGGTTTGGACTTCTGTTTTTCTTCAACAATTACTAAATGTGAAAAAATTTATGCTGAATTCGAATTCTTTTTTGCTCAACTAGCAATACTTTATCTGACTCTAAGGTCAGTGATCTTAAGGCCAAATCAAATGGGTTCGCACATTCGTACGCAGGAACACCTATCTCTTTTTGTGAATCAAAGTGGTGAAGTGAATATTTCCATACTATTCGCTACTGTAGCAGTTACCTCCTCCTTTCAAAACATAACTACACCGGTTTGCCGGTAGGTGTCGCTTTTTCACCGACAGGTGGCGCTGAAAACGACACCAGAGTTATCTGCCCTTCGGACTATAAAAACCGTTGCAAACGGAAAATCCATCTCTCTCTTCTTCACCGACCAGCCTCGGCAGACAGACGCTGACACTAGCGTTCCGTTTCACTCTTCTCTGGTCGACAGAACGACGCTAATACACTAGCGCTTCGTCTAACGCTTTTCTCTTCAAATGGCATCGGCAATAACAACTACCAACACACGTGGGCAAACAACGGTAAGAGTTCTCAACTCGTTTTCTTTATGTACGGCTTTCAAAGACTTTCCTCACGCCGGATTCATTTCTTCTTATACCTTTTTCAAGAACTGTTTTTCCATCGACACACATGCATACATCACACACTTAATCATTCCACGTACACACACGTTCAATAAACCTTATTTGAACTACCTCATTTTGTTTATTAATTATTACTCTGTCTTTGCATGCAACATTGCTTGATTCAACTTTGCACGTTTATAGCCTGGTTACATCACCCCTCTCGGTCCCGAACAATTGGTGACCCGACGTGCAAGCTTTGTTGTATGTGGCGGAGTAATTAATTTCGTACTAGAACTATATAAAAAAAAAAAACGTTTCTCGTTTTTTCTTTCGTGGTGAAACGAATTACGCACCCATCTTTTTCATTTTTTTTCTACCCACGTGGTAGAAATATACAAACAAACAAAAGAAAAGAGGCCGCGATTTTTTCCTGGCCACGGGAAAACCCCAAACAAAGAAAAACAAAAATATTTCTCGGCCTTCTCCGAGTATAAAACAAATTACAATTTCATTTTTTTCCTCTTCTCTTTCTTCACCCACGTGTCGGAAAATTATATACAAAGAAAAAGACAAACTTTTGCCAATCCTTTTTTTTCTTTTTCAACGAACAAAAGGACCTTACAAGATGCCACTTCCTTTGTTTTGAACACGTGGAGATAAAAAGAAAACAAAAGAAAACAAACGCTCACGCTGCCCATCTTTTTCGTGACCACGTGTTGATAAAAAAATTCAAAATAATGCCGCCATCTTTTTCACGTGGAAATGAAAATTCAAACAAAAAAAGAAAATACGAATTTATTTTCTGTTTCAACAACAAGCAAAAAAGGAAGCTGCCATCTTTTTCCCTAACCACGTGGAAATGAAAATTCAAAAAGAAAATACGAATTTTTTTCTCTTTCTTTTCAACAACAAAGGAAAAGAGAAGCCGCCATTCTTTCTCTACGTGGAAACTAACATTCAAACAAACTAAAACGAAAACAAAAAACGTCATTCCGTGTGTGAAACAAATTACAGCTCCATTTTTTCTTCTTTTTCCCTTCTACCCACGTGTTGGAAATATATATATAAAAGAAAAGAAAACTACAAAACAGACAACACACGATGTCGAACATCACCAAGCCTCAAGACTTAATACTGGTTGTAAAAAGTCAGGCTCAGCAAGCACCAACATCACCCTTCAAGGGCTACCAACCCTCTTCAACAACTGGACGTTCATTGATCAACAGGAGGACTCATCAACTTGAAAAACCACATCTTCCCGGACATTCATCAAGCACCAAACATTTCCCGACATCACTGACGACACTATGGAAGAAATCACACCAGTTCAAAATGAGTACAACTGCACAAGCACGACTAAATACTCAACAACTGGACGTTCGTTGATCAACTGGGGACACATCAACTCGAACGACGCGCACCAACACCAGTACAGACCCACTTGTACCTGGACCTGCTAACTCACTTGCAGACATTTGTGTATCTGATTTTGACCATAGTGTACCACCAATCTCAACAACTACATGTTTGTTCATCAGTTCCACAACACGGACTAATTAACATGAACAACATCAACAACTGCACAGACTCACTTGTGCTCATTCATCAACAATTGCACAGACTCACTTGTGCTCATTCATCAACACCTGCACAGACTCACTTGTGCTTATTCATCAACACCGCACAGACTCACTTGTGCTCATTCATCAACAACTGCACAGACTCACTTGTGCTCACTCATCAATACAGCACAGATTCACTTGTGCTCGCTCATCAACACCGCACAGACCCACTTGTGCTAACTCATCAACAACCGCGCAGACCCAAGCACCAAACATTCACTGACAATTCAACGTTCGTTCATCAGCTCCGCATCACGCAGACTAATCAACATGAACAACGCCACCAACAAGTGCAAATTCACTTGCACTCAACATTTTTCGACTGTAAACTCACTTGCGCTCAAACTTGATGCAGACCCAAACAACACGCAGATCCACATGCGTTACAAACACTCAATTCCGCAGACGCACTTGCGATCAATCATTCAATACAGATGCAGAAACAGAAATAAGTAGCGTGCACACTACTTTTTCTAATCTTCAACAGCAAAACAGACATACCCACAAAGAATGCTTCTCATCTACAACTGTACATATTGAATAATATTTTCAATATTTTTCAATCTGGGGGGGAGTCCTTGTAGCAGTTACCTCCTCCTTTCAAAACATAACTACACCGGTTTGCCGGTAGGTGTCGCTTTTTCACCGACAGGTGGCGCTGAAAACGACACCAGAGTTATCTGCCCTTCGGACTATAAAAACCGTTGCAAACGGAAAATCCATCTCTCTCTTCTTCACCGACCAGCCTCGGCAGACAGACGCTGACACTAGCGCTCCGTTTCACTCTTCTCTGGTCGACAGAACGACGCTAATACACTAGCGCTTCGTCTAACACTTTTCTCTGCAAATGGCATCGGCATAAAAACTACCAACACACGTGGTCAAACAACGGTAAGAGTTCTCAACTCATTTTCTTTATGTACGGCTTTCAAAGACTTTCCTCACGCCGGATTCATTTCTTCTTATACCTTTTTCAAGAACTGTTTTTCCATCGACACACATGCATACATCACACACTTCATCATTCCACGTACACACACGTTCAATAAACCTTATTTGAACTACCTCATTTTGTTTATTAATTATTACTCTGTCTTTGCATGCAACATTGCTTGATTTACTGAACACGTTTATAGTCCGGGAACATCACCCCCTTCGATCGTAACACTACTTTGCTAGAATAAATCGTTGCTTATCATAAAACCTGATAAAGGCTCAGGGGTCGTCATTCTTGATCATCACAATTATGTTAATAAAATGTGGATACTGGGGATACCTATAAGTTTGTTCAGTTGGGCTCTGTAGATACACATGATTCCACTATATCTATCGAAAACAAGTTCCAAAAACGTCTGGTCAAGTGGGTTAAGAGTGGAGCTCTTTCCACTAGCATTTCTAATTTGATCAGACCCTCTGGTTCTATCCGTCCCCGCCTTTATGGATTGCCTAAAACCCATAAGGCTGAAGTACCATTAAGACCCATATTATCTATGATAGGGTCTTAACAACATAAGGTAACCAAATAGCTAGCCACTATTTTGAAACCAGTTTTGGAACGCTACAGTTCATTTTGTATTTAAGATTCGTTTTTATTTTTGTTCTGACCTTAAAGGGCTGATAATAATTAAGACAACACGATGGTATATTTACTAAAGTGCATTTACAGAAGTACAGAATAGTTACAGAAAGTCTGCGTCCGATACTGTGGCTATGACTGCCACCAATGACTGCCACGGCACTTCGCCATAACTCTATATATAGTGTTTGGAAAAGTCCATCTATTCCTGAAATAAAAATCACACCATAACTGCCCTCTATTTAGTCTTGCTCTGTATGGAGTCAATACCTTTTTCTCTTTGGATTTACTTCAATGAAGTCTGTATTTTTACGTTTTCTTTTTGGTGTTCACTTTTCGGGAACTATTTGCGGGATTGGTAATTCAAACGTGTCAAACACAACATCCATTAATTCGTCCTCTGGAGTATTTTTCTCTACAGAATCCGCATATCTTTTTCTCATTTGATTCAAATGTTTTTTTGTGGGTAAATGGGGTTCCTTCATCATGTAAAGCATGCTCCCAATCCTTTTATCCACAAAAGGATTTATTGTTCCTGAACATTCGAAAGAAAGACTTTTCTCCGAGTTTAAAACGTCTCTTCATGACATTTATTTTATGTTCCAGTTTCTTATAGGTTGGTAACAGTCTATCAAAAACCGTTTTGATCATCCTTGCAAACATTGCTCCCGCTTGCGTCAATATTGTTATTTGGGGTCATCCTATATATTTGTAGAAATTCCTAAATGTCCTTTTTAGTAGGTGTACCTCTCGCTTTCTTAAGCACTCTTTTAAGCGTATCCACAAACCGTTCTGTCTGACCATTGCTTCTCGCATGATATGGTGATCGTTATATGCAATTCATGCCTAGTGAATTTAAAATATTCTGTCAGTCGTTTTGACTGACAGAATATTTTAAATTTATTAGGCATAAATTGCATACCGTTGTCTAACACTATACAGTCAACGACCCAGAAACATGCAAACAATTCATGGAAAAAACAGAACAATTGTTGCCTCCGTAGTTGCTTTTTTACATTTCAGTATTTCCGGCCATTTTGTGAAACTGTCAACTACTATTAGATAATAGAACCCATTCAGTAGCCCAGCAAAATCGATATGGATCCTAGACCATGGTCGGTCAGTTTTCGGCCAGAGACTAAATTTTATAGGAGGCATATTTGCTGCTAAATCACAACCATTGCATAATTTTACTGCATTTTCAATATCTCTGTCCATGCTCGTCCACTTTATACACTTTTTTATGTTCTTTAGAAAATTGCCGTTCATCGTCTTTGCCTTTATTTCTCCGAGTGTTACTGGAAGCTCTCTAATGACGGTACACAATGTATTTTTCACCTCAACTTCAGTTTGTAGAGAGCCAATCACTGTGTCTTCAAGGGATTCATCATATTTTGGTATCAGTCTAGACAATCCGTCAGCATGACTGATTTTTGAAGATGGGATATACTCCATTTTGTAATTGTAATTTAGGAGAATGGTTCCCCATCTCTGCAGTCTGTTCACAGTATGCGTTGGTAAACCCTTTTTCGACCCATAAATTGTTAACTGATTTATTGTCGGTTTCTAATAAAAAATGTCTTCCGTGAACGAAACGATGAAATTTTGTGACTGCAAAAATAATAGTCAACGCTTCCTTCTCTTTTTGTGAGTAACTCTTTTCTGCAGGCAATAATGTACGAGATATGTGAGCGATAGGTTTCAGAAAACCATCATCCATTTTGTGTAAAATGCAAGCTCCAATGCCGTATGAACTAGTATTAGTAGCTACAACGATTTTGAGATTTGGATTATAATGCATTAAATATAATTCAGAAGTGAGAATATTTTTATTTTCTCAAATGCCTCCTGGCATTCTGTTGTCCAGATCCAATCTTTTTCCTTCTTCAATAGCTCGTTAAGAGGCGCTCAAAAAATTATGCATACTTGGGATAAACATGTTGTAGTAATTTGCTAACCCAAGAAAATTTTGCAATGGCGATATGTTTTCGAGAACTGGCATATTTTTTTTTTATCACACCTGCTCACTCTGGGTCTAGTCTTCTACCATCTTTGTCTATTATTTGACACAGATATTTTATTTCTTCCATAAAAAAATCGCATTGCTCCTTCTTCAATGTAAAACCATAGTTTTGAATTCTTTTAAATACTTCATGTACATGTGATTTGTGTTGCGATGTGATTTTACTGGTTATTAGAATATTATCTAGGTTGTCTGTCAAAAATTTTAGTCTGCTAAGTAAGGCATCCATTACCTGTTGAAATATTGCTGGTGCAACCTTTATCACAAACAGTAATCTTTCAAATTTGTATAAACCCTTATGGGTATTTATACACAGTAGCTTTGAGGACTCCTCGTTCACCATTATTTGTAGATACGCATTACTTAAGTCAATATTTGAAGAAAAATTTTCCTCCATTGAGTTTCGCGAATATCTCTTCTGGACTAAGCAGAGGATAGTGATAATCTGGTTACAACCTGTGGAAAAATCGGCACACACACGAATTTCTTTACTCTTTTTTTATGTAAACTGTATGCGAAGCTCTTTCGCTGTATTCAACCTTCGATAACACTCCCATATTTTGGAGTCTATCTAATTCCATATCAATTTTATCTAATGACGCGAACGAAATATTTTGCTTCTATTTGAAGATCTTTTTAAAAACCGTTGGAATATTTGGGTTCAACTCAAACTTTGCAGTTACTTTTTTACATTTTCCCAGTCAACCAGAAAAAACCTCTGAAAAACTTTCTTTCAATTCTTTCTTTCGTTTATCTGTTGTAGTATTTAAGGTTTTTATATTCTGGCATTCCCATAATTGAAACTTTTCCATTCAATCCATGCACAAAAGGTTACTTGAACTGTTCATCACAAACATTTTCAATTTTAAAGTTTTTCCTTGTAGTGTAATTGTAGTTATTAGTTCGCCTTCAAATTTTATTTGTTCTCGTTTTGGATATTTTTTAGTTCTCATCAAAGTCGGTTTTCAAATTTTCTTCCATGTTTGGAGATTTATGATTGACAAATCTGATCCTGAGTCAAGTTGCATTTTTAATATTCCGTATTCAATATTCTTACTTGTACAAACTTTCTAATATTTTCCATTCCGTTACATTTAATGATTCTAATAAAACTTTTTTAAATTTAATTTTTTACTTTACAGTGTGTCATTTTGTGTCCTAAGACACCTTTTCATTTTATATGGAGAATCTTTGTATCAAAGTAGATGGCCGCAATCGAAACACGGTTTAGGAGCCAGATTATTTTTCTTTTGTTTATCAAATTTAGCTGGTGAAGTAATTTTCTTTTTGTTCAATGTCTTTTGAATCTTGACGAATAAAACGTTAGCAGTCCTCTACGATATGTTGGAGTATTAAATCAGGTTCATTCTCTAGTTTATTAAGAACCCTTCTTCTGATTTCAGCATCTGTATTTGATACTAATGTAACACGATCGTTTGCCGGTAAGTGTATCTTGGTGTGTCCGCACTGTGGGGATGTCTTTGGAAAGGCTGTTACGTCTTGGGCACAGCACGCCAGCTCTCCGGACTACATGATGATTACATTCGTCTTAAACGAATGAGTTATACTCCAGTGGGTATTTGATCTGGATACATGGCAGCATCATTAGGTGTCATTAATTATCTCATGAGAATTAATCTTCTGTCTGAGGGATCACTGTGCTGCAATTGAACACTGTCAATAGGAGGGGGCGAACAACACATTTTTATATATAAAAATATAATTATCTATTTTTACCAAAGAATTAACATTTTTAAAACTCAAAGTCTGCTGAGTTGGCGAGCCGGGTCACGGGCGACACGATTGCCGCAAAAGCAAACACCAAACTGATTTCAAACCTCTCACCACAGACAGAGAGATAGAGGGAGAGGGAGAGAGAGATAGAGAGAGAGGGGGAGAGAGAAGGAAAGAGACAGAGAAAATAGTCACCATTGTTCCGAGTTTAAACATATCTCGGGTGACTGTCTGTTTGATCTTTGACCCTATCTTACGCATCTATCACTGAATTGCTCTGACATCGACCATTAATTTTCCAAAACATAAACTGGGCCTCTGGTGCGCTGACATGTTTCGAGTGCAGAGTAGTCGGCTCTGCTCTGCTCGTCTCCCTTAGCGGGAATAGGAAGTCTGGCGCAAGGCTTTTCATTGTGGGGATCTCCAGCTCCCACAAAAGGCTCACTATCCTTACCACATTCGTCCTACCTTTTTTGTGTGACCATTGCCCGAATTGACAAACGTCACATCTTTTCCATCATTAGACAAGGATAGAGACAGTACAATTTTCTTACTCCCTATATCATACTTAATCGTCATTTTAAGCTTTGACTTCATTTTTTTTTTTTATTCATTTTTTTACTCTCCCTTGTTCTCTCCTGAAATATAAGTTTATTTCAAGTTTTTCTTTTTTTTTCTTTTTGAAAAAAAAAAAATTAATTGTCGCCTTTTTTTTCTGTAATAGTCATTTACTTTATTAATTTCATTTTTTCTTGGTCTTAACCAGTCGGGTTAGTTGGTGACCTTTTCCCCCTGACAAACTCATGCCACTCTCTCCCATTTTTCACTAAATTGTGCCTGAGAGAGTTTCACCTACTCGGCCCTAATGCCAATCTTCAGACGATATTTGAAAATTCGAATAAGACTGAGAGAGGTGAAGGTCTCACCACCGTAGACTGCTTTCATGCATGTTGACCATATAACGTCACTCGCAATCGCTAGTAAGCTAAAAACACAAAACGTCTTTTCCTATCAGTTGTCAAAGCCCAATTGCTACAAATATTAAAAGACATTACGTTCAGTATGCGGACGATGAGACCTGCAAGAAACCTAATCAGCGGCAATAAAAGAAGATGTGACATAAAGTCTCGTCTTCATCACTGCATCAGACATAAGTAGGCGAATTCGCCAAGCCAGCTGTATGGTCTCTTGCCGACCCAGAGAGAATTTCTTATCATCAGCCAGGCCAGATATGCCTTGTCGTTATCAAAACATTCTAACCCAGGCACCCAAGTGTAAAACCGAGCCCTTCATCTTGAACAGATCTCGTCACCATAACCCGATATAATGCCTTTCGGGACAACAGCTGGGTGTCAGAGAGGCTTTAGTCACCCGTAAGAGGAACTTCAGGGCATGTCGACACTCGCGATAAAAGGAGCACTCGCCTTGGGACAACCTGTGTGCCTCTCCATCATCCAAGTGCACACTTTTCAAAGCTGGAAAATCCTTATTAGTGTATTCCCTTCCAGAGGCCACAGTTTCCCTCACATTGTGTACACATTCGATCCAGGTAATATAGCTGTAGCGTATGTTGACGAATCTCAATGCTAGGCATACCCAGACCGCCTTCAGAAGTATGCAGATAACAGATCTTGTGACAAACATTAGGGGCCCTGCCAAGCCATAAGAATATGAACAGGGCCCACTGCAATTCAAACAGCATATATCACGGGAGTGGAAGCACTGATAGACGATATAGGATTATCGGATAGGTGTGTGAAACACACACTTCCACTCTCCTCTTTAAGGAAAGATTTCTATGGGTCCACAAAGCAACTGCGGCCTGAATCACTTTCAGTACTTCCGACCAATTTTTTTCAGCTAAAGATCCGGACCAAACCAGATGTCGAGTAGCCTGCAAGGCCCGTCAGTCCAGCTGAAGGGTCACTGTAGGGATATACCCTTCCAGGCACCGATGCGCAAGCCCACGGACTTGTCGCAGTTAATTTTTTACCGTTTCATATATTCTTATTTCTCTGTCATCATAAAATTAATCCCACATTCGTCGGATTATGCAACCTTCGCACCTAGCTGCTTCAGTCGCCTTAAGGCAAGAAAAGTCAGCTAAATAGGGTTCGAAATACGTTAATGACAGACTGGGCTCCCTGGTTAAAAGATCTTGAAAATGGGACCAAAACGCCTTCAAAATACCTTCATTTGTGGTCACAGATCGGCCGGCTGGCAATGTGATACATGCGATATGTCGATCCATAGCACGTCAACGTTCCTCTGCACGCAATTCAGCAGCCATATTTGTTGTTTCCTGAGGCATTCTTTTTAACCTAGCCCTACTTAAACTTGGTTCTCCTTGGTAGTCAAAGAGACCAGCTTGGCCTTAATTATCATTATATTAGTGCTATTCTCCGCCTCTACCACCCGATCTAATCTAGATTCTAGTGCCGCTTTTTCTGCCCTAGATTTATGTTGAGTCGTCGGCTAAAGTCAGCAGAAAAGGACCTAATGACTTTCTTAAGTTTAATCCACCGCTTATTCCCAATTATAGCACCCGTCGTTTCTCGCAATATGGTTAGTATTAGCTATTCCCGGTAACCCTTCACCTCGAACAACGATGTGTTGAGTTTCCAGTAACCAGCCATTCTCGGTTTATGTCTATTTAAGTTTACACAAACTCGAATAAGTCGGTGATCTGAGTAAACTACATTATGAAAACTTGGACACTCTAATAATCCTATGTCGACTCTCCTAATTAAGAACTGGTCAATATAACTCGAAAGCTGTAACAAACCGGAGCCGCCCTGAGATGTCCAAGTCCATACTACATCACAGGGCTTTTCATTTCAGAATTTATCGAGAGATCAAACTTATCGAGAAACTCACAAAATACTCTACTATCCTGATTATTGTTAGTACCCCTAGAAGGATTACCCAAACAATCTAAAGCAAGATCCAGAACCGCATTCCAGTCTCCCGCTAAAATAACTGTCAAAAGAAAGGAGTGAGCTCAGCATGGTTATTGGGTGATTAATGAATCGAAATGCCATATCCTTTATGGTAACATCTAGAACGAAAAGCATTCCTTCTGAACCCATGAAGTAAGTATGCTGAATAGGCACGAAAATCCTGAGTCAGTGCACCCAGATAATCACCTGGAATTAAGTGGGTTTCCTGAATACAGCATATATCCACTCCAAGCTGCTGAAGATCCTGTCGAACTCGAACTTTGTAAGAACCGGCCCTCAGACCCGGACATTTAAACTAGCTAGATTGTGAGTCATTGTGGTATCTTAGGGTTGGATTTCAGAAACGAACATTAATGGCGTCAGGGTGCCGATAGCTCGTCCCATAGAATATGTGCCCATCTTAATATCGATGAGGCCATCCGGGTACAAGCAACCGACATCCAGGGGAAAAGTTAATTTCGCTACTCTATAGAGGGAGGGGTGCATTCTGACAGGGACCCTCCCACGACATGATTTTCTGAGTATGCGAAAGTGTGGGTCCTTAAAAATTGTAGAATGCTTCTTACATCTATATGCACGAAATTGAATCAAACAAAAACACTGTATAACAACAGACGAAAGATAATTTATTTCAAAGGGTTACTTTACCGTTCGGTAAAGTAACAAAATATTGGACAGTGTCCAGAAAAGGAAAATAAGAGAAGCGTCAACGTCGTGGCTGCTGCTGGAACGATAGTCAGGCAGGAGAGAGCTGTTTCCTAGATCGCGTCTCATTTCTCTCTGCCGATCTCGTCCCAAGACTAAACTGTCAAAGTAGTCCATTTGGGGACAGCTAGAAAATCATACACCCTGCAAGCCGATTGGTCAGTATATGACCAATTTACCCACAGGGGACAAGAAGAAATAGGTCCTATGTCCGACTGCTACAAAATAACTAGAGGAGGCAAGGTGTCAAATGATGTATTGGCTTCTTCCAGCATTTTCTATATTCCTTTCGTTGAGTTAAGTGGGTTCTCCACAAACCTTCCTTCCACCTCTCGAAATTCGAGTAAATTTCTTAGGTCACTGAGGTTGTGCCCTCTTGCTTTTACATCCGCTTCCTCAGTGACAACACATATCTCTTGTCCTGTGACGAAGTATTGTTTCTTCCTCCCTCTCTCTATTGACGGGCTTCTTTGTCTGTTTTGACTTGAATTGGAGGTGGAGGGAGCATGTCCGTTTTCATAGGGCAGGGGTTTATTTTGGTGTGTGTGTGTGTGTGTGTGTGTGTGTGTGTGTGTGTGTGTGTGTGTATAGCGAAAGAGGGGTGAGATATTGTGATTTTATGGGTGAAGGGGTGGGGTACTTTTCAGGGTGACAAATGGGGAAGGCTTTGGGTAGGAAACGCTTTTCTTCTTTATAGGTGAAAGGGGATCAGAATGCATTTATGCTCTTTTATAGAAGCTGCTACTGGTGGGTGCATCTTTTTGGGGCTGATTTTAGTTTGGCCTGAGGAAGCTATATTTCGAAAGGAATGGCAGCTGAAATATGTAATCCATAATATTTGTATAAATAAAAGAATTTATACTATAATACAGATCTACCTGTTATTAAAAAAAAGAGGTACAAGGATAGCCTAAAGGAAACGTTAACTAGCTTCGAAATAGACCACCGGACGTAGGAAGTCAAACAGTGATCAAAAGAGGCGCTGCCCTCGCCGAAGCCTCTCGAGCAACAAGGGCCCATGAGAAGAGAATGAAGCGCAAAGCCAAACAGACACCATGACGTACTCGATCTTCTGTCGTCGTCGTTGAAACCATTTGGTCATCTTCGCGCTTGCAATGAGACGAACAACACATATAAATATATATATATATATATGGAGGTTGACCATGCATCTATCGGAGAATAGTGCCATAGCCAGACGCCTCATTAACGAACATTCCTGTCCCCGCTCGCAAATCCGAAAACTTCTTGTAGACAACACTAAAATCCTAGAACACAATACTAATATACAAAAACTCCATATATTAGAAGCTTTACACATAAAAACAAAAAAACGGTTATTAACAGGATTAATTTTAACACTAGTACTAATATACTTAAATGTTTATAATACTAAATAAATATAGTTTCGTATTTAAATTTTCCCGCCAAAATTAACTATAAACTCACTCCAGGTCTTTACCTGATTGACATTATTCCCACTGGAGATGGACCCAGATGGGTCAGAAAGTACTTTGGACCTAAAAGAAAATTACGGCAGATTCATCAGCCAATTCTCATCCGAGATTAGGACCTTAATCCGGAAAATGGAAGGGCTCTATACAAAAATATCCAGACACGAGTTGTCGGTTATTTTTAATAATATATGTATATATATACAGTATTCCCTCGCTATTCGTGGGGGGTACGTTCTTTACCTCCCCGCGAATAGCAAAAAAACGTGAATATTGG
The DNA here is from genome assembly GCA_963556195.1 of Sepiola atlantica. NCBI lineage: Eukaryota > Metazoa > Mollusca > Cephalopoda > Sepiida > Sepiolidae > Sepiola > Sepiola atlantica. The sequence continues at coordinate 150,889,338 of OY744523.1, forward strand.
ATGCAGTTTTAAAATGTCTATGTATGAGATTATATACGGTACTAAATGCTTCCCAAACACTTTCTAAAGACACTCTTACTCATTAATACAGTAATAATGTAGTAATATTGCATGCAGTTATGGATTTCACTAATGTAGTAATGATAATGTAAACACATTTGAATTTTGTACTGCAACAATACTTTAATCAAAAAGAAACGTAAGTACAGGATGACAGTAACACCGCAAAGCATATTTACCCATACTGTATTACTGTATTGTAAAGTCATTTTCTATGCGTATAACATATGTATTAGAATTGACAGAAAGTGGAACAAGGCAAACATCATGTTGAATTTCATCTGGTGAGAACCCTTTGTGATTATGGACACATTTTGGCTACATATTTTTCCAGCATGCATTAAGTGTTTCTTTTTTCATGTCTTGAAGTGCCTTGTGTATGACTGTCAGGCACGATGCAATTGTGAAATTGCGCCAGTACACTTTCAACTGGAAGTCCTCATTCTCGTCTATTTCATCAAATAATTGTTGAAGACAGTTGCCAGTGTAAAGTGCCTTAAAGGCACGAATCACTCCTTGATCCATAAGCTGGAGGAGGGATGTTGTGTTGGGAGGAAGGAACTCGATCTGGACTCCCTCATGATACAGATTCACAGGGTGACCACCAGCATTATCCATGATCAGCAACACTCGAAATTTGAGTTCTTTTTTGTGAAAGTATTCTTCCACTTGAGGGATGAAACACTGATGAAACCAGTTAGATGTCAGGAGCTTCGTAATCTAGGCCTTGGAATTATGCATCCAGAAGACAGGCAAAGTGTTTAAATTTTTGTTCTTCAGAGCCCTGGGCTTTGCAGATTTATAAATGAGACCAGGTTTCATCATCCAGCCAGAAGCATTGCCACACATAATAAGTGTTACTCTGTCCTTTTGTGCTTTGAATCCTCGGGCTTTCAGTTCGTCCTTCATAATAAAAGTTCTGGAAGGTATTTTTTTCCAGAACAACCCAGTCTCGTCCATGTTGAAGATCTGCTCTGGCTTGTATCCCTTCTCCTCAATAAGTTTCTTAAAGGTCTCAGGATACTTTGCTGCAACTTCTGTGTCTGTAGATGCAGCTTCTCCGTGGGATTTTCCAAATCGTAGTTGGTAATGTTTCAGGAAACGATCGAACCAACCCTTGCTGGCATGAAATTTTTCGGCATCAGCTGCTGTTGATAGTCCTGGTTGTCCGTCAGTGAATTGAGAATATAATTTCAATGCCTTCTTTTGAATGATCTTGGTGTCCAAAGGGATATTATTCTTTCGCAATTCTTGTATCCACAATGCTAAGGCAGATTCCATCCTCACGATTCTCTTGTTTCTTACAACATTCACCATCTTAGCACTTCCACAAAAATTTGTATCTACACTAGCTCTGATTGCTTGTTCATTTTTCTTTATGTAACACAGAGTGGTCTCATTTACTTCGTAATGGCGTCCTACAGCAACATAACCTTTTCCTTCCTTTATCATATCAAGCAGTTGTACCTTCTCATGCAGGGTCATAACCTTTTTTCTGGCGCTTAGCTTTCTTGCCAGAAGCTGGAGTGTTTGGGGTGTTCGAATGGCATTGTAAGGTGTAAATAATATTGTAAAAATAAACACTTGAATTTACAGTCCAAAAAAACACGTTGAAAACTCACGCGCAAATGAGAGAGAGAAACAGCCGATCAGCCAGAAGGACAAACTAAAGCTACCAGCCATTGGCTAAATTCAAACCTATTTCCTAACATCCTCGGGACCGAGCGCTGTGTGTGTGTGCGTGTGTCGTGCGTTACCAGCTGTGTTTTGCCGTTTGCGTTGTGAGGGAAGCTGTTTCAAACTGCTCTCTGTTTACGTTTCACTACTAGGCAAGGGAAGCAACTCCAGTTGAACTAATTCAAGTCGTCTCACGATTTGATACGCTCGTGACAGAGCCTAATCCGCGAATATGTGGGGCCACGAATGGGGAACCGCAGAAAAGGTGAGGGTATACTGTATATATATATATATATATATATATATATATATATATATATATATATATATATATATATGTGTGTGTGTGTGTGTGTGTGTAGATATATATGTATATATATATATATATATATATATGTGTGTGTGTGTAGATATATATGTATATATATGTATATATATATATGTGTATACATATGTATATATATATGTATATATATGTATATATATGTATTTATGTATATATATGTATGTCTTGTTTTTCATTTTTTATTTAATATTTTTTAATTTATTTTTTATTGTATTTATTTATTTATTTATTTTTTTCTATATTTGTATATTATTTGTATACGTTTTATATGTATTTTGATGTGGGGTAATAGGAGGCAATTTATTAAATTAATTAATAATGCCAGGTTATGAAGTGAATTATTTTGGTGAGATAGTAAGAGTAGGTGAATTATGGTTTTTGGTTGTTAGGGGTTGTTATTCTCATGTGACTGAGGGTGTGTTGAGATAGATGTGTGTATGGGGAGGAGCCTACTTGATTATTTGGATGTGTGGTGGTGGTAGTGGTGGATGGCTTAATATAGGAGTTAAGTAATGATGAAATTGAGAGGGGGCGAAATGGTGAAATTGGAATATAATGAGTGTTAGATATGAGGGTTAGTCAGTGGGTGAGAGGGTAGATTATTATAGAATGAACGGTAAGTGGAGCTCATGACGCTGATTGAGTGAGGGAGATTAGGATCGATTCTGTGATTCTTAGGTCCCCAATGTTTCTGACAGAAGCAAGGATAGAGACGCGAATATCACGTTGAGTAATGTAGCATAGGGTTGTGTGCTTGTGGAAAGAGGATATACGGGCGTTCATATGCTCTTTGATGCGTAGGTGTCGCGGTCTTCTTGTGTTTCATATGTAGAATATGTTGCATTTGGTGCACTGTAATTTGTATACACAATTGGTGCGGTGGCATAGATCAGTGTTGGGGATAGGGCAATTGGCCAGAAAGCAGGGTTCGGGTGTGTGGTTAGTATGTTTCTTAGATAGATGTTGCCGTAAGGAATATATAAATTTTATATATTTTCAGTATTTACCTTATCAGTGCTCAGTACATGAATAAAGCTTAGTAGTATTATAAATAAAAAATCAGATTTATTTGTTTTATTACACCCTCCCAGTTTACTATTTCCATCAGCAAATGGTTGCCAACCCCTTTATTTGTTTAGTGTTTTCCCACTAATAAGTGAATAAAATTAACAAAGATGACCTTACTCTGACACGTGGGAACTAAAATAATTCATCTGTTTTATTTTTTGTTACCTATCACCATTTTAGATTTGTTTTTGAGTTACGGTGTTTGTATTGTACTTATTCTAAAGTAAATGTTATTCTTTGTATACAGTCAGTTGTTAATTCGCTTTTACGATTTAGTAATTATTTGGCATCTTTAAAATTTTAAATTTCTAGTTTGTCGTTGAAGCATAATTTACATAGATCGTCTAAATATCTACATGTGCTGACCTATCTTAATAGGCTATAGGCAAATGTCTGCTTTCTTTGAGATCTCAATGGTTTGATAATGATGTTCTAAAACTGTATTTTCTTTTATTGAATGTGCTTTTGTGATTATAATAACTCGTTTTAAATTACAGGACATTTACACCAGTGTAGTATTTTTTGTTGTTCGGGTTTTCATGTGTAAATATTATAGCTTGGTAAACGATGCTTTTAGTTAAGCAGTTATTTTGTAAAGAGCAATGTGTGCGAATTTCAGTTACAGTTTTTCTCTCCATTATTAAATTTGTTATTTCTATTTGGGTAATTACTATTACTGACTAAGTTATTACTATGTCTTGTGATTATATTATTATGTACTCACTAGGAGTTCTACCACAGGTGATTACTCACTGATAATAATCGGTGGTGTTCCCTCGAGTCTGGGTAACAACAAGTCTCCCCAGATTTCCAGTGCTCTCCATTTCTTTCGATAACCATTAAAAATGACTTTGAGTTATCGGAACAGCCGCTTACCATTGATTTCTCGCTGGCAATGACTATTGGTCTTCTCTGGGATTTCGGTGGCAATAAGCCTCCCTAAGGTCCAAGTACTCTCCGCACTCTTCCAGTGGAGGTCTGATTATTGCTTTCCCTCCTCGGTCTTTCCATCCTCTTTGACCCTTCACAGTTATTTTGTGTGGTATCAGCCTCGGCTGATACCATTTTTTTTTTGGGGGGGGGAGCACAGTTTATAAAATTTCTTGCAGTTTCAGTTCCCTTGGGTTCATGTGGCGTTCCTTATATATTTTTGTTTTACTTCTGTTGCAATTTTCATGTGGCTGGTTAGTGTTTGTAGTTTATGTGGGTTGGTTTCCACATTCGAGGATTTTTCTTAAGATTTCAGCTGTTTTCATCGTTGCTGTTCGTTGTATAGTCTCAGACTTCCTTTTGATTCTAATTTCTTCTAGTCTTTTTTCATGTTTTTCGAAACTGTTCCTAGTGCTCATACGATTATCAGTATTATCTTAACTTTTTTCATGTTACATATTCCTTTCAGTTCTCTGACAATTTCCGTGTATTTGCTTCGTTTACTATTATTATTATTATTATTATTATTATTATTATTATTATTATTATTATTATTATCACTTTTTCCATGCATTTTATTTTTATTTTTCTCTTTACTACTGTTAGATAATGGCCCTATGGGAATGGACGTATCTGTTGGAGATCGGGTTTGACGTGTGCGATTTGTAGCGGAGTCACCTCGTGCAAATTTGGTGCGATATTTTCTCACGGTTCGGGTGACAGTTGACGAGACCTCGGGGGTTGAGGGTTAGGTCACACCTGTGCGTCGATCACGAGGTTTCGTGACGTCACAGTTTTCCCGGTGGGAAAACTAAGTTGAGATTAGCAGTTTGGACTTGGAAGCCGACGAGCCAACACGCTTTAGCCATGTAGCGATTACATAAGCATGCGGATTTCGCATCCCCAAAAATGAGAGCCAGACGATGTCTCCCATCTTCCTTCCTTTACAAGTAGCTAAGTAGTTAGAAAATTATCTAGCGTAAGCTTCTCTCTCTGCTACAACGAATTTGCCCAGTATCGACAAGCTAGATAGAATAAATGGCTCTAAATTAAAAAGGAGAAACCTTGTTATATTTTATTGTGCATGGGGGATTTGATTTCAGCCCACGAAGAAACCGCCGGTATGATGGAAGAAGCGAAGCGACAGACAGATAGCAGCCGCGACACAAAGCAGGCAACAACAATGGCGGTGAAGAAAGAGCCACAGTTAATACAAATAGTTCCATACAACGGCGAGGCAATCGAGAAAGAAAGAGCCACGGTTAGTACAAATAGTTTCCTGCAGCTAGGAAATGCAAATAGGCGACACATCGTCCCGTTTTGGGATCAACAGACGAGAGCTCTATGACGCCAGAAATTCTAGAGATTCCGACATCACAACGTGTGAAGAAACGTGTTATTCAGCATTGGTCAATCAAGCTGTTATTCAACACTACTGTCATTTAGTATTTTGTTATTGTGGACTTTTATTATCATTTCTCTAAGGTAGTTTAAAGTAATTTTTATTGAATATTTTATGTAAGGAATTAGGGGGAAATGGTTTCTGATAAGATTTAGGAATTTTTTATCAAGTTTAGTTTTTAGCATCTGGTTATACGGTGGTGTGAACCAAATAATGTTTGTCTTCCTTCTATTATTATTATTATTATTATTATTATTATTATTATTATTATTATTATTATTATTATTATTTGTATCTTGTTGCTTATATTTAATTTCAATATTATTGTGCCCACTATTTCTTAGAGCTGTGTTTTAAATATTATTTTAATTCTTAAATACTTTTTTGTTACTAGAGTTATTACTAAGCCTACATTTGATAGAAGTAGGAATATGTTTATAGTATATTAGTATATCTTTCTTTCTGGGTATATATATATATATATATATATATATATATATATATATATATATATATATATATATATATATCAGACCCAGAGAGAAGATATACTATATACTAAATGGATGACCTCATAAAGAATGAATGGTAGCTTTTGATAACTTTCTAAATAGACTAAACGACCCATGGCCATTGATCTATCCAGACACAATGGGTCACAGTTCATCTAGTATACTACTCAAACTCTATGGATCTTGCTTGTTATCTTATCGTGTTACTCACCGGACACACTTCATGTTATTGTAAAGAAAGAAATACATATATATATCATATGGATGATATCATAAAGGATGAATGGTAGTTACCAAAAGCAGTGTGATGTCATAATGGATGAATGGTAATTGTTAAGAGCTGTGGATTTGTATGTTTGTTTGAAGTAACAACAGGAGGAGTAAGTTTATTGCTTACTGTCTGAGGCGCCCCTACCGGGGAATGCCGACGGGGCTGCCCAGGCAATTTTTAAATGGTCAGATTGCTCACCTCTCGAGCTCTGGCTTATCTAATCCCACTTTCCCGACCTTGTGTCACATTTTACCTTGTGGGAGGTAGATAAATAGTAGTAACAACAGCAGTAGTTGTTACTGCTGGCTGTTGTTGCATTATCACCAATTGTATGGTGCTTATGCCGTTTATGGACCAAGCTATTTTTTTAGATAGGATTTTCAAGTTAAATGCAATTTTTACGGTATCTTTTGCTTATTAGACCATTAGGTGACAATAGAGAATAGTTACTGAAGCTCCTCTCCTCTCCCCATGTTAAAAATGCCTTTCTAAATAACCTTATTATTTCAGCACGGTCCGTAAACTCAATAAGTACCCAAATTATATAGTTACTGATATACAAGATCACACATGACCCATTGGGTTAGTGTTTGTTATATATATTATTAAATATATAATTTCTTAGCTTTGACATTGATTGATAATTATGTCTTTACAAAAAAGTTTTTACTTAAAAATGGATAACCTCATGAAGGATGAATGGTAATTTTTGCCAATTGTTGAAAAATAAAAGTGATGTTGTTGAGGATAGAACATTATGAAATAAAAGAATGACAAAGTCTATCCATAAAAAAGAAGTATTTTTTACTGACAACTCAAGACAATGAAAGATAGAGTTCATAGAATACAAAAGTTCAGAGAGTCCCAAGAATGTTCTTGCGAAAGAAGTTTTGTTTATAAAAAGAAATTGAGTAGACATATAAAAGCTAATCTTAGCATAGACTGTTAAGACCAACTCCTATAATAGACTGTTAAGACCAACTCCTATAATAGACTGTTAAGACCAACTCCTATAATATTATTTGTAACAACGAAAGGAAAACAAAACCTTTTTATGAACAAACAACGATAAGTATTTATTTTAGTTACCTACACCGTTGGGTGTAGGTTGGAGAAAATTAAGACAGTGTCCGAGTGAATAAAGGAATAAAATTAGAAATTCGGTCGTCGCTTTTCTTTGAGCTGTATTTGATCCCCTCGCAGGTGAGTTGGAAGGACAAGCAACAGGATGCTCTTGAAATCCAACTGTTCAGAAAGGAAAAATAGTGAGCATGCGTTGCAAGTAATCTAACAAATTGTATTCCTACACCAAAACATTGGATTGGCCGACGGGACAATTAACAATGGTACCTGTATATGGGCTAATCTTAGCAGACTGTTAAGACCAACTCCTATAATATTATTTGTAACAACGAAAACGGTCGTCATACGAAAGGAAAACAAAACCTTTTTATGAACAAACAGCGAAATGTATTTACTTTAGTTACCTAAACCGTTGGGTGTAGGTTGGAGAAAGTTGAATAGTGTCCGAGTGAAGAAAGTAATAAAATTAGAAATTCGGCCGCCGCTTTTCTTCAAGCTGTATTTGATCCAATGTATGTATTTATTTTAGTTACCTACACCGTTGGATGTAGGTTGAAGAAAATTAAGACAATGTCCGAGTGAATAAAAGAATTAAGAAAGTTCGTTGGCTACCGCTTTTCTTCAAGTTGTATTTATTCCCATGGAGAATGGCCTTGCTCGACTGTCTGGTGGACAAAGGCAGAAGAGGAGAGGTCTTTCTTTGTTGCTTTCAAGAAACTCTTTGATGACCGCTGCGATTCTTATAGGGGTCTGAAACAGTCCTTCAAGGGACGGTTGAAATTAATATGCCTTGGAAGCTGATTGGTCAGTGTGTGACCAAAACACCTAACAGGGACTGCTCTCCGCGAGGAGAGATAAATGTTATGTTTATGATTACTACACCTGTCTATTTACATAAATAGAAAATAGTACATCAAAATATGTGACTGATTCACATCCATAGCGTCATTATGAAGGTTGGAGAAAGTTGAATAGTGTCCGAGTGAAGAAAGTAATAAAATTAGAAATTCGGCTGCCGCTTTTCTTTGAGCTGTATTTCTTCCAATGGAGAAAAGTTTTGCTCGACTGTCCAGCCAGTGGATGGGGGCAGGAGAGAAGATATTGACTAATGCCAGGGAACAATCTGACTGCTGTCTGCAAAGTAGTCTTTCAGGGGATGGATGAAATTAATACGCCCTGCAAGCTGATTGGCTAGCGTGTGACCCAACTACTTCACATGAAGAATGAAGAAATAAATATTAACGTTTATGACTGCTACACACGTTTGTTTCGACTGGTGCCACATGTGTTTACGCGTGTGTAAATGAGATAGGCATGGTGATGTGTGTGTGTATATTAGCGTGCCTGGTTTGTTAGTGAGAGAATGTGTGTGTGTTCACTTTGGCTCACGCCATGTGCGTTTATGTGTGTGTAAATAGTGTGAGAGAGTGTGTGCATTTATGAACATGTACATGTGCATTTGTTATTTATATGATCTATATTTAGTTTACTTTCATGCAAAGGGGGCAAAAGGGACAAAGGGAGGCCAGAAGCTCTTCATGAAAATTCAGATACCTCCGAGTTTTATGAAATTTTAACCATGGATATTAGGCTTGAATTAATATATATATATTCCCAAAATTATTTTAAATAGTTGTTAGAAAGCATAATATAGGCACAACCTCCCATGTGAAAACTCAAATATTTGTATCCATAGTTAAAATTAGAATAAGGATTCTAGACAGAAGGTATTTTCCTAAAAAGAAAAAGTGCGTTTGTTTGTTTAGTTGGTTGTTATAGAAATCGATATGTTAACAGAAAATTCAAATTAGTTTAATTTTTTAAAGAATTTAATGACACCATTTAAATTTTCATCCAATTCCATCTGAGATCAATAGGTTCCAATAATCGATTTCCATTATTGTTTACTGAAGATGCAATTGAAAATAAAAACCTATACCAAGATCAAACACAACTTTTCTTTAGTAAAATTTTCCGAGTAATCCAAAGGTAGTCTAAAGGTGGTCTTAATTCCATATTAGGGGTTTTACAATAATATCTATTTATTTACTAGTTCACCTGAAGTTATTCCTATGATTTTGAATAAGTTGAATGTTTCAGGATTATCATTTTAAGAGTTATTCAGTTTTTATAATATTATTTTGTATCATCAAAGAGAGGAAAGTTCTCCTGCTCACTTTGTGGAAAGGGAGTCGAGTGCAATTCAATCTTTTGTGGTACTTGTAAGCATTGGGTACACAAGAAGTGCAGTGAAAGTACTGGTAGGTTTAGATAGGATAACCAGTTTATGTGTAAGAAGTCTAAGACAATAGAGATGGATGAGAACTCAGATGTTGGCAATGTATATCTGGATGGCGAAGCTATTGAGGTTGGCGAGAAGTTTTGCTACCTTTGTGATACCATTTGAGCACAGGGTGGAGCAGGTGCTAGTATGATTGCAAGAGTTAAGAGTGGATGGAGTAAGTTCAGGCAACTTCTGCCATTTCTAACCAGCAGAGCATTACCACTGTCGAGCAAAGGAAGAGTCTATCCTGCACGTGTACACAGTGTGATGATGCATGAATGTGAAAACTAGCCAATGAGGGTTGAGGACATGCATTGCATGGAGAGAAATGATATGAGAATGATACAATGAATGTGTAATGTGAGTCTTAAAGACAGGCTTAGTTCTAGTGACCTCAGAGGGAGATAAAATCTCCACAGCATAGGGAGATATGTGCATAACTAGTGTATTGATGACATGGCAATATTGAAAGAATGGATGAGAGTTCTTGGGTTAGTAGATGTAGAACAGTTGAGGTAGCAGGTTCAGTTCACAGAGGAAGATGAAGGAAAAGATGAGAGATAGCGATAAAAATGGACTTGAGAGAAAAAGGGATAAATAAAGACCTGACTAGAGATAGGTTAGTTTTGAAATCAATTTCTTAAAGCCATCCAACACATGTCAGCATGTACAATGGATATAAAACTGATGATGATGATGATGATGATGATGATGATGATGATGATGATGATGATGATGATGATGATGGTCTGTAAGACAAACTCTTATAATATTTTGTAACACCACAGACGTTAAAACAATAGGAAAACAAAGCTCTTTAGTAACTACAATGAAACGTATTTATTTACGGTACCTACACCGTTGGGTGTAGGTTGGCAAAAGTTAGGACAATGTCAAAGTTAAGAAAGGAATTAAGTAAGAAACTTCGGTAGGCTGCCGAAAGTCTTCTGGGAACAATATATCTTCAGGTGAAGATAGCTTTGCTCAGCATCGGTGACGGAGGCAGGAAAGAGAGGAGAGGGACATTTTTTTTCATTTGTTCCAGGAAACTCTCTCATGCTGTCTGCAATTCCTAAAGAGGCTATGAGTAATTCTTCAAAGGTTCGGTTTAAATTGATGCGCCCTGGAATCTGATTAGTTATTGTGTGACCCTGTGGGAACCAAAAATGTGATCCGAACGAATGCTAGAAAGCAAATGGTGTAAATTTGAACTAATTTTCTTTCTTTGCATCGTTTGGATACAGTTTCTTTATCACTCGCTAGAGATAAAAGGAAGTCTCGCAGAAACGTGTTGACTGAAGACTCCAGTTAATCAGAAACTGACACGTCGATAAGAAACACAAACATTGTGACCCCTATAAAAGGAAAGAGGAGGACTCGCATCTCTCTCTTTTAATCCTGATAGACTATGAAGTAACACACACGAGAAGTTCACCCTCGACTCCACAAGTTTGTATTGAAATTGCGGAAATCCATGAAAGAACCAGGCCAAGTGGCCAAAATTTATTTGATTAAGTTGGAGCAGTCCTTGCTTCTTTCCAGGGAAAAGTCCTTTTTGTTGAACCCCTCCAACTGTGAGATTCCTCCGTTGGTGGCGAAGTTGGATCTTTACCTGGATGATAAAAGTTTGATAAGGTCTGGGGGAAGGATTGGTAAATCCAGCCTTTACCCTCCGGAAATTTTACATCCGATTTTGTTACCTCGAGGCAGTCATATAACTGATTTGATTATTATGGACTGTCATTTCAAGTGTAAACATTTGGGTATTGCAGCTACCCTCAGCAAACTCCGTTTGTCAGGTTTCTGGATACATAAATCCAGGCAGGCGGTGAAGTCGGTTATTTCTGCCTGTTCTCTGTGTAAAAGATACAATGCTGTATCTTTCAAATACCCCAAGGTTACCAATTTACCTAAACACAGAGTTAATTTTGTGAATCCCTTCAACCATACAGGGATAGACTTTACTGGTCACTTGTAGGTTGAGGATGAAAGGGGACCGCAAAAAATGTATATCTTGCTTTTTACATGCTTCAATGTGAGGGCGGTCCATTTGGAGTTAGTGAGTGACATGTCTACTCACTCAGTGATACTATCATTGGTTAGATTTTTTAACATTTATGGGGTGCCTTCCCATATATACTCAGATAATGCTAGATCATTCGTTGCTGGATGCAGTTTGATTAAGCAAGTGCTTGTGTCTGACGAGTTCGAGGAGAAGTTTAGTACCTTTGACATCAAGCACCAGACGATACCTTTATATTCTGCTTGGTTCGGCAGTGTTTGGGAGCGTCTTGTTAAGACGGTGAAGGTTTGTCTTTACAAGTTAGTGAGACGACAGAAGTTGGGTTATTTCGAACTTCTTTCTGTGTTGTCTGATATACAGAATGCTATTAACTCACGTCCTCTAACTTATAGATGTTCTGGAGATGATGGTTTGGATATTATATCTCCAAACGCGTTTATTCGCCCGCATTGTAATAATTCAATTTTTATAAATTCTGAAGAATGTTTTCTTGAGAATTCTCCTCCTTCTAGGAGTGACCTTTTGGAGAAGTTAAAACAGAGGGATCTTCTCTTACAGAGGTTTAAAGTTTTATGGTATGAGGAATACCTACTCGGCTTGAGAGAGCTGAGTGGCGATCTATATCAGTCTGATTTTAGTGATGTCATCGCTGTAAGCGATGTGGTTCTTGTTAAGAACCCAGCCAAGTCTCCCCTATATTGGTCCTTGGGTAGAGTGATAGGTTTGACTCCAGGTGATGATTCTCATATTAGATCTGCCCTGATTAAGAAGGCAGATGGTTCCTCTCAGGAACATTCTTTGAGACACCTTTTTCCAATGGAGTTGTCGGTTACTCATTCCCATCAGACCTCGGAGGTTCCCGAAGAGCCTTGTGGTTCCGAAGATCCTGATGTGGTCCGGTCGGATGTTGCTGATGGAGATCATGCCTCGACTTCCAATTCTGAACCCATTCGAACTCGCAAGAAGGTGAGTGAACGGGATAATGACTACTTGTGGTATTGATGTGTACATGAGACATGTATATAACATTGTGCATCTTTTTTTTCTTCGTCAGGAGAGTGTGGAAATTTCGATATATTTTCTAGTAAGTCATGGGTTACTTCCCTTTGTTTGAAGGCTGTCAGTTGGCTTACGTGCCAGGTTGAAGGTCATATGGATTATTTGCGTGGGAGTTGAGTAGGTTGACGCCATTTTGTGTCACGTGATTTCTATTTTTAGCAATGATGCATTAGTTCTGTCTCGATTTGATATAGGCGCGAATTTTAATCAGAACAGAGTTGGACGCCAGACAGTCAACAACTGTAAAAGCTGTTTCTCCATGTTAGGTGGGACGTTAAATTTTGTGAAGAATTTCTACTTGAAGAAATTTAAGAGATAGAGTGTCTCTTGTCAAGAATTGCCTTTTATGTATGAAATATTCTGCCTTCGGTCAACGAATATTATCCTTTGGAAGATGTTTCAAGTCAGAGACTTGAAATGAAGAATTATGGAGAATTTGAACGAGATAAAAATATCTCCAGGCACGAAATTGCCTATATTGAAGAGCTTAGCTCCCGTGAACTGAAATACTTTGCTGTTGAGAAGATTCTAAATCAGAGATTAAGAATCGTAAAGTGTGATCGTACTTGCAACACAGATCGATTTGAAAGAGATGACTTTGAAAATTGGACCTTACATAATCGCGCGTGATGCTATTCGGGACAAACGGTGAAAAAAGCAAGTATTATGTTTATTTGAAATTTGGACTGTTCTAGTGACGTATTTCTTACGTTGAATTTGCTATAAGAAAATTATTGGAGAAAAAGAAAGAAAAAAAAGAACTTTGGGACAGACGTTTGATAAATTAAAAAAAAGGTTATTTTTACCATGAAAATTATGTCGGAATTCAGCACGGTTTGTCAATTTTATTACTTTTGATTGTAACTTTGGTGTAAAGAAAAAAAAGAGACTATTTGATTGATTTTGTAAGAATACTGACTTTATAGTAAGTTCATGTTTTAAAAGGATTTATTCCTTTGCTTAGATTGTGTCAATTTTTGTTGTATCTAACTTTAATGTTCAGAAATCCTGATGTTGTATTTTTTTTATTTTTATTTTTTTAGTACGTTATCTAGGAATAATTTATTTATTCCAGCTTTGGAAAAAAAGCAGTCCAAGCTACCTTTTTTTGTAAATAAAACTTTGTTTTAACTTTTATGAACATCTTGTATTCTTCCATTCCTTCTCTCTTGTTATAATTTTTTTGTGATAATTGTCCTAGGTAACATGACCTTTGTTTAGAGCGGTTTTCGTTAACACCCACGAAAAATCCGACATTCTGCTTTTTTGATAGATATCATTCTGCTTTTTTATCCCATTTTCGTTTTACAATGAACGTATTGAGAACGATATGCTGGATAATATCTATATTTTTTTTCTATTAAAAGCATTCTACTTTTTTTAATTAATTTTCTTCTATTAAAAGCATTCTACTTCTTGTTCCATATTTCGCGTATTGGAAAAAATACTCGAAAATGTGCTACTAGTTTAGATTTAAATTAATTTTCTTCTATTGCTGTTTTGTGGTACCTAAGTCACTGGAGGGAACTTACTTCAAGTGATAATCTCCTTTCTGCTTTTGGCGCCTAATTGCGTGTATTGACGTGATGCCCGGAATTCGGCGGCCTTGGTTTCCTATGACTACAATTAAACATAGTCAAATGCAAGATGTTCAGGTTTTAATACTGTTTTAAGCTGACTGTTTTTTTTCCTTTCCTTTTATGTATTTTATGTGAAAATTGCATGTTTGAAGTCTGAACGCCATTTTTGTTCGCTACGTGGAGTCATTTTTGTAAATTTCTAATGTATTCTAAGTCGCCACCCACGAAAAATCCGACAAACAGTCTCACTCATTAAAAAACGGACTCTTATATTCCCGGTAACCTGTAGCTTTACTAATACCTTATCTAAAATAAATTGTTTGTTTGTCATAAAATGTATCGTTCAAAATAATGTTTCCTTCAGTTTTTCATACACAAAATCCTTTGCAAGAGTCGGTAAGCAAACAAGGAGGCCATAGTTGGTTTACCGCCAGCGTTTATGCAAAATAACCTTCTGATAACAAAAAAAAACTAACGGAAACCAGAAAAAAATACATAAATTAATGAGCGAAAGAAAACTTTTTTAAAAGAGTTCAAATATGTCTTAGGCATGCGTGCATAAACACAAACAAAAAAAAGTTATATACTGTCGGGGTTCCATGCATCGCGACGTGTGTTTACTTTTGAAAAAGACGCCATCTTGAAAAAAAACCGTAGCAGGAGTCGCTATTCTTTTTTGCAATGACTTTTTGAGAAAATCAGCAGCAGCTTTAATCGCCATTTTGTTTGCAATGACTTTGCGAAAAAACCGGCCCGTTAATATTTTCCTTTTTTTCTTCAAGGAATACAAATGCAATTCGCCGACTATGCAAATAACCTTACTTATATATTCAAGGCACCTTTCAACTATGTTGTTTGGCGACAGATCTCTCCGAAAATTATTTGTCGAAATTAATCTTTTCCACAAGACCGGCAAAAGTGACTCAACACAAATTCCACCTTTTGGTTGAGATTAAAGTGTAGTATCTGTTCCGATGGATACTGCACCCCATAGACTGGTATTGTCTTAGCCTTCGGGGCTTGATTTATGGGTCTGTCCTGTGCAGTTCTAAGAGGTCAACCCTCCCAAGCTTTGCCTCCCTCTTTGGGGAGGAGTAAGTTTATTGCTTACTGCCTGTGGCGCCCTTACTGGGGAATGCCGA
This sequence comes from Sepiola atlantica, assembly GCA_963556195.1. Taxonomy (NCBI): domain Eukaryota; kingdom Metazoa; phylum Mollusca; class Cephalopoda; order Sepiida; family Sepiolidae; genus Sepiola; species Sepiola atlantica. Next base: position 150,904,775 of record OY744523.1, read on the forward strand.
CGGGTCTGCCCAGGCAATTTTTGATGGCCAGAGTGCTCACCTTCTCGGACGCTGGCTTTTCAAATTCCACTTTCCCAACCTTGTGTCACATCTTACTGCTGTGGGAGGTAGATAAATAACTTGTCTGGGCCTTCGGGGCTTGATTCACGCCGTTCTATGGGTTTGTCCTGTGCAGTTCTAGGAGATGCACCCTACCAGGCTTTGCCTTCTTACCCTTTGAAAAGGGGTGAGTTTATTGCTAATCGCCTGAGGCGCCCCTACCTGGGAATGCCGACAGGGCTGCCCAGGCAAATTTTAATGGCCAGGACGCTCAAATTCTTGGGCGCTGGTTTTTCAATTCCCACTTTCCCGACTTTTGTCACATCTTACCTTGTGGGAGGAAGATAAATAAAACCACTGTTCTGATGGATACTACACCCCATAGACCGGTATTGTCTGGGTCTTCGGGTCTTGATTTACGCCGGTCTATTAGTTGTCTGTCCTGTGCAGTTCTAGGAGGTGCACCCTCCCAGACTTTGCCTTCTCACCCTTTGAGAAGGGGTTAGTTTATTGCTAATCGCCTGGGGCGCCCCTACCGGGGAATGCCGACAGGGCTGCCCAGGCAATTTTTAATGGCCAAAGCGCTCAAATTCTCGGGCGCTGATTTTTCAATTCCCACTTTCCCGACCTTGTGTCACATCTTAACTTGTAGGAGAAAGATAAATAAAAGCACTTTTCCGATGGATACTACACCCCATAGACCGGTATTGTCTGGGCTTTCGGGTCTTGATTTACGCCGGTCTATTGGTCGTCTGTCCTGTGCAGTTTTAGGAGGTGCACCCTCCCAAACTTTGCCTTCTCATCCTTTGAGAGGGGTTAGTTTATTGCTAATTGCCTGAGGCGCCCTACTGGGGAATGCCGACGGGGCTGCCCAGGCAATTTTTAATGGCCAGAGCGCTCAAATTCTCGGGCGCTGGTTTTTCAATTCCCACTTTCCCGACCTTGTGTCACATCTTACCTTGTGGGAGGAAGATAAATAAAAGCAGTTCAACCAGGGGGTTAGGAGACCTCCCAGAAGACGCCTGCCCAGCCAGAGACGCGGACCCAGCAGCAGCAGCAGCAAAGATACAAACAGCCCTTCTCAGGGCTACTAATGCGATTAACTCTCTTTGCTACCTGCCTCCTGAGAAGTCAACACTCGCCTCAGCCTGCATTTCCAGTAACTGCTTCTGCACCAGCACTCTCCTGCTCCTGAACTCCTGCACCAGCACTCTCCTGCTCCAACTGTACCAGCACCCTGCAGTCCTGACCTCTGCACCAGCACCTTGCAGCTCTGATTCATGCACCAGCAGCTCCAACTCCTTTTCCCTTTTTTTAAACAGCCCTTATCAGGACTACTCATACAACTACTGCGATATTGTTTTCCTTTTTTTAAACAGCCCTTATCAGGGCTACTCAGACAACTACTGCGAGATTCTTTCCTTTTTTTGCCAGCCAGCAACAGCAAGGGTACCTGGTCGACATCCATCAACAGCTATCCAGCCCTTTCTCTCCAACGACACCACACCTGTCGTCCAGTTTGCTGTCACCAGAGACGCCACTCCCCTTTTTCCAGTTTTCTCCTGTTTCCAGTGACGTCATTCATCTTTCCAGCCTTTTCTCTCCAACGACACCACTCTTGTCGTCCAGTTTGCTGTCACCAGAGACGCCACTCCCCTTTTTCCAGTTTTCTCCAGGCCGATCAACCTCAACGGTCGGTCCCGCAACAATACATACAAATATGTCTTAGGCATGCGTGCATAAACACAAACAAAAAAAAAGTTATATACATACAAATATACAAGCTGGTGGCAACAACAACAAAAAGAAAAGAATATACAGAAAATACAAAACAAGAAAAAAAAAAAAAATAATTGTAAAATTACAAACCAAAAGAAAATACTTAACACAAAACAAGAACAAAAGAAAAACATTTCACACCACGTGGCATACAGAAACAGAAAAAAAAAAAAACGCAAATTAAACCCTGTCGATAAAAGCCATACAAAAGAAAAAAGGAAGAACAATGTATGACAAAATCCCACCGTGAAGACAAAAAGAAAAGATTAAGCATACAAAAAACAAATGACTTCAGTCCGACCAAAAACATCTTACTCAGTAGAGGAACAAAAGCGGATGACAAAAAAGCGCCAGTTAAAACGGCTTTATGCAGCAGAAATAAAAAAAATCTTTTATTCAGCCCCAAAATTCTGCTCATGAACGCTAAAAATTTCAACAGCAAAACGTCAATGGTTAAACCCTACCAGTTTAAAACCCAGCTTCATGAAGCAGACAAATCTAAGACCTGAAATTTTATTCGGCGCAAAGGTTTGCTCATGAACACTAATAATTCAGCAAAGAAAAAAAGCACAAAAATTGAATCCTACCAGTTAAAACCGGCTTCATAAGACAAAAAAATCCAAAGACCTGACATTTTATTCGGCACAAAAATTCTGTCTATTAACGCTAAGACTTTGCTGAGAACAAATAAAAAGCAGCTTCATTTTAGCAAAATGAATGCTAAAACTTTACTGAGAACGATTGTAAAAAAAATTAAAATAAGAAAAATGTCAAACCAAAAGACTGAAGTTTAAAAAAAATATTTTAAATAATGTTCTGCTTATCAGCTCTGCTGCTCATGGGGGACTATATGTGGCAAACCAAAAATGTGATCCGAACAAACGCTAGAAAGCAAATGGCGTAAATTTCAACCCCCTTTCTTTCTTTGCGTCATTTAAATACGCTTTCTTTATCACTCGCTAGAGACAAAAGGAAGTCTTGAAGAAACGTGTTGACTGAAGACTCCAGCTAATCAGAAACCGACACATCGATAAGAAACGCGAACTTTGTGACCCCTATAAAAGGAAAGAGGAAGACTCGCATCTCTCTTTTCATCCAGACAGACTATGAAGTAACATACACAAGAAGTTTGCCCTCCACTCCACTCGACGATAGGGGGAGACAAAGAGAACAAACTCAAAAAACTATATCTAAGTTTTTCATTCCTCACACAAGCAAAGAATGCATATACACTTACACACATACACGTTCTATGATTCACGCACAGTAGTAAAACAAAGGACACAAGTTAAATGAACATTTATAACAAACAACAATTGAGGACGTAATAGATATTGTATTTTTACAATCTTTATTCTCATCTTTTACTTGTCTATATAATTGCTTTATCTCGTATATCGAGCATCAATTATTTCATGATAGGTTCTAATTTAAAGGTATACATTATATCTTTATTTTTCTGTTATTTACTATATATATATATATATATATATATATATATTATAACATAGATCTAATGTAAACTTTGTTACATGATCATTTATTTGTGCTCCAAGAATTCAGCATAACAACAGTATGTGTACGCTCGTTTCTGAGACGATATATATTTTTTATTTTTTTTTTATTAATATCGGTTCCCTTCATCAGCAAAGGGTATAGATACGAATTTAAAAGCATACAGACAGCAACAAGGCTTTAGAGTTTAACCGCACCAATTATGCATCAAACTTTATTTATTTTAATAAATGAAAGAAATCATTGCTTTCTTCCAAGTTATTTTTTTCCGATTTCGTTTTATGCTTTTCATTATTACCAATGTTCGTATCCATACCTCCATGGCAATCAAAGCGTATTGTCTGCTTCTTTCTCTCTGTCTTGCTTAACGTCACCAGGCAGGTGAGAGAGAGAGCGGGGGAAGGGAAGCTATGCGGCGTTCGCCGTGAGTGACTGTCTTGTTTGTTTGTTTCTTTTTTTTTCTTTATCGCTTGCAGGGCTTAGGTTAACAGAACAGTAGTAGGAGGTGGAGAAGGCAAGAGTATGGAAGATAAAAGAAGAAGAAAAAGGACTTGATATCGGGGCGAGCAGATGACAGACGAGCTTAGGTGAAGCAGATGAGAATGAGATTTTATCATGTTGTTTGGACAGTCGAGAAAATGTTTTTGAAGCGCGATGTTGTGAAGAAAAAAAGATATGATTGAGTAAGAAACATGATATGATGTCCTGTCGGATGAAAAGTTTACACACCTGTATAGAATTAAACTAACACTTACCGGCATAAGGGCCTCAACTGGCATCCATCTCATGGAGGAGTGCTTGTTCGAATGAATGAACATTTATACATTAAAATGGCCACTTGTGAATCTAAGCCAATCAGAACACAGAGAATGGACTTTCCCTTCTGAGCATAATGGAACATTCTAGCCTTGTTATAAACAGGCATTATCTTGCTGCTCAACAGTCTGACTTATCTTGCTGGTCGTACAATTGAGCCTTAAGCATCGACTCTATAACCTGTATGGATTATTTATTTGAAGAGAATATGGTTGAGTTGAACCAGATATGTAAACAGATTAGATTATCTTGAATTTTGAATTGTTGACCAACGTAAATACGTGTTGATATTACATCAAAACAAAAACCTTTTGTTCCTCATATTTACATTGCATTTTTTTCCTGTTGTGTTTTAGCATTAAATTGCTTATTATAACCATATCCATGTGTTGGTCTTTCTTTCGCTAATTACCTTATCTCATGTGTTCAGCTGTAAACATTATTATGGAATTCAGGAAATATACGAATTCTGGCAAAAATATAAATGTTAATTTGTGTTCGGTATTACCAGCCATCACAACTATTACCAATGTTTGTAACCATACTTCTAGTACATTGTTACTTGTGCTTTCACTACTATTATTGAGCACTAGTTCTATTATTTCTATTTGGTTCTGTATACAGTTTTAATCTATCAATTGACACATTTGTATGTTCACCATATTCATATTTTAAAATGTTTAGGTGATCATGTGATAACTTTATAGGGACCTTTTCTTGTTGTTTGTCTGTTGATGTAATCCATATACTCATAATTGCAGACACTTTTTGCAATGGTTTTGAGTGCCTTTTTAAGCACTGAATTGATATCATCATCATCATGTAACATTTTAATTTTTATACGTTTCGGTTCAATTACAACTCAGAAAAATGAAGGAAGTACGAAGTAGAACCGTTAACAGATTTATTTAACAAACATACTGATTAAATTAGAATGTAGAAAAACCGCTGAATGCGAGATGCTTGTTTGATTGTGAGACCGTTCTGTTAACTTTTCACCGTCTGGCAGACGGCTCCTTCAATCCCAGGGGCGATTACTCTTACTTTGCTTCAAGGGAAATAACTCGATTTTGATTTGTTAGGTTGACCTAACACATCATCATCATTAGGGTTTTTGATCACTCGTTGAGGAGGAACCCCTCCCTGGTTTACTTTCACCTTGTTTTGTCCCTTGTGGCAATGTAGGACCTAGTTGGCTGTTGAGGTCATCTCTCAAACAAGTTTTTAGCCTTACTCTTGCATCGGGGTCCATTCTGTCACTCTAAGTGCCCACCTATTGTCTGCATATCTAGAAATGTGACCTGCCCATACAAGTTGATATAAGTACTGTCCACTCCTTGAGGGGTGAATTTGATGGAGTCAAATGCTTTTACATAGTCGATAAAGGCAAAACAAAGTGGTATACGGTGCTCATTAGCTTTCTTTTGAACTTGGCTTACAACTTGATGGAAAATCCAGGTCAGAAGCCAGCTTGTTCTCTAAGTGTGCTTTGCATCCTTTTGAGGAGAATATGGTAGAATACTTTGTAAAAAAACGAAAGTAGACTTATTGGCCTGTAGTTTTTAATATCTTTCAAGTCTCTTTTCTTGTGGAAGATGGTAACTGACGCATTCTTCAAGTTGTTATGGCATTTGTTGTATAAGCTGGTGAGAATCTCTGCAATTGGTTCACCCATATCTTAATAATTTCATCTTCTCCTGGAGAAACGAAAAGAAAGAAAAATTCAACAGAACGTCTAGAGATCGACTCAAAGAGGAAAAGATATATTTCCAGGAAGAAATAAATCTTAAGGGGGATGTGTTGTGGACTGATCCGGATTCACCCATAGTGACAGGATGGATTCATCAGGTCACTGATAAGTCGACACCTTTTCTCTTACCAACGAGAACCGCTTAGCAAGTCTGCCTAGAGCTGGTAATGGCGACCAACTTATTGTAATTAAGTATTCTTAATACAATTCCTATTCCTTTCAATTCCTGTCTTGGGTTTCTTATTTACTTATTGTTATTCTTATGATATAACATAAGCCCTTATTTCTTCATTCATTCGGCGATGTAAGATCTTGCATACTTCATAATATTCAATGTTCTGTATATTCGTACCTCCTCTTTTGATCCATCTCCCTTTTTCTCTGAGTAGTTTGGTCTCTGCTGAGAGCTTGTCTCAGTCTTGGTGGCTTGTCTCTTCCAGCGGTGTCCAATGACGTTTCTAAGATAGTGGAGGTGGTAAAATCGCATGTTGTGTCTATATCTGATCCTGGTAGTGTTGCTTCAAGTGTTTTGAACCTGTTAGTCAATTTCAGTTGGAATTCTCGTGCTTTAGCGAATAGAAAATCGTGGTTAGGTTTTTGGATTTTTTATGAGTTTTGCTCTCTCTAATTTTGTGTTGATGCAGAGTGATGCTTGTACAAGACAGTGGTCACTCCCAGTGTTGAATCTGTTGAAGACTGAGACATCTTTGGTATTGATGTGGAAAAAGATGTTTCAATTTTTTAATGTGTTTATTCTGTTAGGATACTATTAAAAATGGGATGGCCTTTTTTTTCTTCTTTTTTTTTACTTCTATCGGATAGAATATTAATCTCTCATGATATAGAATTAAGGAGAAATTTTTCTTCTTTCTTTCTATTTTGACAGAAGAGTTTTGGAATTTATTTAAAAAAAAAGGATCCTACTTCATTTTAATTAAAAACGCCCAGTGAAAATAAATGTTTGTGATATTCTTTTTATCTTAACGGCTTCAAATTCATTATTGAACTGCAACTAAAATGTTTTTGGCAGACGACCGGTTTTCATCTATATTCAGACGACACCTGAGTCATCATCTGATTGGTTTATTTAAGTCACATGACTATTTTAAAAAATAAACAACAGATTTATGATAGAATATTTTGAAGAATTTCTCTTCAGATGGAATCTTGGTGTTGAATTGCCAACACCTTGTTTTTCATCTCTGTGGATATGCTGTTCCCACGTTAAATTTACTCCTTTTCATATAAAATCGACATCATGACGTCGATTATTAAATTTAGATAATAATTGAAAAATATATTGTTGTTCTCTTAGTTTTCAATGAGAATTTATCGACCGAAAGGGTCAATTTTGGACTGCAAACTTTTATTCTGTGGAATTGATTACAATTTAAAGTTATTTTTCTTGGAAAATTCCGAGAATTAAAATATATGTATGACTGGGAGTCATTGTTTAAAGTTATGTTTGGAAATCCCAATATTAACTATTGTTTGGTGAATTTTATGACAAATGTCATTATTTAAAAAGTTATATTTGGAAAACAGAATCCAGATATTAACCAAAATCTGATTGAGAATATATGGGCATAAGGACCCATAATATTTTCTATATATTCCTGGGATAGTTCACCCAGAAAATATTGAACACGTTGTTGGTTGGCCCATTCTTCCAGTTTTCTGCAATCGAAAGTCTTGGTGTATTCTTGGTGGCTCTTCCGGGCTATTTCCGTGGCAGTTTTTTTGTCCGTTTCTGCCTCATTTGTAAGACAGTCCTGTCCAAAATGTTTGGCCAGTTTTGTGATAAAGGTTATTCTACTGGCCCTAATTTTTTGGTGTTGGTATACCATCATAAGGTTTGGGTTCTGGTAGCTCATCAGATATTGGCCGGTGCTCACAATAGTGGCTTGATGTTAACAGTCAATTTCTGAGAGACCCATACCTCCTGCTCTTCTTGACAAATACAGCATTGGTAGACACTGGTTTCTGTACATTACTCTGTACAGTGTCAACATTTTCCTTGTGTTAGTGTCTAGTCTGTTAATGCCCTTTTGTGACCAATCAATAATTCCAAAGTTGTATGTTATCACTGGAATAGTTAGTTGGTTAATGGCAATTACTTTGTTTTTGTTTATCAGCTGTGTTTTGCAAATTTTTCTAACACAGCGTACATATTCTCTGCCAATTTTCTCTCTCATCTTGGCATGTTGAATTGAATCGTTTTCTTCTATGCCAATGGATTTTTATATTGTTCTTGCTCTTCAAGGTCTTTGATGTCAGTATCTTCATCAATCTGTATGTTTTCCATTTGAATGTTCTTCCCAGCTCTGAGGGAGCACTTGGCACATTTGTTCAGGTCAAACTTCATTCCAATATCTTTGAAGAAGGTATGGACAATCTGCAAGAGTCGACTTAAGTCAGTGTCTGAACTCGCATACAGCTTGAGGTCATTCATGAAGAGCAGGTTGTTGACTCTTTTGTTTGGGTCTTGTTGGTGGCCCTGGCTCAGGTTGCAGGCACTCCAGCTTTTGTTCAGTAATTTACTTGGCGGATCTATCGTCAGGCAAAAAGTAGAGGAGATAAGCTATCTCCTTGGAAGATTACTCTTCGGATCTTGACGTCAGAGATTGTTATTGTTCCATTAGTGTGGCTTAATGTTATGGTTGTTTGCTACATTTTTATATGTACAACCATGGTTTTCTTGATGACTAGATGGATCTTATATAATTCAAGGCATCGCAGAAGCCATGCGTGTAGCACATTATCATATGCCTTTTGGTAATCGATCCAAGCCATGCTTAGGTTTCTTTGCCTCTTCCTACAGTGCTCAAAGATGGTCTTATTGATCAACAACTGGTTCTTGGTGCCTAAACACTTCCTCTTGCACCCTGCTTGTTCTTTTTCCAGGTACATTCCAGAAGAGAGGTGTTCGTAGATGCTGTCTGCAACCATGTCAGTGAAGAGTCTGTAGGTTGTAGTGAGACAACAGATCGGTCTGTATTTAGTAGGGTGTTGTGTCTCACTCGTTTTGGGTATGAGGGTTGTATCACGCTTTACTAGCCATGCTGGTGTTGCCTCCTCACCCCTCAACAGTCTGGTGAAGCAATTACTATAATGGCTACGAAGTGCTATTAGTTGCTTCACACAGAAATTGGGTATGTTGTCGATGTCAGTTTTTTTGTGATTCAAAAATTGATCCAACTTTCGAGCTATATCTAAGATCCACTTAGTCTCTTGATTGCATGGTCCATCATTCTCAAACAGATGCCTCCAGTAGTCTTCTAGCTCTTGCTTTTTCGGTGACTTTTTTACCATGATTTTCTCTCTTATTAAGTTTCTGTAAAACCGTCTTGCGTTCTTTTTAAACTGTTTGTTTTCCACTTTCGCCCTGTCGTTCTTGTTGTCATTTGTTTGGATTCATTTGCTGGAATCTTGCCTTCAAGTTCTTTATTTTTAATTTCCTCTAAATTTTTCTTATATTTAAAACTGAGCCTGGAGATGGTGTTCTTCGGTCGTCCTTGTACTGTAGGGGCAGCAAGGAATTGTTTGACCTAAGACAATTCCTTTCTGCAAAGATTCAGTTATTTCTGGAGCTTCAGTTTCCAAGATGGTGTTGTGTTTTGTGCTCTTGACTCCAATTGCTTTTGGAATTGAGGGAGTGTTTTCCTGACAATGTAGAGCCCTGTAGTATATGTTACCTAATTCAGCTCCGTGAGGGATATGTTGGATAGAACAAGTCTTTGGAGAGCGATGTTTCTAGCTTTTATTACTGCCTTGGTAGCTCTTGAGGTTGGATTTTTGGCAGTTACGGTCTTTCCTCTAGCATCATCATCTGGACTTCTGCAATGGTGTTACCAAGTTATTCCTTCAAGGCCAATTGTTCATTATCTGGCTCCGGTAATTTCTGAGGTAATGGTGGAGGTTCAGGTGTTGGCAGTGGTCTCGGTGATAGTGGTGAGGAAGAATTACGGTTCAATGAGGGGCTATTTTGTGATTGTAAATAGACAGCTGATGGTGGTGGGATATTTGTCGGGGAGCCACTTAATAAAGGGGATTCTTATGGTGAAGTGGCTGTATGGTGGGTTGTCATGGGCCAAGACTATTCGGCTTTACCCATGGGTGAATGGTGATGTGATTCTGGCTGTACCTGTGGTATGTTGATCGATGATGGAAATTGTGTGAATTGTGATGGAGCTTACAAGTGAACAATTTTTTATTCATATGAAGGCTGCTATTTCTGATGTCATATAGTCCAGCTCAGCCTCATTAAACACGCTCATGCTGTTATACACTTGGCAGGTTACTTTTTGGAGTGGAACATTTCTTGCCTGAACAAAAGTGGAAGAATATTTCCCTCCATGTCTCTGCAATTTTTTTTCTTTGGTATGTTCAGCCTGAGCATATTTCATAGCTCATAGCAATGTCCACTTTTCTTCCCTTTCCCATCTAGACTCGTGTCTCCATCTAGTCTCTTCTTACCTGATGCAAATGTAGTCTTCTTCTGCCTCTCTTAGAGCTGCATTTTTTATGAGGGTGCTCTCATCTTCTGTTATATATATATACCCATCTGGGAAACAAACGATCATAAGCGGGCAACCGGTGTATTTCTTTTCTCTTCAAGGAGAGTACATTCTTTGAGGATTTCGTTTGATGTCTTGCTCAACTTATCAAACTTTGAGTAGTGGTAGCAAAACAATAGTACATTCTTTTGGTTGGGCTTTTAAGCCTCTTATGTTCTTTTTTTGTTGTTGCTGCATATGATGGAGATAGGGGGCCAGGATCTTTTTTCTGAAGGCCTGATGGCTCACCCTTGTTGGCCTCTGTTATGGCTGGAGCACCACTTTCAGAGGCAGGAAGGGTTAACACCATTGCTTACATCTTCTCGCCTGGTATATGAACGGGTTGAGGGGCCCTTTTTATTCTGGGTGCCGGCCTGCCAGTATTTTCTTTTGTTTTTATTCATATTTTGTATCAGTTCCTCATTGTCAACGGCTTCTAATTTGTTATTCAAATCTGCCCTCTATTAATAGAGGGGGTTCCCCCATCCGCAACCTGGGGGACGTGCTGGATGGCTTAAGGAGACAGAACACCATTTTTCTTTTTAATATTTAGTCAGGGTTTACTTCAAATGGGAAGTATCCTCGTGTCAGGGTCTCTGATAAACCTTGTACAGTGAGACCGGAGACACCCGAGGGTGGTGTCTAGTAGGCATTCAAGTCCTTTCCCATAGGAATTCAAGTCCTCTCCAGTAGACATTCAAGTCCTCTCCAGTAGGAATTCAAGTCCTCTCCAGTAGACATTCAAATATTCTCCAGTAGACATTCAAGTATTCTCCAGTAGGCATTCAAATCCTCTCCAGTAGGCATTCAAGTCCTCTCCTTATATAGGCGATTACATGTGAACATTCAAAATTTTTGGGAAGACTAAAATACTATTTATTTAAATACATCTACAGTAAATCTTTACTAGCAACCGTCATAGTTTACCCTCTAAAAAACTTTGCCACTACTGCAGTTTAGCAATCCGAACGAATTTATTTATTTAATTTTTAAACCATTACATTTGCGACAATTGCATACATTCACAGACTTTTCATTATTATTTTTTTAAAATGCCCATCGTCAATAACATCTAAGGAATACTACTATGTTTCTTTGGTTTATGAGCAAAGAAAGAATCCATTTTTATATCCTATTTCAGTCATGAATTTACATGACTGAATTTACATGAGTGAAATAGATTTTGGCATTATTTTCCATACTTTTTTTTAATGGACACAACTGTCAGCAGCATTTTTTTGTATTTTCACTTCCTTTTTAATGTTACAACAAATAAGTGTTCTAAAACGAAATAAAATTTACTTTTCTACTGACCTGTATAGTTTTAAACTTCTGAAAGTGTCTTCAAGTTTTTTTTATTACAATATAAGATTTTGTTGATATCCACTCCTTCGAAGACAGTAAAAAGTTCAAAATATCTGACCCATGAGTTGCTATTGGTGTTTCATTCATTAAATGTAGTTACAAAATGACTTACCACTAACACTAAGTCCAACAAACCACATCCCCGGACTTAGAGTTATTGGTAGAGTAGTGGCATTCATGTGTAGTATGGTTAACAGAATATACAAAAAAAATGCAAATATTGTTTTTGCACTTCATTTTAGTGTAGGACACCCTCCCTAAAAAAATTGAAATATTAGAGTAATATATGCTTAGTTAACACACACATACATACATCCAGCATTAAACCATATTATCTCTAAATGGCCCGGAAGTGGGTAATCATTTTAATTTAATAAATATAGGAAACTGATGCCCCACTCTAAAAGCTGAACAAATTAATTTTTTGTCGAAATTCCTTTTCGGCTGATACTTTTCACAGTTAAATCATTCTTTCATATCTCCCCACCCTGGGCAACGCCGGCACACGGGTTTTGCTAGTTAATAATAATACAATAGAATTGATAAAATGGAAAAACTGGAACAGCCATTTCTTAGCAATTGGACATTTTTGATGGCAAAGTTGTATTCTTCTTTAATTTTGGTCTGCATTTGAAGCATTTCCATTTCCATTAACATAACAATATTTGGTTCTTGTTCCTTAAAAGTACGAAAAAAACTTTTTTCTGTCTTCTCATAATAGAGAGGTAATTAAGGGGCAGTAACTCTGAATTGGAATTTTGAGTCTGATTTTCTCTGTATTATCTGACAACTTTGATTTTATATTAAATTGCGATCATGGATTTGAATTTGTTCAAGTTTGAAGATGTGCTGTATTTTACTTCCGAAAAAGCGAAACAAATTGATTTCTCGCAAGCCCATGCATGGGCTTATTTCTGGCGAAGAAACCTGCAGTTGTGGGCATAATATGAGACTTGTGCCATCAACCGTGAAAACAGATGGATTTCTTTGGCGTTGCACGAATGGTTACTGTTCAAGTGTAACGTCGATTAGACGTAACTCTATTTTTGAGAAATCTAAATTACCTATTAGAAATATTATGACATTTATTTATTTATGGGCAAAGTGCAAGGCTGATTTTGAATTTGTAAAAGAACAGTGCTCAATTACGACTAACAAATCAATTGTAAAATGGAGAATGAAGATGCGGGATTTGTGTATTAACTATTTTTTACGTCATCCACAAATTCTAGGAGGAGAAGGATGTACCGTGGAAATAGACGAAAGTCTATTTTCACGAAGAAAAAGCCACACCGAGCGTGTTACGCGACGGTTGTGGGTTTTTGGTGGCTACGAAAAAGCCACAAGATCAAATTTTCTTGTAACTGTGCCTAAAAGGGATGCGGCTACTTTTATCCCAATCATAAAGCAGTATATAAGACCAGGAACGACGATTGTGTCCGATTGTTGGCGAGCTTACGATCGCCTCGGTGCCGAAGGATTCCATCATTTGCGTGTGAATCACAAGTACAATTTCGTGGATCCACAAACAAGAGCTACAACTAATCACGTTGAACGTATGTGGTGTGAAGCGAAAAAACGAAATAAACTTGAATGTGGCACCCACACACAAATGGTGGATTCCTATCTCGCAGAATTCATGTGGCAGCAGAGATTCGGACGTCAACAGTCATTTGCCCAAATTTGTAAAGAAATTGCTCAATTTTATTCTTAAATTTTCCATGCTGAATTTTATTCAAAAATTATATTTAGTACAAAAAACTATTTAAATTTTCCTTGCTGAATTTCGTTCAGTGATTTCATTCATTACTAAAATCAAATTTAATCAAAATAAATTCTAAAATTTACCATTACTGTATTCTTTTACGTTCATTTACTAATAATTAATTTCCAGATAATTACTTTCGATGTAATATCAGCAGTTGAATAGAGTTATTGCCCCTTAATTACCTCTCTATTATGAGAAGACAGAAAAAAGTTTTTTTCGTACTTTTAAGGAACAAGAACCCAATATTTTTATATTTCAAATAGTATTTCAATAAAAAAAATAACTGTTTAATTTAAAAAAAACAAACTTTTTTTTTCATTTTAAAATTTCCAAAAAAATGTAAAAATTAAAAAAAAATCATTTCAGTTTCGGTCCATGTTTCAAGAAGTTTATGATTCATTCTAGAATACTGAAAATTGATAAGAATTGAAATTTGCCAAAATAAATTTGAAATGTTATTTCTCCAAATATTGGCAAAGAAAAAATAGCAAAAAACGAAGTAAGATTTATACAAAATATAGAATGTTTTATTTTAAATTTTTGTTTTGTTAATTGGGAGGGAATCAGTCACTTGAGTTGACTTATTTCTCCTATGTTTTAACGGATCATATAGGGAATAAGGACCCCGGAAATTTGAAGAACGAAAAGGGACGAAATTCGGTCTACACCGGTTGACCTTACCATTTGACCTTCATGCACATGCCATTTTGTAAACAAACGGATAATAAAACTGTGTTCTTTGGATTTTCGTCAAAAGCTCGCTTTTTAATATGGGAATGACTTATTTTAAGAAATATTTATTAAATATTTATTTTTAATATAGGATGTTTTTTGTTTATTTACAAACTTTTTTAATAATCAAACGAAACATTGTAGAATTCTTGTTCTAAAATGTTTTCGTGTCACTATTTACTTGCCTCCCCACAAGGGCAGAATACATAATAAAATAGAGGGAAAAATGCGGATGCATGTAAAGAAATATTCTTAAATTGATAAACCTAGAAAAGTAAAAGACAAGTTATTACACCTGGAAAAGTAAAGGACAATAAAACTTCTTAAAATATTGTAGCTAAAGTCTAAATTTGGAAAAAAAAATGATAAGTTAACTGTTTCTAGTTTTATAATCTTTTTTTTTTTTTTTCAAATTTAGACTTTAGCTGCAATATTTTAAAAGTTTTATTGTCCATTACTTTTCCAAATGTAATAACTTGTTCCTTTACTTTTCTAGGTTTATTAATTGAGGAATATTTCTTTACATGCGTCCCCATTTTCCCCTATAATATATTTTGGGGTATATTGAAGCGGTTAGCGGAATGTTTTGTGTATCCATTAAAGTTTTATATAGGGTATCAACGTAAAATCTAGTGTTTTTCTTTTAGGGGCGGGAGGGACATTTTTTTTCGATCTCACGAGGTTTAAAAATCTCAGTTGACAACACTGTGTTCAGATTGAGGGTCGTGTTCCCCGACTATTAGCGTGTACGTTAAATCAAGCAATGTTGCATGCAAAGACAGAGTAATAATTAATAAACAAAATGAGGTAGTTCAAATAAGGTTTATTGAATGTGTGTGTAATGTGGAATGATGAGGTGTGTGGTGTGTGTATGTGTGTCGATAAGAAACAGTTCTTGAAATGCGTATGTGTAGAAGTGAGTCGTGGGAAAAGTCTTTGAAAGATGTACACAAAGAAAATGAGTTGAGAACTCTTAGCGTTGTTTGACCACGTGTTGACGGAAGAAACGTGTGTTGGTTGTTGCTTTGCCGAGGCCAGTTGAAGAGAAAAGAGCATGAGACGGAGCGCTGTGTCAGCGTCGTTCTGCGAGGCCGATTGAATAGACAAGAGAGTGAAACGGAGCGCTAGTGTCAGCGTCGTTCTGCAAGGCCGATTGAAAAGACAAGAGGCTGATTTTCCGTTTGCACCGGTTTTTATAATCCGAATGGGCAGATAACTCTGGTGTCGCTTTTCAGCGCCACCTGTCGGTGAAAAAGCGACACCTAACGGCCAACCGGTGTAGTTATGTTTGAAAGGAGGAGGTAACTGTTGCAACTGTTTGTCAACAAACAAGTTTGGTTAAATTGTAGTGTTAAGTGAGTAATGACTCTGATGGCAGTGAATGCCCTGAGAATGTCCCTTTTGATTATAGTTAAAGCAAATATTCAGATTAGTTTTATAGATTTTATTAATTATTTAATTTTGTGAAAGAATACAAATAAAACAAAAATAATACAAATAATACAACAAAGTTTTTTTTATCTTTCAGAATTAATAAATATTTTATTTAAAAAAAATTTAAAAATAAATAATCAACTTTTTAATTTCCTAATAAACAAATAATAAACCGAATTTTCTTTATTCTTCAGAATAAAATAATAAATATTTCACTAAGAATTAAAAACAAAACAAATAATTAACTTTTTTTAAACAACTATCAACAATATTTACATAAAAAATGTCGGTGCTTGTTTGAAATATTTTTCTTTCTTAGGCACTTCTTAAGTTTAGCTGTGAATCATTGTGAATTAGAAATAAAAATTGAAGAGTTCCATTCACTCAACCCAGTCAACCGGAAGCGCTTTAGACTTTAAATTTTTTATCCAAAAATACAGTTTAATGACCTCAATCTGCGAGATATTGATAATTTAACCGGCAAAGCATGAGCACGGCAGTTTTTTTTGCCTGGTCACATCTCAAATTAGAAGACATTATCAGTTTTATTTATGTATGGGCATATAAAATGGCAAATTATGATGATGTGAAAAGAAACCCCACGATTTGTGATTGGAGAATAATAATGTAAAAGTTTAAAATTATAACCCAAAGGTTTTAAATTATACCAAATCACTGCAGGTGCAACGATCATAAATTTTCGTTTTATAAAGTTTTAAATTATACCAACAAAAAAAAAAATCCCTAACTATTTTTAAAAAGTTTTATCAAAATAAAAAATCACTGTTGACTATTCGTTTTATAAAATTTTGCGGTGATTCTGCTGATAAGCGGCCGTACGAAAAAAATATTTTTTCATAAAAACAATATTATATACTTATTCATCGTTATATTCTTACTCACTGTACAAAAAATTATCCACTAGAACTTTAATTACAAGTATTTTTACATTCTTCGTATCATACAGCGATTCGTTCAGTAGGCGTCCATCTTTTTTCTTAAAATGAATTCAAGGGCAGATAATTCGCAAGGGAGATAATCATGCAATTTAAAAAAAAACTACATATATAAAAATTAAATTTATTTCAATAAAACATTTCGTTATAATGCAATAAATTAATTTAATTTCGTTTATTTACTTTCATTTAGTTTTATTGGAAACATTATTTTTATTATTTTTATAAAATTTTATATTAATAAACAAAAACACTGTTCGCTGTTATTATTGTTTGCTTTATTGATTATTTTGGATAAAAACTTTTAATTCTGTTACTTCCGGTTGATTGTCTGCCCCTGTCTTCAAAAAGGAAAACAAATAAATTATGATTCACAGCTAAACTAAAGAAGTGCCCTTTTCTACAAACACTCAAATCCATCGGGATTTTTTAACTTTCTTTTTTTATGATTATACATCATAAAAATTACGTATCCAATACAGTATTTTAATTAAAAAATATATATACTAAAATTATAACCCATTTATTTATTCCGGCTATGGTGTCGGGGGGGGGGGGGGGGAAATAGAAAATATATGACATAGAAAAAAATCCAATATCTTCCTCCCGGATGTACCCTGAATGGGGCCGAGGCAGTAGTCGGAAGGGGAAAGGTTTGCTAAAAGAATTGCTCTTTCAGCGACCCAGCCAATATTGTCTGGTAAAAAATGGAGTCTCTGAATAGAGGAAAGTCGCACTGTGGACGCCGACTCGTAACATAGTCTGTCTATGTCGTGTAAATGGCTATCCACTCGTAAGAGAGTCTGTCGATCTCCTGTAAATGGATGCCGCGTGAATGCCGTCTCATAAGAGCTTCTGTCGATCTCATTCGAGAGAGCGGACATCTGAATCCGAATCTGAATCTGAATTAACTCCTCGGTGTCGAAGTTCTTTCAGCGTCGTAACAAGAGTCTGCCCATATCGTGCAAACCGCCACCTGCTCATAAGAGTCGGTCAA
Organism: Sepiola atlantica; assembly: GCA_963556195.1. Classification (NCBI taxonomy): domain Eukaryota; kingdom Metazoa; phylum Mollusca; class Cephalopoda; order Sepiida; family Sepiolidae; genus Sepiola; species Sepiola atlantica. The sequence continues at coordinate 150,922,482 of OY744523.1, forward strand.
TCTGCTGTAAAAATGGACGCCGTGTTGTAAAAGCGTCTGTTGATATTATTCAAGAGAGTGGCTGCCCGAATCTGAACTGGTGCAGTGGTGCGACTCAAATCCCTGTCGAACTTTGTCTGTTGGAAAAAAATCCACTTGAAAACTGTTGAATGGGGAATGAACTCCGCTGCTCACACCTTGAAGGCAATCCGTTGAATGGGGAACGGCGGGGGCACACACAGTTGAATGGGGAATGGCGGAACCTAATATATGTCTTTTATAGGTACGTGCAAAATCAATGGCTGATTCCCAAAATGTAGAAACATTTTGATCCTTCCTTCACTTAAAAATTCACCAAGATTGAGGAAATCAACCAATTTTAATGAAATTTTCAGTATTTATTAATCAACAATCAAGGAATATAATGAATTCTTAAAATCTTAGTTAAAATGTATTATTTGTTGTTGAAATTTTGGCCTTGTGCCACATCTTCAGAAATGTATATTTTAGATAAATAAAATGTATTATTTGTTGAAAACAAAATACACCTTTACTAAAGTTATATTTTTAAGTATTAATTAATATTTTTAGTATTAATTAAAAAAGTGTATAATTTTAAAAATATTTTTCAATGAAAATAAAGCACTGTAGATGTTAACAATTAAAAACTTTAAAAAAATATTTCATATATATTACAAAAAAGGATCCTAAATTCCATGTTAATAAAAATCACTATAACTCAAAGAAAAATTAATTTCTTTAATTAGCGATGTTATCATTGAATAAAGCATTGTTTACTCAATATTTTTACCAAAAAAATAATATAATTGCAAAAAATATTTTATGTGATTTTAATGATTAGAGTTTCTGGGAAAATTAAAAATGCGATATAATTATATTTCTCTTTCACACATGAACGTGTCATCATCAGTGTAAGAAATTATTTTTATGATCTTGTAAATAAACAAAAAATTTAAAAAAATGAGGATCAGGGTCATTACGGAAATAAACAGGTGGGATTTGCCCTCCAATCACCACTCACGCCCACACCGCCCTCAAAATTTTATTTTCAGAGATTCAACAATTTCGTTAATTTCACAATTCATCATCAATTATTTAGAAAGATAAAACGTAAGTTTGTATTTGTTTTGTCATTTTTTCATTAATAAATATTTACAAAGTTAAAAACAATTATTTATTAACAAATAAATAGAATTCAAATATGACATTTTCTTTCAAAATTGAATTCTATTTATTAATTTATTTATTAATAGGCTGATTTTGAATCCCTCAGGGATCACATCAGCGACGCCCCATGGAGTGAAACCTTCTCACTTCCTACTGATCAGTGTGCAAATGAGCTAACCAAATGGGTCAAAGCAGGCATTGATGCTTATGTCCCCACGCGAAAATTCTTCAGCAAACCCCACTCTCCTCAATGGTTCACCTCAGAATGTGCAGCTGCTATTGCTGAGAGGCTGAAGGCATTCCTAAAATTCAGTCGCCATAAGTTAACTATGAATAGACAGAACTTTATAGAGGTAAGAAATGATTGCAAAATAGTGATAGGTGAAGCAAAGAGAAAGTATACAGAGATAACCCCAAAACGCATTCAGTCACAGAAACTAGGTACTCGCGATTTCTGGAAAATCTACAATAGTGTGATGAACAATGGACAATCGACAATTCCCCCACTATCAAATCACAACGATGTTGTTTGCACGGCAACTGATAAGGCTGAACTACTGGCCAAGCATTTCGCCTTAAACTCCACTTTGGACTCAGCAAACCACCCCCTCCCTAAATTCCCATTGCAGACTGAAGGCACATTTGAGAACATGGTCATCACCCCATCTCAGGTCAAAGTCATCATAAAAACCTTGACACCTCCAAAGCCTGTGGGCCTGATCTTATATCAGTAATAGTAATAAAGAAATGTTCTGCTGAGCTAGCCCCTGTCCTCTCCAAACTATACAACAAATGCCTTGCTGAATCTTGTTTCCCTGATAGCTGGAAAATTGCCTCTGTGGTACCAGTATTCAAGAATTCTGGAGATAGAACTGATCCTCTAAACTACCGCTCAATCAGTCTACTCCCGATCTTTGCTAAAATCTTTGAATCATTAATCAATCTAGCTATAGTCCGGCACCTAGTTAATGCTAAACTTCTTTCTGATCCTCAATACGGATTTAGACAAGCATGATCTACCGCAGATATCCTAACGGTCATCTCTGAACACATATATCATACACTGGACAAGGCAGGTGAAGCTAGAGCGGTAGCGCTTGATATATCCAAGGCCTTTGACAAGGTCTGGCATGAAGGGCTTCTCCTAAAACTACACTCATATGGTATTACTGGACAAATATTAAATATAATTAAATCCTTCCTAACGAAAGATCCAGGTTATTCTCGATGGCCGTTCATCTAAGCAACATGACATAAATGCTGGTGTACCCCAAGAATCCATCCTTGGACCTCTACTGTTCCTGATTTTCATAAACGACCTCCCTGATGTCATTGAGACTGAGTTAGGAATATTTACTGACGATACCACACTCTACTCTCATCATGTGGGCAAAACCGATGCGCACATATCTGAGGCAATGGCTGAATCCTTAGAAAATCATCTCCAGTCTGTAGTGGATTGGGGTAAAAAATGGATGGTAACTTTTAATGCCGCAAAGACAAAGCTACTTTCCTTCAATAACTACAAGAAACCTCTTCAACCACCGATTGCCATGGCAAATAACACCCTACCTGAAAGTTCAACATTCAAACTACTCGGCCTAACATTCACAGGTAACATGGGTTGGAACAAATACATAGAAGACATTTCCAAGGCTGCTGCAAAGAAGGTGGGCTCCCTCTTCCATGCTAGAAAATTTCTCACACTTGACAGTATCCTATATATCTACAAAGCCACCATCCGCCCATGCATGGAGTATTGTTCTCACATCTCGGCTGGTGCACCATCCATCAGTCTCTCCCTCTTACACAAGGTCCAAAAAAGAGTCTCTAATCTGATGGGTCCCTCACTATCCACCAAGCTCCAGCCCCTGTCCCATCGCCGCAATGTTGCATCTTTGTGCTTGTTTTACAAGTACTTCAATGTATTGTGCTCTGATGAACTTGCTGCTCTGGTGCCCCAACGACGTAAATTCACTAGACCAACCCGACAATCTGCCAAATCCCATCCATTCACTGTGGAGGTCCCCAGATGCCGAAGAGCTTTCTACTCCAAAAGCTTCTTTCCTCATGCTGCTGGACTCTGGAACTCCTTCCCTGCTCCCTGTTTTCCTGACGGTACTGACATGTAGAAATTTAAAACTAATGTAAATAGACATCTCGCTGCACAGCTCACAATTTAGGTTGACCCCCCACCCAAAGAAAAACAAAAAAACTCTCACCCTTTTTCTCAGTAGCTCCTTATGTCTACAGTGGCAGCCAGCCTTGTTTGGGGTGAACTATGTTAAAAATAAATAAATAAATAAATAAATAATGGTTTTAACTTTTTTTTTCAACGAATAAATTGTCAGTGTAGCCAGTAACTTTAATTTACTTTGTCACACTTAAAATTAAAAAATACACTTTTAGCTTTATTTTAAAAAGAATTAATGTAATTTATTGTTACGACACGTTAAGAATAAATCGAGTAACTAAAGTTTTTAATTATCATGTAAAAAAATTGATAAAATTGACGCAGTTCGTAATGTAAAAATAATTTTTAACAACCTTTTTAAAAAGTTTTATTTCAAATTCTACGGAAAAACATTGATAAACAGATGTCATCAATAATTTCAGAGTATTACTGAATTAAAAACTAATACCAAGTTAGATATGAATTTTTTTTAGATAAAACTAAATAAAATCTTAATTGCGTACATTCACAAATATTTTAATTAAATAAGTATTTCCTTTTTTATTACAACAAAATAAGGGTACTTAAATTAATTAAATTTCTTTATAACCTTAAAAAGAATAAAGAAATTAATGGATAATAATTTTTCAATTTCTATAGACTATTACAAAACCATTTTTATATATAAAGTCAAAAATTAGAAATTATTATTACATTTTTGTCTTCCATATATTTTGCATAGCGATAGTCAATCGGTAAACAAAGTCGTTTACCGATTGACTGAATGCTGGATTTGACTAAACTATGACTTTTTTGGGAGATAATTTTGCTAATTTTTAATAAAACGTGAGAATTTTTTGTTTTAATTCAGTATCTGTTAGGTTAACCTAACAAATCAAAATCGAGTTATTTTCCTTGTAGCTGTTATATCTACATATTTTGCCCCATAAAGCATAAAAAACGGAGATGGGGACTTGTCGGCACATGTTCCCCTACCAATACAAAAAGGGGGTGCAGACGGCGACGTTTATCAAAAATGGGTCAACAGGATGCTTGACAGACGGGCTTGCATGAGTCAGCCCACGCATTGGCGTGGGCGGAAGACTCAACCAATCAAATGAGAGAATGCTGTTGCTATGCACAGAGAGAGCGGGAAAATTGAAGCAAGAAGAAACACGAGGAGTCGGTCTTCGGTGAGAGTTAAGAGAGGACGTCTCTGGAGAGACGGGCCTCGGCTGGCGTTAGAAACAGACGTCGGGAGATGACGGCTCACACAGCTGTCAATCTCAAACAATCTATTCTCGCATAGAAATACGGGCCTCGGCCGGCTTGGAAAAGGACGTCGGGAGATGACGGCTCACCCCGCTGTAATCTCAAACAATTTATCCCCGGGCACAAAACCATGGAGAAGGTCCCCGACCAGCGTTAGGAGCGGTCGGCTGACACTGGCGGCCCACCTCGCCGTCATCTCGGGCAATTTCTCCGCACATACAGAATCAAGGAGAAGGTCTCGAACCGACGTTAAGAGCGAACGTCTGGAGAAGACGGCTCACACCGCTGTCATATCAAAGAATTTATCCCCGGACCAGCAGTAAGAGCGGACACCTCTGAAAATCGACCGCCCACCCCGTCATCATATTCAGACAATTTATCCCCGCACAGGAGAAGGTCCCGGACCAGCGTGAAGAGCAGACGCCTATGAAAATCGACCGTCCACCCTGCCATCATATTCAGACAATTTATCCCCGCACAGAAGGTCCCGGACCAGCGAGAAGAGCGGACGCCTCTGAAAATCGACCGCCCACCCCACCTTATATTCAGACAATTTATCCCCGCACAGGAGAAGGTTCCAGACCAGTGAGAAGAGCGGACGTCTCTGAAAATCGACCGCCCATCCCGCCATCATATTCAGACAATTTATCCCCGCACAGGAGAAGGTTCCGGACCAGCGTGAAGAGTGGACGCCTCTGAAAATCGAACGCCCACCCCGCCGTCATATGTAGACAATTTATCCCTGCACACAAAATCAAAAAAAATAGGAAAAGAGGAATTTGAAAATTAACGCTTAAGAAATACAGCGACATTTAATATGGCTGTCTACCGGACACCTAAGGAAAACCCTGGTCCAACAAAATGGATTACGACAGACCAGTCATTCAACTGACCTCTCCAACGTCGAGATTACGTATGTCTCAAGACCCTAAAAACAGCTCGTTAAGAACGGACCACAGAATCTAAAATTCTATAAAATATCCCTCTCTCCGTCAAAACAAAAAAGGTATGTGTTTACGACATAAAGACAACAAAAAAACAAAGGAAGAATTACTATATTAATTCGTCCTAAATCAACTTTTTATATTGTTTATATTGTGTCTTCTCATTTGTTTTCCTCGAATTACATGAGAAAAAAGAACTTTCCTATTTTCATTTTAATTGATATGTTTGAACTAGTTACGGTCTCTTCACAAAAGAGCAACGTACCCGCGCAGGAACGCGTGAAAATAAGTTTAACAATTATAACATTTGGTTTTCGACACAATTATAACATTGGTGTGAGAGAAAAGAACTTTCCTATTTTCCTTTTCATAAAGGCTATAAGCCTTCTTAATTGCTATATTTGAACTTTTAATTCTGATCAACTTTCTCGGAAGAACAAAAGCCAGCCTCTTATAAATAACTCCGTTTGGGCGGAGAATATTAGTTGATCTTGTCAAAAAAAAAAAAAAAATAAATAAATACTTGTTATGTACTGTTAATTTTGTCTTGGTTGTTTATACAATATATGTTTATAATTTGTGATAGGATGTGTATGCATTTTATGGAGTACGGGTTGATTTCCTTTCATCGGGTTTTCAACCTTAGCACATTTTACATTTGTGGCTGAACTACGTGTAGGTAACGTTCAGAGTCTTACTACCACACTTATAACATAGCAAAGTAAGAGTTATTGCCCCTGGCATTTAAAGCACTGCCAGACAGTGAAAAAGTAAACCAAACTATCTCACCAGCAAACAAGCATCTTGCGTTCAATGATTTTTCTACATTTAATTTAATCAGTGTGTTTCGTTAAATAAATCTGTTAAAGGTTCTATTTCGTACTTCCTTCATTTTTCTGAGTTGTAATTGAACCAAGACGTAACAGTATCTTATGACTTTAATTTAATAATTATCTTTGAAATAGTTCCAGAAAACTTATATTTATCTTTCAAGGGATTTTTACAAATAATTTCTTCAAAATTCACTGAATTTTTGTTTTTTTTAGCCATCGTGATAACATTCTTTATTATAATTTTCTTGTTCACACGTAAATTGTTGTGATGGGATACCTAACCACCCTCAAGGCTGATAAGTATACTAGTCTGTAGTATATATATACCAGGAACAGTAGTATGTATGGTGGACTGTATTCAACGGTATTCGAGTGTATTAGGTTAATCCTATTGGATTACCAGTAGTGCTATTGTTTTGTACAAGATATACGTTGTAATAAACCATCCTCTTTTAAAGACCTTACACTCTGGTTATTTTTTGTTATTATAACTTCTAACCAAGTTATATCAGCTGGCGGCAAGAATTTTGAAAACGAACCCATAAAAGATATGGTAAAGTCAACTATACGAACTGGCAAACAAGGATTCGAAACGAAACCAAAGTTTGGAATATATTCAGTCATGCGCGTGCTTTGTTTTTATTCAGTAAATACATGCAAGTCACATTGTGAACGAAATAATCAGACTGGCATTGATTTAAAGATATCAACTGCAAACGTGGTTCGCTAATCGAATTCACACTACAAAGAAGGATTTACCTCTACAAAACGAAGAAGAAAAAAAAGCATCCAACAAACAGTTTTTATCGTCGGACGTACATGTGCGCTAACGAACAAGGATTACTGGAGATTTAGGTTTTTTTTTCCAGTACAACTAAAAGACATCTTCAAAAAAAGGCGTGTCAAAGAGAAAAACCCATTTTAAAAAAGGTAACAATACTTATTAGTAACTAATCAAGGGAGGCGAGAGAACGCTCTATCCCTTAATAGACTTCAAGAATGGCCTATGCTGGAAATCTCATTTCTTTAATCAATCATAACTCAAAAACCAATAAACCAAATTAGTTAAAACTTTGCACAAAATTTTTATTTGATAGGTTCTATAAGTGTGTAGAATTTCAGCATCATTAGATGAAAATTCATATACACTAAATGTACAAAAGCAAGAAAATTCCCAAATTTTTACACTTTTATTGTCATTAAGGGTATGCGAACACAACAGGGCTATGTATTTTACTGGTAGGAATTTTTCTTCAGCTCACCTCACACACTTCATCCACTCATGCATAGAGATTTATACTGTAGTGATGTGATAATGAAATGGTTTGGTTGATATGTAGTCATACCCTTAATTAATGACAATAAAAGTGTAAAAATTTGGGAATTTCCTTGCTTTTGTACATTTAGTGTATATGAATTTTCATGTTAACCCTATTAAGGGCATATGATTTCAGTATACTGGCATTTATCATGGAATAATAGTACACTCACTGCTATTACTTAAAAAAAAATAAAAATATTTTTGGTTTGTGTCGAGTTCTCCTGATTAATTTTCAATATGGAACAATTAGTCGAAATGACTAAAATGCTGTGTACGAGCATGCAACAACAACAACATCTACATCAATAGTTGCAACAACAACAACATCTACATCAATAGTTGCAGCAACAACAACATCTACATCAATAGTTGCAACAACAACAACATCTACATCAATAGTTGCAACAACAACAACATCTACATCAATAGTTGCAGCAACAACAACATCTACATCAATAGTTGCAACAACAACAACATCTACATCAATAGTTGCAACAACAACAACATCTACATCAATAGTTGCAGCAACAACAACATCTACATCAATAGTTGCAACAACAACAACATCTACATCAATAGTTGCAACAACAACAACATCTACATCAATAGTTGCAGCAACAACAACATCTACATCAATAGTTGCAACAACAACAACATCTACATCAATAGTTGCAACAACAACAACATCTACATCAATAGTTGCAACAACAACAACATCTACATCAATAGTTGCAGCAACAAATATTACAACAGCAGAAAAGTTTCGAAAGAATTCTGAAACAGAGTACCGGTGAAAGAAAAAACAGTTTTTTTTTCTGCGAAGGAATTGCAAATTCTTTATCTGAATTTGTATACAAACCTGATTCTGGCGTTACATTTCTAGCATATTTCAGACGATTTGAAACGATATTTACTAAAAGGTGATTAGGTTAGTCGCATGAAGAACGGGTAATCCTGTTATTACAGAAACTGGGAACAGAGGAGAATACCAAATATACGAAATTGATAATGCTCAGAAAACCTGAGGAAGTTTCATTTGATGAAGCTATAAATATACTGTCGAAGATATTCGATGAAAGAAATAGTCTATTCCACACGCGACACAAATGTCTAAACATCGTGAAAACGTCTAATGAGGACTTTTTGGCATACACAGGAACAGTGAACTCTTTGGTTGAGCAATTCAAGATAGATGAAATCCCCAAAGATTTATTCAAATGCCTAATATTTGTTCAAGGACTAACATTCCCTAAGTACAAAGAAATAAGGTCTAGAATCTTAACAATGGTGGAGCAAGATACGAAAATCATGTTACAAAGAGTGACAGAAGAATGTTAGCGTCTCATTAATGTTAAAAGGGATAATACTCAAATTGAGAAAAAAAGTGTTGCCAAAGTACAACGCATAAAAAACCAAAAAACCAAAAAACTCCTAAATTCAAAAAGACAGGAAAACATGAGACGTGTGGAAATAATAAGCATACTAAATATGTATGTTGGTATAAGAACAAATTCTGTGAATCTTGCGGAATTAAAGGTCATAAATAGTCTGTTTGCCGCAAGAATAAGAAAAAGAATTTTGAAAAAGTAAACGTTGTGTTATCAAAAAAAGAAATTCAGAACAGTGAAAATCGAAAATACGTAGATGTCTGTATAAATGGTCGTACGATCACTTTTTTACTGGATTCTGGCTCAGACATAAGTATTATTGACAAACAAACATCGAGAAAAATTGGAAAACCCAAATTATTTGAAACCAAGAAAATTGCCAAGGGGGTTTCAGAAAAAAAAACTTTAAAGGAAAATTAAAGTGCGATATTTCTTTCTGTGGAAAAACTGCAAAAACAAAAGTATAAGTGATTCAAAGAGATTAATTCATGTCTCTTTGGAATAGACTGGCTAGTATTGTTCAATTTATTTGAACTCCCAATGAACTCTTTTTGCAACGAAATAAACAGTGCAGAAAAGAAAAAAAATATTAAAAATGAAAAATTCATGAATGAATTAAAAGATGAATATCCCAGAGTTTTCTCTGAGGGTTTGGGCTTATGTATAAAGACAGAAGTCAAGTTTGAACTTAAGGAAAATGTCACTTCAATTTTGAAACAAAAGAGAAACGTCCCTTTTTCCTCCTTAGACACAATTAACAAGGAACTGGAAAGATTAGAAAAATGGGAGTTATATCTAAGGTAGACCATGTGGACTGGGTGTCGCCCACCGTCTACGTAAAAAAAAAAAATAAGAGTGTGCGCCGATTTTTCAATCGGCTGAAACGATTGCCTGAAGGATCATAATTATCCACTTCCTTCGCTAGAACACATTTTCTCGAAGTTAAATCGAGGAAAGATTTTTTCAAAAATTGATCTATCTGATGCATACTTGCAGGTTAAAACGAACATGGAATACTCAAAATATTTGTGCATAAATACACATAAGGGAATTTTCAAACTAAAAGGCTCCCTTTCAGCTTAAAAGTAACCCCAGCTTTGTTCCAGCAGATTATGGACACTATGTTGGGGGGTCTTGAGTTTGCTATCGCCTATTTAGAAGATATTCTAGTCAAAAGTAAGAACATCACAAACATAAAAAACACATCAGAGCTATGTTCAAACGACTAGAAGAATTCGGTTTTAAATTAAATCCTGAGAAGTGTCAATTCTTCATGGAAAGAATTAAATACCTCGGACAAGTGATAGACAGTGAAGGCAGGAAACTGGACCCACAGAGGACCAATGCAATTAAAAATATGCCTGCACCTGATACAGTTGTGAAACGACAATCGTTTCTTGGGTTGCCCCAATATTATGCGATCTACATTCCAAATATGTACGAATTATTGAGGAAAAACAAAAAATAGATATGGTCAAAAGATTGCGAGACGGCTTTCCAGAAAATAAAAAAAAGTGTAATCTCAGATCTAGCCGTAGCTCATTATATCCTGTGAAAAAAATCATCCTTGCGACTGATGCTAATTAATATGGAGTGGGTGCTGCACTGCTACACTGCTACACAAATATGAAGATGGTACTAGTAAACCGATCGCGCACGTTTCGAGGACTCTTCTACCGGCTGAGAAAAATTATAGTCAGATCAAGAAAGAAGCATTATCGATTGTGTTCGGGGTTAAAAAATACCATTGCTTTTTACATGGTAGATCATTTATACTTCAAACAGACCATAAACCGTTAATAACTATATTTGGATCAAAAAAGGGCATTCCTACCCACACTGCTAACCGTTTACAGCGATGGGGTGTAACCCTACTGAACTATCATTTTAGGATGGAATACATTGCATCCAAAAAACATGGACATGCAGATGGACTGTCAAGATTAATCTCCAAAAATGAAGAAATTTTAGAAGAGATGGTTATAGCAGCACTAAAAGAGGAAAAAGAAATCTCAGAGAATTACCTGTAACATTGAAACAAATAAAAGAGGAAGCCAAAAGAGATGATTTTATATTAAAAATAAAGGACCATATGAGATTGAACGAAAGAAAGAAAAAGGGAAGAGCGGAGGTGTGTAATTCTCACATTTATTCTCTCATCCTGTACCATCTTTCAGTGCTCCCACTTCCGGCAGTCACACTAATTGAGTTTCAAGTTATTGTGGCAGAGAAAGCAGCCCATGGTTTGTCGGGAGATCTGTTACTTACATCTGTCTGAAGGCGGTCTGAGTATGCCAAGTGTTGCGATTCGTCAACATACATTTCGTTTAAACTACTTAGATCGAATGTGTACACCTTGTGAGGGAAACGATGAATTCTGGAAGGAAGACACCAAGAAAGCCTTTCCGACTTTGAAAAGTGTGCACTCGCATGGGGATGAGGCATTTCGATTACCTCGAGGCGAGTGCTCCTTTTATCGCGAGTGTCAACAATCCTTGAAGTTCCTTCTATGGTGGCAGAAAGTCTCTGATACCCGAGTGTTGTCCCGTAGAGCATTATATCGAGTAATGGTGAGGGGATCTGTTCAAGACGATATGACTGAAGTGCTCGGTCTTACAAAGGAAGAACTTTGCTTAATCTGGCCTTGGGCGCCTGGGTTGAAATGTTACAATAATTACGAGGCATCACACACCTGGCTGATAATATGAAATGCACTCTGAGTCGGCAAAAAACTTTACGCAGTGGGCTTAACTGAGACACCGAGTTGTGTCCGATGCTGTGATTGGGAGGAAACAACCAGTCATGTTTTCTTTTCTTGCAACATCGTTCATTCGCCCGCTGTATGAGTTAGTTGAAGGCTACACAGTTTGCATGTTGAACGGACATTTCATTGTTCTGGAGTCTTTTTCGACTTGCTGCAATTGGGTGCCGACCATGAAGTGGGAGGAACACTATGTGTTTCTTTGCTTACTGGCTGTTATGAGAGGCGTGATTTGGTCGACATGGCAGAAGGAAGTTTACGGAGAAGAGACCTTCACTGCTCCCCAGCTTGTCCTCATTTTCAAACATCGCCTGAAAATGCGTATCAAGCTGGAGAAGGTGAAACTCCCATCGGCAAATTTCAACGAAAGGTGGGTGAAAGTTACGTGTTTGTGTCGAGTGAATGGACCTACTCTTGAGTGGTACTTAGACATGCCTTAGATAGAATATTGGGTAGTCGAAACGAACACTGACCCTTTTATTTGACCCGGTTAGTCAAGAGCAGGTTATGTTTTGTTCCTCCTCCTTTTTTTTAACTTAGCTAGTGTATGTAAGATGTCATAGGACTCTTTTTAATTTTTGTCCTTTCCCATCCCGTTTTTTTTTTCTCCACTTTTATTTTATAATTTCCATTCCCGACCCCAATTAGGTGACAGATTTGCTGTTTTGTCAAAGATGCAGGTCTGCTTTCGTAATTTCAAAAGAGGTGACCTGCATCGCCTTTTTCGACTGGAAAAACTACTTATCTGCCACATGCTTTAGTGGGAGGTTCTTATACTAACACTCAATTTTTTTCCCCATTGTATGTATTTCATCCATTTGTATATAACATTTTTATTATCCAACTTCCCATTTCATTTTTATATCATCATTTTTGGGTTTTAAGTAGGTTAATCGTGAAGTGAATTTGTTTTGATGATTGTGATCTAGTTAAGTTAATAAATGTTAGTTAGGTCCACATTCTCCCCAGCCCCTTTCTCGGCCTTGTGCTACATTTTGTGAAATATTTTTGCAAATAAATATTGACTGTATTCAAATGTATTAGGTTAATCCTATTGGATTACCGGTAGTGCTATTGTTTTGTACAAGATATACGTTGTAATAAACCATCCTCTTTTAAAGACCTGTTCAGATCGAGGGTCGTGTTCCCCCGATTATAAACGTGTTCAGTTGAATCAAGCAATGTTGCATGCGAAGACAGAGTAATAATTAATAAACAAAAATGAAGTAGTTCAAATAACGTTTATTGAACGTGTGTGTACGTGGAATGGTGAAGTGTGTGATGTATGCATGTGTGTCGATGGAAAAACAGTTCTTGAAAAAGGTATAAGAAGAAATGAGTCCGGCGTAGGAAAAGTCTTTGAAAGCCGTAACACAAAGAAAACGAGTCGAGAAACTCTTACCGTTGTTTGCCCACGTGTTGACGGAAGAAAAGTGTGTTGGTAGTTGTTTTGCTGAGACAAGTTCAAGAGAAAAGCGTGTGACGAAACGCTAGTGTATCAGCGTCGTTCTGTCGACCAGAGAAGAGTGAAAGACGGGGCGCAGGTGCCAGCATACTTCTGTCGAGGCTGGGTAAGAAGAGCGCTAGTGCCAGCGTTGTTCTCCGATGCTGGTCGGTGAAAGAGAGAGAGATTTTCCGTTTGGCTCCGGGTTTTATAGTCCGAAGGGCAGATAACTCTGGTGTCGCTTTACAGCGCCACCTGTTGGTGATAAAGCGCCACCTACCGGCAAACCGGTGTAGTTATGTTTTGAAAGGAGGAGGTAACTGCTACAAGGACTCCCCCCCAGATTGAAAAATATTGAAAATATTATTCAATATATACAGTTGTAGATGAGAAGCATTCTTTGTGGGTATGTCTGTTTTGCTGTTGAAGATTAGAAAAAAGTAGTGTGCACGCTACTTATTTCTGTTTCTGCATCTGTATTGAATGATTGATCGCAAGTGCGTCTGCGGGGTGTTTGTAACGCATGTGGATCTGCGTGTTATTTGGGTCTGCATCAAGTTTGAGCGCAAGTGAGTTTGCGGTCAAAAAATGTTGAATGCAAGTGAATTTGCACTTGTTGGTGGCGTTGTTCATGTTGATTAGTCTGTGTGATGCGGAGCTGATGAACGAACGTTGAATTGTCAGTGTTGTCCAGGAATGTTTGGTGCTTGGGTCTGCGCGGTTGTTGATGAGAAGCACAAGTGAGTCTGTGCAGTTGTTGATGAATGAGCACAAGTGAATCTGTGCAGTGTTGATGAGTGAGCACAAGTGAATCTGTGCAGTGTTGATGCGTGAGCACAAGTGAGTCTGTGCAGTGTTGATGAGTGAGCACAAGTGAATCTGTGCAGTGTTGATGAGTGAGCACAAGTGAGTCTGTGCAGTGTTGATGAATGAGCACAAGTGAGTCTGTGCGGTGTTGATGAATGAGCACAAGTGAGTCTGTGCAGGTGTTGATGAATGAGCACAAGTGAGTCTGTGCGGTGTTGATGAATGAGCACAAGTGAGTCTGTGCAGGTGTTGATGTTGTTCATGTTAATTAGTCCGTGTTGTGGAGCTGATGAACAAACATCTAGTTGTTGAGATTGGTGGTACACTATGGTCAAAATCAGATGCACAAATGTCTGCAAGTGAGTTAGCAGGTCCAGGTACAAGTAGGTCTGTACTGGTGTTGGTGCGCGTCGTTCGAGTTGATGTGTCCCCAGTTGATCAACGAACGTCCAGTTGTTGAGTATTTAGTCGTGCTTGTGCAGTTGTACTCATTTTGAACTGGTGTGATTTCTTCCATAGTGTCGTCAGTGATGTCCGGAGATGTTTGATGAATGTCCGGGAAGAGTTGGTTGTTCAAGTTGATGGGTCCTCCTGTTGATCAATGAACGTCCAGTTGCTGAAGAGGGTTGGTAGCCCTTGAAGGGTGATGTTGGTGCTTGCTGAGCCTGACTTTTTACAACCAGTATTAAGTCATGAGGCTTGGTGATGTTCGACATCGTGTGTTGTCTGTTTTCTTTTCTTTTATATATATATTTCCAACACGTGGGTAGAAAGGAAAAAGAAAAAAAAAAATGGAGTCGTAATTTTTTTCACACGAGGAATGATGTTTTTTTGTTTTCGTTTTAGTTTGTTTGAATGTTAGTTTCCATGTAGAGAAAGAATGGTGGCTTCTCTTTCCTTTGTTGTTGAAAAGAAAGAAAAAAAATTCGTATTTTCTTTTCCTTTTTTTTTTTTTTTTTGTTGTTTGAATTTTAATTTCCACGTCGTCCGAGGGATAAAAATGACGTTTTTTTTTTTTTTTTTTTTTTTTTGAATTTTTTTATCAACACGTGGTCCGGAAAAAAGATGGCGGCAATTTAAAAATTTTTTTTATCAACATGTGGTCACGAAAAAGATGGGCAGCGTGAGCGTTTGTTTTCTTTTTATCCCCACGTGTTCAAAACAAAGGAAGTGGCGTCTTGTAAGGTCCTTTTGTTCGTCGAAAAAGAAGAAAAAAAAGGGTTGGCAAAAGTTTGTCTTTTTCTTTGTATATATTTTTCCGACATGTGGAGAAAGAGAAGAAAAAATGAAATTGTAATTGGTTTTATACTCGGGAAGAGCCGAGAAATGTTTGTCTTTCTTTGTTTGGGTATTTCCGCGTGGCCAGGAAAAATGGAGACGGTGGCTTCTTTTTTTTTGTTTGTTTGTATATTTCTACCACGTGGGTAGAAAAAAAAAGGAAAAAGATGGATGCGTAATTCGTTTCACCACGAAAGGAAAAAAACGAGAAATGTTTTTTTTTTTTTTTTTGTTCTAGTTCGAAATTAATTACTCCGTCAGATACAACAAAGCTTGCACGTCGGGTCACCAATGTTCAGATCGAGGGTCGTGTTCCCCCGATTATAAACGTGTTCAGTTGAATCAAGCAATGTTGCATGCGAAGACAGAGTAATAATTAATAAACAAAAATGAAGTAGTTCAAATAACGTTTATTGAACGTGTGTGTACGTGGAATGGTGAAGTGTGTGATGTATGCATGTGTGTCGATGGAAAAACAGTTCTTGAAAAAGGTATAAGAAGAAATGAGTCCGGCGTAGGAAAAGTCTTTGAAAGCCGTAACACAAAGAAAACGAGTCGAGAAACTCTTACTGTTGTTTGCCTACGTGTTGACGGAAGAAAAGTGTGTTGGTAGTTGTTTTGCTGAGACAAGTTCAAGAGAAAAGCGTGTGACGAAACGCTAGTGTATCAGCGTCGTTCTGTCGACCAGAGAAGAGTGAAAGACGGGGCGCAGGTGCCAGCATACTTCTGTCGAGGCTGGGTAAGAAGAGCGCTAGTGCCAGCGTTGTTCTCCGATGCTGGTCGGTGAAAGAGAGAGAGATTTTCCGTTTGGCTCCGGGTTTTATAGTCCGAAGGGCAGATAACTCTGGTGTCGCTTTACAGCGCCACCTGTTGGTGATAAAGCGCCACCTACCGGCAAACCGGTGTAGTTATGTTTTGAAAGGAGGAGGTAACTGCTACAGACCTTACACTCTGGTTATTTTTTGTTATTATAACTTCTAACCAAGTTATATCATCATAAACATACATTTTTCCCCCTTTTAGAGATTAAGTTTAGGCTTTTATCTTTCAAATACAAACAAATACACGAAAACTAATTAAAAAATTAATGATAAGCGCTTTTTTAATAATCATAGTCCGTACAAGACACGGCAATTTTTGCACGTACCTTCCTCCCTAATCAAAAATGCGCCAGTCCGACTCTGCTCTAGTGGGTTACAACCCCACCCCACCCCCTAATCAATAGCCGAGACCGTCTGTTTTTCTTTTCTTTTTTTTATTACAATGGTAAACATTGCTAAAACATCATTAATCACGAGGGACATTCTCAATGCATTCACCGCCAATTGATCTATTACGTTCTGCACGGAAGTCAAAAAACAATGTCCAGCTATAATTTAACCACAATTTTATAGCGCCTTTTATTATTGGGAGATTCAGTTGAAACTTAATCAAATTATATTTGTCGTTGCGACCTTGAATCACGTGTTGAATCACGACGTTATGAAGGTGAATTAAAAGAAGGATAAAAAGATTGGAAACTTACAAACTTACTACACCGCCGGTGTTGTTCGTTATCGTTTTTCTTTTTAACACACTTTCTTATTTCATGTGGATTACCAGCAAGATGAACGTAAGTTAAAATCTCTATATATCTCTATATATTAATCGAATTTTCGTATGTATTTCTTGCCTCTACGTGACTTGCACATTATTTTTATTATTTACTAAATAATCCATTATTGAAACAAAAAATAAAAGTAAAAATATTTCCCGGTAAACCGGATAGGTACAGCCAGTTTAAAATAAGTTATTTTTAACGGCAACATTTCGTTATTTTTGCCTTTTGGCCAAGATCAAAGTGTAGTATCTGTTCCGATGGATGCTCTGTCCTGTGCAGTTCTAGAAGGTTCACCCTCCCAGGCTTTGCCTTCTCACCCTTTGAGAAGGGGTTAGTTTATTGCTAATCGCCTGAGGCGTCCCTACCGGGGAATGCCGACGGGTCTGCCCAGGCAATATTTGTCGGCCAGAGTGCTCCTCATTCTCTAGGGCTAGCTTTTCAAATCCCACTTTCCCAACCTTGTGTCATATCTTACCGCTGTGGGAGGAAGATAAATCTCTTCGTTATGTTTTTAATAGATGTGTACCCTGGGCCCCTGATAATCGCTCAAAAATCGAAAATTAAACAAAATATTGCTAGAAACATCTAATAAATGACATAAATCGTGCGAATATGTAATGTTCTATTTTGTTGATTTTTTTTTGATTTTTGAGCGATTATCAGGGGCTCAAGCGTACACGTGCATTGCTTATCGACGCCATCTTTTTCGTTCTAACTGAACACTATGTTTGGTACTTATATCGAATATGAACTAGTTTCTGTGAACTTCGCGTCGGTAGCGTTCGGGCATGTTACGTAAAGACACGAGAGATGGTGAGGTGAATGATGGCAGACGATAACTTCGTTGCTGCGTCGTATTTTTTGGTTTTGTTTCGGAAACGTCAGCCATAGCTTTTACTGTACAACGAATGCTACGAAACCAAGAAAGACGAAGCCAGTACGTCGTTCCGAATGTTACAGAAGCCTTCCCCCCCCCCCCATCATATTAAGAATGGATTCTAAAACTCCGCCAGTAAAATCTATGGTTGACGATTACGAAACAGTACCGTAATAATTTGTTGACGCCTTTTCGTAATGTTCCACCACCCGTTTTTCTCAACGTTATTACTGACAATTTAAAAAAAATTGTTTCGGTGTACAATTACCTATCATGTCGCTAGAGATTTTGGAGGGGGCGATTAGTTTCGTATATAAATTTAATGTAAACTGATCCCCCACTTTTTGACCATCACAAATTTTTCCCAAAATTTCCAGAAAACTCGGAATTCTCCAGCGACACAGAAAAATATTTGGTCGGTAAAAAAGATGAAAAAAATGGGTGAACAATATGGTCAAAAAGTGGGTGATCAGTTTACGTTAAATTTATATAGGAAACTAATCCCCCCCTCCTAAAATTAAAAATATTTTAAAAATTTCCGAAAGGCACGGAATTCTCTCGCAACATATGTACAGTGTACACCGAAAAAAGAAAAGAAAAATGGGCAATAAAAAAGTTGAGAATAATGGGTGGTGGAACATTATGAAAAAGCGCCAATTTGTTTAGTAAACAACTGTTAATATTATTAACCTAATAAATACATTTTTAGTATTATTTTATTTTTTTGTATTCAGTCAACTGGTTAAAAAGTAGTTTTGTGTGCTTCTTAAAACTGATGATGATTTGTTTATGTATTTTTGGTGGGCTTTTTTGAACATTTTCTTTTGGGGGGGGGGTGGAGTCTTTACTGTTTGCTATTTCGAACTGTCAATATGCAATTTTTTGTTTGTTTTTGTTTCAGTAATAGTTTGAAATAATTTGGTATCTTTTACAATAATCCGCAGAGTCGCCAACGGGGTCCAAAAAATGAACGAGAACGGGGTAAAAAAAAAAAAAAAAATGCAACAAGTGACGGTGACCTACGCCGAGAATAGATATTTTCCTACTTACCTATGAAATTTGTTTGTATTTTTACGTACTATAAATGGGTTTTTATTAGATGTAAAAAAAAATTCTTTTTTTTTGGCACGTATTTTTACTAAAACAAAATGGCCTTACCTCGTTACGACCCCCCCCCCATCGCTTGTCCAATGTTCGTGTGACAAAAATACTGATTTCTAATAAATAGCAGTTGAAACGGCTTAAAAATACAAACAAATGTCACAGATAAGTTGGAAAATAACTTTTATCGGCTACAGTTACTTTTATTTGTTGTATATTTGTTTTTATAGCGTTTTCACTCTGCGGATTATTGTGAAAGATACCCAAATAATTTGTTATTTGTGTATTTTGGTTTGTATTTTTTTACTTTTTAAAGTTTTCTATTGCGCTGAGCGCAGACGACAACAGACAAGCAGAAGAGGCGTTCGTCGAGGAAGTGGAAGGAAGCTGGTCAACCGTGTAGGATTCTGCTATCTGCGCTAATATGGAAACGAATAGGTTGCTTTGAAACTTTTGTCTCCACATGAATTCACAGAGATAGCTGTCTACGAGTTCCCTGCTGGTGCCACATTCTTTTTTGTTCTTTTGCTTGGCTTTTTTCACATTCTTTTGACGTGGTTGCTAGTCGCCCTCGTTAATGGGTCCACGAAATTTTGACTGTGGTTAACGGCCACGTGTTTATACCCCTCCTCTCCTAATTTGCTGTACGCTAGGGACCTCCAACGCTAACCATACAATTTACCCACCCCCCTTATATGTAACATGATGTAACTTTAATATAGATTATATTATCATCATAACTTTTTTACCTTTCAAAAGAAGGGTACTGATATCGATCCTGACCCAGTTTTCGTGAGGTTCGACTCGAAAGCGTTCGGCTATCCTACGCAAACGCCAGTGTTGACTAGCCGAATGGTACCAGACGACAATTTTGATACGGTGCTGCGTCCTATGATTGTAAGTTATATTTTCAAGAAATTTTCTAAAAGAAACAACAAAACAAAACATAGCGAAGTTACTGGTATCAAAAAAATATTTTTTGTTATTTTGATACGTTGCTGCGTCCTATAATTTTTAGTTATAGTTGCAAGAAATTTTTTAAACAACAAAACAAATAAAACAAGCAAAACAGAGCGAAATTACTGTTATCAAATAAATATTTTTAACCCTAACAACAACAACAAAAACAAAAAAACAAGCAAAACGTTATTATCATAGGACGCAGCACCGTATCAAAATTGTCGTCTGGTACAAATCGTCTCGTCAACTCTCGGGCGTTTGCGTAGGACAGCCGAACGCTTCCGAGTCGAACATCACGAAAACTGGGTCAGGATCGATATCAGTACCAAAAGAAGAGACATAAAATAAACTGCTGATGATTTAAAAAAAAAAAAATCAGGGCACATGTTCGTCTTTTCCCACAGTCCGTTTTTCACAACTTTTTACTGACCAGTTTTTTTTCTTTTTTCGGTGTACACTTACCTATCAGGCTGCGAGAGAATTCCGGGGTTTTTGGAAATTAAGATAAAAAAAATTACATTTTAGGAAGGGGGATCAGTTTCCGATGTTAATTCAACGTAGACTGATCCCCCTCTTTTTGACCATCTCAATTAAAAAAAAAATCTTTTTCGGTATACAATTACCTATCATGTCGCGAGAGAATTCCGGGGTTTTTGGAAAGAAATTTCAAAAATTTTAGATTTTAAGACTGGGGATCAGTTTTCAATGTAAATTCAACGTAGACGGATCCCCCTCTTTTTGACCATCTCAAATTTTTAAAATTATTCTTCTGCTTACAATTACCTACCATGTCGCGAGAGAATTCCAGGGTTTTTGGAAAAAAAAATTTTTAATTGAGATTTTAAGGCGTAAAAAGTTGTGAAAACCGGACTATGGTAAAAGACGAACAAGACTGATCCCCCGTCTTAAAATCTCAATTTTAAAAATTTTCTTTCCAAAATCCCCGGAATTCTCTACTGACATGATAGGTAATTGTACACCGAAAAAGATTTTTTTTTTAAATTGAGATGGGGGATCAGTCTACATTGAATGAACATTGGAAACTGATCCCCCCTCCTAAAATGTAAAATATTTGAAATTTTTTTCCTAAAGCCCCGGAATTCTCTAGCAGCCTGATAGGTAAGTGTACACCGGAAAAAGAAAAAAAAACTGGTCAGGGCTTGGAATTGATGTTCTCCAAATCTCCTGAAACTTTCAGATTCTTTTAGTACCATTGAAAGGAGTAAATCCTGAAAATTTCAGCTCAATTTCTTTTTCCGTTCAAATTTTATGGCCTTTTGAAAATTTTCATATCGCTGAAATTTTTTTGACACTGAGGATTTTCTCAATTTTGGAAGCCAATTTTCAGAAATTGTTATATTTAAAAAAGTTCTGGATGAACTGCTTTCAATTATGTCCATAGAATACTATAAGAATCAGTTTAATTCATGGTTTCTAACCAAATTGAAAAAAATTTACGGAGCTAACAAAAATGACAAAATTTGAAAAAATCACCCCAAAAAGTCAAATTTTGAATTTTTTTGAATTTTTAAAGAGTAAGTTCTTGCTAACAATCAACCCAAAATGCTTTTAATGCTTTAAACCTCATAGTATGCTTTGAATACTTCCTCAAAAAATAAAATTTAGGTGTTGAAAACAAATAAATTTGAAATTATGGGGTGCCAAATATGGCAAAAAGTCCGCAAAACTTATATTTTACGGACTTTTTTCCATTTTAGAATGGTAATAACTCAGTAACGGTTGCTCAGAACCATATAAAACTATATATTTTCTTGAACACCTTGAGCTCTATTCAAAAATGTAAAATAAACCAGTTTATAAACATCCTACTAAAATCTATGGGACATCAAAAATCACAAAATTTAAAAAAATTTAACTTTTGAAGTTCAAAGGCCTGGAACTTGTGGCCAAGAAAAAAAATGGATTCGATTTTTTGATTTTTTTCAAAGAATAGACTTTCAGGTTTTAGAAAACTATCATGAGGATGGCAAACAGGGCTTTTACTCTTTAAAATGGTGCTTTCTATCATGGCACCTTTTAATATCCAAATCTAGCCTACCAATGCCAATATAGTTAGAGCTAGTCTACTAAAAAGGCACATTTGAATAACATTTTTTAAGTCATGATCTATTTCTATTACTAAAGTGTTGAAAATATACCCAATGTAATAATTGAATGAATGGAGTGAGTGAATGAATGCTGATGCATGGAGCTTTTTCTTCTATTTTTCCTTCTTTTTGCAAATGAATTGTGTATAGTTGTCAAATGTGAATGGTTTATATTTGTAGGAAAATGGATATTTGTTCAATTGGTTCAATCCTCAATTTGAAATGTGGATCTGCAAAAGATAAAGTCTTCACTAAAATTGACATTGATGACTTGCCAATTGGTCAAGCTGAGTTGCTACGGATAAGATCAAGAATCAAGTCTTTTTCTGATGTTGTTGACGTATGCAAAAAGCACAAATTGCAATTTATTGACAATTTTTCAAATGCAAATATGTATAGATGTGTTGATCCTTTCAAAATGCATACAAAGTTGGTGAAAACTAATTTACATGAAGTAACACTACCTGAATTCCACAGTAATATGTTTTCTAGTCATGATGTTCTCCCTGGGCACTGTGTTTGTAGAAAATGTTGCCAGAAAGCAAAAGATACCATAACTCCTGATACTGATGGTCCTACTACTGATGTTCCTGCTGATATTGAAATGATGACAGAGGAGAACGAAATTTCAGTTGAAACAGCTCATGAAATTGCCAATAAATCTTTAGAGTTTCTTGATTGTTCGCCTTTAAAGAATGTGAAAACAGATCGTGCACTTCAAGCAGGAAAAAGGAAAATAAGCAAGGTGACTGGTGCATTCAGCAAAGTGGTAGCCATTGCTTTGGATGAGCCTGATCTGGTGGAGTCTTCTCAAAGTAAAGATTGTTCAAATTGCTCTAGATTAGTTGAGCTAATCAAGGAAAAACTTACCATAACTGAAGATAGGAACAAAATCATACAGCTCTTAACTATTGTTCCTTGTGACTTTTCAATATCTAAGGTTGCAGAGGTTTTCAATGTCTCAACTTACACAGCAACTCAAGCCCGTAATTTAAGACTCAAAAAAGGAATCCTTTCCATTCCTGAACGTAAAAAAAGAATTGGTATTTCTGAAGAAACTAAAGAGACTGTTATTGCATTTTATGAAAGTGAGGAAATCAGTCGTTTGCTCCCAGGAAAGAAAGATGTTGTCACCATTCGCCTTCCTGATAAGACAAAGATGAAGAAACAAAAGCGACTTCTTTTATCAAACATTTCTGAGATACATGTCCAGTTTTAAAAGGAAAACCCCAACAAAAAAATTGGTTATTCAACTTTTGCACTGTTGCGTCCAAAATGGTGCATCCCTGTTGGGGCAGCAGGTACCCACAATGTTTGTGTCTGTACCTATCATCAAAATGTAAAACTCATGTTGGTAGCAATGAATTCATCACATAATTACAAGCAGATAATAGAAATGTGTGTCTGCGATGTCGAGAGATATAACTGTATGATGGGACATTGTGATAATTGCCCAGATCCATCTGTCTTAAAGTCTTTCCTTAGGTGTGAACTTTTGAAAACATTTGATCCAGATGAAACAATTGGTTATAGTCAATGGGTCAGTACCGACAGAAGTCAGATTGTTGAAGAAGAAATTGATTTCGACGATTTCATTGATAACTTGATGAGTAAGTTTGAGAAGCTAACAGAACACCACTATGTTTCAAAAAAACAGGTTGAATATTTCAAAGTATTAAAAAACGGATTACAATTTGGGGAATGTGTTATTGTTTTAGACTTTGCAGAGAACTATTCCTTCTTGGTCCAGGATGCTGCACAAGGATTTCACTGGAATAATTCACAAGCAACAATACACCCTTTTGTGATTTATTATGTTGATAGAAGTGGTAAACTTTCTCATAAATCGTATGCCTGCATTAGTGATCATAAAACTCATGACATTAATACTGTCTTCAGCTTCTTGAAACATTTTCACCAGAATTACATCACCAAGGAATTCCCATTTTTGCACAAGGTTTACTATTTTAGCGATGGTTCAGCAGCACAATACAAGAACTTTAAGAACTTGACAAACTTGCTGTATCATTTTACCGATTTCGATCTCCAAGCAGAATGGAACTTCTTTGCCACATCACACGGAAAGAATGCTTGTGATGGCGTAGGTGGCACAATCAAGAGATTAGCAGCACATGCTAGCCTTCAACGTCCCTACTCTAATCAAATTCTGACACCAAAGCAGTTATTTGAGTTTGCTGAAGCAGATATTGATGGTATAACCTCTTTTTTTGTGAGCACTGAGGAGGTTGCTAGTAACACTCAATTTCTTGAATCTCGATTTGCAACATCAAGTACATTCAAAGGTACACGTAGTCATCACCAATTTATTCCTGACAACACAACCATGAGTCTAACTATGAAGAAGACATCCTTTGCAGATCATTCGAAGCAGATAAGTGTAATTGATCAGGGAGAATTGAATTGTAAATTGAGAATTGAAGACATCAAACCAGGTAGATTTTATGTATGTCAGTACGATAAAGATTGGTACTTCTGTGTTGCGAATGATGTATCAAATGAACATGGTGATGTTAATGTAAAATTCCTCCATCCTAAAGGACCTTCTGAAAAGTTTTATTGGCCACAGCGTGATGATGTTTGTTGGGTTCCAATTGAAGATGTGTACTGTGAAGTTGATACACCATCTACTGGAAGCACAGGAAGGTTTTACTGTTTCGATAAAATAACTATGGGAAAGGCTGAAAGTTATTTTGATTAGGACTCTTATTTTTACCAAAGTTTATTATATTAATATCTCTCTGTCCAATGAAAGATATTCTATCTACACTATATATAGCATTTCTTTAAAATGTGTTGAAAATTTTGATTAAAACTTGTTTTTTTATTGCGAAACTATAAGCAGATGGTAGAAAAGGCCAGATTTGGATATTGAAAAGTGCCATGATAGAACGCACCATTTTAAAGAGTAAAAGCCCTGTTTGCCATCCTCATGATAGTTTTCTAAAACCTGAAAGTCTATTCTTTGAAAAAATAAAAAAATCGAATCCATTTTTTTTCTTGGCCACTAGTTCCAGGCCTCTGAACTTCGTCGAAAGTTAAAATTTTGTGATTTTTGATGTCCCATAGATTTTAGTTGGATGTTTATAAACTGGTTTATTTTACATTTTTGAATAGAGCTCAAGGTGTTCTTTAAGAAAATATATAGTTTTATATGGTTCTGAGCAACCGTTACTGAGTTATTACCATTCTAAAATGGAAAAAAGTCCGTAAAATATAAGTTTTGCAGACTTTTTGCCATATTTGGCACCCTATATTTTCAAATTTATTTGTTTTCAACACCTAAATTTTATTTTTTGAGGAAGTATTCAAAGCATACTATGAGGTTTAAAGCATTAAAAGCATTTTGGGTTGATTGTTAGCAAGAACTTACTCTTTAAAAATTCAAAAAAATTCAAAATTTGACTTTTTGGAGTGATTTTTTTCAATTATTGTCATTTTTGTTAGCTCCGTAAATTTTTTCTAATTTGGTTAGAAACCATGAATTAAACTGATTCTTATAGTATTCTATGGACATAATTGAAAGCAGTTCATCCAGACCTTTTTAAATATAACAATTACTGAAAATTGGCTTCCAAAATTGAGAAAATCCTCAGTGTCGAAAAAATTTCAGTGATATGAAAATTTCAAAAGGCCATAAAATTTGAACGGAAAAAGGAATTGAGCTGAAATTTTCAGGATTTACTCCTTTTAATGCTACTAAAAGAATCTGAAAGTTTCAGGAGATTTGGAGAACATCAATTCCAAGCCCTCACTGAAATTGGCTGGACTGACCCGTCAGTAAAAAGTTGTGAAAAACGGACTGTGGGAAAAGACGAACATGTGCCAAAATCAGCGTACGAAAATAATGAAAACGTGTGTACTTTATTTACTTAAAACAACGTTCCTACGTAGTGACCAATTTTCACGCGCTAACACCCGTGTGTTTAATAAATCGAGCAAAAATCAACTAATGGTCAGATTTTCACAAAATTTTCGGGGTTCGGATTTAAGTTCATTTTGGAAATAATAGATTTATCAATTTTATTTGTTATTCAACTAATAAATCTTTTTTTTTCTTTTAATTACATACAAAATACAAAAAAAAAATAGAAAATTACATTTCAAGTTAAAAATTAGAAATATAAGTTTAAGTTAAAATAAGATGAAAAAATGAAGAATTTCAAGCCAAAATTGCAAAATTGATAGTTTGCATGAAGAGTTAATACAAAAGAGAGGATTGAGATTTTCGTCAAATCTGGCATTTCGCAAGTTCTACTTTTAGACGTGGCCGAGAAATCAGAAGAGATTTCTTGTTTCTTGACTAGATATGAACTTAATTCCAAAATGAGCTTAATTCCGTCACCCAAATTTTCGATACTTTTTCATTATTGGATTAATTTATGTTTAAAATGCATTTTTCATAAAATAGGGTGAAATATTTTTTTGGATCTCGCCCCTTATTTCATTTTATGAAATCTGAAAAAAATATATTCTGATCGACTGAAATTTTAATGTTATATAAAGCTAAAGAGTCTTAAAAAGCACATCAGATTTACCTTTTTTTTATTTTTTATTTTTTTTTAGTGGTAAACACTTTTGGGTAAAGTATCCGTGAATTCATCAATAAAAAGTGGAAATAAATACAATATTATGTTTTGGATTTTTTTTTTTTTTTTACTTCATTTTCTTGTTAATATACAATCTGATCTGGTGAATTGCAAAGAAAAAATATTCTAAACAACAAGAATTTTTCAGAGATTTTAATTCATTTAAATTACATCATGTACACATTTTAAAGTTTAAACATCTATTTTGAAAATGTTTTCCCAATTTTTTAAAATATTATATTCTAATATAAACCTAACTGTTATTAATCGTAAAAGACCGACATCTGCTTCGACCGATTAATTTGTGCTTTTTTATAGAATGTTTATTTGATCGAGGTAAGCAAGAGTTTGTTGAATTCCTGACAGTCAAACTATGGAAGATCATAATACACTTTATTAATGTCAACTCGTAAGGAAAAAGTTATCGCTTTAGCAAACGCACGTGTTAATAATCTTATCTTTACAAGTTTTTTTTTTGTTTTTTTGCTTACATTCTTTAAGCTGAAAAAGAAACATTCTTTACAACAAAAGTATTATATACTTTTTATCATTTTTCTTTTTTCAAATTTAAAGGCTTATCCATTCAAAATTTTCTTTCGTATTTTAATTTTATTTGGCAAAAATGCCATGTGACTTAAAACTTATTTTCAGTTTGAAATGATCTCATTTATTTTTAATTGACAAATGTTAAATCATTAACAAACCACAATACTTTTTAAATCTTTATTTTTAATTTGATTTTTATTATATATAAAATTTAAGCCAAACACTAACAAAACAAAATAGCAAAAATCGTTACTTCCATTAGTCATTTTAAACTATTTTTTATATTTATTTTGATGAAATTCAATTTTTTTTCCCCTTAAAAATGTTCACTCCAGATTTTTTTTTTTTTTTAGTTATAAGTGTAGTATTAAATTTAAGTAATTTATTTCCCTTTTGCTCATCCATACATATTTAACATTATTGATGAAGTCATTTTATGGTGCACTTAGAGGGTTCCTACTGTACGTCTTCCAGCAGTCTGATATAACCATGGCCCAGGCAAGACAAATTCATTTTATTATTGGAAGGAGGGTTTCAGCGTTCCTGTTTAGCCATTGTCACAAGGAAACCCTCCTTCTCTGCGGCGTCATATCCCCCGAAGACCCAGAGCGGCTGGACAACCCTGCCGACGTTGTTTTTCCTACGGTTAAACAGAGACTCCTCTATCTCCACTGTATGCCCTGGGCCTCCGATCTGACAAGGATTTCGTAACAAATGGTCTTCACGGACCTCCCTCACAAAATTTTTTCATCGGTCTGCGTGTTCAGTGATCCAACACCGCATTCTTTCGGCATATTTTTTGCTATTGCCCTTTTCTGGAACAGGTATATCAGTTTCAGAATTTTTCTAATGTCCATTTTTGATCTGAGAAAAAATGTGCCACTTTTTACGGAATTCCAAGCTCTACATTTAGTGTTAGTACATCTCCATGAAGACTTGTCCGTTATTTCTTTTCTTTTTATAAAACGGCACATGTAATAACATTTCTGACATTTCTTTTCGTTTTGCCAACAGATTTCTTTCCTGAAAGAAAAAAAATAACTCTTTCGGGAGATTCGACACTACTACACAGCTCTTCGTAATTAATTATTTTTTTTTTTAATGTAAAATAAAATAAAAATGCACTGGCTTTTATCAATTTCAATACTGATTAGGAAATTTGTCGTCTGACAGCTGATTGGCTAATCACTCGTCATCTCTCGGGTGTTTACGTAGCATGTCCGAACATACTATAAGTATGTGTTTTTCATCCAATATTTACTTTATTCTTATTGTTTAATTGTTTTATTTTTAACATTTAAATAAAGAAATTAGTATTCATTTTAATCTGATTTCAAAATGAATAATCTTTTTTCCAATTGGAGAAAGAATCCTGGTTTTATTTAAAAAAAATTTCTTTTAAAGTGGTTTTGATCTAACATCAATAGGTAAACAATATCCGGACAACTGTAAACTCAGAAATCATTCGTTTATAAAAAAATATCGACATCGAATGAATGAATTTGACCATTTGGTTAAATCGTCGTTTTCTCAGCCATAATGGCGGATAATGAATCATCTGCAGTTTTCCCACCTCACAAATGAGTAAGTAAACCCAAATAAATTGTGTTGGACTAATTTCAAATTTACCGTAAATTATTTTAAAGGAAATACAGTTGGGGAATTAGTCTAAAACAATTTATTTGGGTTTACTTAATTATTGGTGATGTCGGAAAAAAATCAGATAACTGCAGACGACTCATTGTCCGCCATTTTTGGCTGTGAAACGACAATTTAACCGAACATTTTTATTGTAATTCTCACGCGTCATTCTTTCGATTAATTCCTATTTCGGCATACCAGAAAAACGTCTGACTCTAAGTCAGCAGCAAATGGTGAAGGGTCTGATCCTGTATCTAATATTTAAGACTTCCGTTTTTGGTTAAAAATAAGTAATCAAATAGGTGTTATGGAAAATCAGAAAATTTTTATTTTAAATAATTTTTGGCGCTTCAGTATTACAGGGCCGAAAAAAAAAATTATCTTTAATTTTGAAGAATCAAATGACAGGGGGAGATAATTCAGTGTTCCCCAGGATTTATTTTCGTTTAATTAACTTAAAGTAAAGTAAAAAAAATATATATACGATTGTATGGTCATTCATTATCCGGCATTCCGTTTTTATGGTGTCCAACATCGATCTGCCACTAGCCCAAATATAAACGAATTTAAGTATTTTTCTGATAGGCAGTTTTGAATTTAAAAAAAAATACTTTCCCACCTACTGACATCTTCCTTCAACAATGACCGCATGGGCAACGCCCTATAAACCTATTATTTTTGTTGGCATAAGTCGAATATCATGGCCACAGATGCAGGTCTCTACACCTGAAATTAATCCGTGCGCTTGCAAGAAGTCTATTTTGGCATTATCTCTGGTTAAATATAAAATATCTTGCAAGTTCAGAGCGTTAAAATACATTTTTAGTTAAATCCTGGGAGAACACTTTAAATTATCTCCCCCTGTCATTTGACTCTTCAAAATTAAATATAAAAAGTTTTTCGGCCCTGTAATACAGAAGCACCTAATTTTTTTGCAAAAATAAGTATTCACCCACATGTTGTGTTCTGATTTTAGATATATAAATATAACAAAATGTGTTGAGTTTTTTTTTGGGGGGGGGGGGGGGGGGGGTTATATAAGAAAGTATTTTTTCTAAAATACAAGAATTTGCAATTAGGCCTTGACGGGCGAACCATTCTAAAGTTTTCTTTCACCCATCGGTTACAAGAAGTAAACAAAGTACTAGACAAATGAACTTCATCTGTAGTTAACATCTTTTACTATACTGTGCATAGTTTATTATTATTATTATTTTATTAAATAAACTGTTAACCTAACAAAACAGAATCGAGTTATTTCCCTTGAATCAAAAGAAAGAGTTATCGCCCTTGGATAAAAGAAGTCGTCTGCCATGACAGTAGAAAAGTAAACACGATTCTCACGATCAGACTAAGCATCTTGTGTTCAGCGGTTTTCTACATTTCAATTTAGTCTGTGTTTTTTGTAAATAAATTTGTTAAAAGTTCTACTTCGTCCTTCCTTCATTTTTGAGTTGTTATTAAATCGATAACAACGTATAAACATTCAGATGTAACATAAAGAATTTTCACTTTCTAATATTTCAGTATTGAGAAAACGGAACTACCGAATGACAGGAATCGAAAATTCTCACCGGAAGTTAGATTACGGTTAAAGTTTAATATTAGGGGCAGGATCTGACCCTTCACCGTTTTCTGCTGACTTAGTCAGACTTTGCGACGCGTAAATTAGAGAGAAATGTTTAGGGTTATATTGAATTTTTCAACTTTAAAATGGCTATCATTGAAACATTATCTTAACGGAATTAGTTTTTGGAGGACCCTTTTCAGGGTTCCAGTTTTGGAAGGAAGATTTTAGGAAGAACCAGTTTTATAGAAACATTTTAAAGAAAACAGTTTTAAGTAATATTCAAATGTGTGAGAGAGTGAAAGAAATTTTATGATAAACAAACAAAATAAAGAGTACAAAAGCATAAGTTTACAAAAGAGATATTTTATGTATGTTTAAAAATGAAAGTCTACATAGATAGGAAAACATAGTTCATATTTCGAGTGTCCTTGCAGAACAAGGGGGATTCATTAGTTGAGATATCGAGGAAGCCTGAGTCGATAATTTAAGGGCTGTGAATTATCCACGGGTCTGAAAGATCGTAATCAAGACTTGTAAAAAGTCCACCACTTTCTATTGAGTACCAGTTAAATGCAGCAAATCACGCATATTCAGGGCATTCACGTCCATTTTCGGAGAAATTATGTACTAAAAAAGGGATTTGTTTGCTCCTTAGTGGAAAAAGAGTTGTCGGCCCCTTACACTATTGGAGCTCTTCTAAAATGAAAACAAATAAATTTCAACCCGTCCCTAGTCTGCAAAAGTGCCAAAACTTCCTCACTTAATTACATAACAAATTACATTTCATTGAAAGTTATTAAATAGTCACTAATCATTTGTTTTCATATTAGAAAGTTCAGTGAAAAATGTATGACGTATTAAAGTGGTTAAGTTTATACATTTGTTTTCAATCAGCAGACGACATTGAAAGGGGATTCAAGCTGTGTGTGTGAAAAAAAAAAAAGAGACAATGAAAGAGTTAATGCATTGTGTGTGTGCGTTGGTGTCAGAATGGCTGTGTGCGTGAGTTTAGAAAAGGCATTCTCAGCTTTCCCAAGGCCCGAGAGAGGTGTGAAGAGGCTGAAGAAATGTCGATCTTAGCTCTGTCGTAGATTTGGACTAAACATTCTTGATAAAGAAAAAATCTAGCTTTATATGCGTTTCGGGTGGATCAAAACGGCAAATTTGATAAATCCAGAGAAATGCATCTGATTGGCTTAAAATCTTTTTATTTGTTTTTATTAATTCAAGTGAATGTGTGCGTCGAGCTGATTGCACAGAGGCGAGTTTAAGCATTTTCACTTTGGGCGCCGAAGAGTAAACTTCGTCTCTATAAGTTCTAGTTTTATAACAATTTGGTTCAATTAATAATTTACTGACCAAATAATACGATGATGATTAGGTTATATTATTACGGTATTGTTTGGTCAGTAAATTATTAATTGAACCAAATTGTTATAAAACTAGAACTAATTTTATTAAGATAATGTTGTTTCAATGGCAGTCATCTTAAAGCTGAAAAGTTCAAGATAATCATGTTTAACCATTACTCCCAAACGACGTATCTTTTACTTAAACCGGTAAACACATTGTATGTAATTTTATCGGAAAGATATGCAGTAGTTAAAAAAAATGGTATTTTTTAAAGATTATGACATGCTGAACGTATTAGTGTGATCAATTTAGCATTACGTATTAAATAGGGGGGG
Organism: Sepiola atlantica; assembly: GCA_963556195.1. Classification (NCBI taxonomy): domain Eukaryota; kingdom Metazoa; phylum Mollusca; class Cephalopoda; order Sepiida; family Sepiolidae; genus Sepiola; species Sepiola atlantica. The sequence continues at coordinate 150,954,568 of OY744523.1, forward strand.
GGGCAACTTTTTAAAAATAACACTACACACGTTTCTTCCTGACAAAATACAAATGGTCGTTCCCTAAGTTAGTTGATCTAAATAGTTGGAATGGAGAAAAGTAAGACAAAGCGAAAATAAGTAGTTTTTTTTGTGAGTTACCTGAAAAAATATTTTATTCATAACAATTAAAATATTTAAGTCTTTAAAGATAAATATATAAAAAATATAGATGCTTCTTGAGTTCAATTCAAATATGTAAAAAAAGGAACTCTCTTTTTAAGAAGAGCTAATTAAAAGGGGAGATAAATCTACTAATAGTTAACAAAGCATCCCCCTCCCATCACCATGTTAAGAATGGTGACAATTTTGACATTGGCATTGAACTCAAGAAGCACCAAAATATGTTTCACAACATATTTCATTCAATACAAAATATTAGAACTTCTTTTCGCTTCATCTTAATCTTTCTCCATTCCAACTCGACCAGTCTCTTTTGAACATCTCTGTCCTTTTCAGGACTATTTCTCTTTCGGTCTGTCAAGCAGTCTTCCGACCGCAATGCCATGGGATATTTTTTTAATTTTTTTTTTTTTACTTAAGTTTACCGCCGAAATGTCATTCGACCGTAGTGCAATGGTACCATTTTTCATTCGACCGGAAATAGTGCAGACATTTCACAACATTGTATTTTCCAGCAGGAAATAATTGAAATATGGAAGTGGGAGGACAAAATGACATTATCTCGAACTGAAAGATGTCAATAAAATAAAAAAAAGCATTTCGCTCGATGGTAGTTTTGTATTTTTTTGTTTTTGTGTTTTCTAATTTTGATATTGCATTATGCAACCATTCTTTCTCCCAGTTTGTGTGCGTTATTTTACTTATCTTACTTTGATCTCCCCTCCCATTCACCTGACTCGATTTTGTTGCACGGAGTAATTTCATTTTCGACTCTCTTTACCTATCTCTTCTGCCTTTTTTTATTCTTTATCATTTCTTTTGTCTGTGACATTCATTTGTAAGCTATGGCTCCAAGAATGGCATTCCTTGTGGATTTCATTATGTCAGGACATCCAATTGCAGTGAAAATGAACTTGCTTGATTGTCTGGGCCTTTTACGGAGCTGACAATCATTGTTCCTCAAATCCTTATTCGTGACAGTGTTGGAAATCCCAACATCTGATCGTTTCTTCCTTGGAATCTTTTCAGTCGATATGACGACCATATTTTTGGGGAAATGGCATATTCTTTGATTATAACTGCTTTTTCATCATCAGGTAGGAATTTTTGACACCCCCATTGTTAAAGATATAAAAAGCTATTATGATCACCTCTCACCCTGAAAAATAAAAGCGCCAATGGTAGCGAACAGCAATGCACAGTATGATGTAAACAAACACAAAGTGGTTGCCAAAACATGCCAGATTCTCTGTAGACACTTATCAGAAATCGAGAAATTTTCGCCTTTATTACCAACCTATTATCACTAGTCGGAATGTATTCTCTTTTTGTAACTTTAGTTTAAAAAAAAAAAAGAAAAAAGAAAGATACATCATTGGCCAAATGAGTAGGTAAATAAATAACCATGTATGGTGTGGCTAAATTTGGAAGTGGCCGTCAAATCACTTTTTCTAATACTCTTGGGTAAGGTATGAATTCATCCTCTCTCCCTCCCAGTTATGGTGAAATAGTAGAGTAGGGAAATTACTCTAGAAGTAAGGCTCCAAAATAACACCAGTGTTTTATTAGCTTCATCGCAGAATTGTTCCTGGTCGTTTTAGATTCCTCCTTGCCACGAGAGACGGGCCAGATACTTCATCATGGTTTGGTTATTGTTCAATTACTTCAAGTTTTGAAGCAGGTGCAGTTGGCATAATGAATATTGTCATGGACTATGAAGTCAGCCCGTCACCCGGCAATGTCTCCACCCAAGCAACACCGGATAAATACAGCTGATATATTATATGCTAGCTGTGCCAACCCAGCGTTTCCCACAATGCAGTGAAGTCTCTCTATTTGTTTGCACATTTTAAAACTTATACAGAAAAACAAATAAAATTTTAGTTGTAAGGTAGACAACTATTATATTTCAAGTAAAAATGAGTTATCTCCCTTGTTTTTTCATTTTTAGGTAATTATTTTAAAATGTTTCATATTACCAATCATCTGTGCCAGACTAAGTAATTTTTTAAACTAAATGGTAGCAAAATATGTTATATTGCTAATAACATGGTACAAAAATAACAAATAAAAATTGGCTGGTCAGAAACAAGTTTAATCTGTCGGCTTTAATGCTATTTAGGTCCAACTTGAAAAATATGAGATAACTTTATATGTTAGATATATAATTTATAACATGATTTTGAAGGATCTGTGAATTCAACGTTTTGTTATTTTTATGGGATTGACTTATTTCTTTGTTTTTGGTATTTTTTATCATGTATATTTTTTTAGTCATAGTTGGTTAATTTTAAAATTCATACATCAACGAATTTGCTGACTAATTTCACAATCTTGTGTTGCAATGGAGGGGGATATATGTCGAAATTTCTTAAATACAGATTAATTTAGTTTATTTATTTTTTAAAAAATATTAAACGTTTTCTTCATTTTGTCTTAAAGACAGGTTTAGATCTAATGACCCCAGGAAGATTACATCTGGATAATATAGGGAGATGTGTGCAGAACAAGAGACTTTGATAGTATGGCCACGTTGAAAGAATGGATAACAGTTCTTGGGTTAAATGTAGCACAGAGATAGCAGGTTCAGTTGCCTTGAGGAAAATATGGGAGGAAGTGATAAGATGGACTTAATTTTTTTTAATTAAAAAAATTTTTTTTTTTTTTAAATTTTAATTCACCCCAAATAAGGCACTCTGCCATTGAAACGTAAGGGGCTACTGTGAATTAGGATGCCCCTATAAATATGGCTCCTATGTGAGGAGTTGTGCAGCAAGATGATTGTTCACATTACATTTAAATTTCAAGTCAGGGAAACAGAGAGTAAAGGGGGAATTCCAAAGGCAAGCGGTTCGAGGAAAGAAGTTATTAGAGTAGAAAGCCTTCCGGAATCCAGGGACCTCTACAGTAAAGGTGTGTGATTTTACTGTTTTTTTTTTTTTTTAACATAGTTCAACTCAAACAGACGTAAGGGGCTACTGGGTTATTCCATGTCAAATCATCCAGGGCTTGAAACCCATGTCCTCAGATTTTGTTGTAACTTGCACCACAGATGGACATCATAAAAACTAAGAAATCCTGAAAATTTGAGGATGCAACTCCAAGCGGTTTCCGATTTAGAGCAGTTTCCATGTCGCGTAAATCGCGCAAGATGTCACCCAGGCGACATTTTAGTAATTACATTTTCTTCAATATTTTTAGTTTGGAACATGATGTGACGCTGAAAATTCACACAGGTATGTTTTTCAACCCAAGGAACCCAAAAATGGCATCAGCTTTGCTCAGAAATGAAGCCTTCTATGAGATTTTATCAAATTTTGAAATTTTTTACATGTGCACCAATATGGGGCAAAAAAATGATGTAGCTGATATGGTAACGGGTTTTTTTCTTTTGGACATTCATTTAGACACTATGAAGTACCTCTGGACCAAAAATGGTAAATAATACTTTTTTTGTTCACTCACAGTGTCTATTCAAAGTTAGGTCTTTTTCCAAGGGTTCAGAAATACCCTATTGGGGGAAGCAACTAGTTTGGGTATGTCAGATGAAGTTGGAGGGATCGTTCATCTAAATTTATATAAAATTCACATTGAAATAAGTTTTAGAAAGTAAAAATTAAATAGTAAAAGGTAATACAGTCTGACAGTGATCAGATATTTACCATAAAAGCGGACTTCACAACAAAAACCAGCATACGACAACATTATTTACATCCTGTTATTTTCTTTATGCTACTGAAATGCAGAAATCGTTTTTTCATACTCCTCATCAGTTATCTTGTATGTTCTTCCTGTATATGTTGTTGGGGAGACAACGCAAAGAATTTTCTTGATTGGAACAAACCATGTATCATCAATTTGCGGCCAATTGAATTTCTCGCGTGGTCCATGAGGGTGCATGAACTTGACAGTTACATCACCTTCCTCTGCATTAATTTCATTCACAATGCCAATCCACCAGAAAGAATTATAAACACAGGTTACATATTGCATTGGTGAAATGTCAGAGATTTCAAGAATTGATGGCAAGTTAAAATCATGGTTGCCTGTATATGATTCATCCTCGCTGGTCAGCTTATGACCAATGTTCGATGTTGACAACAGGGCAAAATGGTGGCTGCTTCTGCTTCCTGGTACTGTGTTTCCCCTGGCAAATCTTGCCTCAAGAAACTTTCTCACCTCCTCCATAGTTTCCATACTAATATCAAAGAACTTGATTGCAGAAATCTCCAGGCAGACTTCTAGCATGGCTTTATAATCCAGGATTTGATTATTCAGAGGATGTTGAAGCGACCGTTTAGCCACATGCCGTTTTACTGAACCACCGATTCCATCACAAAGGGATTTTCCATGGCTTGTAGCAAAGAAAACCCACTCTGCATCAATCCCAAAGTCCTCTTTATGCAGACATAAATTTATGATGTTTTTATAATTTTTATATTGACCCTCCACAGCCATCACTGAAGTAAGTCATTTTGTTAACATGGGGCAATAATGCACGAATGTAGTGAACTGTCATTGTCTGGGTTTGATACACAAATGCAGTGTCATTAGAAATAAAACACAATGAAAGATGCTTCAGTGTTCCATCGGAATCTCGGTAGTAAAGCACTGCAGGGTGCAATATTCCTTGCTCCAATGAAAACTTTGGATTTCGTCTTGTATGAGAAATTGATAATTTTCTGCGAAGTCTACAAGGACAAGAACCTCATTCGAACAAAGATTCTCTTTTTAGTCAATTATCTAGTTTGACATTTTGTTATATATGAGCGTTGTGTGTGATTGTCGATTTTCTCAATCAAGAAATCTTTGTATTCTTCATACGTTGTTGTACGAGTACTTAATGTGGCACGGTCAGTTGTGTCCCATTGACTAAAATGAAATTAATCATCTGGATCCACATCAACTAGCTTTTCATCTAAGAAATTCATCCAAGAACTTCTCTGCCAGGGCATGCCTCAGAACGGTGCATCATGCATTCCTTGTTGGAAGAATCACAAACTAGTTTTGAGATCAAATCCTTTTAAGTGATGTCCCAACCAATGGCGTCTACAAGACGTTTTGCATTCTGATGTACGCTACACACACAGACAGAATGGGTACCTTTAGATCCAGCTAATACACACCACTTTGGACGTAACTGAGAAAATTTGGAAAACCCCACCTTGACATTGGGATACTTCTGTTTAAAAGCAGCATACAATTCATCCAGATTACATAGTATTAAATGCTTTTGTTTGTGAACACCCTTTTCAATACTAACATAGTCCTTTTTGCCTGGCATTTGACGGCTGTATTCATCATTTTCATACATGTGTACTACCAGTTCTGCTGTCTTTGGGGAGAGTTTTTTCCCTTTTTTAGGGGCAGACTTTGAGAGAATACCACTCACATTCTTCAGTTCCCTGGCAGTTCGAACAACGTACTCTGACACCTTGAAGAATTTGGAACAGTATTCACGAGACCACGAATCAGGAGCAAGTGTCATGATTTGGATTTGATCTGGAGTCGAGGCTTTCTTCAATTTCTCCTTCATCAGATCATGTAATCTATCCAATTCTAATGCTTTCTCTTTGATTTCTTTTTCAATATGCACTGATTCTGACACAGTCAATTCTTCAGCGTCGACTTTGTATAGTCGACAGATCGCTTTTGAGTGTTCCAATCACTTGTTCTAATTTCCTTTTGGCACTATGAACACGACTATGAGGAGCAACACTGTAAAGCGACAGATAAGGGATTTATATAAATCTTTCCAGTGAATTAAAAGGGAAAATAAACATTTAAAATATTCATAAATTTGTTCCTACCTCAAATTCTTCTATATTTTCTACAGCTAATTTCTTTGTATGCTTTCACCTCAAAGACTGGACAGTACGAGCAAGGAAGATTATTGTGTTGGGATGGAGAGGATGAGGAGCTCATAAAAAGTTTGGTAGCAGGGGATGAGTAAGCAGTTAGTGAAGAGATTTATATACATTTTTCCAGTGAATTAAAAGGAAAATCAACATTTAAAATATTCATAAATTTGTGCCTACCTCAATTTCTTCTATATTTTCTACAGCTAATTTCTTGGTATAAGAATCAAGTGCTGCCTAACTTTCTTGCCTGCATAATGGAATAAACAAATTGCACCAACCACTATTATATATTTTAATTAGGTATAGATAATGTTTTTCATTTAAAATTATTTTAGGATTGTTGCATTATGGTAAACTAATCCAGCTCCGTTGCATATGGGACACGTTTTACTGAAAAAATTAACCACCAACTAATGCAGGCATAATAGGCAAAGGAATACTTTGTTATACAAGAAATATGATCAATATTTAAGCAGATATTGTGGTTCAGTAGTCAAAATTGGCATAATCATTGGATTCTGGTGACATTGGACCAAAGCGCCATAGTGCATGGGACATTTTGACGATGTTTCGCTCAGTCATTTTACAATGGATGGTGTTAACAACCCAAAACTTTTTACCTTAGTAAAAGCTGCTATGCAGTTATTAAATAAACACAAACAGTGCAAACTTCATCCATCTTATAAGTCATAAGTAAAACCATTCAACATTTATTCTCAGTTAAAATTGATGAGAATAATCCATGTAGATAATGTTGTCGTGTGCTGGTTTTTGTTGTGAAGTCAGCTTTTATTGCAAATATCTGATCACTGTGAGACTCTTTTAACTTTTACTTTTTAAATCTTATTTCAATGTGAATTTTATATAAATTTTGATCTCGCATATCCAAACTAGTTGCTTCCCCCAATAGGGTATTTCTGAACCCTCGGAAAAAGGCCTAACTTTGAATAGACACTGTGAGTGAACAAAAAAAGTATTATTTACCATTTTTGGTCCAGAGGTACTTCATAGTGTCTAAATGAATGTCCAAAAGAAAAAACCCGTTACCATATCAGCTACATCATTTTTTTGCCCCATATTGGTGCACATGTAAAAAATTTCAAAATTTGATAAAATCTCATAGAAGGCTTCATTTCTGAGCAAAGCTGATGCCATTTTTGGGTTCCTTGGGTTGAAAAACATACCTGTGTGAATTTTCAGCGTCACATCATGTTCCAAACTAAAAATATTGAAGAAAATGTAATTACTAAAATGTCGCCTGGGTGACATCTTGCGCGATTTACGCGACACGGAAACTGCTCTAAATCGGAAACCGCTTGGAGTTGCATCCTCAAATTTTCAGGATTTCTTAGTTTTCATGATGTCCATCTGTGGTGCAAGTTACAACAAAATCTGAGGATATGGGTTTCAAAATCCAAAATTTCTGGATGATTTGACATGGAATTACCCTACTGAGAAAAAGAAAAGGGGAGACGGTTGGGGGGGGGGGTCAACCTAAATTGGGATCTGCGCAGCGAGATGTCTGTTTCGGAGCTATTTAGGTTGAGGCGGGGGTGGGGGGTGAGTTCATCGGAGCACATTCCGTTGAAGTACTTGTAAAACAAGCACAGGGATGCAACATTGAGAAGTTTTCTAGCTCGGTAGAGGGACTCCACCTTCTTGGCAGTATCTTCTATGTATTTATTCCAATTCATGTTACCTGTGATTGTTAGGCCAAGGAGTTAGAACGTTTTGGATTCTCGGGAAGGGTGCTATCAGCCATGGAAATCAGTGGTTGGAAAGGTTTCTTATAATTGTTAAAGGAAAGAAGCTTTGTAGCATTAAATGTAACCATCTATTTATGGCCCCATTCCACTACAGACTGAAGGGCATTTTCTAAGGATTCAGCCATTGCTTTGGATATGTGCGTTCGATTTTTTTTTTTTTTTTTCTTAAAGTGTGGTGTCGTCAGCAAATATACCCATCTCGGACACAATTGCATCAAGGAGGTCGTTTATGAAAATCAGGAATAATAACGGTTCAAGGATCGACCCCCCCCCCCCCCTGGGGTGCACCTGAATTTATGATATTGTTTAGATGGATCTGACTATATTAAGTATTTCAGTAATACCATACAAATTAATTTATTGAAGACCTTCATGCCAGACTCTGTCAAAGGCTTTGGACATATTAAGTGCTACTGCCCTAGCTTCACCTGCCTTATCCAGTGTGTGGTATATGCATTCAGAGGTGACCGTTAGAATATCCGCAGTAGAACATGATTACCTAAATCCATGCTGTTGGTCAGAAGCATTTTTGAGGTGTCAGACTATCGCTAGATTCATTAATGATTCAAAGATTTTTGCGACGAGCAAGAAGGGATTTATGAGGCGATAATTTTGCGGGTCATTTCTTTCATCAGAGTTCTTGAAAACTCATACCACAGAGGCAATTTTCCAACTATCAGGAAAGCAAGATTTGGCAAGGCATCTGTTGTTGGAGAGGACAGGGGTCAGCTCAGAAGAGCATTTTTTTTTTATTACTATAGCAGGGATAAGATCGGGTTAACATGCTTAGGAGGTGTCAAGTCTTTTTGTGATGTCCAGGACATAGGAAGGGGTGGTGATTAGATCATCAAGTGTGGTTTCCATCCTAGTGGGAAATTTTGGAGAGAGTGGTTTGTGGAGTCCAAGATGAAAGGGATAAAAACCTCACCAGAGATAGGTTAGTTTAAACATCACTTTCTCAAAGCCATCCAACACATGCCAGAATGTAAAACAGGCATTAAACTGAATATGATGATTTGTTTTGTTATTGAATTCTGTCTTGCTAAAAACAAAGTCTAAAACTATTTTGTTTCTTTCTTTATTTCAGACTCGAAGGAATTCCAGGCAATCGAATGGAGACGACTGCATTCTTTTATCGTCTGACAATGAAATCAATCTTTCGAGTAAAATATATTTTTTTCTTTTTAAACTGAAATCAGTTTACCTTGCATTATAAGTTGATTTTTTCTTTTTAACTAATTATTTTATCAGCTTAGGTAAATAGAGCTGTGTAAAAGAAGCTTAAAACCGTTTCAATTATGCAAATAGCATCAGTGGTTCAAAAGTTATAAGAATTTAAATTGCCACGATTTGTGTTTTTCATTGGACACTCTTTAATAATCCTTTAAAACTATGTGGGACAAAATACAGACCTCATCATTTCAAGAAATTCAGTAATGTCTCCACCATTTATTTATTTTTTAAACTATTCTTATGAAACTTGGTACTCTTATGTAAAATTATAAGCTCTTTCTGATTATGCAGTCAGATTTTATGTAACTTCTTTACCTTAAGCCAGGAATTATAAAATGTGTAAATATTAAAGTTTTTAAAACTGGCACATTGTATAGATTGTGAGGTGTTTCAATACAGCTTAATTTCTTTTAAGTCACTACATAGTGTCTGTAGTTTCTGGGTCATCCGGTGGTGAGGCCTCCATTTGAGAGCTGTGGGGAATGCAGAGCTGTCCCTTAGTTGCTATTGCTCCCAGGTCTACTCTGGCCCAGAGTGATAGTACCTGTAAGGGCCCCATCTATGGGTCAAATAGAACCTACTGATGCTACCAGATCAGGCTGTCTGAAGTTGACTTTCTGGCTCAAAATGCACCAAACATTGATGTTTTATTGTTTTATTTTCTTTGCAAAACTCAATCATGTTCTGCAAAATCCAAAACAAAAAACAATTTCTCTCCCTCTCCCCTTTTCCTTCCCTCTTCCCTCTCTCCCCCTTTTCCTTCCCTCTTCCCTCTCTCCCCCTTTTCCTTCCCTCTTCCCTCTCTCCCCCTTTTCCTTCCCTCTTCCCTCTCTCCCCCTTTTCCTTCCCTCTTCCTTCTCTCCCCCTTTTCCTTCCCTCTTCCTTCTCTCCCCCTTTTCCTTCCCTCTTCCTTCTCTCCCCCTTTTCCTTCCCTCTTCCCTCTCTCCCCCTTTTCCTTCCCTCTTCCCTCTCTCCCCCTTTTCCTTCCCTCTTCCCTCTCTCCCCCTTTTCCTTCCCCCCTTCCCCCTCCCCCTTTTCCTTCCCCCCTTCCCCCTCCCCCTTTTCCTTCCCCCGTCCCTCCCCCTTTTCCTTCCCCTCTTTCACTCAACCTCACACCATAAATAAATACTTAAACATATAAAGAACTTGAAGTATAAAAACCTTCACCAAAATGACCGGATTCAGCATTAAATAATCTGAAAAAGGTTGATATGCCATAAAACAAAACCAAACACCATGAATGAATACTTGAACATAGCAGTATGATCTTGAATAAAGCAAAACAACCAAACATAGCATAGTGTCTGTATAGCAGTAACCACACTATTAATATTTGTTTTAAATAGCAGACACAGGAAAATATTTTAATTGCTTAAAATATCTCAATGGCATATATAGAAAGAGTTTGATGATCTAAGAATCTTTTTAAATTTTTTAAATCTGACTAAAAATAAGGAAGTTATGACTATTTTTGTGCCTCACACGATTGGATATTTCCCCCTCTTTAAGACCATATGTGTTTCGTCACATTTTTTACACTAATTTTTCAGTAAAAATGTTATATCTTTCTTAAAACACAAGCTTAAGCAATGAAATTTACCATATAAGTGTATTTTTTATACAAGAATCAGAATATGCCATTGAAAATCTCCAGAAATTAATGGCTTCCAAGTAATCTGCAGTAAATGCACATAGATATGCTGCAATACCTTAAAAAATACCATGTATCCATTAAAAAAAAATAAGTTAGAGAACTCAAGGTTGAATTGTAATACATTTTTATGTACAATAAACTGAAATCTAATGCTAGGACTGTTTAAAAATGAATATATTGCAAAATTTCTTTGGTATTATTAACACCTTCTGCTAAATCACCCCCTTGCATCCCCAAAACGAGATTCTACTTTTTTTTAGGCAATTACATGTTAACACCCTGAAAAACTTGGTAGAAAGAAACAAAAACAATTATTTTAGAATTTAGAATGGGGATTAGTTTCACATAAATTTAATGTAAAATAATCCCCCATTTCGGGGCTATTCTAGCATTTTAGGGCAGTTAACATTTTTTTTCTATGGTAGATAAATCCTATGTATAGTATAAAAATATTTAATGTATAAAGGCACATTAAATTAACATCATTGGAATGCTAATTTTATTCTCTATCCATCTATATAATTGTTTTAAAATTGGCCCACAAATAAGAGATATAGCTTGTTTAAGGACATTAGGTGTGAAATTTTGCTGATATCCAAAGCAAAGACGTTATCAGCTTTTAATGCTAGTTTATCAGTTTTTTTGTTTTTTTTTAAGCAACTCTGGAGTCCGACCTTTTCAGTTGATTCCACATCTCCTGGTTAATATAATGTTCAGCTATATTAGTGTTTAGTATTAATATATTTAGTGCATGTTATTGTCCATGTTTTTTCTTCCAATCTTTGAATTCTTTTTGAACTAAAAAAAAGTTTTACATTTTTTTCTCAGATTCAAGATTTAATATTGATGAGGTAGTTGATCTCACTGCACCTAGTGATGTCTCCCTTATTGTAAGTAGCATGTTTTAAGTTTCAAGTATATCCATTGCTTATAGAATCTTTTTAATTATTCCTTAATTTGGATGTGTATGGTTTTTATTGTTTCATATCTCACTGTTTTTAGGTATAAAATGCCACGAATGGAATCATTAATAAAATTCACAATCGTTTCTGTAATCCAACTATATTTGGTATAATTAAACTCCAGTCTATGCCTGACTTTTTCACCAAATATCAATCATCAGGGATGTGAGTTCTCCGCTTTTTGTGGAATTCTGTTTTACTTTTAATCCAGAAAAAAACGGATTTCCACTTAAATCGCTAGAGCCTCTCATAGATGTGAGTTTTAGCTTTTAGATGGAAATCCACTTCTTTAAAGAAGAAAAAGCTGATTTTTTCCTTTTCTGACAGTCTCGTTCCCCTCTATCGTTCCCCTCTCTCGTTCCCCTCTCTCGTTCCCCTCTCTCTCTCTGTTTCTCGCTCTCGTTCCCCCCTCTCTTCTTCCCCCCTCTCTTCTTCCCCCCTCTCTTCTTCCCCCCTCTCTTCTTCCCCCCTCTCTTCTTCCCCCCCTCTCTTCTTCCCCCTCTCTTCTCCCCCCCTCTCTTCTCCCCCCTCCCCTCTCTTCTTCCCCCCCTCTCTTCTTCCCCCCCTCTCTTCTCCCCCCCCTCTCTTCTTCCCCCCCTCTCTTCTTCCCCCCCCTCTCTTCTTCCCCCCTCTCTTCCCCCCCTCTCTTCTCCCCCCCTCTCTTCTTCCCCCCCTCTCTTCACCTCTCTTCTTCCACCCCTCCCCCCTCTCTCTCCCCCTCTTTCCCCCCTCTCTTTCTATCCCTCTCCTCTCTCTCTTTCCTTCTCTCTCGCTTTCCTTCTCTCTCTCTCTTTCTTTCCTTCTCTCTCTCTCTTTCTTTCCTTCTCTCTCTCTCTTTCTTTCCTTCTCTCTCTCTCTCTTTCTTTCCTTCTCTCTCTCTCTTTCTTTCCTTCTCTCTCTCTCTCTTTCCTTCTCTCTCTCTCTCTTTCTTTCCTTCTCTCTCTCTCTCTTTCTTTCCTTCTCTCTCTCTCTCTTTCTTTCCTTCTCTCTCTCTCTCTTTCTTTCCTTCTCTCTCTCTCTCTTTCTTTCCTTCTCTCTCTCTCTCTTTCTTTCCTTCTCTCTCTCTCTCTTTCTTTCCTTCTCTCTCTCTCTCTTTCTTTCCTTCTCTCTCTCTCTTTCTTTCCTTCTCTCTCTGTACATACATACATACATACATACACACACAGGCTCACAAGGTTGGGAAATTATTTTGATTTCATTTTCTTTTGGCATAGGCTACTCACATCTCTGAATAATAAATGTCTAACAGCCTTTTTTTATTATTTTTGTCACCGTTGAATGATAAACACACCTTGATACGATATGCAAAATTGTCAATAACTCTAACTCTGACTCTGACACACTTCTCTCTTTACAATGCCCAAATTTTAACTGTGATGGCTCTCTTCAGTTCAAGAATAGTCTCGGGATTATTTTATCTTTGAAATAAACCCAGTGATAAAAATAGAGGGGTAGGAGGGCTAAGGGTGACCCCATTCAGGATCACACCTACTGATGAGGCAATCACCAAAGTACGCCAACCAAGGCAATCCTTATCGTCTTTACCCTAACCCATATCATTGAATGGTGATAAGACTGTCGGACATTAATAACTGAAACTTGGACAAGTAAGGCATAGACTGAAGTTTGTTTTTCTCAAATATTGTGGATTGCAGAAAAGATTCAGAATTTTAATTAAATGGATGGCATTCAGCTTTTCAAAAGTGTTAGATCATATGTGATTATTCATGTTCACTGTGTGTATAGAATGTGTATATTACTTGTGTTATTTTATATAACAATCTGGGCAATGCAGAGTAGCTCTGCTGATAACGTAGAAGGTTGTTTTGAAAATCAAGATAATTATTTGGACTATTATTCTCATCTTGATTGTTCTTTTCTGAACGTTATGGCCGATCTAACCTCCAACTTTCTTCAGATGCATTTTTTTTCAAACTTGAGAATCTTTGTCGAATTCTGGTAACTATACAGAATTTCAAACTGAACCCTTTAATTAATCCACTAGGAGTAGATTGTTCTCGTTCCATCAGCAATAACGGGATATAAGTGTTACTTATTTTGAGTTATCATCGTCTGTAATAAGGATTGAACCTTCAACCTCAAGAAGACTGTCAGTTAGAACTGATTGCTAACCAATGTCTTTAATCGTTATGCCATGGGTCCAGAGTTTGACATAAAGATTCCCAAGTTACAAAAAAATGCATCTGAAGAAGTTCAGAGGTCACATCAGTCTGAACGTTGTGAGAATAACAACCAAGATGAAAATAGTAGTCTAAATAATACAAACTATTAATTCTCGTCTCAAAATATTGTGAAATAAGATAATTGTTTGAAATTCAAATTTCATCATTTATCCTTAAAATCTTCTTGCAGATTATGGACAGCACTATTAGTCCCCAAGGTAAGTAAATACTGAGAACCTTTGTTTTATGTATTAGGATTTATTACTTCTATATCTTAGACATTCTGGTTTTGTTATAACTTGAATATTTGATATCTAATTTATAAACTGTTACACACGTGGTTGGGATTATTTTATTCTCTACACAACACATGCTAGCATGTAAAGCAGACGTTAAACCGAATATGATGATGATGATGATGTGGCAGTAATGTTAGTGTTTTATCACATTAAAGATAATGACACACGTGGTGGGAAAAATAAGGAGAATTGGAACAGCTGTTAACACTAACATTTATTAACAAATGCCAACGGACATAAGAGGCATTAAAGGCAACATGAAAATACATAAATATATGAACAAAGAAAATAACATAAAGTTACATGAGTTCTAAGCAAGAAATACATGAGTCCCATTACAATACTAAATGTATGAGTTGTTAAAGAAACAAAGAATGATGGGTAAATTTATAGAAGTGCACTTTTCGTATTTCGACCCCTAAAAAAAAAAAGTTTCTACTTTTTTGGACAAATTACATATAAACAGCCTCAACAAATATCCGCTATGAAAAAAAATTATGAAAATTTTATTATTTTAGATTTTAGGAGGGGGGGGGTCACTTTCCTATAATAAGTTATACGTAAAGTGAGCACGCATTTGTTGGCCACCGAATCTCACCTCTCGTATTTCGACCCCTAAAAAAAAAAAAGTTTCTACTTTTTGGGGCAAGTTACATGTAAACAGCCTCAACAAATATCCGCTATGAAAAAAAATTATGAAAATTTTTATTATTTTAGGAGGGGGGGATATTTGTTGAGGCTGTTTACATGTGATTTGCCCAAAAAAGTAGAAACTTTTTTTTTAGGGGTCGAAATATGAGTGGTGAGATTCGGTGGCCAACAAATGCGTGCTCACTTTACGTATAACTTATATAGGAAAGTGATCCCCCACTACTCCTAACATCTAAAATAATAAAAAATTTCATTTTTTTTTTCATAGTGGATATTTGTTATGGATGGCTGTTTACATGTAATTTGCAAAAAAAAGTAGAAACTTTTTTTTTTAGGGGTCGAAACACGAGAGGTGAGATTCGGTGGCCAAGAAATGGGTGCTCACTTTACGTATAACTTATATAGGAAAGTGACCCCCCCCCCTCCTAAAATCTAAAATAATAAAAATTTTCATAATTTTTTTTCATAGCGGATATTTGTTGAGGCTGTTTACATGTAATTTGCCCAAAAAAGTAGGATACTTTTTTTTTTTTTTAGGGGTCGAAATACGAAAGGTGCACTTCTATAAATTTACCGAATGATGTACAAATGTATGGAATTTAAATGAACTTCCATACATCTCGAATGTCATGATTTGCAACTAGGAGAATTTACAAAGTTTTTTTGGATGTGACAGTGTGTTAAAAAAAAAACATGTCAGACAGTTTGAAAGCCGTGCCAATAAGAGGATTAGTCTTGTTTTGAATTTACGATTATGATAGGGCAGAATCACGTGATCGCAGCACTTTCTAGCATTACAACCAATTATATCCCTTGGAGATAACTCTAGTCCTAACATTGGTAAATGACATTTGTTCATAGGTATTGTACTATCTGATGAAGAGCTTCGTATTTAGGTCTTTTTATGTAGAGTGTCAAATTACAATTGAGCATATTGTGTCAAAATGCTGCTGTGATATTTAACTATAGAAGTGCAAGATTAGTGTTGATGATCTTCAGCTATAGAAGTGCAAGATTAGTGTTGATGATCTTCAGCTATAGAAGTGCAAGATAAGCGTTTATCTTCAGCTATAGAAGTGCTAGATTATTGGTGATGATCTTTCGTTATAGGGGTGCTAAATTAGTGTTAATGAAAATCTACTTATAAGTCGTATATTCTCTATCACGATGTCAGGATTTCTGTCTGTCCATTGCTGAGAATTTTTGTAAATGTAAGAAATACATTAGAGCACATCTTAACCACTAAATAATACATAAATAAACAATAAAAATGTCGAGACTGGGAATCGAAACCGGCACCTTGAGGTTTCCAGTCTTCATCCTTACCATCTGAGCTACCAATCTGAGATTGTAAAAAGGCTTCCAAATTAACGTACTTATTTCTTTAGCTTAGTGAAAAATTGGGTATGAGGCTTTTGCCTTTCTCTTTCTTTCTCTTTTTGAAAAAAACACGCGCACTCAATGAATGTAAATCCCTCTATGTTCAATCTCGCTTATTTAGTCTGATTTTCTTACTTTTTGAATGAAATTTATTAATTAGTCTTAAATTATATTTTTTATTTTAAAAGAACTTTATATTTAAATTAACCAAAATTAAAATTCTACTTTTTTTTTTTTTTTTGCGATTACCTTTTTATTATAATTGCATGTTGTTTTGTCTTGTTTAAGACAAAACAACATGCAATTATAATTTTCATGCATAAAAAAGATAAGATTGATTTCTTTACTAGTTGGGGTACAAAAATTTTTTTTTTTTAAATGTTAGATACACATCATGTTGAAGGTTTATTTTTAAGATTACAAAAAAAATAATGGATCAATTGATTTCGTACCCCGACAATAATTGAAATTGATATTTTTCCTGATTTTTTTCCGAATTTCATGTTCAAATTCCTCAAAGACAAATGGTACGATATCTTTAAAAGAATATGGGGTTAAAAAAAATAGTGACCTAAATGGCCGAAAATCGCGTTAACATTTTTATGACTTTATTTGCTGAAGACTTTTCAAATATATAATGTAGATTATTATTTATAATTGCATATGAAAGGATGTTGATTGCTGAACAAAATGGTGGTATTTTGCGACTTAAAGTGCTTTGGTTTTTAAAATATGACTATTTTAATAGAACTATCTTGAAATCTGTGATTATCCAAACTGTTTTATGGTCGGTGGGTATTGCTATTTTAAAGAAATTGTAACTCAAGAACAAAACCATTTTTTTAAGCATGAAAATGTTTCTTTCAACAAGGTGGCAGCAGGTTAGTTTCAGTTCTTCACAGTAAGGTCCTGTATGTATTTCCTCCATAATATAATGGAAAAAAAAAAAAAAAAAATTGGATAAAATTTGTAACCCTGGCATTGTCATCCAGATCTTAAGTCCGGGTGTCAACAGCCCTCCCCCCCCCCCCCCCGACAAACACGAACATAGTTACATCTAATAGTTAACTAAAAACATTCAAATGCTATCTGTTCGGAAAGTGGGTTATTATCTTTCACACAGGATTATGCTTGTCTCTTACTTCTACAGTCAACAACTACTAAATTATTTAATTATAATAACACATATTTCTAGTTTTGGGCTCTGTTCAATAATTGATCCACTTACAGTAAAACCACTGGCAACTGAACTAATTCATCTTCCACCCAAGACAGATATTTATTATGCTTGTCCCTTTGTGAAATTTTTTCCTAATTATTCACTTGTTATTTTTACTGTGCACCATTACTCATAAGATCAAAAAAATTAAATGTCCAAAATGAGCATTTTTTTTCTTCTAATTTATAAGTTTTTTAAATTAAAATTTTTTTTTTTTTATGGGTTTTTTTTCCCCACAAAATGCAATGCTTTTTATGTTTTATATTTGTCCTTTTGGTTAAGGTTAAAGTATAATATCTGTTCTGATACTACACTTAATCTTTTCTGTCCTTGGTCAGTGAAGAAATCCTTCTCGACCAAGGCAATTAAACTTTTTGTCCAAATCCAGAGTGTCCCTTTTTGAAGAGCTGAATTTTCTTACATTAAAAAGCCGACCTTGTATCTAACTCTGCTCTCGTCGGGAGGCAAGTAAATAGGGACTGAGAATTAAAAGTATAATAAAAACTTTATTTAAATTTTATAGAACTTTTAATTCGTAGTCTTTTTTCTAATAACTAACTTCGTAAACAAAATAAAAATTTAAAAGAACATTACATAGAAAAACAAACCGATAGATTTAAAAAAAAAAAAAAAAGTACAAATAGTTTTGTTTTATTTTTAAATAAAATGTAGGGTATGTAAACAAAACATGTTCTCCTTAAAAATTATGAAAAGGTTTTCCGATATTAAAAAAGGTGAAGAAATATTTTTTTATATATCCCCAGTTTCATTCAAAAAAATACAATTGTGATACTATTGTGGCCTGGGGAGTCACTAAGTGTTGTATTCTGGGTGACTCGGCACTAAATGTAGTTTGAGGTCACGAGGATTGCATGTGTTCCGACTAGCTGCTCCATCAATTGCTCCACAGCCTCACTGTGTTGAAGATTCACGGAACTTTCGTGTTGATTCAGCTGCGTCAGGAACTTAGGTAGGAGGCTGGTTTTGTTGGCAACCCAAAAACAAGAAAAACTCGACGAGAACAATAACAAATATTTATTGGAACACAGGTGTGAAACAATAATAAAAAGAAAAGTTATGTCGTTCTTGTTGGGTAGAAAAGATACGTTGAGGAATCTGACTGATGTTAAGTCTTGGTATGGGGACTTTTTAAAATTTTCTTTGAGATTTGTCCCTTAGTTGAATTTCGAACAGAATTCCCTTTTTTTTGATCGGTCGCTAACACAGTCTTTTTCTCAGTCTGTCTGTCTCACTGAGCTGACCGATGGTCCTCTTTACTACAGACTCCACCAGAACCACCTCTTCATTCCCTGGGAGTACTTCTTCTGTTGGGATTACTTGGTATAAGGTTCCATCCTGTGGTTCTGTAGAGGCCGATTTAGCAGTGCAGGAAACAGCAGTACGGGGAGGTAACTTAATATTATCTGCAGAGTAAATATTAATCTCACTAGTGACGTAACTACCCAATGGTATTTCTACCCCCTTTATCTTCAATTGGTTTGGGCTAAAGTTGAGCTGGGCTCAGTTATTTTTTAACCAATCTTCCCCCAATATCATGGCTCAATCCATATCTGGGGCAATGTATAGTCTCGACCAAGTATTAATTCCCCTCACCTTAATGGGTAAGTGGATCATACCACTTAATTCTATTTTCTGTCCATTAGCCTGGGTAATTGTCAAGTCTGAAGCTTTTAATCTTGTAGTGGCAGTATCTAACTCCTCAAAAACAGTTGTCTTCAGTAGCGAGACTTCTTATTCGGAATCTATAAGTGCTTCTACTTGTTTTCCCCTAATTTCTACCTGACACACCATGTCCGAGCCCTGGGTGAGGAGTTCGTATTCTTCAGCTCCTTTCCTTTTTGGAGGTTTAAGTACCTGCCAATTTTCCTTTGGACACGTCAGTTTGGGACAGTTTTTATTGCCTCTGTGACACTCAGATTTTCTAGGGTTTATATTTCCCCGTGGTCCTTCTTTCCTTGAGGACTTTGTGGTGACAATCTTGTGTCCTAGGCTTTTGATGAAATTTTGATGGTACCATGATCTTTCTTTTTTTCTTGGGAGAAGTCACTTGCTTCTTCCTCAGGTAACTAGGGCCCATCTTGTTCTAGCCCATCATGGTTAAAAGGCTCTTGCCGACACTTGCTAGACATTTGAGAAGTGCTTCTACCGAACATATTATTTCCTATAGTTTTTTTGAGTTGGTTTGCTACAACTGTAACAACCATGGCCTTCCCTAGACCATTTCTTTGTATACTCTTCGGACTTGGGTACCCTTAACATAGTATGGGAGCCATTGATCCCTGCCGCCAACCTAGCCTGTTTAGGATGCTATTGTTAAAACTCAGGGGTTGTCGTATTAAAGAACCACCGAGTTGCTCGCAGAATCTTTCGCTTTTTGGCAACATTGTTTTGAATGCTGGCTGGGCGATCTTTGTCGGACTTTTGTCGACAACAGGACGATGTGTGACAACATGTGCACGTATGTGCAATGTCTCATCTTGTTATCGCCAGTGAGCAATCATCGTTTGATGGTAGTCACTGTCGTCTGCTTCTGGGACTGGCTGGATGTTTGGTCAGGACCATCGTGCTGCAAATCAAACATTATGTAATAATGGAACAAACCATTTTACTTATATAAAAATAGAATTTATTATGTTTTCTTCTGAAGCACATTTTTATATCTTGCAGAGAGCGCAACAAGATGCGTGCGTCGCTTTCAAAATATAAACCAGTCTCTTAATTTTCAATCTCTTTACCAGAGTGAGAGAGAGAGACAGCGAGAGAGAGAGAGAGGGAATACAGCCGTCATCGTTGTACGCCTTGTCAAATGTTTTGTTTTGAGTTTGATAACTGATTTTCTCGAACGCCGACAGTCTGATCTCTGAACCCATCACATGCACCTGTCATTGAATTGGTTTGACACTGACCTTCAGTCCTCCAAAATATGACTGCACTCAGTGATCTCAAATGCAGAGAATTACTGTTTTTGAAATAAGTCTGGCATAAGGATTACGAATATAACGGAGAGCATTTAGCTCCCCAAAAGGTCACACATTGTGCCACACGCGTCCCATCCTTTATTTTGACCTTTGGCTATGCAATTGGCAAAGGTCACCGGTGATTCATGGCACAATGGGAAGATAAATGCATTTTTTTTTTAACTCTCAGTCAAAAACGAGCTCATTAATTTCATTTTATTATCTCTCAGTGTATCTCTTGAAATATAAACTTCCCTTTTTGTAATATTTTACTCACGTCTTCTCTCCTAAAATATAAACTCATCTCATTTTTTTCTTTCTTTTTCTCTTAAAAAAACATAAATTGTCCTTTTTTTCTATAGTCATTTTACTTGACTAATTTCATTAACCGTCGTTGATTTTTCAACAGTTTTTTTCTTTGATAAAAAAATCAGTATTATTAATTTCAGTTATGTGTTTATTTTTTTGATGGTTGATGACCTTTTCCCCTCTGCCCCCAGGCAACTCTAAAACGAATTCCTCGGTTGTTTCAAGAAGTCTTTTCATTTTGCTGTCTGCTATTTTTAGTTTATTGGGGCTGGGTAATTTTGGGAATCTATTCAATTGGGGTTTTCTCAGATAGTCGATCCTAGTTTGGAAAGTGTTGGCCTGTAAGTCAGATGGAAAGGTGACAGTATTTCTGAGGCACCTACGAGCCACCGGCATATGTGCTATGGGTAGGTGTGGAGACACATTAATTGTCTCTATCACGGGTTTTCCTTTTTGGACTGGTGTCTTACGACGAGGTGAATTCTTTTTTGTCTTTTTTTTTCTCAACAGATCTAACAGTGGCGATGCATGGCAGCAACTCCACTTTTTCCAGTGAGGATTTGTCGATTTTTACCACTGATATTAATACCAAGTGGTTTATTTACCCGTTTAACCTTCAATCGGTTAGGGTGAAAGGTTATTTGGGCTTGGTTACTTTTAAACCAGTCTGCACCCAATATCAACTCTCGATCCAAGTCTGGAGTGATATATAACCTTGACGAAGCCTTTAGCTTCCTCACTTTAACGGGTAAGTGAGCCATATTATCTTTTGTCCGTTTGCGAGTATAACGATTAGATTTGAATTCTTCAGTTCTCGTTTTTCCGATTTTAATTCCTCAAAAACTGATGTTTTGAGGAGCGAGACCTCTGATCTAGTGTCAACAAGTGCCTCTATCGGTTGACCCCT
The DNA here is from genome assembly GCA_963556195.1 of Sepiola atlantica. Classification (NCBI taxonomy): domain Eukaryota; kingdom Metazoa; phylum Mollusca; class Cephalopoda; order Sepiida; family Sepiolidae; genus Sepiola; species Sepiola atlantica. The sequence continues at coordinate 150,976,132 of OY744523.1, forward strand.
TATTTTTACTATAAAACCAATTCCGGAGCCTTGTTGGGTGAGTTTGTGTCCCTTAGCTCCTTTACGTCTTCGAGTTTCTTTTCTTGCTTTATTATTTCTTCGGTGGGCCTGTTTCGGACCCCTTTTACCACCTCCCTGACACCCATGCCCTCTGGGGTTTATATTTCCACGGGGTCCTTTTTTTCTTTGAGGACTTGAGATGGTTACACGTTAGGGTAACCGGTGTCTGATCATGTCGGTGGTAATGTGTGGTTTTTGAGGGTACCCTGGTCTTTCTTTTTCCTGAGTTGAAGTCATATACTTCTCCCTCAGATGACCATGCACAGTCCTGTTCTAGCCTCTTATGGCTTAAATGCCCTCGCCGCGGTCTCCTAGATTTTGCCGAAGCGTTACCGCCAGACTTACTCTTTACAACTTTTGTTGCTTTGCTACAACTATAGCAACCATGGGTTTTCTCTGACCCTTCCCTCACTGTAGAATTCAGCCTTGGGTACTCTAAATCTATTAGAGGTCCCCCTAGGTCCCTGCTGCCAGTAAACGCCTTTGAATAAGCTATCATTTAGAATAGCTTGTTCCTTTTCGTGGCCACTTCGGATTCGCTTGTAAAGCTTTTCACTTTGTCTTGCAGCAGACAAAGCCTCCGATAATGTTGTCGGATTGGATATGGCCATATCCTCTTTAATGAAGGGGTTAATTAAAGCATCTATGAAAAATTCAGCTAGGTGCACTTGCACAGCCGAACTTTCCTTCATATCTGCGTCCCTGTATGCTAGCTTAGCAAGTCAGTTCATCCGGTTAACTAATTCTGCTAGAGCTTCACCTCGATTTTGCCTTATTTCAATTAGGACCCTTGCAGCATCAGCGGTATTTATAACCTCACCATACTGTGCCGCTAACTTATCAAGCAGGTATTTATTGGTTGTATTCGGATGGTCGTCGAGATATTCTCGGATCCATTCCGAAGGTAGACCGTCTGAGAAGTCATACGCCAGATTTACTAGCTCTAGGTCTGTTAGATTGTAGATCCGCTCTTTCTTTTTCAGAGCAGCTAGCCATGGCCTTAGGTCAGACGATTTCCCAGTAAATATTGGGATCTTCGATCCACCTGTGAGCACTCTATTTAACAGGGTTGGGTTAGTGTTCGCCATTTTGTCTATTTCTTTTTTTTTTTTAAGTAGCAGACGTTAAACAAAAAGTTCTATACACCAATAATTTTCATAAATTATTTACCAACAAATTCAGAGTAAATGAGAGCAGAAGAAAATTGTCACCTACCTTAGCTTGTGGGGTTTTACGATGTGTTATCTTTTTTTTTCTTCTTTTGATGCTGTGATGATTGTTCCGGTTAGGAGTGGCTGGTTTTTGGATTGTGTCCGTGGGTTTTTATTTGGATTGTTGTTTTCAAATGTCGTGATCGTCGATTTGTTTGTTGTGCCGTGGTATTTTTGGTTGTGTCCGTAGTAATCCTGGGTCGTTATCCTGGTCACGGCACCAATGTGGCAAAATTGTTTTGGACTGCTGAGCGATCTTTGTCGGACTTTTGTCGACGATGTGTGAAAACATGTGCACATATGTGTAATGTCTCGTCTTGTTATCACCAGTGAGCAATCATCGTTTGACGATAGTTACTGTCGTCTACTTCTGGGACTGACTGGCTGTTTGGTCGGGACCATCGTACTGCAAATCAAACATCACGTAATAATGGAACAAACCATTTTACTTATTATATGAAAATAGAATTTATTATATTTTCTTCTGAAGCACATTTTTATATCTTGCAGAGAGCGCGACAAGATGCGTGCGTCGCTTTCAGAATATAAACCAGTCTCTTAATTTTCAATCTCTTTACCAAAGGGAGGGGGAGTGAGAAAGAGACAGTGAGAAAGAGAGAGAGAGAGAGGGAATACAGCCGTCATCGTTGTACGCCTTGTCAAATGTTTTATTTTGAGTTTGATAACTGATTTTCTCGAACGACGACAGTCTGATCTCTGAACCCATCACATGCACCTGTCATTGAATTGGTTTGACACTGACCTTCAGTCCTCCAAATATGACTGCACTCAATGATTTCAAACGCAGAGAATTACTGTTTTTTAAATAAGTCTGGCATAAGGATTACGAATATAACAGGGAGCACTTATACACAATTGTATCTTGAATTTATAATTCATCAGTTTTTTGTTTTTTTTAAATAATTATTTAAATTCTAACAAATGAGTAATTATAAATAGCCAGATAATAGAAACCTGCCATGGATTTTATCAAGTGTGTACGACACGTGTAGTAAGCATTAAAAAAAAAATAAAATCTTTATTTACTTGCCTCCCCACAAGGTCTTTTTTTAATGTAGGTAAATCCAAATCCCCAAAAATGGGCATTCTGGATTGTAACAAAACATTAAATTGCCTCGGTTTAGAAAGATTGTATTTAATAAAACAAAAGTCGGCCTATTATTTTTTCACAATAAAGTTTGAAAAACTTGAACAAAAATTATTTTTTTAATTATCCGACTCAGAGTAAAAGGGTAGTCTAATGAAATGAAAACACAAAAAATATTAGTTAATAATATGAAAGTATTTTCTATTTTGAGAAGGAATGCAAATTCACTATGCGGTTTACTGAAATTAAATTAACATTCACTATTCAGCTAACGACTTGTTGAATTCAATAAAACAACATTTAAAAGAAATTTACGCACCATTAAAAATGATCAAATATTTACCTATACATAAAAATAATTCTGAAACTATCATCTATATGAAACTTAATGATGTACCTCGATATACTTTATCATTTTCGAAATATTCTTAGTTAACTTTCGGTCGTATCTTCGGTTCTCGTGGTCATAAAAACACACATAACATGGCACTTGAACTAGTTGTCTAGGTTTAAATAGCCTGTGAAATTTCAAGAATACCCAATCAAATCTAACCCTGCAGATTTTAATCAGAATGTGTGATATGAAATATAAAAATTAAAAAAAATAAAAAAGTTTGCCTTTCTGGTTCGTCAGTTTTTAGCGTTTTTTTTTTTTTTTAACTTGGAATATAAAAATATTTAATGTATAAAGGCACATTAAATTAACATCATTAGGATGCTAATTTTATTCTCTTTCCATCTATGTAATTGTTTTAAAATTGGCATACAAATAAGAGATATAGCTTGTTTAAGGACATTAGGTGTGAAATTTTGCTGATATCCAAAGCAAAGACGTTATCAGCTTTTAATGCTAGTTTATCAGTTTTTTTGTTTTTTTTTAAGCAACTCTGGAGTCCGACCTTTTCAGTTGATTCCACATCTCCTGGTTAATATAATGTTCAGCTATATTAGTGTTTAGTATTAATATATTTAGTGCATGTTATTGTCCATGTTTTTTCTTCCAATCTTTGAATTCTTTTTGAACTAAAAAAAAAAATGTTCTAAATTTTTTTTCTCAGATTCAACATTTAATATTGATGAGGTGGTTGATCTCACTGCACCTAATGATGTCTCCCTTATTGTAAGTAGCATATTTTAAAAGTTTTGAGTATATCCATTGCTTATAGAATTTTCTCATTCATTATCTTTTTAATTATTCCTTAATTTGGATGTGTATGGTTTTTATTGTTTCATATCTCACTGTTTTTAGGTATAAAATGCCATGCACGGAATCATTAATAAAATTCACAATCCTTTCTGTAATCCAGCTATATTTGGTATAATTAAACTCCAATCTATGCTCGACTTTTTCACCAAATATCAATCATCAGGGATGTGAGTTCTCCGCTTTTTGTTGAATTCTGTTTTTCTTTTAATCCAGAAAAAAACAGATTTCCACTTAAATCGCTAAAGCCTCTCATAGATGTGAATTTTTACTTTTAGATGGAAATCCACTTCTTTAAAGAAGAAAAAGCTGATTTTCTCTCTTATGACAGTTCTCTAAAAACTGAAAATGGTAATTTTGCCATAAAGTCTAAGATTTTATGGACGGTGTAGGAGAGTTAGATGACTTTTGTTTCATCAAAGAATTACTTCTCATTTCTTCTCCCACATAAGCACTCCATGTCTTTCTCTTAATTTTGAAAATGGAGGGGGGGGGGGCCTATGGGTGACCCCATTCAGGATCACACCTTTTACTGATGAAACAATCACCAAAGTACCCCAACCAAGGCGATCCTTATTGCCTTAACCCCAACCCATATCATTGAATGGTGATAAAAGACTGTCGGACATACATAACTGAAGCTTGGTGGACAAGTCAGGCATAGACTGAAGTTTGTTTTTCTCAAATATTATTGATTGTAGAAAAGATTTAGAATTGTAATAATTCAATGGATTGCATTGGGGGGGGGGTCACTCTGTACATAAAAAAAATTAATCTTTGCATTATTCTCTTGTGATATTCAGCTTTTCAAAAGTGTTAGATCATATGTGATTATTCATGTTCACTGCGTATATGGAATGTGTATATTACTGGTGTTATTTTATATAACAACCTGGGCAATGCAGAGTAGTTCTGCTGATAATGTAGAAGGTTGTTTTGAAAATCAAGATAATTATTTGGATTACTATTCTCATCTTGATTGTTATTTTCTGAACGTTATGGCCGATCTAACCTCCAACTTTCTTCAGATGCATTTTTTTTCAAACTTGAGAATCTTTGTCGAATTCTGGTAACTATACAGAATTTCAAACTGAACCCTTTAATTAATCCACTAGGAGTAAATTGTTCTCGTTCCATCAGCAATAACGGGATATAAGTGTTAATTATTTTGAGTTATTATTGTCTGTAATAAGGATTGAACCTTCAACCTCAAGAAGATTGTCAAAAAGAAACTGATTGCTAACCAATGTCTTTAATCGTTATGCCATGGGTCCAGAGTTTGACATAAAGATTCCCAAGTTCAAAATGATGCACCTGAAGAAGTTCGGAGATCACATCAGCCTAAACGTTGTGAGAATAACAACCAAGATGAAAATTGTAGTCTAAATAATACAAATTATTTATCCTCGTCTCAAAATATTGTGAAATAAGATAATTGTTTGAAATTCAAATTCCATCATTTATCCTTAAAATCTTCTTGCAGATTGTGGACAGCACAATTAGTCCCCAAGGTAAGTAAATACTGAGAACCTTTGTTTTATGTATTAGGATTTATTACTTCTATATCTTAGACATTCTGGTTTTGTTATAACTTGAATATTTGATATCTAATTTATAAATAGTTGCACAAATGGTTGGGATTATTTTATTCTCTACACAACACATGCTAGCATGTAAAGCAGACGTTAAACCGAATATGATGATGATGATGATGATGTGGCAGTAATGTTAGTGTTTTATTACATTAAAGATAATGACACACATGGTGGGAAAAATAAGGAGAATTGGAACAGCTGTTAACACTAACATTTATTAATAAATGCCAGCGGAAATAAGAGGCATTAAAGGCAACATGAAAATACATAAATATATGAACAAAGAAAATAACAGAAATACATAAGTTCTAAGCAAGAAATACATGAGTTCTATTAAACCATGCCCATAAGGGGATTAATCTTGTTTTGAATTTACAATTATGATAGGAAAAATCATGTGATCGCAGCACCTTCTAGCATTACAACCAATTATATCCCTTGGAGATAACTCTAGTCCCAACATTGGTAAATGACATTTGTTCATTTATTTAGTTTGATTTTCACACTTTTTGAATGAAATTTATTAATTAGTCTCAAATTGTATTTTTTTTAATTTCAAACTCATTATTTTAAAAGAACTTTATATTTAAATTAACCAAAATTAAAATTCTACTTTTTTATGTGATTACCTTTTAAACAGCCTGAAAAACTATCCGCAAAGAAATTAAATATTTTAGATTTTAGTGTCAGATCATTTTCCTTTATAAATTTATCATAAAATGAGCACTCACTTCGGTTATCCTACTAACGGTGCTCCCACATAGAATGCAATAAATTATGCGTATAAGCATTAGGAATAGTATTATTTTGTTTTTGTTAAATAATATTAGCCGAGGAATCATTCCGAGTTAAAGACCAAGTAGTATTACGTGCAAAAAGAACGGTTGAAATCTATGATATAATGAGAGATTTGGATGGCGTAACACCGGTCGAAATTTCCGATTTCAGATATGGTGGCCATGACGGAGTGGACATTTTCTATTTAACCCTATTCAGAATGAGCACCAAAATGATTAAACCCATTCTTAATATAGGAGGTAGGGTTTTAACCTTATGTCAGGGAAAAGATGAAAAAGTTGGCTCATGTAATGTCAGTACTAATTTTAAGCTAATTGACTGTTCGGCGACAGCTCGACCATTTCTGTAAATCACAAACATTCGAGCCGATATGGGTCCCTTTTTCTTTCGAAATGAGTTTAAATGCTTCAAATTCACTTACGAATTTGTATTATTCGAACTAATATTCTCATCTTACTATATGGCACTCCTATAAAAACATTCCTCTCTGAGTCAGTTTGGTTCGATTCAAATTCTGTAGAAGCACCTAATTTTTGTCCACTTTGAGAAATTCGTCGGCAATATTCTGTACCAGATATGTCATTACTATGTTTAATTTGTTAAAAATGTGAATTTGTAATATATTTAAATTAACCAATTTTGTTTTGTTATGAATGAAGATACTTGTGTTTATTTCAGAAATGTCCATAAAATATATTGAAATAAAATTTAACTTTCAAAATCCTTTTTTTTTTTTTAAATTGGTTACCCGGCGCAGTTTACCCACTAAACAAATTTAAATTCTACTTTTTTTGTGTGATTACCTTTAAACAGCTTGAAAAACTATCCGCAAAGAAGGAATTAAAATGAAAAATCGATCAGAAAATTATAGTCGCTATCTTTATAAACATCCAGAAAGAGGCTAGCTAAGAACGAATAATGACTCAAGTTCATAATTTTTTTGCTTAAAAAAAAAAGTAAAAATAAACCATTTCGTTTTAAATAATTTAGGTGACTGAGATAAGAATTAACCTACTAAAAATTGCTCCAGTTGTGAAGGATTTCTCTTTTGACCAAGGACAAGACTGATGCTTTGATCCCAGTCTGAAGGCCAGGAACTCCAATAATTGTGAGGTATTATTGAAGCCCTGCATTTTATGTAAACGCCCCCCCCCCCTCCTCTCAACAAGAAAAATTTGGTCAGTAAAAAAAGTTGAGAAAAACGGTTGGTAGAGTATTACAAACCAGCGCCAAATATTTTACTAGACTAAAATAGGAATTAACTATTTTTTTTGTTCCCAATCCAGTGTGGCCTTTTTGGTGGAGCTGGATTTTCATTCCATTAAAAACCAACCTTGTGTTTAACTGTAAATAGGGACTGTTTTTGTTTGTTTTTAATGCTTTATTTTAATCAAAGCATTTACTTGAATTTTAATTATTTATTTTTTATAAAAACATATTCACCAAAATTGAAATAAATGAAATAACGTTTTGTCTTGGTGATTTTTTTTATTTGTTTACAAAAGGCGACAAATCTTCATATGTGAATTCGGAATTTGGCTTCCTTTTTTCACAATTCTCTTTTTAGTTTGATTCAGCAATGTTATTTCTACATTTTAGTTTTAATATTTTTCATCCTTGTACCAATGTTCGTATTTACTTAGAGCAGAGTTAGACACAAGGTCGGTTTTTAATGTAGGGGAGAATCCAGCTCCCCTGAAAGGGGCACTCTGGATTGAAACAAAAATAAAAATTGCTTCAATCTAGAAGGATTTCTCCTTCACTAACCAAGGACGGAAAAGAAAAAATTTAGCATTAAAACAGCTACTACGCTTTGCTCCTAGATAAAGAGCCAATGAGTCAAGTTATTTACAAGATAAAAGTATTTTTATTTATCTCCTCTCCTGGAGACTAGACAGAAGGTCAGGTGTGGTTAGCCAGCGCACTAGAATTAGCGCACTTTGGCCTACAAAAAATGTCTGGACAGCCTCGTTCGGATTTCCATGGTAAGGGCATCTCAGACGATTAGCAATAAATTAACCCCTTCTCAAAGAGTGAGAAGGTAAAGCCTGGGAGTGTGGACCTCCTAGAACTGCACAGGACAATAGCTCAGACTGGCGGAATCAAAGTCCGAAGGCCAATATGGTACCGGTTTACAGAGTATAGCATCCATCAGAACAGATACTGCCCTCTGATCTGAGCCAAAAGGCCAAGGTTTATGATAGGGCCAATGGATCAATGTTACACAATTTGTAACAAATAATTAACTATAAGGTCGTTAGACATAATGTGACGTTTTGGAAATTAAAAAAATTAGTTGCCGTAATAAGTGAAACAATCAAAGTATGATCTAGTCAAATAAATTATTCTTTTCTATCTACTTATAAGAGATTTTCTCTGTCTGTCTGTCAGCGGAAATTTTTCTAAATGTAAGAAATTTATTTTACATGAATAAATAAATAAACTTGACGCTGACACTGAGAATCAAAACCGCGAACCTGAGGCTTGCAGTCTTAGTCGTTACGGACTGAGCTAACTGACTGAACTTATGAAAGTCTTTCAAATTAACTCACTTAAACAACTCACTAAACCCGCTCGGTTGACTGTGGAACTCTTCAGTCACAATAGGAAGAGATGCGGCAGCCTAGCTAAAATATATGACCGTTTTGGCTAGTCTGTTATATAAAGCGGAAATGTCTGTATGTCTGGCTCCCAAATTATCAAAGAAACACCCACAAAGTTGGTATATTCTTGATCAGCATTGCCAGGAATGAATAATATCTAAAATTTAGAAAAAATACCCATTCTTTGATCCATCCTAAACTGCAGCCAATTTTGTCAGATAGGTGTTGATATTTTTGTAATTTTCATATACTAACTAAAGGGAAGTAAATCTGATTTTTTTTTTTTCAAAAAGTTATTTCCCTTATGCTGACTCGAGTAATCTATAAAAAGTATGTCCAGAGGGAGGAATGGGCTGGGCGCAGAAGAAAGAGGGAGGGGGGGGGGGGAGATAGAAGTTTTAATAGAAATATGATACACTTCTTTCCCAGGCAATGCTGGGTATCCCTGCTAGTCTTAATATATATATATATATATATATATATATAGCAAAAATCTGTATGTATGTCTCGCTAAAACTTGAAAAATACACAACAAACACCCACAAAGTAGGTATTATTTTAACCAGCATTTAGTAAAGCTCTGGAGCCTTTCTTGATTTTATATTTATAGAAACAAGTACTTGTCGTCCGGGAATAAGCGTTCTATTGTCATTATTATCCTTCAAAGGAAGAAGTTAAGCAACGCATATCCTGGCCATTAATCGCATCTCTTCTGAACATGAATCTGTAGTAAAGCAAGGTTTGCTCAAACCTTAGCCACACCTCTTCTGAACATGTCTGTAATGAAGCAAGGGTTGCTCTTCTGAACATGAATCTGTAGTAAAGCAAGGTTTGCTCAATCCCTAGCCACACCTCTTCTGAACATGTCTGTAATGAAGCAAGGGTTGCTCTTCTGAACATGATTCTGTTGTGAAGAAGTCAGTCGGATGTTTTGGAACGAATCAGAAACTTTTGTTATACTCAGTGTTGTTCGGGAGCAATAAAATTGTCATTATTATAACATTACTGTATTATATTTGGTAAACGAGAGGGGGTAACAGAATCTTTTGTTCTACTTGGAGTTGTCCGAGAGCATTAAATGTAAATTACAGTATTACATTTAAATTTCTTTGGACGATTTTCATTATCAACATCATTTTTCTTCATATTATTGTGAAAGCGGGTGGGGGAATGGAATTACCAGGCATCAAGAATGTCATTGTGTTTTGTTCTACTCGGCGTTGTCTAGGAGCAATAAATGTAAGATTACAGTATTACATTTAAGAGATAGCTCGGGTAAATGAAGTACATTATTATTATTTTTTCAACACATTAAAACAGGAGAGAGTAATGGGCTGGGCGGAGGTGAAAGAGTGAGTGGGGGGGGGGGGGGGGAAAGAGACAGATAAAGAGACGGCTAGAGAGAGAGAGAGATAGAAGTTTTAATATAAAGATGTTACACGCGCTATTTAACTTCTATTTTCATTTTATGGCCCCGGGCAACGCCAGGTAGCCCTGCTAGTATATATATATATATATATATATATATATATATATATATATATATATCAATAAATTTTTATATAACCAAAACTAAGAAACATGAAGATAGAAAAAGATATGAAAGGATTTGAGGGGGTGGAGCTTTTTTTTCCTTCCTTGATGTTAAGGTTGCATTTGGTGGTTGGTAACGAAGAATCTTTAGTGCGAATGTGTTGAAGAACTTGAATGGTCTGCATCTTAAAACTAGTGTCAGTGTAATTATCGGCTTTTTCCAACTTCTACACGTTTTTTTGTTTTTTTTTAGTTATTCTTTTTCCTTTTCGCTTTATGTCTTTGGTTCTCCCATGTTTTCTGAAATAGAAAAACAAAAAAAACAAAAAAAATAAGCCACTCTAAAAAATGAAAAACTCAAAACAAATTGAAAAACTAAAATGGAACTGAGTAGAGTGTGTACCGCCACCAAAGATTCAGAGAAATTTTTTTTTAACTACAAAATTTAAAAAAATATTAACATCTATTGTTTGATTGAGGAAAAGGTTTGTGCACGTGGTAAAATACAGGATTTCTTATTCAAGAATTTTATCTAAAAACAATGAATTTTCTTCAAAATAAATAATGGTATCAGTGTTGGGAGTATTTCAGTTTCCCAGACTCGGTTGATAATGTGATGGATGGCATATATAAAATGTATAGATGTTTGGCTTATAGCAGTGGCAAAATAATGTCCTAATCAGTCAACTCTGGGTTGAATGAATACAACTGAATATGGGACCTTCTTGTGTTTTTCTTTTATTCTTATAACAGCGTGATGCAGCTAAAAGGCCAGATTTTTCTTGCATATCATTTTGTGACAATTGATGTGATGATTGTAATTGTTTCGTTCTATTGCAGCATTGTTCGGAATGAGAAAAGGTGTGAAACAATATTTCAGCATATGCAAAAACTTGGATGAAAATGTATAATTCATTGTCAGTATTCATTTTTTTTTTTTGTCAATCAAAATAAGATCAAGAAATCGCCTGAATTCACAAATAGATATGCAGATTGCTGTCAGTAAAAAAAAAGTGCCATGTTTCATCCTCCTCATCATCATATATTGGTTAACATCCATTTTTACATGCTGGCATGTGTTGGACAGCTTTAAAAAATTGACTTCAAAGTAACTTATCTCTGTCCAGGTCTTTATTTATCCCTCTTTCTCTCGGGTCCATTTTTATCACTTCCTCCTATGTTTTCCTTCGCCTTCCCCTGTCAACTGAACCTGCTACCTCAACTACATCTACTAACCCAAGAACTTTCATCCATTCTTTCAACGAAATCATAAATAAAAATCAGGAAGAAAAGTCATTAAATTCAAATTTACTGTTAGTTCATATTTTAATTTATTAGATTATTTTTGTATTTTCATATTATTAGGTATCCCAAACCGGGCTGATTTCTTGGCGAAATATGTTAAAAAAAAATTTAAAAAAAAAAAAAAAAATGAAATTCCCTACAATTTCAACTTGTGATATCTCGTTAATTTTTGGGGTTATTTTAATAAACAAAATTTAATGTTTTCTCTTTATAAAGATACAATTCTTTCTCTTGTCTCATTAATAGTTTTGTTATTTTTCCTAACCACTTCAAGTCAAGTTAGGTCACTATTTTCAGTGACAGACGTTTTATTTATTACGTGAAAAAAATGTGTTTTTCAAATTTGTTGCGCACAAAATTATGTGTCACTATGCATATAAAAATAGTCCCATCTGAATGAAAAAAAGGCGACTCGTTAATGTGGTGTGCTTAACATAGTTTTAAGTTGTATTTCATAAAAAAATCCTAGTTGAAAACTTTATTGAATAAAATCCGAAAGAAATTCAATGTAAAAAAAAATTCCGAAATTTACACAATTTTGTAGAGAAATATCCCGTTTTTAATAATCTGTTGGTGTCATATTACTATACCCATAACTCTAGATGTACCATGTATAAAACTTAAGGTACGGCCGCGCAAATGAAAAATCTTCAATCATCTATGAGCTCCGCACATCAAGACTGCTATTGAAAAATCGAAAGCATCAACAAAACGACTGATCCATTATTTTTTTTGTAATCTTAAAAATAAAACTACAACATAATGTGTATTGAACATTTAAAAAAAATATATTTTTGTATCCCAACTAGTAAATAAATAAATCTTAACTTTTTTTATTCATTAAAATTATAATTGTATGTTGTTTTGTCTTTCGGTAATAGTAATTTTGAATTACCCTATCTGAAAAAATATTGTCTGTTATTGAGCGAAAGTCAACAATTTGACTAGTGTTGCTAACAATCAATCAGCAACAGCAGCTAGTTTAAACAGTAAGCTTCGTAAATTTCGTTTATGGAGTTTTGTAAAAATAAAAAATAAAAATACTTTGTGCTTAAAAAAGTTAATGCTTTGTGGTTCTTTTATAAAAAAATACTGCAAGAAATACTGGTTGTCAAATATACTCAACTTTCAAACTTTAATTCTAGTAATAATGATAAATAATAATAATAATGATAATAATAATAATAATAATAATAATTTGCCAATTAAAAAATAAACAAGATTTTACTTTTTTAGGCGATTATGTGTGAACACCCTAATAGTCTTGGCAGAAAAAAGATAAAAAAAAAAAAAATTTATAATTTAGAGGAGGGATCAGTTTCGTACATAAATTTAACACAAAACGCCCCCCCCCCTTCCCGGCCATACTTGCCCTTTAGTGCAATTTAAAAAATATTTTTTCAAGCTGAAAACATGATATAAAATAAATAATTACTCTACCACTAACTCTAGGTTCAAATGACAAGCCCACCTCCTAAAAATGCCTTCTCTTACACGTTTGTCGTACCTTAAATCTGAGTGACAAGTCCCCCCCCCAAAAAAAACTCCCTTAACCATGGCCTATGTAATATAGTAAACTAGTTTACTATTACGATGGCCACGCTTTAACCCTAAGTCCGAATGGCAACCTCCATCCAAAACAAAACCCCTTCTTTAACCTTATTACTAACTCTAAGTCCAAGTGGCAATCATCCTACAAAATGTCCATTAAAACCAGACATAATAGTCTAGAAAAAAAAGCAGACCCCCATAAAGAAAAACGCACAGGATTTATTTCACATAGAAAAAAGTTTATTAACTACCCTAAAACGTTAGAATGGCCTGGAAATGGTGGACCAGTTCACATTAAATTCACGTGAAACCAATCCTCCCTCACTCAAAATTCTAAAATAATTGTTTGTTCTTCTTTCTGTCAAGTTTTCGGGGTGTTCACACGTAATTGCACCTAGCTCTACAACTAACCCAAAGTCCGAATGGCAAGCACCCCCACCCACAAAGACTTTCTTAAAACTACACATAATCGTTTAAAAAAGTAACCATCCCCCCCACAAGAAAAATGCATAGTAATTTTTTTTTTTAAGTTTAAAGCTTTACAATAAAGATTTGCTTGGAAAAAGAAACTTTTCTAAATTTTGCTGTGACTCTTTTTTTTTTTTGGCGAGTTGAAAACTGCATGAATTCACTCAAGTTAAAATATATCTATGACAAAAAGTATTAATATTGTAGAGAAGACACATATTTTTTTTAATTCCTCATCCAAAAATGAGTAAACTTGCAAAATTTCAAGCGTGTACCTCCAATGGATACTTTTTTTTACAGTTCAGCAGCGTATACTTTTTACTCTATTTTTGCCCTATTGTCAAATTGTGTTTACGTCTGTTTTTACAAGATCCAAATATGAGTTTTTTTATTGACTTAGTATTAAAAGAATAATTTAGCTAGGTCTCTAATGTGCTATGAATCATATTAAGAAGATTCAGTGTGTTAACTGTTGAACTGAAACTTATATGAACAGTCAAAGTTGTCCTTCCGTGTAATCTTTGCGCTTTTTCCGGGGGGGGGGGGGGGGTAATGGGATTTTGCCCAATGTTTAGGCTGGTTTGATCTTATAATTATTGTTTCCATTAGTCTTAATTTTCATTTAGCACAAGATGACATTACATTTGTAAGGATTTTTCATCTGTTTGTAGCATGCATTTTCAGTTATATACTGTAAAAATTGGCTTCGCGACCAAGCGCACACAAGACGGCAAATTTTCTAATTTCCGACAAACTTTGAATGGTCATAACATGGTGGCTAATTGAGCTACCAAAATAAATTTGGTACCATTGTTTGTTTTACAAAAATCTATGTGTCTACATTAAAAGTTTTTAGATATAATGAAAATAAAATTTTGGTTTGGGATACCTAATATTATTCAAAAATTAACTTAAATAAATTTGTGGCTCAAATTGAGTAACTATTTGCTTCATCTATCTTCAAACCATTTTCAAAAACTTTCAAACTTGAGAGATCAAAGACAGATTTGTGACTTAATGAGTACATACAAGCAGTGAACTGCTGAACACAGCTAGCACAAAGATATATTCTAATAATAATAAATAAATAAATTCAAATGTTAACTTTATAGCAAGTTCACCATATTCACTACTCGACACAATTTTGGTTAGAGTCAAGCCGTCAAAGGTGACACCCATCATGTCAGATGTTCCTTCTTTTGGAAGCACATGTTCGAATCCTTGATAAGTCTTATTTTTCAGTTAGTGATATAAGTAAAACTCTTGCCCTACAGACAATCTTTTGTCGACTTATATTTTCTATTTACTTATTGTGAATTAAAACTTTTTTCTATTTTTAGTAAGACAAAGGCATCTAAGACGTAGGAGACGAAATCCAATTCAACAGCATCCATCAACTCGCTCAAGTGATCCCATTATTCTTGTAAATAGTTTTTACATATTCAAGTTGAATTGATTTTACTAACAAAAATGCTTTATCTGCTGTTGAATTTATTTTATCCTGTTTTTTTTTTTTGTTATTTTTTTCACATCACTTGAAGTACATAAAATTACTGTGGCAAAAAAGGAAAATGACAACTTACCCAAACGAAAATAAGCAATCTTGTATTTCAAATAGTTCCTCGGCAAATAATCACTACACCATAATTGGGATAAAAGCGTTCTGCTGTGAATGACCGGGGAGTTGCTATTGAGTATTAGTCTGTAGTGCATGTGCATTGGATATCAATCTTGTGGTATTTTATCTTTACAACAAATACATTTGACTATCAAGCAGAAAATTATTTAACTCCAACACTTACTTTGAACTCCAACATTTACTTGTAACTGTGTGCTTTAACTGTTTTGAGAGTCACACAATGTTTTCTGTTAGAGGTGTAACGGGTACCACCACAGACTTTGGAATTGGCTAACATAATTTCAAATCTAGTTATAATAATAACTAGTGGGACCCCATGGAAATTCCACATTGCTTTCTACATCAGCCTATATAATTTACTGTTAATAATATTCTTTTTTAAATAATAAATGTCAGGGTCAATACTATTAAGAAAAAAATTGCTTTCTTCTCCTGCAAAAATAATTCTCATTGTGTGCTAAATATTCTTTAAATAAAACAAATGCTTCTTAATTATTTATTTAAATTCGTAGCAATTTAATTATTTTTAAGACAAATATTCTGTTTTCTTACCGTAAAAATAATTGTCAACTAAATATTCTTCAAATCAATAAAACAAGTGTACCTTTTTTTGTTTAATATTGTATTGTTTTAGTCGACGGGACAACATAATTTGATTTTGGAACAATTCATTTTAAAATAAGTAAAGTCAGAATTTTTTTTTACTTTAGTGACACTAAATTAATCGCCAATCACCATCTTTGCTGATTGGACGATCTCATTTTTTTATGTGTGTGAAAGGTGATAACGTATGTACAAACATGAAATTACTTAGTGTATTATTATATAGATAATAAAATCATTGTGTACAGTGCTCAGGTGCAATACGACACGCATGTGTATGGCGGTAAACGTTGTGTGCGGTTTTGGCTAATTTTGGGAAGCATGAGTTTTTTTAATTTTTAATTTTTTTATTTTTCCTGATCCGTTGCGGTCACATATGCTGAAGTATCGTTGGGGAAAGGTATGATCACTCCTTCATCAGTGGTCCTGCGTATGACTTAAAACGACATCTGGTGGTGAGACTCCAGATTTGAGAGCTTTGAGAAGTGCGGAGTCACTCATTAGTTACCATAACTTCCAGATCCACTCTGACCCAGAATGGTGGTACCATCTATGAGAGACCCATCTATGAGATTAATAGGATTTACTATTTGCAAAATATGTCTATAAACCATTCGTATACAAAATAAATGTGTCGTCTCAGCATAAAATGACCCAACAAGAGTTCACATGCCATAAAACCCAACAGCCAACTCACGCCTCTCCAGCTTTGGGTAAAATAGCAACTTATGTTCAGTTAATCGTATAAAACAAACTATTTACCATAGGTGCTGTGTTATGGCATTCTGCTTTATCGGGTGACTAGCCTGAACATTGATTGAGATCAGTCTTTCACTAATTAATTCTCGCTGATTGTACACCCTTACCAGTAATAGAGATGAATAGTTGCCAGCATTCTGTGAAACTGAAAAATGTTATTCTTTGTATGAGGCATACATTGCTAGGCTCTGACTTTAAACGATTTCAATATTTTCTTAGAAACAAATATAGAAAGGTTGGGGTAAAAGGTAAGTGTTAGATGGCTTTAACTGTTTCATCAAAGAAAGCTTTTTTTTATTTTTATTTTTTTTTTATTGCTGTTTTTCTCACTGGTCCGGCAAGAGGTGGGACAGGCGTTCCTCAAATTGAAAAACGTGCACTGATTTACTCTTTTTAGTCATCAGCCATTTAAATTCCGACATTTCTTCCTAGTTGATTAACTAGAAAAACATTCAAGCAACGGAAATACAGATCGGCATCATTTTGCCGCTAAAACTTTCTCCAGAGTTATAAATAAACAAGTTGATTGATGATGTCTTGTCGCTAGTTTTTATTGCAAAAATTTTATTATCTGGTATCAGTATCTTTTTACTGAGTTTTGTTCAATTTTTATTTGTCTTTTTTAAGACTGATGCATGAACATGTCTGTTTACTTTTGTATCTCTTCTTCTCTCTACTGATATTTTTCTTCTATTGTTTTTTGCATTATGTTCTTTGACAAATATTTTAGATGTGTCTCCTCTTCATGCTTCATAGTCTCTGGTGATTCTTCTGGACGAGTCGTTTTACTTTAGGATAATTCTTATGGGCAATCCTTTGTGGTCTTGGGGTGAGTCTCCCAGGCAATCCTTCGGGTCTCTGGTGAAATTACTGAGCAGTTGATAATTTACATTTGGACATCTTCCTCGAGACGTTCACACTCAGATCCCTTTCTTAACTGGTTTATGTACTCTATTTTAATATTCAACTTGTTTATTTTTAGATTGAAATATTCTTTTTGTCTTTCTTTTAGAACGCTGAAAATACAAGTACAGATGGTGAGAAAGTTTTATTTTTTATATTAATATAAATGTTAGTAATATGAATGGATATTGTTATGGTGCCGTACCTATGACGAACATTTGGACTCTTTCATTCTCAATAAATACTGGAAGCATTACGCTACTTAGTGTTGTTCAAACCCCGGTCAGGACAGACAGTCCACTTGTCTTGTTTTTCTGTATACCTTTCTCCAATATACTTGTAATACATAAACCCAGTGTCTGTGTTTTCATTCCTGTTTAGGGCCATAACAGGACTCTACAACAATTTGCGAAAACCTTTAAAAAGGACATCACAAAAACTGGCTACGAAGTATTCGAATTTACACAGGAAACAAAAACATTAAGGATTTTTCTTGAGAACTTCAAAAAAAGGACCCGGCAACGTGGGATTTCAAATTTCAAACTTACACCACTACAATAGACTGACAGCGTGGTTACAGTAAAAGATTCGGGAGAACTTTTTAAAATGGACGCCACAACGGGCGATAAAATTGATTATGAAAAACCTTAAAGAGAAAAAAACACTTGGGAGAAATCGACTACAAATTCAGCCGGCAACGTCCTAATTAAAAAAACTGGCTTACCGGTGGGGAAAAAAAATGAAGAAAAAACACGTAAGACCAACTTATTATTATCTTAAGTGAAGAAAGGTCAGTGATTTTTGTCTTAATTACTATTCCGACACTGTTGTAATAAGAGAATACATGATTTTTTTTCTCTCTCCAAAAGAGAGAAAGTTACTTTTGCCGAAAAAAAGAAAAAAAAATTGAAACCGTATTTTTATTTTTTTAATGACTAAAGTGCCGACCGCAAATTCTATGCACTATGCGTGAAAGCGTACTTAAAAAAAAAGGCGATTTGTAAAACTTTTATACTCTTTTACAACTAAGATTACGTCTAGCAAGCATACTTTTAAATGAAGAACTTATTTTTAACAAGTTGTACCCGAAAGGAAACATTTAGCTTATAAAAAAAGGACACACTTTAAAATATGGAAGAATTAAAGCGACAATTGCTGAATTAGTAAAATTTCAAATGCAACAATAACATAAAAAAGAGGCAGACGAGAGACTACAGAAAACTGAAGAAAGATTTCAAACGCTTCTTCTAGATCAAAAGAAAGAAGCTGACAAAATTCTTTTCGAACTCAGGAAAGAAGCTGACGAAAAGATTGACATATTAATGCAAACAATATTGCTTAAAAGCCAAAGTAAAAAAAACAATAATGCTTTTTCGCAGAATGCCGTGTGGAGTGCGATCGACAACTTCACATGTTCCCTTGATCAGAAGACTTTTGCTTCGTATTTTAGAAGATATGAAGACTTATATAAAATTGATTGCAAAAACTGGGCAGACTCTAAAAAGGTTTGCCTGTTACTTAGGAAATGAGACACCACCGAACATACTAGTTCGTAGATTTCATTTTGCCTCAAAAAACTAGCGATTTGACTTTTGTGGAAGCCGTCAAACTTTTAATGGAGCTTTTTAGCCCAAAGACTGTTATTTCACAAAGGCTGGAAGTGTTTAAACCTGGTAAAAAAAGACAACGAAGATTATTTAACGTTCTCATCAGTAGTAAATAAGTATTGCGACGACTTTAAATTATCTGAACTTAGTGCGGATAATTTTAAATGCTTAATCTTTGTTCAAGGATTGGTATCAGGAAAAGACGCCGAAATAAGGCGTAGAGTTCTAAATAAATTATGGAATGTACTGAACTTAACACTGCAGAAATTAGCAGAGGACTGCCAACAATTATTAGTGTTACGCAGGTTCGAGAGACATCGAAGAATCGGGCATTGCACACATACGAAAAGTGCGTAAAAAATAGAAACAACTCTCATCCAAAAATTATTCAAAGCAAAGAACGAGATTTTCATGCCTCAAAAACAAGCCAGACTTATAAAAATATATTACTGCCGAGCCCTTGTTATCGATGCAGAATCCTGCATTGGGTAACAGAATGCCCATTTCGTTTTAAAACCTGCCTGATTTGTAAAAAAATCGTACACAAGTTTGCATTGTAGAAACGATGAAAGAAAAGAAAATGCGGGTAAAGACTCAAACATGGCGACAATATTATAAGAAGATATGTTCAGATTAAAATCTTAAATATAAAAGTAAAACTACAATTGGATTCAGGTTCAGACGTGTCAATTATTAACATGGTTGGGAAAACTGACCATATTAAGAACCAATCAAATTGCCAGAACAGTGACTGGTGAAAAAATAAATTTCAAGGGTGAAATAATTGCCGACATTACTTTTAACAGAACGACAAAGGAAGTAAAAATTTACATATTCAAAGACGCAGGAAATATATTTGGCGTAGAACTTATTCAATTATTCAGACTATGGGGATTATCAACCAAGAATTCTTACCAGAAGAAAATAAATCTGACGATCAGAAAAACAAAAAAAGGATTTTGTTTCAACCATTAATTGTATGAAATGGACTCAAAATAAATGGCCAGCAGAAATAACAGAAATTAAATCACAGAAGGAAACAAAATGCACGCTGCAAAAAGCGAACACGAAACTGAAAGAAATTAAGCCAAATTATTTGAATAACCAGTGGAAGGTTAATGAGAGTGAACTCAGAGTTAAAGAACTACAATTACTAAAGTTGCAAATCAAAGAGTTTTCTGAAGAACTAAAAACTATGAAAGATAAGATGACTTGTCTTGAAGTTGAATGTCGAAGAAAAGGCGACGTTTTCATAAAATTTATAGATGTGATCAAAAGTTAGACATCTAGAATTAAAAAGCTGGAGGATATCAGATCTGAATTTGATAGTGACCATCAGTTCTCTCATAAGAGAGACATGAACCACATCAGGGAACGACTACCGGAAGATACCGACAGCACTACCCAGGAAGAAGTTATGGTTACAGCTATCTCAAGCAACCTCAGAATAGCATCAATCCAAAAAGGAAACAATACTAGACTCTTGAGGAGGTCAGGCTGGGAGGGGAGTGTTATAGTGCCGTACCTATAACGAACATTCGGACTCTTCCATTCTCAATAAATACTCAGTGTTGTTCAGTCAGGACAGACGGTCCACTTCTCTTGTTTCTCTGTTGTATATACTTTTCTCCAATATCCTTGTTATACCTAAACCCTGTGTCTGTGTTTTCATTTCGGCCCCATAACAGGGCCATAACAGATATTAACTCGCGCTTGAAATTATATTCACTTTATCTTAAATTGTGGGGGGGTAAGTTTCAATATTTTTACTTGTTTTAAATCTCTTAAATTCTTTTCTCTGAAGTTTTTGTTTTTCATCTTTTCAGCATCCTTTAGTCACTGGAGACTATCTGATCAATATACAAATAATGAGGTGAGTTGATTAACAATTATTTTAATTTATTTTTATGACCTTGTAACCCGAGGAAAGTGATTTTTATGATCTGCTCAAAAACTACAATTATAATAGGAAATATTGCCATATTTGTATGATTTTAAGTTGGTCATGAGAAAAGGAAGAATCATTTAAGCTGGAAAAATAAAACAGTTCATTCTATGGATTCAAAGCATATTCAAGCTTTTACCTTTCACTTTTAAACCCTGTTTGAGTTAGTTTATATCTTAATCTTTGTGAACCTGTATATAAAAACACATTTCATTCTTATATGAAGTTTTTTAATGGCTTGTTCATATACAGAAACATTGCAGAATTATAAACAAAATATTGCATAATGAATTTATAATTCAAAGAAAAAAAAAATGATTTCAAAGTAATATTGATTAAATACTTTCAAAATTGTTTCAAAATAAGATTTCTACTTAATTAGGATGTGACCATGACATTCTATATTCGGAGAGCACTTCATGGAGTAGTTGATTGTCATGATTGAATGTTTGATTTTCAGAGATTTGGGAAGTAAATTAAGTCAAGTATATATAGGGGTGGGCTATAGAAACAAAAATTTTCAAATTTATGCCAAAAGTGGCTTATTACCTTCATTTATATGTAACTAGATGGGAACAAGTGATTTTTTTCAAAACGGGTCAAAATTGGAGGGTCGCAAGCCTCAAACGAGATTTGGCCACGTCGATCCGCGAAAACAGCACAAATTTCACCCCAAAAGACACTTAGCCACTTATTGCAAGTCTTAGGGTACATTTTTTCACCAGAAATGCCTTTATATACCAAAATCTGTCATTCTCATATACTGTCCTACAAGTATATGGCTTCTTAGGGTATCTCAGGGTCCAAAATGGGTGAAAATTGCCCCAAAATAAGCCAAAATGGTGGTTTTTGGCCGAAAAACAGCTATTATCATCTCTCCTAGTCTATAAGACAACTCTGTATGGCTCCTAGCAGTTGGGAAAAACTGAAATGGGCACCCTGCTATCTTCTCCCATTCTTTTTTGGTGTTCTTAAGTGTTAAAAATGACAAAAAGTGGTCAAAAATAAGAGAAAAGGGGCCAAAACTGAGTTTTAATGAAAATTATCATATAAGGAAATGTTTCCTTTTAATAGCAATTCATTGTCGTCTTTAAATGGACTTGATGACACTACATTGCACTAATTGTGAAATGATTCATTGCACTATGCTTTCTTTTTCAGTTAGTAAATGCAGTGAACATGGCTGGTGTAGCATGGCAGATTGATGAGAATTACAGTTATGATGATTGGACTTTTCTTCTGCTTGATTCTCTTCCAACTGAGGCTGAGTGTGTCCAAGCTATACAACATCATGCTGCCAAATACAGTACCATAACACAGAAAAACCATGTTCATCAGTTCTCTTTGCGGCTCCTACAATTGTGGCAGAAAGCCTTTGGAAGAGATGTTCATTATGTAACGATACCTGGGATCAAACAAATTTGATCGATTGCTAAAAGTCTACGACACGAACGTCTACAAAGCGAAAGGTTCCAGACGTGTGAACATGATCAAGTGGAAACGAGAATACTGTGTCCTTTTCAACCTGTTGGGAAAAGATGTGAACCCTGATGATTTTGATGACCATGAGCGTAGATTCTTTTTTAATCAAAAGTCTCTTGCACGTAAGTGGCTTATCGACACATTTCATGTGGATATGGAACACGAAGAAAGAATTCAGGCATAGCAGCAACAACAGAATCATTTTGATGATGATCCGTTTGATGAAGTAGATGAAATAAGTGACCAATTGCCACAGCTCGACACCTCATCAAATACTGATCAGGGGGATGATGTTCAGCTAAACGAACCGTGCGTTGCCATATGGGATACACCGAAGGGACGAGAGTGGTTCATTGGTATGACACGGGAGAAAGTTGGGATGGATGAATATATTGTGGAATATCTAGAACCACTTCCCAACCACAATAGAAAGAAAACATGGCAATATCCTTCGCGGATTGAGGAGCAGAAGACATTGAAAATTCAATTTTTGCCGTGCAATGTCATTGGTGCAATGGACTTGACGAAACGGAAACCAGTATTTGTGCTAGAGAATTATGATGTGATAGATGAACTCTTTAAAGCATTATATTGATATTTTACTGGTTAATGATAAGTATCTTAATGAGTTGATATGCAAATTTTAGATGCTTCTGTACCAAATCAATACTTCATACACTGTGGAGTTTTACAGTATCATATCCAAGAAATTGAGAATTTAGGGCCATGTTCATCGATTTTGGGGAGTTGTGGAGAAAAATTGTGTGATCGATGGTCAAAACATGTACCCTAAGACTTGCAATAAGTGGCTAAGTGTCTTTTGGGGTGAAATTTGGGCCGTTTTCGCGGATCGACGCGGCCAAATCTTGTTTGAGGCTTGCGACCCTACAATTTTGACCCGTTTTGAAAAAAATCACTTGTTCCCATCTAATTACATATAAATGAAGGTAATAATCCACTTTTGGCATAAATTTGAAAAATTTTGTTTCTATAGCCCACCTCTAGTATATATAAAAATATGTAGAATAACATTCTGACCTGAGTATGTGTTGAAAGATAAATAAATGAAGATGTGTACTTGTGTTGTGGATCATATCTTTTATCAGATTTCTTTTTAAATTACTTCGTTTTGTTTAAATCTTATCAATTTCTACAACAAAAATACATATTTTCATTTATTTAGCTTCTAACACATCTTATCCTAAGGTATGGCTCAGAATGTTATCTCTATTTATATAAAGTTAAGTATGTTTCTATATTTGTATGTACAGGATTCACTTCTAAACTAATTAACCAATCATTAGGAATTTTGGAACACAACTACTCTTTGGGCTATATTTAGTTTAATTTATAATTCAGACTATTGTTCTCGTCTTAAGTATTATTCTCACAACGTAACTTCCAACCTCCTTCTTGTTCCATCAGCCATGACCAGATAGAAGTCTTAAGTAATTCTGTCATGGCTGACAGAACGAGAGCAAACTACCCTGTGGATTAACTAAAGGGGTTTGTTTGAAATTCCGTACAAATTCCAGAGTTCAATAAGCCACACCTGAAGAAGGTTGGAGGTTACATCGGCCGAAACGTTGTGAGAATAACATCTAAGGTGAGAACAGAAGTTGAATAATCCAAATTATCAATCCTCATCTAAAAAAAACAAACTGTAGTTTAATTTAGTTTTACACATACCTAACTTTATATAGGGATATTAGCTTAATATAAATCCATACACCAACAGCTGAGAGGGGGGGGGGGAATGTAATGGATACTGCCACAAACTATGAATTCAGCTATGCCGAGTCCAAATGCTATCGAATATATTGTCTTCTATTACACACTAATATCGGTTGGAAGATACAAATCAACATCCCACCCCTCTTCCAGCTATGAGTAAAATAGCAATTTTTGTACAATAAATCATTTACAATAAGTATTTTTTTATTTTTTACACCTGAAACAGTGAATTGGCACTGAAGTGTAAGGGCTACTGTGATATGGGGACAGATTTATAGAGGGGTACCCTGTTGGGGAAACAGAGCAGGAAGGGAATTCCAAATGTAAGGTATTCAAGGAAAGAGACTATTTATAGTGAAGGGGTGGGTTTTTGCTATTAGTATTACATTGAAGAGGTACAAGTATAGTAAGTTCGTCAGTGCACATTACATGAAAATACTTGTAGAATAAGCACAGGGATGCGACATTGGCAATGCAACAGTGGTTGGAGTTTAATCCAAAATGTATTTTACAATCAACAATGGATATGAAAATTTTCATTATTTAAATCAATTTATTGTTTTGAACAAATCTTCAGTTATAATTCACGTCTTGATCATGTAATGCATTACAATATCAAATTTGCTATGGTCTGATAGGGCTGCAAAAGGGGCCAGTGGAGGATTCTCAACTGCCTGAGAACAGGAATGGGGCAATCAAAAGCTGCTATGGCCAGATGGGGCTATAAAACGACTCAACCATCCGCAAATGTGGAGAAGAGGGCAATACAATGCAGCACTGTCTTGTCTGCCTTCTACTACTCAACCAGAGCAGTTTGAAAGATGTTGCAGAGTTCAATGATAATGGCTGGATCTTGGGAAAAAAGACCTTATCTGTAGTAGAATGGGACCAAAAATGGATGGTCACATTCAATGCTACCAAGACAAAACTCCTTTCCTTTAATTATGAGAAACCGTTCCAACCACGATCGCCATGACCGATAGCAAGAGGCCAACGTTCAAACTCCTCAGCCTAACATTCTAAGGCAACATGAATTGGGATAAGTACATAGAAGATACTGCCAAGTCTGCTGCCAAGAAGGTAGGCTCCCTCTATCAGGCTAGTTAACTTCTCACACCTGGCAGTATCCTATATCTCTACAAAGCCACCATTCATCCATGCATGAAGTATTTTTGCCACATCTGGGCTGGTGCACCAATCACTAGCCTCTCCCTCTTGGACAGGGTCCAAAAAAGAGTCTAACCTAATAGGTCCTGCACTGTCTGCCAAGTTCAAGCCCCTATCCCATCGCCGCAATGTTGTATCCCTTTGTTTGTTTTCCAAGTATTTCCATGGAATGTCCTCTGATAAACTCACTGCACTTGTACCCACTCAACGAAAATACCACCGATCCACTCGACTAGCAGTGAAATTTCAGTCCCTAGATACCGGAAAGTTTTCTACTCTAACAGCTTCTTTCCTCAGACCGCTTGCCTTTGGAATTCCCTCCCTGCTCCCCCTAACTGTACCAACATGCAGAAATCACAATGTAATGTAAACAAACATCTTGCTGCCCAACTCCCCACTTAGGTTGCCCCTCATCTGATAAATTTGACCCCTATCAAAGTAACCCCTTGTCCCAATGGCAAATTTTGACAAAATCAAAAAAAATCTTCTATTATAATAAGATGTAATCCATCAAACAAAATTTATTTAAAATACATTAGCATTAATTCCTGCAGATTGTTTAAACATGAAACTGCACTATGGTGTTCTAAGATGAGTTAAACTTTGTATATTCTTTATTTATATAATACTGGCTTCATTCCTAGGTTAGTGTGACTTATTGCCTCTTTGGAATTGTGGACTCTCCCAAATGCTAAGTAATTTATGTCTGATATATAAAAAAAATTATTTAGGTTTTTAATTTAGGCCTAATTTTGCTAAAGCTTGTCTTCTTTTCAAAACTAATATTTCAAGTTTTGGAATTTTTTTTTTTAGATAGAGATTGATAATTTGGATTATTCGGACTATTGTTCTCATCTTGGATGTCGTTCTCAAAACATTTTGGCCAATTTAACCTCTGACCTTCTTCAGGTATATCTTGCCTTCTACTCTGTCATGGCTGATAAAACAAGTGGAAGCGCTCCCATGGAATAAATAAAGGGTTCCATTTGAAATTTTGTATAGATTCTCGAGTTTGACAAGATGCACCTGAAGAAGGTCGGAAGTTACATCAACCGAAACGTGAGAATAAAATCCAAGATGAAAACAGTAGTAAAGCGAATAATACTTAATATTTCTTTGTCATTTTTGTCTGGTCTCTCAAGATTTTTATGAAGCTAAAAATTTACTTTGCTTTCAAAATTTAATGAAATTATTTCTTTTCTAGCATTCATCTAATGAAGTGAATTCATTGCAACACATTTCTGAACAAGAACCTCTTTCAACGTAAGTTTAGTAATTTTCTTGTGCATCATTCCATTATGCAAATTGTATACATTTTATCCTTTCAATAAATTGTTGCCGTTATTGATATATAAATTGATCCCATAGTCATAGTGCCTGTCAAGGTATCATCTTTGGATCAAATACAATTTCTCCTGGGTATGAATTTGGGAGTCATCGTCTACTTATCATTACACCCAGATACACTCTGGCCTAAAGTGGTAGTACCTGTCAGGGTCACATTTATGGGTTGAATAGAATTGTTTGTTTTTTTTTTGTTTTTTTTTTTTGTTTTTTTTTTTACTTACCTTCCTTTAGTAATAGTCACTGCTTGTAAAACGTCATTAAAACAGCATTTGCAGGGCATCAGAAAATCACTATAAACCCATAAAATCCCATCAAACGAAAGGAAATTGATTTATCTATAAGTTTATCAATGTTATTTATGTATATTTTGTTTTTATAACTTTATTGGTGAGATGAAAAAAAAAATAATGAATATCATAAAACTACTTTCTTGGGTTTGGTTGAGCGCGTAAAAGGGTAGTTGCAAATTTAAACTCGATTTGAAAGCGCACAATGGTGGGAATTTGGTCAAATTTGGCTTTAAAAATCAAGGAAAAAATGTTTGAATTTGATTGGTCAAATAGTTTGTGTTGTAATCAGTTATCAAAGTTTGACGACTGTGGTTCAGTAAGTTTTCATTAAAAAATTTTAAAACATTTGAATCAGTAAAACAGTTTTGAATTTTTTTTTTCATATAATTATCGTAAATATCTGTCCAGAAAGTTTTTTCGAAATCCATAAGGCATACCATCAAGAAATTTTACTGAAAAACATCTGTTCATTTTTGCCAATTTGACTGTTTTGTTGACAGTAGTATCAGCGATAGTAGTATCAGAAGCAGCTTGTAAACAAGACAGCGATTTAAAAAAAAAAAAAAAAAAAAAAAAAAAAATTTGTGAAAGAAATTTAAAATATGAATATCGAACGTTTTTAAATGCTTATTTAGAGCTATTGTTATCAGAACATATACTTAATAATATATAAAAGTTGACCATCAAAAGTTTTGTGGTCCTTTTATAAAATAAAGTGGCTTCTTCAAGAAATACTTTTCTTTTTTTTTCTTTTTTTTTTTTTTTTTTTTGTTTGAAAGTTAAAATACTTGATTTTCAAACTTGAATTCTAGTCAGAAATGACTTTCTAGTTGTCAGTTTAAAAAAAAAAAAAAGATTCCACTAAAAAAAGCTTGGCGAAAAAACCCAAAAAACAATTAATTTAGAATTTGGGAGGGGGTCAGTTTTGCATATAAATTTAACGTAAAATGATTCCCCATTTCCGAGCCATTCTAGCTTTTTAAGGCAGTTAGTCCCAAATTATTTTGATATTTTTTCATGCTGAAAAGTTATTTAAAAAAATTATAATTACTTACGCTATCACTAATTCTAACTCCAAGTGACAAAAAAACAAAAAACACCTGTGACCTGTGTGGATGATAAACTGATAAACACTTCATTTTGGAAGATTAGATGAAAGCGATTGCAAATTAAACAAATTTAATTGTTAAAACTTATATAAGGTGCTCAAATGCTGAGCTATCTTCTTTTTAATAGTTTCACAAATTTTACATATACATGCCAAATTTCATTGCTTTATCTTCAATAGTTTTTTTTAACATAATTTTATCAATGGAAACACAAAAATGTTAACTCGATATTTTCCGGAAACTGGGGTGGGGGTCATCTTCAAATCCTTATATTTCAAAAAGTCATGAATGAATTTTGATAATTTAAAAACTAAACGTCTTCTATCAATTTATATTTCATAAACATCTTATTTTTTTATAGCAAAATTTAATTTTTTTGTGAGCATTGCTACTTCCTTTAACTAAATTAAACAAAAAATATTTAAATTTGGGAGTGGGGGGGGGGGTACTGGAGTTGCCCCCTGCCAGAATTATCAGGAGGAGCTAAAAGAAGAAGTTGGTAGAAACTGCAATTTTTCTCAAACTTTACCCCAAACAAAGACTTTATTGTTACTCTAGACTTTTGTTATTCCATGTGAACAAAAGTTATTGGAGAGACACATCCAAGAATAATATTCTATTCAATTCTTTATTCTGGATAAATCTCTACGGAGATATCTTTCTTTTCTGAATGAGCAGCAGTTTTTTTTTCTTAATGTGGGGATCATTTTATTCTTGGGTTGAAACTCTATAGAGATACATTACCTAATTTGGATGAACCTATATAGCAATATATTTACAAGAAATAACTTTTGCTAATATATAAAGATAAATTATTTGCTCAACTTGCCTTTCGAATTTTCTCTTAAGAGATTTGTAATAAAAATTTCTTCTGGTAGACAATTGTGTCAAAGACTACAGTTAGACAAGTTTTTTGTTTTTTTTTGAAGACTACAGTCATTTTTCCGAGAAATTTCTTTTTGACATTCAATCAAGTAATAACTATATTTCATATAATTAATTTGTTTTTCATGGCAATTATTTGTGTACTTTTATTTTTTTGGAGGAGCAAACCTCTCCTAGATAATTATTTGATAGGCAAAACCGCTGTGCCATGTAACAAAAGCCAATAGGCATTGTTGCAATATTTTTTCTTTAAACTTGCAAACTTCTTTTCAACCATAGATCCTTGCACTATTAAAATGCAAAAATTTTATGATGAAGTTTATGTTGTGACAATTTTTTTTATTCAATGAAAATTTGAATTGATTTAATTTAATTTTAATTCCTTTTTAATTTCTAGCAACGGTTATTAGTTGCACTTGTTTAATATGATTTATTCTACAGTTTGCGACAGTTTATTCATTGCGATTGTGTTCAGCTTCAGCCATTTTGTTTTTCATAGTTTCTACTTTTTGTGGGGGTGGGTAGTGGGTTAACAATGTTTTATTTTATACATTTACCACCAGACGAATACAAAATCAAAATCAAATTCTGTTGGCGTACATCTGTAACATTGTTTGATTTTCAATGTTCGTATGCATCAGGGAATTTTTTTTTTTTCAAAAATAATTAAAATGAACTCTGATAAAATTATTCAGAGTGGACCCATATTGTGCTACGACTCATTTCATTCTTTCGTTTCTCCTTTAGTAGCTTTTCACAATGGCAAATTGTTGGTTCATGGATGAATAGTGTATGGGATTGGTGAAGAAATTAGGTTAAATCTAGATTCTGGTAGAGTTTGTCTAAAAAAGTTTATTTTATTCCTTGCAAGCAGATTTTAAAAAAAAATGATCAGGAACTTTT
Organism: Sepiola atlantica; assembly: GCA_963556195.1. Classification (NCBI taxonomy): domain Eukaryota; kingdom Metazoa; phylum Mollusca; class Cephalopoda; order Sepiida; family Sepiolidae; genus Sepiola; species Sepiola atlantica. The sequence continues at coordinate 151,005,941 of OY744523.1, forward strand.
CAACTCCTGTATGTATAAGAACCCTGGCTATGTTGTTCACTATTTAAATTTAAAAATATATATTTACTGTAAGTAGAAGATTTATGAAAACTATTAGTTTGTAAAATTAGGTTAAACTTGTATTAAAAAATGTTTTTTTATAAGAACTATTAAATATTTTGGCCCGGAAGTTTTATTTAATTTTTTGTTACTTACTGTATCTGAAAATTAGATTTTTTTATAATTTATTAATATATAACAAAAATGTTTTCTAATTATTTTAGATTAAATCCTGATGCTTCTTCCATTGACAATCAAGTGTGCCCTTTATGCTTAGAAACATATAAAGAGGTAAGGCATCTTCTTTCACGTGATTTCTATTATTGTTGCTCTTGTGCACTAAATTAATTTGCTAAAATTGGCTGTGAAGTTGGTGGTCCAAACAACAATTGAAATTTTAAAAGGTTCAACTCTGCTGAAGAAACCTTCTTCCACTGGTAATAATTTGTATATACTATATATTATTTATAGCATTTTGGTTCTAAAAAGGATAGGCATGTTTTTCAAGTCTCTGTAAATTAAAGGTTTTTTGTTTAATTTTTTTTTATGAAGAAAGTTATTTAAACAAAAAATTGAAAATTGCCTGAAACACAAACAAATCAAAATTTTAGTGTTAATATTAAGTAGTGGTCATTGTCTTTAAAAGAAATCTTCTTAGACTGTCGGCTGGGGCTGTAGAATTCACAGATTGAACCTTTCCCGATCTGCAACTCGAAATAAATAATACCAACATACTAAAGGTTCAACAAATCAAATATTTAGAGCTTATTCTTGATAGCAAACTGAATTTCAAGGCTCACATAGAATATTTCAGACAAAAATGCGTTAAAAGCTTAAATAGTTTAAAAATCATATAAAAAACAAACTGGGGAGCTGACCATAAAATAAAGCCATTTCTATATAAAACATTAATCAGATCAAAATTAGATTAAGGCATTATAATTTATAGTGCGGCTCGTGAGTCATACCATAAAAGACTACAACCTATACAAAATCAAGGACCAAGATTATGTCTGAATGCCTTTCGTACCTATCCTATGCAAAGTTTCTATGAAGAAGCCAACAAGCTCCCATTACATCTGAGATTGAAAAAGCTATCACTTCAGTATATGTTAAAGATTCAAAATTACCCCAATAACCCAACATATAAAAAAATATCCACATCACAATGCACCCATTTTTATACCAGTAAATGCAAAATATATACACATATTACAAAATAACAAATATAAAAATATTTTAAAATATAGCTTTTTCTCAAATAATAGTTTCTTAAAGAAACTAATTTGTACAAACATATTTTTTAAAAATTAAATTAAAAAGAAATTCAGTATTAACAAAATAACATCTGACAAGAAACGAATACCAATTAACTTGTATAGAAATGTTAATTATTTTGTCATCAAGCAAACAATTCGAAAAACTCTCTGAAAGAATATCTCAAATAATATCTCAAACAACAAAAATAAAGGATACCAAAATCTAAAAATCAAATAAAAACGCTTACACATTATGAATAGTCAAATCCCACACTCTAAAAACACCTTCATAAAGAAGAAACATTGTAAAAACTGTCTGAATATATTTAAAAAAAAAGGGGGGGGGGGCAAAAAGTTAGGCCTGAAATGACTTTATAATGGTTAAAATGTCGTTAAACACCAACAAACAAACAAACAGACAAACAGTTATGACTGCCTTCAAGACAGCAATTTTTCAAGGCCATAACTTGGGAAGGATGTGCGTGTATAATCAACAACTTTGCACGCAATGCCTTCAATTGAATGCGGGGTTCCATCGACCAACACAGAGTGCTCACTGATAATACCAGTTATGTGCCTTTTCTGAAATCAGACATCTGAAGTATCTTCTCTAGAATTTTCCATGACATTTTTGGTTCATGTTAAAAGCTAAATGATTGTAGATCCTAAAATATTATCCTTTTTTACCTTTTAATAAATGTAATCTCTATCATGTATTGTCCTTTGTTTGTACCTGGTCATTTTGTTTCAACAAGTGTAAAACGCCCAATATTCTGTATGGCACTCCTATGATTTTAATAATCTGTATAGTGATTCTGTTTGTCCCTCTCTTAGTTAGCATGACCATTATGTTACCAATATGTATGCGCTAAATCAAATGGATGTAATTTATCCAAACTCTGTTCAGCAGTAGTAGTAGTAGTAGTAGTAGTACTTCTACTTGAAACTGGAGTGAGTTACGCCAGATTGATCCATCCTTGCCACTGCATCCCTCATGAAGGCCGACCAAGCCCGACGATTTTAAGTCAATGATTGGACGATCTCTAGCCACTCGCTGTTCCAACGATGAACTCCTTAGATTCTTAACCGTCATCAGCTAGGTTTTTATTGTCCACCACATCGCTTTTGCTAACCCTGTAGGGGAACGGGGGGAAATTGCTTCATAGATGAACTCTTTTTGTTTATTACGAAGGCATGACTCAGCCAGCATAGACGTCTGGTAAGGATGACTTGTTGGAGGAAGTTAATAATGTGTTGTTTGAGAGCAAGTACTGCCATCGGACATGGAGGATGCGAAGCAGGCAGTGATGATAGAAAAATTCTGATCTCCTAACATCTTCCACTCTCATTGGGCAGGACTCACTGCCGTAAAGGAGGATCGTTCACACCAGCGCTTGGTAGATCCTTACTTTGGTGCTGCGCCTTATCTCGGATCTTGACCAGAACCTGGAATTGAGTCAGCAGAAGATGACGTGCAAGGTCAATTCGTGCTTTGATGTCAGCTTTACCTTGACCGATAGCTGTGATGATGGTGCCAAAATATTTGGAACTCTGAACCACTTCAAGTACATCGCCATTGAAGACCATAGGTGTTTTGTCTGTTGGGGCAAAGCCAACAACGAGTATTTTTGTCTTCGAGGCATTTATTTTCATCTCAATCCGCCATGCAACATGTTGAAGCTCATTAATAGTAGACTGTTTCACTGAGTAGCGCGATATCATCTGTGTAGTCTGTCCTTGATGGCAAAGTTGTGACAAACAGTGAAACCGAGGAAACTCTTTTAAGGCATTCGTGGTGAGCTAGTCAATGGCGTAATTGAAAAGTGTTGGTGGAAGAACACATCCTTGCCGAATGCCAGGCCCTATTTCGAAGGGTTCCGAAACCTCATCATACATGCGTATGCGGGATCGTGTTGAGCAGTAGTATTCTTTTAGAAGACTAAGAAGTTTAGCTGGAATACCATCTACCTGCATAACCTTCAAGAGGGTGCCGCAGTCAAGTCAAATGCAGCAGCAAAATCAATGAAACAGATGACTACTAGCAGTAGTAGTAGTAGAACTTTCTTTGTATCACGAAGCAGACGACGACTGATTTTTTTCTTAGTTAATTTAATTATAGAAGCTAAATAAGTTAATTAAAATTGTAGACTAAAAATGTTTAAAAACAATAGAACACAACTTTACAAATTTCATTGAAGGCTATCACAATGCAAGAAATGGAAATAGGTCAGTGTTGAGAAGGACAAAACGAAGTGATTAAAAAAAAAAAATTTAAAAAAATCTTTTTATAGTAAATCTTACTTGTTTAGTCACAACTTCTACACAGTGATCTAATATGTGTGACTGTGTTCCATAATATGTTCCGAGGTAAAAACCTCTTTATCAAATGGTCGGTGTTTCAAATCTCTTGAAACTCGTGTCGGTTTTATTACGTGGAATATATTTTATTGATTATAAATAATTTTATTCAAAATAAAGCTAAAAATGAATGTTTTACTTTTAGTATAAAATAAAACTATCCTCAAACCTTTAAAAATAATGTGATTTCAATTAAGAAAGCCACCTCGGAATTTTCATGGGGTCAAGCTAGAGGTTAAGGTTTCAGAATGGAAAGAGATGGGGGGGGGGGCATCAAATAGCTTTCCTGTCCAGGTTGCCATGATGAATTATACAGCAGGGAACTGTAACTTCTCTTTTTTTTTTCGGTGCAGCATTCATGCCGGCTTCCTCCTTTGCCCATACAGTATCTCTGACAATAGCAGTCCACACATGGCAGTTCTATGCGAGCTCCGCTGAAATGGCAAGCCAGTCCGTATTTCACCACTGATGCTACCAGATCAGGCTGTCTGAAGATATAGGCTTCCTGTCAAAAAATGCATCTAACATTGAAGTTTTTTGTTTTTCTTCAAACTCAATCATGTTCTGCAAAACAAAAACAATTCACATCCTTTCTCTCTTTCTCTTCCTCCCTTTTTGTTTTTTTTTACTCCCCCTAACGGGGTCACCAGTTTGCCTTGGGTGGCAACCCGTGATGCTTAAGGGCGGGATCCTGGTGGCTGAGCAGTCCATAACCCGGGAAAGTAGTGGATATGTACACCGCTCCATCTAGGCCCTTACCTGGGCTAGACAGGCAGTTGGAGAGGCCCGATCCAATCAATCGGCTGGTCCTGTCAAGCCCCGCCATATAAAACCCACACTAATCTACTCGCTACAATTAACATTTCTATTCCAACCCCCACTAATAAATACCCCCAAAATATGGTGGAAAGTGATGGCTGAGGGTCAATTGGTTATGGCGAACAAAGCATTGACATGGCTGCGACATCCCTAATTTTTCTTAAAAACCCCAAAAAGCAAAATCATAGGAAAACCGGTGCTCAGTGCTTCACCTAGACCAAGTATATTATCTCTGTGGTGCCAGGACGAATGGATTTCCACCCTGGCACTTCCCACAAAGGGTTCCAAGGTGGGTGGAGAGCAAGGTTGATGAAAAAAACACAGAATATTTCCCCCAAAAACCCTTAAAAGATAAGACTCTGATGTTTCAGAAACCTCAAGCTCGGAGGACGAAAAAATATACAAGACACCAAAAGAAAGCCTTTCCACGAATTTCCCAAGATTCCTAGTAATAGAACTACTAGAAAGCAAAAAAAATGAGTGAATTATCACCATTTTTAATTGAAAAAATACTTACCAGCAAGAGCAATCCAAAGTCAATTAAAAAACTAAGAAACGGAAATTTTCTTGTAAAAGTAAACAACATTAAAGATGCCCAAAACCTCTTAAAAATGGGGAATTTCTACATGTGAAATGTGGTGAAAAAGACCCTAACCACACAGAAGATGAATGCCATAATATCGAAAAATGTTCAAATTGTAATGAAGGCCATCCAGCCTGCTCTAAAAGCTGAAAAATCTACCAAAATGAAAGAGAAATAATCGAAATTAAACATAAGAGAAATTTATCCTACTCAGAAGCACGAAAGATTGTTGAAGCATATTTCAAAAACAACACTTATGCAGAAGCAACCCAACGATCAAGCCCATTAATCCTACAAAATCAAAACAACCTACCGGATCTAGTGAAAGAATTAAGATCTCTACTAGAGATATTAAAAGAAAACTTAGTCATCCTGACAACTAGATCTAACATGGAACCGGACCAAAAGAAAAATTCCCAATCCCAGATTGACGAGACCAAAGATGCTACAAGCCAAAAAAAGAAAACGCAACCCAAACAGCTTACAAAAGTGAAACCTTCTTTGAAGAAACAATACAATAAACAGAAAACAGAAATGATGCTGATTGAGAGTGAAACCAAATTTGAACTGGTGGAAATTGAAAACCAGGAATGAAGTTCAAGACAGAAACTCAAAAAGCCCCCCAAAAAATCAAATCAAAAAACCTAGAATCAAAAAAATCATGACAAAGATCCCAATCTAGGCACAAACTAGAAATAAAAACCCCAAATGAAGAACCAAGAACAAGAAAAAAAAAATTCCAGAGAAAATGGAACTAGATGAATACGCCAAAACCTCTACAAACAAATCATACCCCCCCCCCTAACTCATAAAATCTTACAGTGGAACACACGTGGTATAAAACCAAATTATGAAGAATTGCTTATAGGAAGTTTATCATCCATGAGATCTTACAATGGAATATACATGGTATAAAATCAAATTATGAAGAATTACTTATACTCATGAAAAACTTATCTGCCTTTAAGAAACTCACCTTAAATGTAAAAACAAAATAAATATTAAAAATCATACCTCATATAATTATATCCACAAAGCCTCAGGAAGCACCACCATCATTGTAAATAACAAGATACTACAAAAGCAAGTCACTTTAAAAACAAATATACAGGCAGTTGCTGTATCAATATCTCTTCATAAAAAATTAACAATCTGTTCCTTATACATGCCACCGAAATAAAAGATTTAAAAAAACAGAGCTAGATAATTTAATCATACAACTTCTCAAACCTTACATCTTAGCTAGTGATTTCAGTAGTCATAATCAAATTTGGAAAAGTAAAGAAACCAATGGAAAAGGCAAAATTATAGAAAACATAATTAATAAAAGGAATTTGTCTTTTCAATCAAAAAACATACACCTACCTCCACCCAGCAACAGGCTCATATTCTGCATTAGCCCTCACACTATGTGACCCCACTACTTTCTTACATTTCAATTGGGAAGTACTCAACGATACCTGCAGTAGTGACCATTTCCCAATAATTTTAGAAAATCCCAATTCCAAAACAGAAGAAATCTCATACTGGAACCGTATCAGAGCAAACTGGGATAAATATAAAATTCTATTCCAAAATAAACTCACCCCAAATCAAATAATAACAAAGACCACATAACATATTTTTCCAAAACATTTCTAGAAATTGCTGAAGAAAGCATACCTAAAACTTCCAACTCCAACAAACAAAAAAACTGGTTCAACTATGACTGCCAAACTGCCATACGCACACGTCGTACTGCTCTGAAAAAAATTAAATTAAATAAAAAAAAAACCTTAACAGTTTTAAAAACTGTTGGGCCAAAGCACAAAAAAACTATTAGGAAATCAAAAAGAACTTCCTAGCAGAATTTTGTATCCAAACTCAACAACAAGACTAAAATTAAAATCTGGAAAATGATATGAAAAATCTCAGGCAAATATTCTAACACCCTATTAAATCAATTGCACCAAAACAATATAGAAGCCACTACTAAGGAAGAAATTGCAAATATGCTTGCAGATAACTTTGCTAAAAACTCTTTCCACCAAAAAAGGAAAATCCTAACTTCCAAAAAATCAGACAAAATAAAGAAAAAAAAAGAATTAACTTCAATACTCCTGATAAAATAACCTACAATAAAAGTTTTACTATAACAGAACTTCAAGAAGCTTTGAATGAAACACATAACTCATCTGTAGGCCAAGACGAGATTCATTATGAATTCTTGAAAAATTTACCCTTAATATCTCTAAATTACCTCCTAAAAATATACAATGACGTATGGAACAAAGGTGAAATCCCCTCAGTGGAAACAAGCTATAGTAATCCCCATTCCAAAAGCAATGGAAACAGACCCAGACAAACAAAAAGGAAAAATTCCTAAAGACAACACCACAAACCCAAAAAAACTACAAGCCTATACCCCTAACAAGTTGTTTATGCATAACAGTTGAAAGAATGATTAATAAAAGGCTTATATGGTACCTGGAAAAAAAACCTACTATCCAATCTGGTTTTAGGAAAAAGAGAAGCACCATAGATCACCTAGTGCAGCTTGAAACCTACATAAGAGAGGCTTTTATCCCAAAACATGTAACTGCAATATTTTTTGATATTGAAAAAGTCTACGATACCACATGGCAATATGGTATTATGAATGACCTAAAAGAATTAGGCCTAAAAGGCAAACTTCCCATATTTATAAGAAATTTCATAAAAAATAGAACCTTCCAAGTTAGAGTGGGAAATACACTTTCAGATAAAAAGAGCAAGAAACGGGAGTTTCCCAGGGAAGTATTCTCTCAGTAACCCTGTTTAATATTAAAGTTAATAATATCCTCAAAGACATTGCAACAGAAACATCAGGAATTGAAGGTGCCTTATATGTAGATGACCTCATGATCTGCTATAGATCTAAATAGATAAACATGATTTACTAGCAACTTCAATTTAACATAAACAAAATAACAAAATGGGCAACTGAAAACGGTTTCTATTTCTCTAAAATGAAAACAAAATGCTTGCACTTTTGCTCCCAGACAAAGTTACATAATGACCGTGTCATTAAGATTGAAGGAGAACAGATCCTAGTCGTCAATGAGTACAAATTTCTGGGCATGATATTTGATTAAAAAAAAACTTAATTTTATTCCTCATATAAAATATCTGAAAAACAAATGTACTAAAGCTACACAACTCTTATGCGTACTTGTCCACACAGACTGGTGTGCTGATAGACAAACACTCTTACATATCTACTGTACTAAAATTCGCCCGATACTGGACTATTACAGCCTTATCTATAGGTCAGCCAGAAAGTCCTATCTAAAAGAACTTGATATCATCCACCATGAAAGCTTGAGACCGGTATTAGGTGCATACAGAACCTTCCCAGTTGAGAGCCTATATGCAGAAGCCCAAGAAGCACCCCTTCAGATTAGAAGTGAAAAATTGGCCCTGCAGTACATAATAAAATTAAAATCATGTCCAAACAACCCAGCATATAACTGTATATTTAATCCAAAACTCAGAACCTTTTTTGAACAAAAAAGAAAAATGATAAAACCTTTAGGTCTTAGAATGGAATCCATTATAAAAAAATCTCAAATCCAACATTTTCACTTTATCTGAAACTGAACCTTGGATCATCAGACCTCCAGAAGTGATCCTATCACTGAACAATACCCATCCATATACTTTCCACGAAAAACTCCAAGTGATCTTGGAAAACCACCCTGAATACAAATACTTTTACATTGATGGTTCGAAAAATGCAGACAGTTGGATGCGTTGCTATCTTGGATAAGTGTGGACTACCTGACAAAGCATTAATTTTTAGTGCAGAAGCTACAGCCATATACTTGGCTCTAAAAATAATAGAAAGTAGTTGAACAGATAAATTAATAATCTTCTCCTACTGCCTATCAGTGCTCACAACACTGAAGAACAAAAAAATGGATAACCCTCTAATCAAAATTTTTTAAATAAGATCACCTCTATCTATAACAAGACGCAGTATAAAATTAAATTATGCTGAATACCAAGTCATATCAGCATTCGTGGAAACGAAAAAGCAGATAGAGCAGCAAAAGAATCTCTGAACACTGATCTAACACTTTCTATAAACAGGTTAATCAAAGTAAAATGGCAAGAATTGTGCCAATTACACAAGATTTGGCCAACTATTGATGAGTGGCCCTTAAGCTATAGAAAGGTGAGAAGAGGTTATAGTAGCCAGACTTTGTGTAGGACATACATATATTACGCACAAACATTTATTGGAAGGTGAAGAGTCCCCAATGTGTGTATCATGTCGAGAACCTTTTACAGTCAAACATATATTAATAGACTGTCAGGATCTACAACAAAGCTGAAGGAAATACTACAACTCGAAAAATCTTAGACTTCATCAAAGAAGTTTGACTGTTCAAAAAAATTTAATCTAAAAAAATTTTTTTTTTTTTACAACAATATAAAATAAATTGACCTACCTTGGGACTTCATTTGACAACCCTAGTCCGCATTAAATACCCTCTAGATGGCTGTTATGCTGTAAACCAAACCAAACATTGATGTTATTTTTATTCCCCCCCCCCCCTCTGCAAAACTCAATCATGTTCTGTAAAAACAAAAACAACAATTTTCCTTTACAAAACAATCAAACCAAACACCTTGAATACATATTTGAAGATATAAAGAACTTGAATTATAATAGCTTCTACCAAAATGACTGGATTTGGCATTAAATAACCCGAAAAGGGTTGATATGCTGTAAAACAACCAACCAACCGTATTTCACCAACAAAGACCAACAACTTGCAGGCCGGAGATTTTGGCTCAGTAGTTTCCCAAGTTTTCAGCTGCCCATGAACCTGTTTACAGCAAGTGTGTGTAGTGGAGGCGGGTGGAGAATGTCTCCAATCAATTCTTCAGCTTGCTAACGAACAACATGACCAAACCACCAAAGATGATAGCGCAGAGGAGAGTGCATGCAAATCTAGTCGATACAGAATGCTACAAAGAGTCGTTGTTGATACTTTGAGCTTCCGTTGGTCGGTAATCGTTTCAGAGCCATGTGTGGCACTGATTTGGTGTTTGATCTTAGCCATGCCTTGACCAGTTGGCACCACTGAAGTTGAGAGAGATGAAGGTTTCCGCATCATTCAAATTGACACCACCACCACCATCCCTGCCAGCTTGTCTATTCGCCAGTGGAACATGTGATGACATAAACTTGGATTTAGCAACTGGTACTTTCAGAATAAAATAAAAGATTATTTTATTTTTATTTATTTCACATATATATTTATATATATATATATGCAAAAAACTACCCACCATCCAGTGGCTATTAATATAGTTCTTAGTATTCTTTATAAATGTATAGCTTGCATTGCATATCTTTAATATAAATTTATTCTAATTGTAAAAACTCATTGTTTTCATTTAAATTACCTCCCTTGAAAATTAATGAACATAATATTTTAAGGTTTTGGTAATTTATCACTTTAATTACTGTTAATATCCACAAAACTATTGCATATATATATTAGGGAAAATAGGACAATAAAATTACAAATGAATAACAACAAACATTAATTTATTATAAATTGTTTCAAAGATAGTTATTCAAATTAAGCATACAAATAACTGTTTTAGGTATTTGCTCCCTACTATATATACAGTATTTCCAAAGACTATATTGCATTATTTATTTTATTGATAAATGAAAAAAAAAACTTTTGCATTTATTCATTTAGATACATATATAATGTTTTACTAAATCCAGTACAAAACTTATGTATTTATATTTTCTTTCTCAGTATGGGTGAAAATTATTGAATCTTTTGGCTTTTTAATATATTTTAAAGTAATATTTTTCTAGAAATTTTGAACAAGATATTATATAAGATGGATAATAATTTAAAAATGAATTGCCAATATCAGATTACATTATGGGAAAGAGGGGGGGGGGGTATTTTCCCAAACAATTTCAGATTCTTTTAATTTGACTTTAAAATGTTTGTACAATTTTATTTGAGCCTTTCTATTATTTTATATCTTCAATTATCAAATTTCTTTTTTTAAATTCATATTTTTTTCTTCTCTTAATGCAGATAAAAGCGAAAGGACAAACTCTAGTGTCAACAATGTGCGGTCATATATTTTGCAAAGATTGTTCCCGTCGGTGCCTCTCCGGCCGTTGCCCAACTTGTCGGAAAAAACTAAATGCAAAAAGTATTCACCCGTTGTACTTATGAAGACTCCTGTATTCTTTTTATAACTTTTTAAAAATATATTTTTTAAAAGTTCTTTTTATTTGATTTTGAAATAAAATTTGAAAAAGAAATTTATTTCACAAAGTTTTTTGCTTCTAGATTAAAAGACAAAAAGAACTTGAATCTCCAATTGCAGCTTAATATGACTTATTTTAAACTATTTATCTGTATGTTTACCTGTTGTCATTTTAATCTATTAAAACTCTGTTATCTTGTTTGCTTGCTTGTAACCGTGTATACTTTTCATCTGTACATGAATGTTTTAAATGGTTGGAGAAATGTCTTTTTTAATTAATTACATCATTTCATCATAAGAGTTCCATAAATATTTAGAAATTTCAAAAATGTTTTCATATTTGGAAATTGCAAAATATATCTTCTATTCATTTAACATCACTTTTTCCTTGTTCAGGGGTCAGACATTTCCTTATATTAAGCAAGCTCACTCTCTACTTCTCACGGTTCAGTGGGTCAGCAGTCTCCAAAATCCACTCTGTGCAGTCTTGTCCAATCACTTGCTTCCAAGTTTTCCTTGGCCGGCCAACCTTCCTGCGATTTAGGACATTCATGCTTCTGCAACAGTTTATCCAGAAGAATGAACGTTCCACATGACCATACCAGCGTAATTAATTCATCCTTAGGATAACCTCCATGCTAGGAAAGTGTAGTGCTTTCAGTAAATCCTCTAACTTGATGTGTTGGGTTTGGTCAGATTTCACATTGCAGATCCATCTGATCATGGAGCTGTCATTGTGCTGCAGACAAGTGAGAGAGGACTGAGCAAGGGCCCAGCATTCACTGCCATATATCATGACGCTCCTCACACAGCTGCTATACAACTTACCCTGGATGTAGAGAGGGACAGCACGTGATGTTATCACAAAATTTTACCCAAGCTACCTTCACTCTTATGGCAATATTGAGTTCACATTCACCACCTGCACTGAACATATCTCCCAGATAGCAGAAAGAGTACAATTCTACAACCTCCAAGGTATTGTCATTAGGATGTGCCTGTACCATGCATCTCCTACACTTAAAGTTAGGGTTTAGGGCTAACTTAACCTTCAGGTCACTGCATTTTTTGTGAAACCACACTAGGCACAGGTTATACATTGCTTCTAACACTCTTCCAGTACACAAAACAAGGATACTGACCAAAGTCCGTTAGAGATTGTAGACCAGAGCCACACAATATCACTTTGGTTTTATGCAAGTTTACTCTCAAACCCTTGACCTCCAGACCGTTTTACCATATTTCCAGTTTGTCTTTTAACTGTTCCAAGGACTCAGCAATAATAACTAAGTCATCAGCGTAGAGTAATTCCCATGGACAGCCACACTGAAACTCTTGACAGTGCCTCCAAGACCATGAAATGGGATGAATAAATATCTAATAATACTAGCAAAAGTGACCATATATATATATATATATATATATATATATAAGTGCTAATATATATGCCCCCCCCCCCCTAGGAAGATGGTCTCATGACAACAAAACAGGTACTACACTACCCCATCCTTTGAATTGAGCATTAAAAGATAGTAATGTAGTTTCAGGAAGGAACGATGATCAGATTTGATCTTCACTTGCCATGATAAAATCAAGGATTCATACTCGTTGAATGAATGCGATGAATAAAGGAAGAATCCAGAAGAACGGGTGGGGATGTGAACTTGTGTTTGTGTGTGTTCACTGCACAGTTTGTAATCGTCTGATTCGGTGCTTGATTTCGACACCGGCCTTAGTATCAATCATGCGGTCTCGATCAGTGCTGTAACAAAGAGACTTCCCATCCAAATAAAATTACAACTGAGTTTTAAAACGAATATTTTATTTTTGTCCATTTACAATATTTGGTTTCTCTACCAGATAACAGACTTGTGATCAGAATGAGTCACTTCCAACCGAGAACAAAACAGACCTGTCTGCTTAAATTCTTGACTGTACCCAGAGCCCGACTGAAAAAAAAAAAAAAAAAAAACTGACGCCAAATCACATCGTCTTAGTTTTGCTCAGAATATATAAACATTACTTTGATTCGGGGTAGGCCACACAGCAAGCCCACTTGAAAATTATCAGCTCTTTAATCTATGGCCATAAAAACTGACTGACCAGGGAGCCTATTATCTGGAGTGGATATTAATTCTGTAGGGTTTCAAGTGGTCTGCTTCCTCAGCATGAACTCCTGTTTTTAAGTAGCAATGCTCACTGCTCGTTAAACGTCACTCAAATAGCATTTATTGGGTGTCCATCTGGGTGGGGGGCACTCATAAAATTGCTATAAAAACAAAATCTTCTCAAATCATACATCAAACGAAATGAAATTGGTTTATCTTTAAGTTTATCATTGTTATTTGTATTTTGTTATTATAACTTTTAATCGATGAGATAAAAACTTTTTTTTAATTCATGAAAGAATTTGAAAATATGAATGTTCTTAAAAGCTACGTTAGAGATATTCTGTTATAGGAAAATATACTTATATATATATATATATATATTAAATGTAAACCAACTACGTTTACACACTATTTTATTTTGGAAAAAAACAACTTTTTTTTTCTGCATTCGAGTATCCTCTTTCAAATAAATAAGTTGACCATAAAAAAAGTTTTGTAGTCCTTTTATAAAATAGTGGCTCTTTGAGAAATACTGTTTTATTTTTTATTTTTTTCTTACGTTTGAGAGTTCAAATACTCGACTTTTGACTTTTAATTTTAGTCAGAAATGACTTTCTAGTTGCCAATTTAAAGAAAAAAAGATTCTACTTTTTTTTAGGCGATTATGTGTGAACATCCTAAATAAAACTTTGCAGAAAAAAAACAACGAAAAGAAAGGTACTGGTACTGCTTTTGAACAGGACAAAAACAGACTAGTTTAGGGTTTAAAAAAGAAAAAAAAAGCAGTTTGGTTCAAAAGCTGTACCAGTACAAATAAAACAAGTTTAGAATACAAATTTAGCGTAAAATGATCTCTAATTTCGGGGCTGTTTTAGCCATTTAAGGTAGTTACAATAGTTTTTTTTTTTTTTTTTTTAACAAAGATGTTGACTCAATATTTTCGGGAACATGGTGGGTTTTGTTTTTCATCTTCAAATGCTTATATTTCAAAAAGTGATGGATGAATTTTGATAATTTAAAAACAAAAAGTCCTACTCCAGAATTACATGGCAGTCGGTGAAAAGTTTAACAGTGAACATGGGTCCAGAGACAACAAACTATAAGCTGCGGCAAATGAACACAGTTAATCTCCACAATCGTGATCACTGGAGACTTAGCATAAAAACAGCCAGACAGTGTCGAACCCCTGTTGAAGGGAAAGTAGACGATATATGTGGATAGTGAGTGAATTACTTGAAAGGGATTACGTAAAAAGGGTTAGAGATCTTCAGTTGGATGATGAACGCCACTACGAGACGATTGGAATCAATTGGGTGGGATGGGCAGAAGAGGAATTTGTTAACCAACGGGGGACGGCTTAAGTATTTGTTTACATTAGACTTGAAACTACCATGTTGTAGTCGATCGGGAAGCAGCCTCGTGGTATTTTGTTCTACACATGACTAGCCGATAGCAACGTTGCTGCTCATTCTGTCAATCACAATGGAGCTCGCAGAAAAGGGCAGAGTAAATACAAGGCCAAAGCCAAACGAAAACCTCACTACGAGGATCAGCAGACGAAAGAGCATATACAGCAGCACAGACCGGAAGACCCTGCCATAATTGCAGCATGACTGACCACTATCACCAATGTTGCCGCACGAGGTGCAGAACGACTCGGATGATAGTAAAAGTGACCAGAGTGCATAGCTTAGTGTCATGGCGATATCAGAAGTCAATATAAGCAAACGTTGGCGCATTGACATCACTGTCAACAGAGTACGACTGCAGTTCAAATTGGACTCTAGTGCAGACGTGACTGCACTCCCTGAGAACATCTACAAACAAGAGACAGACCTACCGGCCCTCTCAAATGTCTGCAAAACCCTACATTCTACTCAAAGTGACTGGAATTATTACTGCAATCATCTCACATAAAGAGCTGACGATAAATCAGCGGACATTCATTATTCCCAATCTTGAGGAGCCGTTATTAGGTAAACCAGCCATCGAAGACTCCAAGCTTGTGACTGTCCACCCAAGCATACACACTATCAGAAGTAAAACACAACTATATGACCCAAAAAAGGAAATAGACCTATTCACAGGCTTTGGCATATTTGGGAAAAAGTACAGTATCAAAGTGTAGTATCTGTTCTTTGTATCCCAGCAACATCATACGTTTTAATATTAACAAAACTTGCGTATATATGTAAGAAAATATGACAATGCAAATTACAAATGTATATTACAGAATATTAATTTATTAGAAACTGTTTAAAAAATGACTATGCAAATTAAAAATACATAAAGATGTTTGTGATTGTTTGCAGATTACTATATATACGGTATTAAAAAATCTTATGTTGTATCACAGAATAAGCATAACCCATTTTTATGTGAATATAGTTAGGATAGGTGGAAAAATCTTTCGCATATATTCATTTAGATATATTGCCCATGCTTAGAATTTCTCTTTTTACTGTTCGAAACATACTTAATAAGTAATGTTTTATAATGTATAATGGACAATAGAAAGAATGAATGAATAAAGAAAATAAAACAATTGAAAACGTTGTCTGTTGTGTTGCATACATAGTGCCTTTGCCATCTATACGATACATATATAATTTCTTTTCTATCAAATTTACGTAATCACTTTAAGTAATAAACTAATAGTATTATTATTACTGTATATTAATATAATCTATTGCAATTATTTTTTTCTTCTAAGTTTTAAATAATATTCCTTTCTGACAAAGGTGTATGCGGGGAATCATCTCTCTCATAGAGTTTATAAGTGCGACCTAATTTTCTTTTACAATTATGTACTTTTGTGTTTAGTTTAACTTTAAATATTACAATATCGTACGTACATACATACATACATACATACATACATAGCGTATTCATACACTCGCCCCCCCCCCCCTCTCAAGTTTTGCATAATTTACAGATTTTTGTAAGGGGAACAGAAATACAAGTTTCAGTCTCTAAATATATCTTTACATTCACCCTGAAATGGGAAGATAGCCATCTTTTCTCTCTAGATAAACGACAATCTGATAACCCCTCCCCCAATCCACATTCAGTACTTTCCAAAGGATGAGGGACAATATTTTCTGTGACATCAATTGTACTTTCAGAGAGTGACGGCATCCTTATTTTCTCAAATAATGAACACCATTCCAAACACCTCAATTATATATATATATATATATATATATATATATATATATATATATAGCACTAGATAAAGTGAAAGAATAAAATAAGGTGCGAATCAAATTTTATTAGAATTCAATGTTCAAGCAAAGTACTTTAAAGTCCTTAACTCATGAGTTTTCAAAGAAAATCTTCTCCTCAGAGGACCATTACCGCAATGATATTACTGCAGGTAATAAAATTAAACTTTGAAAATATATAAAAAAATATATATAAAAATACATAAAAGTATATAAAACATCAAATATATCGGCCCAAAACATACTTTTTTGTTAAACTTATACAGTTCATCCAAATCATAAAGTTTAAAACAGCTTCAAGAAAGATATCAAAGAGGTTGATTAAAAACAATCCAGGTGGTGAATGGTAGTCCAAAAACGAAAAAGTTATCCAGGCGGGAAATTTGTTTGCTATCGATGCAGTAGATGACAGTGAAAAGTGTATCCAAGGTGTATGCAAATTAATAAAACGATAGAAAAAAAACAAATCATATGAAAAGTAATATATATATATATATATAGCATTAACATTTATTTGGGGTGATTGAAAATAAAATGAAAACATACTGCCTGTACAGGGATTGAACTCTGAGCCTTCAGATTATTAGGATTTTGTATTTAATACACCCCCTTTCAGCCACCACTACAGTTTCACTCGCCCTGTATAAACAGCCATGCAAGATTATCACTTTTAGTATTATATATAAATTTATTAAAGCTTTTGAGTTGGGTTTATTTTGAAATTTACAAGGATGAAAAGTTCACGTATACTTCTGAGGATATCAGCAATAAAGCAAACATTGAAATCAATTCAATGTAAAAATAAAAAACACATTAAAAGATTGAATGGCAGTTCAGAAAGACAAGTTTTATTTTCTTCTTGTACACTTGTATTTATAACAGCACAAAAATTCAAATTAAAGAAATTTTCAAAGTACAAAATATTTACAAAAAAAAAAAATCCTGAAGTTTGTGGCCGACAAATTGAATTGATGATGATTTATGAGGTTTTCTAAAATTGAAGCTATTCAGGCAATGAAATCCAAAGGTCTGTTGAAGCCACCACGTCTATTCATATATTGTCTGGAAAAGAAAAGAACCAAGATTTTTAAGTACAAATCCTACTTATAAGCGAATAACTTTTTTAAAACCTAACAATTACTTATAAAGACAACGTAGAATGTTCACAGATCTTTGACAAGAATCGTTTTAAAATCCTTTGCACGATCTTCATCAGTCATAAATCGTGATTCAGCGAACAGGTAACAATGCAAGACTTCATTCTGCATGGCCACTTAGAACGGACAACGCAAATGGAAAAGTCTGAGGAATGTTTAAGCAACCAACCGAGGCAGTGTTGATTTGGGTTAATAAATTAATACCATAAAAAAGGCGCCAGTCGTTCTTTGAAGAAAAAACAGTTATTTTTTTCTTCTTAAATTACGTCATTCAGGTCAGTCAGAAAACCCAGCTTGCACAAGACGCATCACGGAAACAATATCCAACACAGAAAATAAAAAGTATTAACACTTTAAGAAAAAAAAAACAAAAAAAACGTTCTTCTCACGATGTTTCGACTGATGTAACCTCTGACCTTCAGGTGCATCTTATTGAATTTGAGAATCTGTACCGAATTTCGAACGGAAACCTTTATTTAATCAACAGGGATAGCAAGGACCTGTGGCATAACGAATATAAGTGTTAAGTAATGATCAGTTCTAAGTGGCAATCTCCTGGAGGTTGAAGGTTCAATTCCCAGTAAGGGTGATACTAAGAATACAATTACAAATTACTTAAGACTTCTACCCGGTCATGGCTGACAGAACGAGAGAAAGCTGCCCCTGTGGATTAAATAAAGGTTTCCATTCAAAATTCCATACAGATTTCAGAGTTCTACAAGATGCACTTGAAGGTTACAGCGGCAGAAACGTTGTGAGAATAACATCCAAGATGAGAACAGTAGTCCGAATAATCCAAATTATCCACCCTCATCTAAAAAATTCTGAAACAAAAACACATTTTGATGTTGCTAAATCTGATTGATTAGAAGAATACCAAGGTGTACAAAACTATTTTTATTCTTGACGGATTGGGGGGGGGGGGGGGGACTGATGGAGAAACAAATGTGCACAAAATTGTGTTTAAAAAAAAAAAAAAAAAAAAAAAAAGATTGCAATTTTCGGTGCTTGTTCGTGATTGCCCACAACCCATTTTTCACAACTTTTTTTAATGACCAAATTTTATTCTTTTTTTCGGTGTACAATTACCAATCAGGTCGCTACAGAATTATGTGTTTCTAAAAAATTTTTTCCAAATATTTTAGATCTTGGTGGGGGGGAGAGAGAGGAGTCAGTTTCCTATATAAATTGAACGTAAACTGATCACCTACTTTTTGTCCATATTGTATGTTGTTTACGGACCAAATGTTTTTCTTTTTTCTGTGTACAATTACTTATGCCGCTAGAAAATTCTGGGGTGTTTGGAAATTTTGGGAAAAATTTGTGATGATCGAAAAGTGAGGGATCAGTTTACGTTAAATTTATATACGAAACTGTCCCCCTCCCCCAAATCTAAAATATTTAAAAGAAACAAAAAAATCGGAATTCTCTAGCGAAATGATAGGTAATTGTACACAGAAAAAATAATTTTTTAAATTTGTGATGGTCAAAAACGTAAAATTTATATCTATATAAAAATATTTGAAATTCCCCCCCCCCCCCCCCAAACAAAAACAAGGAATTCTCTAGTGACCTTAATTGTACACCGAAAAAAGAATAAAATTTGGTCATTAAAAAAAGTTGTGAAAAACGGGTTGTGGACAATTACGAACAAACACCCAATTTTCTTCCTTCCTAACAAATTGCCTTTTGCCGTCACAAATACGAATTGGTCTGCATCAGTGAATTCTTGTTGGATAGCAGTCGAGGAAATGCATCTGGTAAATAAAACAAAATGCCAGCTGCCTAAATGGAAAGAAATATATCTGGCTAAAAATAAAACAACTGCTTCAACAATAGAAGGTATGGCTATGGAAAGTTGCATAGGCGATATGTCGGAAGAGTTAGGAATGTGTGGGTGTCAGAAATGTTATTTAACTGGTCAGATTCTTGATCTGAGACAGAGTGACTGGCTACAGATCAATCAAAGTGTTATCTCTCGTCAATTCCCGTTTGTGCACTCCAAACCTGTGACTCTCACTTTACCCATTTTTTGTATCTTGAACAATAAAAATATACCATTACATTTATTTTTATATACAATGTTTATTGTCAATTTTTTAAAGCACAGTAGCAATAGACCACACCCCTTCTTTGCTTCATTTCAGGATTTGAGTTCTTGCATCATTTTTTTTAGGGATAGACAAGTTGCCATAGCTAGTAGCAGATTGTCGGGTTACTTTGGAATTTTCCTTCCTCTCATTTCCTGAAGAGAAATAACTACACAAAAAATGCTGTTGCGACGAGCAAATAATAATTAAAAAAAAGGATTTAAGAAAGTATTAACAAACCTGTACTTCCTCTTATGAACAACATTTGCTACATAGGCTTGATTTCCAGTTACACGTTTTTCCTTTGAAAGGAAAAAAAAATGCATTTAAGAGAAATTCCACAAAAAAATGTTAAGTGTTTATTGGTAAAAATAATTTTAAAATGACAAAGTCAATTATTACCCGTTTGGTTAGTATCTGTCATATAGATATTATTAAATATTTGGTAATTCCAAATATTTATGAAAACATTTTAGAATTTTAAACAAACATACATTCCCAGACATTTAGTATTATATAGATCAGCAACAGCCAGCAGTTACGACTGCAGCTGCTTTCAATCAAAATATTCACGGAACTTTTGTAATGTAGAGCCTCCCTCTCGTCATAATAGACCCTATTTCTCTTCCCATCTCTTTTAATTATTTATGTCATCCGTCTCATCCCACTAATTCTGTTATTTTCCATTATTTACGTCATTTGCCTTCTCATCATTCAAAATACTCATGTACAGATGAAGTGTGCACGATAACAAGCAAGCAAGACAACATCCTCAGAGTTTTAGTAATATATAGATTAAACAGTAACGTTTGTTAAATATTTTTTCATGGACTTTAAAAGAAGAATAAGTCCAAAATTAGTTAAATCAAAAAAAAAAATAAAGTCAAGATACTGATCCATGAAAAACATTTCTCAGGTTTATAAATATATTTTTTTTAACGTTGCCATTGTTTAATGTCATTTTAGAAATCTTAATCTACAGTTTAATATAAAACTATTTTAATTCCACAGCCGATGCACAGGTTTAAACAAGAACCGTAATACTAAGGAATATCCAGCCAATCTGTGCATCTTGCGATGAAAATGCTATTTTAAATTTAATCAGTGACAATACAAAAATCTAAAATATGACACTAACTCTAAAAGTATTTTTTCCTTAATGATGGCCATTTTGGAAATACAAAAACATGGTTATTCATTCTGTCCTATACTATGTAGTCAAGAATTGAGTGATTATTGTATGTAAAATTTACATAGTAAAATGAACATCCACCCTAAAGTCTAAAACTTTTTTAAAAATAATTTTCTCAAGTATTTCCTGGAAGTTGACATGTAATCAAAACAAAAAAGAGAATCTTATTTTAATTTTTACGTTGACAGAACGAGGACAAAGCGTAAAATTTTACCACAGTTCCTTCTTAAACTTTGTTTATGATGGCATTTTACATGCAGACACTTTTCACTTTACTGATCTTTCATTCTGCCTTTTTCTTTTTATTGGCCACCATAATTAGAGTTCTTAAGTAGTAACATTAGAGTCTTTACCACTCAGGGCTGTTGCCCCATATACTAAATTCAATCCAGGGCCTAGGAAGCCAGTTTTCCAAAGTAATAATTTTCCCATTGCACAAAAAAGGGAAAGGCAAACTCAGTCCTAGTTACCTATTGTGTCCCCACTCATGAAGATATATATTTTTTTTTGTCCCATATTAAAGTGACCTCATTCCAAACTTTAAATAGTGGTAAAATTACAACCAAATTTTGTTCAGTTTGTGTAAAAAAATGTCTGATTATCTTGATAAAAAAATAAATAAAGCCATGACCAACTTTCAGTGCAGAATTCTGTTAACATTTCAGACATAAGTCACTTGTTTAATAGAGTATTGCAGATAGGCTGTCTTACCAAGTTAAATCCATCGATCTTTTAAAATGACTAATTTTGATTTAAAAATAAACTTCTTGATCTCTTTAAAAATTTACTCAAGACAAACTGAAAATAAACAAAGATAAAATATCCAAGAAATGTTTAACAGAAGAATACAGCTAAAACAAAACGATATAGAAAATAATAAAAATAAAAAACGAATATGAATAAAATTGCTTACAAGAGGCATTGCACTTAGATTCAAATTCAGCAGTTCTGGCATTAAATAAGCGATAAAAAATTAATCTATCTATATATCTATATACTTCTAAAACTCTGTGGGTCTTGCTTGTCTTGGTGCTAGATGACCCGTGACCGTTGAGGTCACGGGTCATCTAGATAATGTTTTGACCCCTGAAAGTCTAGTATGATATTAAAACTTTGCTCGTTATCTTGTATGTCTGTTTGTCTGCGTACAGAATAGGTGACATCATTCACTAAAACAGGTTGAAGACACCGTGAAGAGATCTTAAATGCTGAAGTAACAAAACGATGACATCATCCATTAAAACAGAGACGACCCATGACACAAATGATCACAGGTCGTCTATATGGACAGTGACTGTGTGCGTGTATATATATATATATATAGTCTAAAGAAGCTTTGAGTCATTTTAAACAAAAGAAGAAAAAAAAAGAAAAGGAAAATGCAGTTTAAATTCCCAGAGAAAATAACTAAATCCAAAATAGTGCAGACTTAGCATTCGTTGGAAAATTCACAAATAAAAAAAATTTTAAAAAGGGGGATTCAAGTATCCAATAGTGAAACAGAAACAGGGGACCTTAACTTAAGCGTGAAATATTAAAACGGGGATGATTATATATATATATATACACACACTAGAGGATCACATAAATAAATGACATAAATAAAGAAGAAAAGGAAAACTTAAAAATTACAGAACATTATAAAAATGGTAATATAGTGTTCAGGGCTGGAAACGGGCAGATGCAGTGGTCATCATTCGTTACCAGGTTGGCCTTCTAGTATGTCATAAAACAAACCAACCAATGGTGTCTAATTCATTGACACTTATAAAAGCATTTTATTCAGTAGTTAGGCCCACACATTTCTGTCATGAGTCCCTGTCTGTCAAGTTTTTGCCCTTAACAAATCTGACGTATGTTGTTGTTGGCCTACCACCGCCACTTTTAGTTTCAGGAGTTGTATCGAGCATGTATCTGTTTAGTAGCAACTGTCTTGGCCAGTATTCTAAGATTATCAACTTCCCTTGTATGACTGTTGTGGCTAAGTTAGGTTGCTTGTCTGAAACAGTCAATCCTTTTGAGAGGCAGAGAAAAAAAAAATTAGTAACGAAAAAAGACAAAAACAAAGAAAACTAACCTTCGTTGAGTCAAATGAAAGAAATCCCATAACTTGATACATTTCTTTTTCTTCCTCTGTTTTGTCTACTAACTGCGCAGCTAGAAAAGAAATTATTAAAATATGAATTCTTGGTAGACATGCCACAAATAATAAAAACAATTTCTTTTTTTTAAATAAAATAATAAATAAATTAAAGTCTTTGAATTGCTATCAATTAAGTATAAAATTTTAAGATTATAAATTTTTAAATAATCACTTGTTTCAAGTTTAAGTGTTCAGTTTGCTAAATAAGTCGAATGTAGAATGATCCCTCTGCCCATAAAGATCCTTTAAATGTAATTATTTTGGCTAAACACTGGTTAAAGAATCAAACAGATGCATCTATTTTAAACTTGTATAGAAAATCGGACCCCCCCCCCCCACCTAAAAACTTAAACAAGTCATTCTTTTTTGAAGTTTTATAATCTAGAAACGTAGTGCTTAAACAATAATCAGAAATCCTCCCTTCCAAATTAAATAACAAAATTTTAGGGGGCGTCTTAAATGTCCGTTATATAATAACACCTATTATATAACGGACATTTAAGATTGTGATCGATCGGAGATGTTATATCTTTATATCTTTCACTATTATTCTTAGTTGTTGTTTGAACTCCCCAAACTGTTTTTTTTTTACTCCTGGAAAGTGTTGAGCTGAACCGTTATTAAAGCTAAAATATCATTGAAGAACATTTTTCCTGACTAAATTAAACTCAACCGTACTTCGAAATGAATAAGACTGACTTCACAAGGATTTATAAAAGGACAGTTTTTTTTTTGTTTCTTTCTTTTTTAGAGAGGGGAGGGGAGGTCTCGTATAAAGTTGACACAGTGAAGAAAGAGAAAAGAAAGGCAGTTGCTCAGAAGAGCGCATTTTTATGTATCTTCACGACCCGCTTCCTAGTCATGAACTGATCAACTTAGCTATTCTACTCATCCGGTTACCCGCTTTCTTCCTACCGTTCCCACATTTTGACTAATTTAATTTTTTAAAGTTTGGTATCAAGGTATTTCCATTGACTAAACAAGCAAGAAGAGAAGGAGAAAGATAAGCCAAGCTAATCATTTGTTTCATTGACAAGAATTTATTAATCAGACTTTTATAACTACGATTTGTCAAATTATCTCTAATTTTTCACCATATCTCCTGAACACTTGCCCGGCCTAACAATACTAACAAGCAGTGACAATGAGGGTATAGGGATAGAATATAAAAATATAGATTTAAACGAGTGATGCTGATGTAAAAATGTGTAAGGTGGCATATTTAGTGGAGTGTATAGTTGCATGCGGACAATGGACATGCGGTGGGAGAAATATTTAGCTAAGCGAAGAAAGACCACCCAAGAAATGGGCTGACCTTTGAAACAACAATATCTTCTTTGATACGAAGTTCCATGCTGTAAGCCACTTGAGATTTTCCAAAAGTAATGTTCATACCAGATGATGGTTAATCTCATGGTACGTGAATTTTTATGTCCATGGATTAACAGCTGATAATCTCGAGTAGTCTCTTCGTGTGGTCCAAGTAATATCTATATATATTCCAGCAGAAGGGCAGAGGGGGTCACTTGAGTTTCTGTGGGTCACTCAGATAGATGGGTCTTTGTGCCCTTAGCTGAAGGACTGTGTTCGGTTGGACTTGTGTTTTGATTCAGTTGGGCTCAGAGTTCTGATTGTGGGTCTATCGTTTGGTAGGAAAATCAAGTATTAGTGTAAAATAAAACATTGTAACTGGTTTTAAACTAAAGTTGTGGTTTTGTTTGGAGGGAGGATCCTTGTGTTGTAGCATTGACCGAGACCACACAACTGATACTAAAGCCAGTTTTGAAATCAAGCTCCAAATTCAGCTGAAGACAACAAGTGGACGATCACGGTCTGTGCAGTGAACGCACGCAGACACACGTTCACATTTGGTGCCATGACCATCGGATCGACCCTGCAGGATGATGACAGAGACATGGATGGATTCATATCTGGCGGCACGCCAATTGAATGGACTCTGCAGAATACTACAGATGCAAGAGGCACACGAGTTCACATCTAATGCCAAGGGGACCAGGATCGATTCTACAAAATACGACAACCGCTAACCCTTCAAACAAACAAAACAGAAAAGAAAAACAACCGAAACATCACTGGAAAAGAACAATAGAATGTTGGGTTAAATACAATGTTTATCTTTCGTTCGTTTCGCTCTGGGTTCTTTTTGATTTTGGAAAGGCTTCCTCCTTTGTTGTCGTATTATAGATATGAAATAGAAATCCAAACCCCGCTTGGGCCATGATGAGTTGAGAAGTGGATCGGTCACCAAGACCTCGGTTAGAATAAATCAGAGAGAGGGCTATGTCCTTGATACAGGTTGGTTCTGTTATAACATTTTTCTTTGGTGGGGGTAAATAAATGGAGTCATTAAGATAGAATAGTTTTTTTCCCTAATTTGAATTTACTTTATATTATGGATATTAAGTGAGTGAAGAGAGATATGTTTAAAAAGAAAGAATTGCCATGAATAATTGCAGCATTTTTGTTTCTTTCTGTCCATTGCTTGTCTGTATGCGGGGTGGATAATTTTTTTTTGTGTGATGGATACGGGTGGCTGAGCGCTGGAATGCCAAGGGTGGTAACACTCCATGAGTGACAGGTCATGTATAATTTCACAGGTGAATTATTATTTTAGAAAAATATTTTTTTAAATCAATTTTTGTGTTAAATTAAAAGCTCTAAGTAGAAACTGACAAAGAAAAAAAAAATACAAAAAAACTCAGCTACCAGAGCTATAAAAGTCTCGAAGCAGCTCATGTTTATGTATGTGTTAGAATGTTGCAGCAAGCTAAGAAAAAAAACAGATGTTACAAAATGGAATGATAATGTGGTAATTATTTTCTAGCAATATCTAATGCCTTTTTTAATTTTCTAAAAAAATTTTTTTAAAAAAAGCATACAAGATATGCGCTTCCTTTCCAGTCGTAAAAATTTGCTGAAAACAGATTTGATTCAAACTATCGATGCCTGCAAAAATTTTGGTTGCCCAACTTGACCACAACTGTTGGCAAAATATTTAAATTCATTACAAGAAAAAAACTTACAATCTGCTGCTTTTTCTTCACTCAAAAAACGAACGTCTCCATCACTATCATCACTTCTGTTATCACGAGATGGACTGAAATAAAGAGAATTAAAGAATAAAAAGATTTTCTTTTAATCATTTATTGACGGAGGTAAAATTTGGTACATTTATAAATCTACCTGACAAAAATTGAATGCGTCTTAGAGATATGACCTCTGCCAAAAAATTTCACTTTTCAAAATTAGGAACTGAAGTTTACAAATAAATATCTCAGTTGGTTTTGCATCAACAAAGCTCATCAAAATATCAATTTAAAGTACTTGGATAGATCTCAAATGTGATCTATGCAAATGTTTACAAAGATGTAGCGTTGCTGCTTTGTCGGTTGTTATTGTGTTTCCATTAGTGTCCGGCTCGCGGGGTAACGGCTTCACATGCATAACAATTCAAGTAGGAACACAGAAATAAATGAGAGACAAACAGTCTGTAGTGATGGGTCAAAAGCAGGCATTGATGCTTATGTCCCCATGCAAAAATTATTCAGCAAACCCCACTTTCCTCAATGGTTCACCTCAGAATGTGCAGCTGCTATTACTGAGAGGCAGAAGGCATTCATAAAATTTGGACGCCATGAGTCAACTGCGAATGGACAGAAATTTATAGAGGCAAGAAATGATTGCACAGTAGTGATAGATGAAGCAAAGAGAATGTATACAGAGATAACCAAAAAACGCATTCAGTCGCAGAAACTAGGTACTCGTGATTTCTGGAAAATCTACAATAGTGTGATAAACAATGGACAAATTCCCCACTATCGAATCACAACAATGTTGTTTGCACGACAACTGATAAGGCTGAACTACTTAGCCAGCGTTTCGCCTTAAATTCCACTTTGGACTCTGCAAACCACCCCCTCCCTAAATTCCCATTGCGGACTGGAGCCACACTTGAGAACCTGGTCATCACCCCATCTCAGGTCAGAGACATCATAGTAAAACCTTGACACCGCCAAAACCTGTGGGCCTGATCTTATACTAGTAATAAAGAAATGCTCTGCTGAGCTGGCCCCTGTCCTCTCCAAACTATACAAATGCCTTGCTGAATCTTGTTTACCTGATAGTTGGAAAATTGCCTCTGTGGTACCAGTCTTCAAGAATTCTGGAGATAGAACTGATCCTCTAAACTACCGCCCAATCAGTCTACTCCCGATCTTTGCTAAAATCTTTGAATCCTTAATCAATCTAGCGATTGTCTGGCATCTAGTTAATGCTAAATTTCTTTCTGATCATCAATACGGATTTAGACAAGCACGATCTACTGCAGATATCCTAACCGTCATCTCTGAACGCATATATCATACACTGGATAAGGCAGGTGAAGCTAGAGCGGTAGCGCTTGATATATCCAAGGCCTTTGACAAGGTTTGGCATGAAGGGCTTCTCCTAAAACTGCACTCATATGGTATTACTGGACAAATATTTAATATAATTAAATCCTTCCTAGCAAAAAGAAAGATCCAGGTTGTCCTCGGTAGCTGTTCATCTAAGCAACATAACATAAATGCTGGTGTACCCCAGGGATCCATCCTTGGACCTCTACTGTTCCTGATTTTCATAAATGACCTCCCTGATATCATTGAGACTGAGATAGGAATATTTGCTGACGACACCATGCTCTACTCTCGTCATGTTGGCAAAACTGACGCGCACATATCTAAAGTAATAGCTGAATCGTTAGAACATGATCTCCAATCTGTAGTGGATTGGAGTAAAAAATGGATGGTAACTTTTAATGCCGCAAAGACACAGCTACTTTCCTTCAATAACTACAAAAAACCTCTTCAACCACTGATTGTCATGACAAATAACACCCTACCTGAGAGTTCATCATTCAAACTCCTCGGCCTAACCTTCACAAGTAACATGAATTGGAACAAATACATTAAAGACATTGCCAAGGCTGCCGCAAAGAAGGTTGGCTCCCTCGACCGTGCTAGTAAGTTTCTCACACCTGACATTATTCTATATCTCTACAAAGCCACCATCAGCCCATGCATGGAGTATTGTTGCCACATCTGGGCTGGGGCATCATCCACTAGTCTCTCCCTTTTAGACAAGGTCCAAAAAAGAGTCGACAACTTAATAGGTCCCTTACTATCCACCAAGCTCCAGCCCCTGTCCCATCGCCGCAATGTTGCTTCCTTGTGCCTGTTTTACAAGTACTTCAATGGATTGTGCTCTGATGAACTTGCTGCTCTGGTACACCCACAACATAAATTCACTAGACCAACTCGACAATCTGCCAAATCCCATCGATTCACTGTGGAGGTCCTCAGATGCCGAAGATCTTTCTACTCCAAAAGCTTCTTTCCTCGTGCTGCCGGACTCTGGAACTCCCTCCCTGCTACCCGTTTTCCTGACAGTACTGACATGCAGAAATTTAAAACTAATGTAAATAGACATCTCGCTGGACAGCTCCCAATTTAGCCCAATCGAATTATTAGTTTACAAATTAGTTATTTAAGTTAAGCTACTGTTGCAAATCTTCAAAATAATGGAAAAATCTGAATTTTGTGTGTTGATAAAGCATTGCTTTCTGATGGAAAAAAATACTGTTCAAGCAAAGCAGTGACTTGATAAGTATTATTCGGAAAAAAAAACGGTTAAAAGGAAGTATGCTGACTTTAAACATGGTCTATTAGATACAAATGATGCGGGAGGCTCAAGTTGCCAAAATTCGTCATTTTGTTCCAGAAAAACAGTCATTTTGGCTGATCATAAATTGAAGTTGCGTGGGATAGCAGAGGAGTTGAAGATATCCAAAAGCAGTATATTCACCATTTTGCATGAATATTTGTCAATGAGAAAGCTGTGTTCTAAGTGGGTGCCACGTTTGCTCGCAGTCGATCAAAAACAACAACGTGGCCACGATTCAGAACATTGTTTGCAACCGTTTCTACATAACAGAAAACAATTTTTGCGTAAATATGTGACAATGGATGAAACATGGATCCATCCTTCACGATGGAGTCAAATCGGCAGTCAGCCGAGTGGATAGAAGCAGAAAAAAGTCGTCATAAGCAACCAAAGATGCAAACATCAGCAGACAAGGTTTTGGCCTCCATATTTTGGGACACACAAGGAATTTTGTTCATCGATTATTTTGAGAAAAAAAGAACCATCAATACCGAATATTATATAGCATTATTGGTGCATTTGAAGGAAGAAATCAGAAAAATAAAATGGCTACAAATTAAGAAAAAAGTGCTTTTGCACAAAGACAATGCACTGCATCACAAGTTGATCGAAACGGTGGAATTGCACTTCGAATTCTTCTGCACCCACCCTATTCTCCAGATCTGGCCCCCACCGCCCCACCCAGCGACTACTGGGTGTTTGTAAATCTCAAAAGAATGCTCCAGGGAAAGAAATTTGGCTCTAATGAAGAAGTGATCTCAAAAACTGAGGCATATTTCGAGGCCAAAAACAAATAGACTAAATCGATGAATAAAGTAGAATTTTGCCTAAAAGTTGATGTTTTATTAGTTAGGTCCGGGACTCATTGAGTGATGTGTTAGTCTGTATATAAATGAGTTTCGTAGGTGCAATAACAACTGAGATATTGATTTTTTTTTCATCACCTTCAAAACTTCACATCTTTTGCAGCTTTTGAATCCTTTCACCTAAAGATGCAAAATAGATGCTATTCAATTTTTTCCAATGTATAACACTTGACAGAAATGTGTCAATCATGGTATGACGCTTGTATTAAATACAGTTAGATGGTTTCATCAATAAAAATAATATGAGACTGAAAATGTAATATTCATAATACCAGTCATTTCCATGGAATTTTCATTTGATCTCTATTGATAGAAATAAATTGTTTTTCATTCTGAGAGAATATCTCAGATGAAAAATTTTTTTAAATGAATATGCCAGTAAAAATTTAGATTACGGAAATGTTGGAAAGATTTTATTAACGTTATTTTGAAATTATATCTTATTTTTGTTTAACTAACTTCAAAACTATTAAGTTAAATATTTCTATACACTAAGTTATTCACTTACTTGTTTCTCCTTTCTCTGAAAAAGAAAAAAAATATTTTTTTAGCAACAAAATTCTAAAAAAATTTCAATAAAAAAAATAAATAAATAAAATAAAAAATAAATAAAAAAGGAAAAACCCAATCTTGTTTTTATTTCAGGAAAAAGTCCTTGTAAATTTATGTCAAATAAATCGAATAGGTTTAGACTAAAGTGATTAAACTAAATCAGGAGCAAGAGTACAATAAGGACCCCAGTTCATTAACATAACACGCGGAACACATTCCGGAAGTCACCGCCGTCTTCCGGTTGACCTCGCAATACACTTTTTCTTAAAATACACAACACGAAATATAGAATGTTCTGCATTTAAAATTTGTTTGTTTTTTTTAGTAAATAAAAGTAAAACAAAAAAAAACGATAAATTGTTTTGTTTATTGCAAAATGAAAGATTACAAGTCAGACAATTTTTTAAAAAGCATATATATTTCGTTTATTTTATTTACAAGTTGTTTTGTAAATAGCGACCACGTGTATTGCGAGGTCAACCAGAAGACGAACCGGAAGATGCCGGTGAGTTCCGGAACATGTCCCGCGTGTTGTGTTAATGAACTGGGGTCCTTATTGTACTCTTGATCCCTAAATCAATAAAAGATCTCAATTATTAAAATAGGTTAGAATCCTTAGGTTTAATAACTTTATTATAAATAATGACGGGGTGGAGGGGGACTAAATAGGATAATATAAAAATAATGTAATTTGTAAATATGGAAGATGGCTTTTTAATCTCTCTCGTTAGACTATTGGCAAGAGAGATTCCAAAAACCAAATCTACCAGACTTAGATTTTTTTTTCTAATAGAGTCATCATTATTATCATATTCAGTTTAACATCCATTTTACATGCTGGCATGCATTGGATGGCTTTAAGAAATGGATTTCTAAACTAACCTATCTCTGACCAGGTCTTTATTTATCCCTCTTTCTTTCAAGTCCATTTTTTATCACTACCTTCCATGTTTTCATTGGCCTTCCTCTGTGAACTGGACCTGCTACCATAACTCTTCTGATTCTACTAATCCAAGAACTCTCATCCATTCTTTAAACGTGGCCATACCATCAAAGTCACCTGTTCTGCAACCCCCTATCCTGTTCTAATTTAATGTTCCTCTGAAATCATCAGATCTAAGCTTGTCTTTAACACTCACATTACACCCATCCAAAAAGGCATAATAAATATATGTAAAATTTAAGTTCTGATTATATGTTTCAATAAAAGGAACTTACTTTCTACCCAACCTGAAAATAAAATAATCAATAAAAAAAATTTGCTTTCTCACCAAAAATTGAAGGTTTAACTCTTACAACTAGAATGTGAGTCCAGGGTGTCTCAGCTAATAGTCACAAACAGCATATGCTTCAACAATCAGTCCTTAAAAGGCCATACTGCTTAAATCTTGCTTCTTCTGTTCGATTACTGATACAACTTATCGATGAATGTTCAGACATGATTTAATGAAGTGAACCTATTTGCATGCGGCACACTCAAAAGCAGAAATTCAAATATTCACTATATCACACGCACACACACACACACACACACTTTTGCTAAAAACAAATTGGTTTGTCTGTTTATGGCATATCAACCCTTTGTAGATCATTTAATGCCGAAACAAAATACATATTATCAACAATTAATTAAACAAATCATTATTTTACACATAATTGATAAGATATGATTTGAATTCAGCATAGCTGATTCCATAGCCCATTACTGTATCCATTAGGCCAAGCTTGCACACATCATTTTCTTCAGCTATGTATATTATTACAACTCTTTGCTACATTATCATTCGGCATCCACAATTTATAATATAAATATGTAATCTCTATCCGAGGATGCAATTGAAAACGAAGCTCTATACCAAGATAGTGGTATTCATTTTGTATTAGGGGATTTTACAAGAATATTGAGGCGAGGGAGGTACATTTGCATGAAACATCCACAAATAAGAAAAGCAACGTTTTACTTTATTTTCTTGAAAATTGAATATTATTGAAACTTAAAAATAAAAATGGTAATTCGGGTTCAGAATTGGGAACAGGAGTACAACACACGGGTCTTCATTCATTCTTGGGCAACACTGGGTGTGTATGCTAGTACTCAATATAAAAGCAGCAAGATGTGTTTCCATCTTTGTTGCATAAACTAGAAAGGAATCATTGCATTGTTGGTTATGTCATACATTCTTGATACCAAGAATGGCTAAAATATCACACTTGATAATGACAGACCTTGCAAATCTCACGAGACACATAGTCCAACCCTTCCTCACCGTGGTAGGAGTGGTGGCAATGTAGTAGCGTCAGAGCTACCCAGCTAACAGAGCTCTGGTGAAGATCCAGGAAGAGTCAGCATCAGGATCCATCATCTTCTGGTCGTCTGTGTGTGTGCTAAGCAAAGACATGTCAGACGCGCAACTGCAAATCAATAGAACGAAAGTGACAATATTACTTGTACACTATTCCTTTGTGTGTTCTGGACCAAACCTTCCCCGACTTCGCATGCAATTGCTGAGCCTTGCTGTTCTGTGTCGGGGGTAAACACCTGCAATGCTGCAAGTTAACGAATAGCTGTGATCGACGCGGAGGACTTCATGCAGACCAGATAATCCTGAGGCACCATCTTTGTAGGTGCGATGCAAAAGTCAAACTCGCTTAACAAAGACACAGTAAACCTTGTACAACTGCTGTAGGTCTTTCTTTGCTTATCTTTCAAAGTATGATGTAATAAGAAAGGAAAGTTTCTAACAGCGTTGCGTGCTTAATGTCATGCAATGAATGCGTCAGATGCAAAAATAGTTAAAAGCGGCCTTAGATAAAGACTACACCTATTTTTTGCATTTATTGAATAGTTTATAAAGTTGATGTTTGAAATTTCAGTTCAGATAATGGAGCCACACATCAGAAAGGAAAAGGTGCATAAAAATAGGCATTGAGAGGAAAGCCCTGAAACGGTGCATATCCTCTCCTGATGACCAGACGTTATCTGAAATCAACCACTAGTAAAAAAAATAGCCCATAAAAAATGGTTTACCTACAAGCAAGATCATAAGGTAAACTGTTTATCCCAAAGTATTGATTGCTAAAACAACAAAATCCTCTTGTTGCCCTCTCTCAATTTATATCCAGTGTATGCTACTATTCCGATAGTAAGTTAACAGTCTGAGCAGTTGGCTTTTAAAAAAAATAAGACATCCTTATAGTTGTTCATATGGATGTTTGGTGCTTGTGCTGTTCAGCGGCCGTATTAAAAAATTATTTTTTTATAAAAACAATATCATATACTTATTCAGCGTTATATTCTTACTCACTGTACAAAAAAGTAGAAAAAATTATCCACTAGAACTTTAATTACAAGTATTTTTCCTTCTGTGTATCATAACAGCGATTCGTTCACTAAGCCTCCATCTTCTTTCTTAAGATTTCAAGGGCAGATAACTGAAATCTTCTTAAGATGGAGGCTTAGTGAACGAATCGCTGTTATGATACACAGAATGGAAAAATACTTGTAATTAAAGTTCTAGTGGATAATTTTTTCAACTTTTTTTGTATAGTGAGTAAGAATATAATATTGTTTTTATAAAAAATAATTTTTTTAATGCGGCCGCTGAACAGCACGAGCACCTGATGTTTAATTGCAGAGAACAAGTTTAATCTTGACTTATGTAATAATGGTCACCAAGTTCAACCAAAATACCATTGCTATATTTCAAGATGCTTTAATAGTTGAGTTTTCTGATTAAGTTCCATTAGGACAGTTGGGTTTACTTGTACAAACAGTTATATATATATATATATATATATGTGTGTGTGTATGTGTGTGAATAGTAGTTTGCTTGAAGCATTGCTGGTAATAAGTATATGGGTATTTACTAAGGCTGAAAGCAATGCACGAAAAACGTAAATGGTGAAAGAGAAAATGAACAAAAACAAATAATCGAAGACAATATCTGTGGTATTAATCTTCACAATTATCTATTTACTTTTCACATACAGTAAATATAAAATCCAGGATGGTGGAAATCTTGATATTTCAGAAGAAAATGCCCCATTCTCAAAAATATATATATATATATATATATATAAATTTTAAAGGGAAAAAAAAAACTAGACACACATTCGGGTTGTACACATTATAATTTATTTCGACCTAGATCAGTCTCATCAGATGTATAACCAACCGCATTTAGAACATGTTCTAAATGCGGTTAGTTATATTTTTTTTTTTAACGTAGTTCACCCCAAACAAGGCAGGCTGCCACTGTAGACATAAGGGGCTACTGAGAAGAAGAAAAGGGGAGAAGGTTGGGGGGGGGGGGGGGTCAACCTATCTTGGGATCTGCGCAGCGAGATGTCTGTTTACATTAGTTTTAAACTTCTGCATGTCTGTTCTGTCGGGGAAACAGGGGGCAGGGAGAGAGTTCCAGAGGCCAGCAGTACGAGGAAAGAAGCTATTTGAGTAGAACGCTCTCCGACATCTGGGGACCTCCACAGTGAATGAATGAGATTTAGTTGATTGTCGAGTTAGTCTAGCGAATTTACGTCGAGGGGGCACCAGAGTAGCCAATTCATCGGAGCATAATCCATTGAAGTATTTGTAAAACAAGCACAAGGATGCCACATTGCGGCGATGGGACAGAGGCTGAAGCTTGGTTGACAGTGAGGGTTCAATTAGGGGGGGGGGGGGGTCAATCTAAGCTGGGATCTGCGCAGCGAGATGTCTGTTTACATTAGTTTTAAATTTCTGCATGTCAGTACTGATGGGGAAACAGGGGGCAGGGAGGGAGTTCCAGAGGCCAGCAGCACGAGAAAAGAAGCTATTTGAGTAGAAAGCTCTCCGGCATCTGGGGACCTCCACAGTGAATGGATGGGATTTAGTTGATTGTCGAGTTGGTCTAGTGAATTTATGTCGAGGGGGCACTAGAGTAGCCAATTCATCAGAGCATAATCCATTGAAGCATTTGTAAAACAAGCACAAGGATGCTACATTGCGGCGATGGGACAGGAGCTTGGTTGACAGTGAGGAACCTATTAGGTTTGCGACTCTTTTTTGGACCTTGTCAAGGAGGGAGAGAGTAGTAGATGATGCCCCAGCCCAGATGTGGCAACAATACTCCATGCATGGGCGGATGGTGGCTTTGTAGAGATACAGGATAATGTCAGGTGTCAGGAGTTTACTAGCACGGTAGAGGGAGCCAACCTTCTTTGCGGCAGCCTTGGCAATGTCTTCAATGTATTTGTTCCAATTCATGTTACTTGTGAAGGTTAGGCCGAGGAGTTTGAAAGATGAACTCTCAGGTAGGGTGTTATTTGCCATGACAATCGGTGGTTGGAGAGGTTTTTTGTAGTTATTGAAGGAAAGGAGCTTTGTCTTTGTGGCATTAAAAGTTACCAACCATTCATGACCCCAATCCACTACAGCCTGGAGGTCATTTTCTAAGGATTCAGCCATTGCCTCAGATATAATCGCATCTGTTTTGCCAACATGGCGAGAGTAAAGCGTGGTGTCGTCAGCAAATAAACCAATCTCAGACTCTATGTCATCAGGGAGATCGTTTATATAGATCAGGAACAACAAAGGTCCAAGGATAGATCCTTGGGGTACACCAGCATTTATGTCATGTTGCTTAGATGAACGGCCATCGAGGACAACCTGGATTTTTCTTTTGGTTAGGAAGGATCTAATTATATTAAGTAATTGCCCAGTAATACTGTATGAGCGTATTTTTAGAAGCCCTTTATGCCATACTTTGTCAAAGGCCTTGGATATATCAAGCGCTACCACTCTAGCTTCACCTGCCTTGTCGAGTGTATGATACATGCGTTCTGAGATGACCGCAGTAGATCGTGCTTGTCTAAATCCATACTGGCGGTCAGAAAGAAGCTTAGCATTAACTAAGTGCCGAACTATAGCTAGATTGATTAAGGATTCAAAGATTTTAGCAAAAGTTGGCAGGACGCTGATTGGGCGGTAGTTCTGGGGATCGGTTCTATTCCCAGAATTCTTGTAGACTTGGTACCACAGAGGCAATTTTCCAGCTATCGGGGAAGCAAGATTCAGCTAGGCATTTATTGTAAAGTTTGGAGAGAACAGGGGCCAGTTCAGCAGAGCATTTCTTTATTACTATTACAGGTATAGGATCAGTCCCACAAGCTTTGGAGTTGTCAAGGTTTTTTATGATGTCTCTGACCTGGGATGGGGTGATGACCAGGTTATCAAGTGTGGCTTCGGTCCGCAATGGGAATTTGGGGAGGGGGTGGTTTTCTGAGTCCAAGGTGGAATTATACATCTGATGAGACCGATCTAGTTCGATATAAATTATAATGTGTACAACCCGAATGTGTGTCTAGTTTTTTTCCCCATTAAAATTTATTCATGCTCTGTTTAAATGTACATTGTGCTCTCTTACTCGGATTCCCATCGAAATAATTCGAACCTACACACACACACACACACACATATATATATATATTATTGTTACATTTTGTTTTAATATTGGAAATTATTTCTGACAGTATGTTATATTTTATTCTGCCTTTTTTTGTTGATGCAAATGTTTTTGCGGGTAATATCACTAAACAAAGGTTTTATTTAGTCAGCGGGGTTGGCAATAGACAGAATAGCACAAAGTGAAAATTGTGTGAACTAAATAAAACCTTTGTTTAGTGATATTACTTGTGAAAACATTTGCATCAACAAAAAAAGCAGCATAATACATAATATTATCATTTATGCGTATTTGGATGGTGAGGCTATTGAGGTTGTTCAGAAGTTTTGTTACCTTGGTGATATCATTGGAGCACAGGGACGAGTTGGTGCTAATGTGATTGCAAGAGTTAGAGGTTGATGGAGTAAGTTCAGGGAATTTCTGCTATTACCTACCAGGAGAACGTTATAACTGACGACCAAGGGAAGAGTCTATCAAGCATGTGTACGATGTGCGATGATGTATGGAAGTGAAACCTGGCCAGTGAGGGTTGAGGATATGTGTTGCATGAAGAGAAACAATATGAGAATGATATGATGGATGTGTAATGCGAGTCTTAAAGACACTTTTAGATCTGATGACCTCAGAGGAAGATTAAATCTGGACAATAGAGGGAGATGTGTGCAGAACAGGAGACTTTGTTGGTTTGACCACATTGAACGAATGGATAAGAGTTCTTGGGTTAGCAGATGTAGAACAATTGACATAGCAGGGTCAGTTGGCAGGAAAACATGGGAGGAAGTGATAAGGATGGATTTGATAGAAAAAGCTATAAATGAAGACCTGGCAGAGATAGGTTAGTTTGGAAGTCAGTTTCTAACAGGTCTCTTACCCATGCCAGTATGAATATGATGATGATAATACTTTTGTTTTTTAAGTCAGTCAAATATTTTAATAATATTTTAAGTCATACAAACCTTCTTCGTCCTGGAGATCTTGATCTTGATCGGTATCTGCCTCTCGGTGACCTAGATCTTGACCTATAGCGAGGTGGTGATCTGGATCGTGATCTGTATCGAGCAGGGGATCTGGATCGTGATCTGTATCGAGCTGGTGACCTGCTTCTAGATCGTGAACGGCTTCTACGCCGATCTGTAATCTTACGTTTGCGTTCCCTTTCGCGACGTCTTTCACGATCTGAAGAGAAAAACAATGTTTAGGTTTAGTTTATGGATTTACAAATGATAATAAAAACATTTGCTTTTATCAAATCAGACAATTCTATTTGGATTCTTACAAACCTTAAACATCAAAGGAGGAGATACTGGTTGCTTACTTGACAATCGTTTTGAAACTTAACTTTTTTACATGGAAACAATATTCTCACGTAAGTAAAGCTCCTTTCTAAGCCTAAAGGCTCATAGAACTAATTCCTAACACCTAGTTTTATCGCGTTAAGCAGAATTTATTTTAAAAGAAATCATTTAGAACTTGTTTCTTTTTATCGCCCCTTTTTTTATTTCCAATGTTTAAGAAATCCTGAAAAAGTGTCTCCAAGGCTATTTAAAGGAATTCCGACAACAAAAATAAGGCAGCCTTTTTATTGCGGAGGTTAGCGTAAAAGCAGCAGGAATTTATTTATCAATTTAAACATTTTTATTTAAGATTCGATTCAAGTTTAGCTCGAGAAATATTGCTGGATGATGAATCCAAGAATATGCTAAATTAAAACAGAGCTTAAATAAATATACTTTAATGAACATCGATGAATATAACTTTACAGGTAAGTATTTTTGCTAATAGCGGATAAAAATTAACAACGTACACAATATTTGGTGAAATTTTACTAGAAACACCAATTTTCTCCATTTCACATAGAAATTGATGCTTTTTCTATTTTGTTTAGTGATTGTAACTAATTTTACCTTCAAACATGTCTGGAATTACTTTTAATTTAGAAAAAAAAAAATACCCCATCTTAGTTTACTTTTTAGAGGGGTGAGTGGATAAAGGAACTTTACTGGCATGAGAATGTTGTTGCCAGGTAAAAAAGTCAAGTTTCAATGAATCTCAAATAAGCAACTAAGATCACAATATTTCCTTCGTTGATGTCTAAGGTCTGTTAGAATCCAAATAGAATTAGTGAATAAGGATGGGTATCTAGAGACAATGAGGGAAGCAAGAAGAACAAGAAAGCCAGTTTTCCAGATATGGGAAATTCGATGCCAAATCATCCAGGCCTGACACGACCCTCGTCCGATATTTTTGATTTTAACACTATTTCATCTTCACCTAACAACTAAGAGAAATGTGCAATATCAGAACCAATTGAACTACTAGAACCCTATTTTATAGGCTAATTTAATCTCGTTTTTTGAAGCTGGATGGTGCCTCAAACCGGATACGGTAGTTTACAAAAACTGCAGTTTTGAAGCTAAAACTTAATAAATTTCTTTGAAAACTTCACCATGTAAGATTTTAAGGGCAAGGATTTAAAAAATGATATTTAGAACGGCAAAAAAAGGAAGGAAAAAAAACTTTTTGGTCCATGTTGGTTTTGCACGGACGTTTTCAAAAATGCTACACAGAATAGATTTAAAAATTGAACCCCCCCCCCAAAAAAAAAACAACTGTGATAGCCTGAAAGAATATCTTTTTCATTTATAGAACAACTTATGATTGAATTATTTTAAAACAAAAAAGTTATTGAGAAATTTGGCATACTTCAGAAATCTATCGTCAAAAAACAACAATTTTCAGTATTTTTAGTGAAAATCTAAATAGATTGCATGCCAAAATAAGCGTAGTTTACATATGGAAATTTTAATGTATGTTCTTATACCTTGAAAATATCAAGCCACGGCACTATACTTAATATTTGCTTTCTTTGAAATGGTATTGGAAGCCACATTTATACACCAAAAAATCTAATATTGGCCCGTTTTTCATTTTAAATCCTTCCCATTTTTGCTTTATTGTGTCATAATTCTTTCTTTTTTATCCCTGATGAACAGAAATCCCCCTTTCAAATGATGAATGATGGATTCTTTCATTCTTATTATGAGTAAGGTTGTCTGAAAATTTTCATTTCAGTGATTCATTGTAAACAAAGTTGACCTGTTATTCAACGACCGTATATTATATTTTTATTTTACATGTGGTCCCAAAATCTGGAATCTAGGACCACAAGCAGCCATAAACCTGTTAATATTGGCTTCTTATACTACTATTCATCAGATTGATGAATTATCACAGACTGGAGAACCCTTGCAGTTTGAAAGTAGAAAATGTAAGAGATTTTCAAAAAATTCTTATAATTAGAATTTTAAATTTTCGCTCTCATGTCACAAATTCAATTTTTAATGGTAATTTTCTTTTCAAAAGGATAATTTCACGGTTAAAATGTCAATATAGTTAATTGACTTAAATAATAATCAAAAAAATATGCCATATTTTTTTTTTTAAATTAAAGAATCAGCAGCAATCTATTTTGAAACAGGGTTGATGCACTGGAGTCTGATTCTTCACTACACAACATCTGACATTACCATTACCATCAGCTTCGTGATTATTTTGAACAAAAACATACAAAATGCTGCAACATTTTCAAGAGACATGTCTTGTTATCAATAAACAATAAGAAGAAAGGAAATACTCATATCATCACTATAGAGATTGCCCTGTTTAGAAAATGGAGTTATTCTATAGTTCCAGGTCGGCAATTATGTCGTACATACTATGAGAAGGTAGCTAATTTGAATGAAGAATCAGTCTTGTACAGCAGAGAGTTAAAATGAAATAGATCTTGCACAAGATTTTGAACACGAAGAGCAGCGAGATAAGTTGAATACAAGTTCCACCATTTTTGATACTTCATCTCTGCAGCATTGAACAAATTTTTTTTTTTTAACATAGTTCACCCCAAACAAGGCAGGCCGCCACTGTAGATGTAAGGGGCTACCGAGAAAAAAGAAAAGAGGAGAAGGTGGGGGGTAGGGGGGTCAACCTAAATTGGGATCTGCGCAGCGAGATGTCTGTTTACATTAGTTTTAAATTTCTGCATGTCAGTACTGTCGTGGAAACAGGGGGCAGGGAGGGAGTTCCAGAGGCCAGCAGCATGAGAAAAGAAGCTATTTGAGTAGAAGGCTCTCTGGCATCTGGGAACCTCCACAGTGAATGGATGGGATTTAGTTGATTGTCGAGTTGGTCTAGGGAATTTACGTCGAGGGGGCACCAGAGTAGCCAATTCATCGGAGCATAATCCATTGAAGTATTTGTAAAACAAGCACAAGGATTTGAACAAAGTTATAAGAGGCAGAAAGAAAAAGCGGCAACCGTTCTTGGAAGTCCCGAATTGAGCACTCCTACTGTTAGTGAGATCCATGAAAAAGAAGTTCATAGCAAAGCAGTTGATCTAGAACTTTTTGGTGGTGTTGATAAAGGGTAAGCTTGAAGGAAACTTATCAACTTGGGAGAATGTCCTGCCAGCTGATCTCGTAAGAAGGTTTCTGAGCATTTCAATGTGTCTGAATATATTGTGAGAGAAGCAAGACGCCTCATTGTGACATAAGGAATTATTGCACTTCCTGAACAAAAGCAGGATGAAGAGTTTCCGCAGATAATACCAGGAGGACTATGTTAGTCTTGGAAATAAAGTCCACAAACAGAAACGTTTATTACTGTGTAACTTGACAGAACTATACATAGCCTATAGAGAAAAACACCCAGATCACAAAATGAGTTTATTAAAATTCTGTGAGTTCAGACCTAAGTGGTATGTTATAGTGTATTCTTCAGGGTCACATTCAGTTTGTGTCGACTAAAACAGTACAATTTTAAATAAATACATTTTAAAAAGTGACCTTCGTTTTATTGATTTGAAGAATATTTAACTGAATTATTTTTACGGTAAGAAAACAAAATACTTATTCTTTTAAAAATAAATAAATTTCTACAATTTTAAATAAATAAAAAGACATTTATTTAATTTCTTTAAAGAATATTCAACTGTCAATGACAATTATTTTTCCAGAAGAAGAAAAAAAAGTCATTTCTTTTCTTAACAGTATTGATCCTGAGAGGCATTTATG
Source organism: Sepiola atlantica (assembly GCA_963556195.1). Lineage (NCBI taxonomy): Eukaryota > Metazoa > Mollusca > Cephalopoda > Sepiida > Sepiolidae > Sepiola > Sepiola atlantica. The sequence goes on from OY744523.1 coordinate 151,047,843, forward strand.
GATTCAAAAGGAATATTATTATTAACAGTAAATTATACAGAATGAAGTAAAAGGTACTGTGGAATTTCCACGCTACCCTGTTAACACTGACTAGCGACATGTCTTCATCAAAAGTGTGAAAGGCAGATAACTAGTTATTTTCTGCCTTAAAATATGTTTAAATATATATGTTAAAAGAGGCAATTAATTAGTTACTTCCGGCTTGGAAGTAAAAACAAAAATCATTTATATATAACACAGTTAAGTGTTTTAAACCGGAAGTAACTAGAGTTATCAACACCTTTGTCATTTTGGTGAAGACATATCGCTATTCAGTATCAGCTAATATTAGTTATTGTTTTTACTATTGTAGGGGACAAGGCCTAACTACCACCGGGCAAAAGACACCGGTGAGTTAGGTCCCCTTGTTAGAGAGATCCTGGCTAGATATTCCAGAGAGAAGGACCTATTTAACTTTCGCCGTGTAGGGGAAGACCCACGCGGTAGAGAACAAAGTAACACCTACCAAATTGGTAGAGTCCCACCATAAATGGTGAGTAACATTCCTTGTATGTTCTATTGTGTAATGTTGTGTATTGTCTTTACCTTTGTCGAAGTGAATAAATGTTTGTAAACTGTACTTGGTCGATTCCTTCTTCATTTAATGTTTCCCCATAGATAACGTAGTTTAGCAAGCCTCTTTCCCATACGGGTTAGTGTAAAGATAATAAACTCCACATCCTAACCCTGGTAACCGCTATGCTAACACTAGCAATACACATCGACCAGAAAACTGTTTGGATAATCGCAGATTTGAGGGTAGTTCTATTAAAATAGTCATATCTTAAAAACTAAAGCACTTTAAGTGCTCAAAATACCATCATTTTGTTAGGAATCGAATATCCTTTCAGGTGCATTCATGAATAATAATATACATTGTAGATTTTTAAGAGTTTTGAGCAAATAAAGGCAAAAAAATGTTAACGCTATTTTCGGCAATTTACATCAAAATTTTTTTTTAACCCCCCCTTCGTTTAAAAGTCTCGTACCATTGCTGTATGTTGAATTTCGTCCTAAAATTTGGAGACTAATCAGGTAAAGTATCACTTTTAATGTTTGTCGGTGTACGAAGTAATTCGGCTCATTCATTTTTTTGAAATTTAAAAAATAAGACTTCAACTCGCCGTCGGTCGAACATTTTTGAAAAATACATTTCCGTCGCCCAATTAGTAAGTAAATCAATCATTTTACTTTTTTATGCATTAAAATTATAATTGTATATATGTGTTCTCTTTTGGTAGTCATGATATTTAATTACCCTATCCGGGAAAAAAAAGGCGTTTTCTATTTATAGTTTGAAAAACATTGTAGCAGCAGCAGTAATAGCAGTTATAAACACGAGGCGATTTTTGTTTATTTTCATTCTAGAACAAATTTGAAAATTTTTAAAATATGAATATAAAAAATGTTGTTACATTTTTCGTACCCAACTAGTAAATAAATTAATCTTTTATCTTTTTTTATGCATTAAAATTATAATAGTATGTTGTTTTGTCTTTCCGTAGTAGTAATTTTAAATTACCTTATCCGAAAAAATATTGTCCATTTTTTGAGCGAAAGTCAACAATGGCTGCTAGTATTGCTGATATAACATCAGCAGCAGCTAACTAGTCTTGTAAAGCTTTGTAAAAAAAGACAAAAATATTTTTGTGCTTAACAAAGTTAATCCTATTTGGTTCTTTTATAAAAAATACTTTAAAAAATACTGGTTTTCACTCAACTTTCGAACTTCTAGTAGTAATGACTTTCTAGTCGCCAATTAAAAAAAAAAAATTAAGATTCTACTTTTTTAGGCGATTACGTGTAAACACTCTTAAAGTTTTGGTGAAAAAAGAAAAAACAAAAAAAAAAAAATTTAGAATTTGGAGTGGGGGATCAGTTTCGCATATAAATTTAATGTAAAATGATCTCCGATTTCCCGGCCATTCTTGCCTTTTAGTGAAATTTATAAAATAAATGATTACTCTACCATTAACTCTAGGTACGACTAACAAGCCCACCTCCTAAAAATGCCTTCTTGAACGTATCGTACCATTAACCTTAAATATGAGTGGCAAGCCACCCCCTAAAAAACTCCCTTAACCTTAACACTAAGTCCGAATGGCAACCTCCATCCAAAACAAAACCCCTTCCTTAACCTTATCAATAACCCTAAGTCCGAGTAGGAAGCCCTAATCCTACAAAAAAGCCCATTAAAACCAAACATAATCGTCTAAAAAAAAAACGCACAGGATTTATTTGCCATAGAAAAAAATTTATTAATGCCCTAAAACGCTAGAATGGCCCGGAAATGGTGAATTATTCTACATTAAATATATGTGAAACTAATCCCCCACTCGAAATTCTAAATGAATTGTTTTTTTTCTTTCTGCTAAGTTTTCAGGGTGTTCACACTTAATTGCCCCTAGCCCTACCACTAACCTGAAGTTCAAGTGGTACCCCCCCTCCCCTCCCACAAAGACCCTCATAATTGTCTAAAAAAAAAAAGAAAAAAAAAAGAAAAACGCACAGGATTTATCTCCCATAGAAAAAATAATTAACTGTCCTAAAATGCTAGAATGGCCTTGAAATGGGGGATTATTTTATGTGAAACTGATCCCCACTCTAAATTCTAAAATAATTGTTTTTGTTTCTTTCTGCCAAGTTTTTCAGGGTGTTAACATGTAATTGCCTAAATAAAAAAAGTAGAATCTCATATTTTGGGGAGGTAAGGGGTGAGTTAGCGGAAGGTGTTAATCTACAATAATGCCAAAGAAATCTTGCAATATATTCATTTTTAAACAGTCCTAGTATTAGATTTTAGTTTCTTGTACATAAAATGTATTACAATTCAACTTTGAGTTTTCTAACTTCTTTCTTTTACTGGATACATGGTATTTTTAAGGTATTGCAGCATATTTATGTGCACTTAGTGCAGATTACTTGGAAACCATTATTTCTGGAGATTTTCAGTGGCACATTCTGATTCCTTGTATAAAAATACATTTATATGGTAAATTTCATTGCTTAATCTTGTATTTTAACAAAGATATAACATTTTTACTGAAAAATTAGTGTAAAAAATGTGACGAAACGCATATGGTCTTAAAGAGGGGAAAATATCCAATCGTGTGAGGCACAAAAATAGTCATAACTTCCTTATTTTTAGTCAGATTTAAAAAATTTAAAAAGATTCTTTCTTAGATCACCAAGCTCTTTCTATATATGCCATTATTGAGATATTTTAAGCAATTTAAATTTTTTCATGTGTATTGCTATTTTTACTCAAGAAAACATAAATTGTGATTTTGATACACAATAAGTGGTTTTTAAAATAATGCCCAATGTCAATAACAAATCTGGAATTTATGCCAATAAATAAACTAGGAAATTACTCATTTCTCTATGAAAGTTTAACATAAAATGATCCCCTGTAGCAGACTTTTAAACCGGTCTTTATCAAAAATATCCCCTTCTAAAAATTTAACAGTAAAACTTTCTTTGTACTATGAAAAATTGCTGCACTTATGTTGCATAAACATTTTAATTATACAGCCACATATCTTATTAGGCTTTGGTTAAATATAAAGATTTAAAAATTTTCATCTTTATTATAAAATGATTTTCAAATAATATTTCAGTTATCAGCTTTTGGCCATTATCTTGGATGTTAAATAAACACTGTACCAATAAAAAAAAATTACCCCTTCTTTTTAATTGTTTTCGGCTTTGTTTTTTTTGTTTTTTTCAATTTTTACACTATATTGGTTTAACGTGCATTTTACATGCCAGCACGTAAAATGGACGTTAAACTGAATATGATGATTAACTCTTGTATTATTTAATGCCGAAACACAATACCTTGTAAGCAAGTGATTGAACAACGCAATTCCCATCTGATCTGGAAGGAAGCCGAGGCTTAAGTCAACTTGAATTCAGCCAATTCTACAAGGGAATTATTAAGTTTATTGTTTAAATATCATTTAATTGTGAAACAAAAATTATAATCAACCTGTATTTGCTCTCTAACATAAAACACTATAGCCATAATTACATTTCTTGGGTTATTGAAAACAATGAGAAATATAAACAAAAAATTTAATAGAGAATAGGGACAATTGAAACATTTCACTTATTTTGCATTTTGGACCAGATTGATTGATCTTAAATTGTATTTTTAGTAATGAATTCAAGTTACATTTTCAAGACTTTGGTGTCTATTCTAGTATTGAACAAAAAAAAATGTCAATAAGATTCTAATTTCATGTTATTATGCAGACTTGTGTTCACAATTATTCCAAGTTTGAGTGAAAATAAACAGGTAGTTTTTTTTGTTTTTTTTATTTTCATAACTTTCATGTAAGAATTTTTAAGGAAGCCATTTTGACAATTTATAACAAGAGAAGATAACTCATATTACTAATCATGATCGATGATTATTTCGAAATTTACTTGATAAGAAGCACGAAAACATTTCCTTCAATAACTTGAACAGAGCGTATGGCAATCTTAATTGCTATCTTACAAACGGTGCTGGAAATGAACAAAAACATGGAGAAATAAGATGCTACTTTTATGTTGTGTAAACTCTAATAGTCATAAACTACTAGTATTCCTGTTGTTTTGTTCACATTTTATCCAGTAAAAAATCTGCGTGATTGTCTGCTTCACATCAAAATGGGGAGATAACTCCAAATTTGTTATAGCCATTATAATTTACATTGCTGAATACGATTTTATGTGTATTTTAAAATAAAAAAAACCCAAACAAACCCCAAAACAAAAGATACTAACAGTTTATCCCAATTGCAGTCGGTGTAAATTTAAAGACGCCCGAACAATTGCTATGTAAGCAAATGAAATGTACGTGACAGTGATATTAAGTTGAATTTAGTTCCAAAAAGTATTTCACTTCTGACGCAATCCTCTACCTGTATGAAAGTCAAATACGTCCTAAGATGGAGTATTGTTGCCACATCTGGGGAGGTGCTGCTCAGAGAATCCTTTCTTGCCTTGACAGAGTACAAAATCGACTCCAAAATCTAGTGGACGATGACCTCTTCCCCATCCTACAGCCTTTTTCTCACAGAAGAGACATTGTCAGTCTTTCTCTACCTTACAGTTATAAATTCACTTTCTCCCTTTGTGTATATAGAACTAAGCAAAACTTCCATGAGCAAAGTTTCTGTCCTAGAACTGCCCGTCTCTGGAACACAGTACCACAGGGCTGCTTCCCGGCTGACTATAACATTGCCGTATTTAAGTCCAATGTAAACAAATTCTTGTTGAGCCGTCCTCTTAAATAGTCAATTTCTGACCAGTTACAACCATCGTTTCTAAGCCCCTCGCTGTTTCACGGTCTACCTATCAAACTTAATAACCTTTATCCTCGAGTGACCTGCAGGCCTTGATAAGCCATGACTCGTTTGTAGAATTTTTTTTTATTTCAAGTAATATGATTCAATATTTTGTTCAATCTTGTTCAAATGATATCGTCGTCATCATATCCAGTTCAACGTCCGTTTTACATGCTAACATGCATTGGATGCACAGTGGGCTGGCAAGCGGACATATGGATTTTTAGCAACTTCCTCAAATCATTATGAAACCTATATATTTGAATAGCTCAGAGTCTGAGGTTGCAAAAAATGGGCTCATTTGTCTTCTAATTCCAATTATTTCTCAAGATATGCCCGTTTGAAGTTCGCGAATTTCGAATTTTTGCAAAATCACGACTAAAGTGACTTTACCAAGGAGTAAATTTAGGTGCACCTAAAGAATTGCTGAAAATTTCTCCCAGAAAGCCCTAAATATGTTCTATAAGCCCCTTAGATAATGCCAGATGCCCTAAATTTACTTCATTATAAAAAATGGGACATATGAACAAGTTTTTGACCTGTTTTTGGGGGGGATTTTTCCACAAAATTTACCATAAAAATGAGCATTTTTTTTCCATAAAAAAACGACAAAATTTGCCCCCGGACGGCATATTTTAACGAAAGATTGCAAAAAAGCCCTGAGATGAAATTTCTCATGTTTCACAAATAAGAATCTAGACATAGAAAGCTATCATAATCCAATTGGATGAAAAATATCAGCTTCGGGAACCATTTTAATTCTAACATACTGAAAAAATTTGAACTTGCCCATTTTATCTTAATTTTCGACAACCCACAATGACCGTTGAAACCATAAACTCAGATAATTCTTGTCATTCTTACTCAAATTTCATCATCCAGACCACTTTTCCTATGTTTTTTGGGGTGTAGAATCCAAATCTAGCATCAGAAAACCATGAAACTGCACTATTTTCTGGAAAATCCTGAGTTTTACCCTTTTTAAAGCTATTTTCAGTCAAATATTTTTTTATTTTTTCAAAATTTATCCATTATAATTGACAGAGAAGTTTCCCTCAAGTTGAAAACAATTTACACCATCCTTTTCAACCTTAAATTCATGCCCACTCTGGTGTTGTTTCCCCGTTTTTCCTTACATTGAAAATAAAAATAAAAATGGAAAAATTGAATATTTCCATTTTTCTCATTTTCACTTTTTCAACATCTCACATTGTCATAATTTTCTTTTATTTTCTATACACAACTACAATGAATGACATGACAAACATTGCTCCCATTGAGATTTTTAAGAACTGCAAGAGATCTCAATTCGATGAAGTTATGAAACAGGTCCCATCCAAGCTAGAGGTCACACCTAGTGATAAACTTCTGACATCCAAGTTGTGTTCAAAGACTTTCAGCAGCAACAAAACAAGAATCGTTCAGTGGTCAGTCTATCCAGGTCATTTGATGAGAAGGTAGTGCTCCAACATCGCACCTATGTACCGAAGGCAAAGCGTCCTCTAGAGGAAGTCAGTGACCGTCAACAACGCCGACGACTGAGCGACTATATGGATTCGACCAAAGCTGCTGCTCAAGCACAGAACACTTCCCCCACCAAAATGTTTGCCTTCGGTCTGAAGAAAAAATACCTTCAAAACAAAGAGGTTGCTAAAGTGGGATACTCTATCCTACGCAATGAGTCCATCCCAGACAGACACGTTTCACTGGAGGTTGCATCTGCCATCTACGAGAGTGGCAAAATGACCACAGAGACATTCGTTTACTCCTGAAAGATGCTGGAGCTGATGTTCTTCCATCGTACGACAAACTGTTGAAATTTAAGAAGGAGCGGAGGCCAACAGTACAAAAACTTACAACTCTGTACAGTGGTGTGAAGTACCATTACTTCCAGTGCTTGCAACTTACGTCTGCCCAATTGTTTGCATCACTTCAGTTGCCCGCATTCCACAACCTCAACGAGATCCAGATGACGCTTCACAATGGCTTAGATGGCAGTGGTGGACATTACATTTCGAACCAGAAGGGTTCCATCGACACAAACAACATCATCATGTTCATGTTCCGTATCCAGAACCTAAAGACTGTGAATGGTGAAGTACTCTGGGAAAACCCCTCACATGCCTCCTCTTCATCTTGTCGTCCAGTGATGTTGTTGATGGGAAGAGAAACCCGTGAGGACTTGAAGTTATAGCAGATCTTCAGAAGGAACGACAAGGTGTTAAGTTCTCGGTGGACCATCTCAACAAATCTATCAATGTTGAAGTTCATGCCAAAATGTCCATAATAGATGGCAAAATGCACACAACCATATCTGGTCTGGGTGGCGTGTTTTGTTGTCTCTGCACAAAGAGCAAAGAACAGTGTCATGATGTTGATTTCATATCATCAGGGTTCAAGGTCGATCGATCCCTAGAAGATACCCTCGAGATTTGTGAGAAGGACATGCACCTGGAAGAAAACCGAAAGTTGATGTTCGTAAAGGAGTCACTCAGGAACCTATCACAACAGAAGACATCAACAACATGACCCTCTCCACAATCTTCTCCGGTGTTTTGGATGGATCTTTAAAATGTGCTATCATGCCACTGCCGGTCATTTGTCTTGGTCGGAGGCAAAGTTGAATGTGTCAAATAGGGTGGCTCGAGCGTTAGAATTCCTAAAACAAGCCAAAGAGGATATACAAGCCAGAGTCAAGGAAGAAACATCTATCACCTTGAGGGCAGTAGCGCTTGATATATCCAAGGCCTTCGACAAGGTATGGCATAAAGGGCTTCTCCTGAAAATACGCTCATACGGTATTACTGGGCAATTACTAAATATAATTAGATCCTTCCTAGACAAAAGAAAAATCCAGGTTGTCCTCGATGGCCGTTCATCTAAGCAACATGACATAAATGCTGGTGTACCCCAGGGATCTATCCTTGGACCTTTACTGTTCCTGATCTTCATAAACGATCTCCCTGATGACGTAGAGTCTGAGATTGGTTTATTTGCTGACGACACCACACTTTACTCTCGCCATGTTGGTAAAACAGACGCGATCATATCCAAGGCAATGGCTGAATCTTTAGAAAATGACCTCCAGGCTGTAGTGGATTGGGGTCGTAAATGGTTGGTAACTTTTAATGCTGTAAAGACAAAACTCTTTTCCTTCAATAACTACAAGGAACCTTTGCAACCACCGATTGTCATGGCAAATAACACTCTACCTGAGAGTTCATCATTCAAATTCCTCGGTCTAACCTTCACAGGTAACATGAATTGGAACAAATACATTGAAGACATTGCCAAGGCTGCCACAAAGAAGGTTGGCTCCCTCTACCGTGCTAGTAAACTCCTGACACCTCACATCATCCTGTATCTCTACAAAGCCACCATTCGCCCATGCATGGAGTATTGTTGTCACATCTGGGTTGGTGCATCATCTACTAGTCTCTCCCTCCTTGACAAGGTCCAAAAAAGAATCGCAAACTTAATTGAACCCTCACTGTCAACCAAGCTCCAGTCCCTGTCCCATCGCCGCAATGTGGCATCCTTGTGCTTGTTTTACAAATACTTCAATGGATTATGCTCCGATGAATTGGCTACTCTTGTGCTCCTCGACGTAAATTTCCTAGACTAACTCGACAATCAACTAAATTTCATTCATTCACTGTGGAGGTCCCCAGATGTCGGAGAGCCTTCTACTCAAATAGCTTCTTTCCTCGTACTGCTGGCCTCTGGAACTCTCTCCCTGCCCCCTGTTTCCCCGACAGAACAGACATGCAGAAGTTTAAAACTAATGTAAACAGACATCTCGCTGCGCAGATCCCAAGATAGGTTGACCCCACCCCCCTCCTTCTCCCCTTTTCTTTTCTCAGTAGCCCCTTACGTCTACAGTGGCGGCTTGCCTTGTTTGGGGTAAACTATGTTAAAAAAAATTTTTTTAAAAGAAAGCTGATCCAACTGGTCATGTTGGAACCTCCACAACTGGGAATATTGCTAAGGTTATGTTGAACACTAACAATCGAAAACTGCTCACCCAAGGAATTAATAGCTCTGAATTGAGAGCTAAGATCGAACAACTGGTGCTGAATATGGCAGTGATTCTGACTATCATCAACTCAGATCGAAAGGTTAAGATTGATGAGTTCAGAGAATTCTGCAGAACAACATACCTCCAGGTTGCTTCAATTCCATGGATCCACATCACACCTAGTGCACATGTTGTTCTAGGGCACAGTGGAGAGTTGATTGCTGAAAACGGCTGTATTGGTTTACTCAATTTCATCGAGTCAGGTATTGAAGCCAACAACAAGTTTCTTCGACAATACCGAATCAACAAAGCCAGAAAGACCAATCAGTTTGATAATTTATCAGATTGTACCAATCGATTATGGGACAAGAGTGTCATGAAGGCCAGAGAGCGATTAAATTGCAGACATTGTAAAGGGACAGGGCACAGTATTCGTAGCTGTGAGCAGCTCAAAGCTACGATACTTGGGTGTAACACCGAGTACGAATTTTTGTTGTGCTTTCTGACGGATGATGCATAATGTGAATCACTGTTGTTTCAGTGATGTTTGAGTGATATATTTTCATTTTAAAGTGGATATTTGAACAGTTCTCTTCCTGTAATACTAAAAAAAGGTCTTGTTTGTTTGCTCAACTTGTTTACTTTGCGAGTTATGATAATTTGAAATTTGCCCAGAATTTAGCCCCTCCGTGTATTGGCCCAAAATGATGGTGATTGGGGCTTCAGACTCCCAATATGGTATAATTCTGCTGAATATCAGTCTGTTTAACATCCCACTACCCTCCCTGATGCCTAACATGATGACCAACATGTATAACAGCTAAACAGCTAACATTATGGGCACTCAGAGGTTAATGTCCGCTTGAACCCCCTTCTAAGCCCACTGTGGGACGGCTTTAAGAAATTTACTTATAAAGTAACCCATCTCTGGCCAGGTCTTTATCCCTCAGGTCCATTTTTATCACTTTCTCCCATGTTTTCATTAGCCTTCCCCTGTGAACTGAACTTGCTACCTCAACTATTCTACATCTACTAAACCACAAACTCTCATCCATTCTTGTCTCCATGCAATGCATGTCCTCAACCCTCACTGGCCACTGATTGCATATATATATAGTTTGTGCTTATCTGAAGAAATTGATTGTTTACATCGATTTGTGAATGTAGAAAAAAGTGAAAACGAAAGTCTATTTAATTACTTAAAAAAGAATCTATTTTAATTGTTATTCCCTAAAGAAAATGACAGGAACCGACACAAAAGGAATAGTAAATGACCAAAAAAAAGATGCAAAAAAGCAGTAAATCTTGATCCGTAAAATTATGAGACAACTACATATATTTGTGTGTGAGTGTTTTTCTTGTGTCAATGTAACTTCAATAATTATTCATTGAATTTTTTTTTTTTTTTTTTTTACTATTAATCGAATATTTATTGAAATCAAAACTTTTAGAAATCCTATTTCGAGCTTCATTAATATTCACTCACTCACAAGGCTGACGCTACACAGCCAGTTTCTGCACTCGTCACATAATCATCATCCACCCTATCGGCCTGCTTGCTGATGTGGCACCTTTGGCTCTTAAATACATAAACAATAAGCTAAGAGTTAAAAAAAAATTAAAAACAAACTCAAACGTATTTATGAGATTTAAAAATAAAAAATAAAATACAAATAAAAAATGCTGGTAAAAAAACTGCTGGGCAATACTGGGTAGTACAGCTTGTATCCTAATAAAAATGATTTTCATTAAGGAATTACAATTGATATAGATTAAAAAGTAATTAAATACAATTTTTTAGAGTTACACTCATCATTGATAGAATGTTGTTTTTTTTATGTACTTTCATTGACTTAGTCTATTTCAACAAAAGTTACTATGATAGAAGGATTAACCCAAAATATCATTTTAAAAAATGCATTCCGAACATTATCTATTCTGAGTGGGTTACAATGGTTTCATTAAGAAATTGACAATTTTAATGCATTTTTTTTTCATACCATGCAGCAGAGTTTTGAAAGAATAGCCAAAGTTGGATTTTTTAATCTCTGAAGAATCAGACAATCTAAATATTGGAAGACTTTAAAATAAGAGTCGGAATTTTTTAAATACTAGGAGTTATACCTTCCGACTCTGCAACCTTGCCATGCAGTACAATTACTGAAAGGTTTACATTATAATGAGAAGATAGGGTCTTCAGTGTGACGTATGTACTTTACACCTATTTCCAAAATAGATTGCTGATGATTTGAATACAGAATTCTTCTGAATACATTGCTATGGATTATTCTTGTAATTTATCCCGTATATTAAAATATATTGCTCAAAATAAATTTAACGTTTCTGATATGTATTAACCATTGTGCACCAGAGAATTGCAATTTTCTTTTGCTCTTAGTCCTCAACTTTAAGGTAAACATTTTATGACGAAATGCCAATACCATGATGCCAATTTGTAAGCACGCTGCTGATATTATCAAACTAAAATGTAAGTTGTGCTGTATTTAAAAATCATTTTGATTAAGACACTAGACACCACCTGTGACCCATTGGCATGGACGGCGGTACCGGGGGGGCTGAAGCCCCCTAACTTTTTGACTTGGGCCCCCCCACTTTACGGTCATCAATAATTAAGTTGATATGCATGTGTTTAATTTTATCCAATTAGCTTATCTATTAATTGATTGTTGGTCTTATATTGTCATCATTACAATATAAGACCAACAATCAATTTTATCTAAAATTTGGCGAAAACCAAGCAAAATGGGTGAGTTTTTGTTAAAGGTCCCTATTCTATAGGTATATTTACGGTAGAGATGGGCGGTTTTACCGAAAAACCGCGGTTTTTCGGTTTCGTCTCCATACTGAATACCGAATCGTTTTTTTTTTTTAAACCGTAACCGTTTGGTATTGTGTTTTTACTACAATAAGCTACCATATACAAGGAAACACGTTTGAAAAGATTTTCCGATTTTAATAAAATTGAATATTACCAAAAAATGTTATATTAGTAAGAGGACAGATTGAACAAATATATGATAAAACATTTAATTGACTTGTAGGAAGAAATCTTTGTTTACAGTTTGTTTATCATTAATATTTTGAATTTTCAAATGAAAAAAAGAGAATACGACAGACAACATGACATCGTATTTTTAGCATAAACTATTTTCAAATGAAAAAGAAAAAATCAAACGCGTTCCGTATGATGTCGAAAATCTATTTGATTCAACTCAAAATTGTAAAATAATTATTTATGTTTGTTTCAAAGTTATCTAAAAAAATAAGTTATTAAAATGAAATTAAAAAAAATACTTGTTGTAAAAGTAAATAAACAAAAAGTAGCGAGCGAGTATAAACATTTAAAAAGAAAAAAAATAGTTGCCAATGCTAGTATCACTTTATTCGGATTTTTAAAATTATTTTAAATATTAGGCATTTCATTGTTTACTTTTGAAAAGCCACTTCATACATAAATTGTCATTTCTAGAGAACTATCTCTCAACTATACCGTTTTCTCTCCCAAAAATGGCTTATTCAAAAAGTAGACCATGCAACGATTTATATTTTACTAAATTGTTAATATGGTATTTATTTAGAGTTGACAATTTATTCGAAAGTTTAATTATTAAACTTTAATCCAAGTCATGAATTCTATGACTAAAATTACCTTAAAGCTTAAAAAATGACTTTAGGTGAATTAATAATCTCTACTTTTTTTAACCATCCTTCCTTTTCCCTCGGTGCGGTTTTCGGGTGTACTACTAGTTTTTTACGCATGTCTATAAAGTTTTATTACCCTGTCTTAAAAACAAATATTAACCTCAACACAGTTGACAGAAATTCGAGCACACAAAATGACAGACATCCCAACAGTCAACACCGGCAATTCGAGAAGTATATGGTGTGTTTATTTTTTGACTCTATCCGATGACATGGACGAAAACATTCCAGCAGAAGTACAGCAAAGTAATGAACCAAAAAGGGGAAAAAGACTTTTGGGGTTTTCTCCGAAAGAAAGGTCAGGCAAGAACAAAAGAAATTGATACCAGCGGTAAAAAAATATCTCGGATTAAAAACGAGGTAGATCGATTTCTGTATGGAAAAGCCATCGACCCATCAGCCTGTCCTTTTGTCTGGTGGAAGAAAAATGGGAGGCTCTACCCAAATCTTTGTATTCTGGCAAGAGAACTTTTGAGTATTCCAGCTACCTCTGTAGCGAGTGAACGGATATTTAGTAAGGCTGGACTTGTCATTAGTGACCGGAGATGTAGGCTGAAACCTAACCATGCTGAGAAACTAGTTTTTCTCAATCACAACCTAAGAAAATGAGTAAAAACATTTTCACCTATTAAAAAATTAAAATTTTTTATCTGTCCAATAATTTTGACAATATTTCATTTTCATCATTTTTGCTTAATTTTATTTGTAAAATTATTTTGTTTGTTTAAATAAATTTTCGTTTTTTAATTTCTTGCATTTCTGAGTTATATTTTAGCTTCTGATGGGTTAAAGAATTCAAACTCAGTTTTATTCTTCAGAAATCTTTCATGAATCTTTGGTCACTGTTGTTAAAACAGTGACCAAAGATTCATATATTAACTGTTGAAAAGGTATCAGAACTTTGATTACAACAGTCAACACCTTAAAACTTATATGATTCATATCATGGAGAATAATTCAGTCAAAAAATTATCGAAACAGTGGCATAATTCAACTAAACGTTGAATAATAACTAATCATCACACAAGAGAATGAATAGCTTCCATAGTAAAAAAATTAAAAAAAAAAAAAACGAAAAACCGAACCGTAAACCGAGGTTTAAGGGGAAAAAAACGAAACCGATACCGAAATTTCAAAACCGCCCAACTCTAATTTACGGACTTTCATTTTCTTCTCCAAAAAATCGATACAGTATCCAACAAAGTCCAATTAACGCAATTTGAAGTGAAGAACAGAGAAACAATGCAAGTCTGCCTTGTTAATACGCTTCCAACCAGCTATTCCAATACATACATTTATACTTAATACATTTAAACGTTTATACTTTTTACTTTTGTACTTTTATATGCTCCTTGTCAGTTAATACTTTTAACTTTATGTATTCTCTATATTTGATAAACCTATTGATTCTTGAATTTTGTCATTTTTACTAGAAGCGACTTGCTGATATGTTTCAAATGAGCCATCAAGCAGTGTCAGAAAATCATTTTATGTCTAGATTAAGTCCAAAAAGGTGTATTTGGCCCAAAATGACCAAATATGATAATTTAGGTTCAGGCCCCCCAAAATTGAAATTTCTATTTGTTCTTTTTTCACCAGAAGCGACTTGTAATATGCTTCCAACAACACCTCAACCACTATCAGAAGATCATTTCATGTCTAAATTATGTCAAAAAAGCTATTTTTGGTCCCAAATGCCCATATATGGTAGCTTGGGGCCAGACGCCAAAAAATTGAATTTTTTAAAATGTTTCTTTATCTATCACCAAGAGTATTCCATTCCGCTTCTAATGAGCCATCAACCACTACCAGACGATCATTTTAAACCAAAATATGCCCCAAACGGTGATTTTTCCCCAATATACCCAAATAAGGTAATTTGAGCCCGGACGCCAAAAAATTGAAATATTTTGAATTTTTCTTTTCTATCACCAAGAGAATTCCATTCCGCTTCTAACAAGCTCTGAACCATTATCAGACGATAATTTTTAGTCAAGATATTGAATTTATTCCCATATTTGGCATTCTGGGCGCAATATGGGCCGGGGCCCCCCACTTTTATAACTGTCCCGCCGGCCCTAATTGGGTTAGTATTTGTTATATATATTATAAAATACATAATTTCTTAACTTTTACATTAGTTAATAAAGTAGCATCCAGCAGTAACAGCTGCTGCTGTTTTAAACAAAAGAGAGAGAGGGAGAAGGACGGAGAGAGAGAGAAAAGTTACCTCCCCCTCTCTGTGAACTCTTATGCCTCATCAGTATATCTTTCTAGCTAGCTAAGACATTAGTTTCATTTAAATTATCTCCCTTGATAATTAATGAATATATTTTCATAAAGGTTTACGTAATTTATTCCTGTTTTTATTAAACTACTCTAGTTACTCTTAATATCGACAAAACTATTGCAGATATATAGGAAAAATAAAATCACAAATAAATAACACCAAACATTAATTTATTAAAGACTGTTTAAAAAGTAGTTATGCAAATTAGGCAGAAATATGAATGTCTATGGGACTTTCCTTCGGGACTTGATTTACGCCGGTCTATGGGTCTGTCCTGTGCAGTTCTAGGAGGTCCACCCTCCCAGGCTTTGCCTCCCCTCTTTGGGGAGGAGTAAGTTAATTGCTTACTGCTTGAGGCGCCCCTACCGGGGAATGCCGACGGGACTGCCCAGGCAATTTTTAATGGTCAGAGTGCTCACCTCTCGGGCGCTGGCTTTTCAACCCCCACTTTCCGACCCGACCGGGAGTCACATCTTACTTGTGGGAGTAGGATAAAACTGGCCTTGTGCCTAACTCCTGGAGAGGAGTAAATAATACTGTGTTGTATTATTGATTTAAATCACAGTAACCTGTATTGATGGTAATATGGGAGTGATAAATGAAAAAAATGTTCACATTTATTCATTTAGATACATGTATCTTTCTTCATTAAATGTACATAAACAAGAAAACAAAAAGACGGATTTTTAGTAGTCGACATCATCATATTCAATTTAACGTCTGTTTTACAAGTTAGCATGCGTTGGATGGGAAAACTCAACAAGTTCGACAAATTGGCTTCTAAGACATTTCATTAATCGACGCAAAATTTTTATAGGCCCGATGCCCTTCCTGACGCCAAAGGTGTATAGATTAAATACTTTGTGCCCCTTTACGGCCTTTTTGCAAACTTTTTTTTTCATTAACTTTCCAGTCAATGTGGTCACTTTTCTGGGGGGTTTTATTTAGGCATTTACGTAAACCCGTTATGTATGAACTTGTATACGAAAGTGGAGAAAATCTGAAAACATATATAAAAGTTGTAATTCTGTCTGTATGTATGTGTCTGGCTAAAAGTTAGAAACTACAGAAGATATACTTATAAACCTTACATCATCAGATTCAGTGTGTCCCCGACCTGGTTATGGTAGCAATATTCATACGCTTGGGGTGACCAGGGACTAAATTAGTGCTGGATGAACATACACACGCTATGTGCATTCATAGAACAGGCCATGATTGTTTGCTCGTTGTGCCAGTCCAAAGTCGTAAGATTTCAACACCGGTCGCAGTGTCAATTGGGTGGTCTCAGTCAGTGCTGCGACAGAAGAATTCTTTCTCCAAATAAAATCGCAACTTCCATTTAAAATAAATAACAATTTTTATTCTTTTGGAGGTGACAATGCTCATTTTTTTCTTTTGAATAACAGACTTGCAAATGAGAAGTCTTAGGCCGACCAAATCAAACACAAACAGACAATCTGTTTCTGAGGGCCACCGAAAACCAAACTGACCCTCACTGCCCATCTGCTGGAATATATAGACATTCCTGAGACCACTTGAGATAATGGCGAGCCAGCATCCACCTGAAAAAGCTAATCTGCTTCTGCTCTATGGACATAAAAAACCTACTGTCTAGGAGTTCCTGTATTTAGCCTACCATTACTTTTCTCAAGTACTCTGCTCTCAGCATAAACCCCGTTTAAAGAGGCACTAACTTTTTTCAAACGAACAAATCGAATTCTGGGTGGTCCATCCCAAATCAGAGATATTTCAGATAATTTCTGGCTAATTTCTCTTTTCTTAGTAAAATATTTCTCACTTGTAGCAAGTATGTCATTTGCATGCACTGCCAATACGCAACCCACTAAACATGTTGCCTAGTACATGTTTACAGCTGGAGGGAGTCAGAAGAAGTAGAGAGTGAGCGGGAAATTTTAAAAGAAAGACAATACATGCTTTTTATGTTTTTTTTTAACTATTCTATTTTTTTTTTTATCAAGCAACGCTGGGTAGCCCTCCTAGTCTTAAAAACAAACTGCTTGTTTATTCTTACTCAAACTAGGATAGAAATTGTCAACAATATTTATAAGAAATCTGCACAACACAATTATTTTCTTATTAATTGTTTTTTCAAGAAGCATCGAAAATTTAAATAATGACTTATTACATTTTTTGTTTTTAATTACATATATCTTTACTTAATCATCTAAAAACTCTATTTCAATATTTCTCACTTTCTTTGACAGTGAATGAACAATGGAAATCATAAGAATGATGAAACCAGCATCTTATTAGAAAATTTGAAAGAAATTATAAAAGAAACTTTAATTGAAGACACAAATGAAAAGACAAAAAAAAAAGAAAGCAGGTCGAACAAAATATCAAAGCATAATATATTTTAGTTATTGTAATATTTCGGTGCTTATACAGATCAGTCCTCATGGCTGCCTATATTGGTTCGGTAAAATCCGGTGACATGTTACAACAGCTTAGAGGTTATCATACAAAACGAAACTCGGGTTCCTAAAACAGAAAAACGTGATTTATTTACATTATTTTTTTTCCTTCTTACTGACATACGTCACACGTTTAGAGTCCGTTTGGGATGAAGAAATCAATGTTTTTTCCGAATTTTTCGATATTATGCGACCGGAAACGGGACGATTCAGAAAACGTCAACTTTACGGGTTTTTTCGGGAGCTTTTTGTAGACATACAAACATTTCACACACAAACAACTGACCTTTATATAATAGATTTTTATTTTGCAAATTTTAATTTGTTTTCTAATTTTTTAATTTCAACAGTTACCTTCAGGAATTCCTCTGGTGCCGTTGTATAAAAGACATCTTGTTCGGCAATATTCTATATTGGATATGCCATTATTTTTATTATGTTTAATTTGTAATACATTTCAATTTCGTTTTTAATAAACACTGTTTGATTTTACTATTTGTTTCTTACAAAAAACCCTAACCCTCTGACACTGTCATATAAAAGACAATTTCTTTGGAAATATTCTATATTAGATACACCATTATGATGAGGTTTAATTTGTGGAATAAAGTACAGAATAGTTAACAGTCAAGAACTCGTAAACAAAAAATAGTAACAACTAATAATTTATAGTAAATGCAGTAGAATTAAATTCTTTACTAGCGCGTTTACTTTAACGTATGGAAGCTAATTTTTTTTTTTTTATTTCAATGAAACCTCTTTTATTGAAACAATGGTCACCGAGATGATCACTTAACTACGCTAAACTTAAAGCTATTAATTGTGATTTTATGAGGGTTTTTGTTTAGGGGGGGATTCCACTCTGACTTATGGTTAGTGGTAGGGTAAGTAATTTTGGCAAAAGTGCAACGAAAAAAGGGGTGAAAAAAAAACAAAAACAACAAATAACTTACTAAACGCAAGAAAAGTTATTTTTTTACCTACCTGCATAATATGTTTTCTTCTGAAAGTGTTTTAAGGTTTATTCATGTCAATATAAAATTTCTTTCAAATCGTCTTTTGTTTGAATGATAATCCAAAATGGTTGGCGCCACTTTCTGGAAATCACCGATGTCTGATTACTTCTTTTTTTTAATGTCATTTTCTCCTTTCAGTTAGGTAGAAAAATAAATTGTATTGCATTTGGAACAGTTAGTTGTTGTATATATATTTTTTTATTTTCACCCCAAAAGACGAAAAACCCATGAATCAAATTTTGGTGGTCTGCCATGATGAAATGGCGGCACTAACGATAGACAATTTGAACGAAAAGCTTATATTGAAATAAAAACGTTTTCAAACATTTTTAAACCATCCCAAAAATATCCATGCAAATAGGTAGAATAGTAACTTTTCTTGTGTTTGGTAACAGTTATTTGTTAAATTTTTTTTCCACACATTTTTTCGTTAACTATAATGCACCTTTGACATAATTTTTAAAAATTCTCTTTTCAGCATGAAGTTAAGTAATCACTTCGGTCGTCATTTTCGAGTGTTGATAAGACAGCTTTCATCGAAATAAAAATCTTAGTTTCCACACGTTAAAAGTATACAAGTCGGTAGAGAATTTAATTCTATTGCGTTTGCTACGAGTTTTCGACTTAACTATTCTAGACTTACCTTATTTGTTTCTAACAAAAACAAAACGGTACTTCTACAGAATTGGAATCGAACTGTTGTGTGGTACTTCTTGAGTTCAACCCCTATATGTAAAAAATGAATTCTCTTTATAAGAAGAGCTAATTAAAGGGGAGATAACCATTGATTAAAATCTACAGAATAGAACAGTCACGCAGTTTATTTGTTTTTGTAAAAAAAAAATCTTAAAAAATGAAATACAATGCAACAATGTAAATTTTAAACTTTAAAATGTACATAGTTGCATTGTATTAATTTTTTTGGGTATATGTTACGACGCTCAGCAGAGTCGCGAACGGAGTCCAAAAAAAGTACGAGAAAGGGTTTAAAAGGATAAATTTGCAACAAGTGAAGTTGACCTGCGACGAGAATAGATATTTTTCTATTTACCTATGTAATTTGTTTTTATTTTTACGTATTATAAATGGGGTTTTATTAGATGTAAAAAAAAAATGTATTGTTTTTCCCCCAAAGGCTTGCACAAAATTCAAGATGACGATTCACATGCTTCCTTACCAAATGCCCCCTCAAAAGCGGCCATGTTTTTCCAAGTTACGGTGATAAAACTATTGATTTCTAATAAATAGCACTTCAAACGGGTTTAAAATACAAACAAATAGCACATGCAAGTTTGAAATTAACTTTTACAGCTTACAGTTACTTTTATTTGTTGTATATTTGTTTTTTAGCGTTTTTACTCTGCTGAGTCTCGTAAAAGATGCCCATTTTTTTTACCGATATATTTAAAATTTAAAATTGTAAATATATCGGTAAAAAAAAATGTAATTTAAAGTAATTGGTAAGTTTTTTTCTCGTTTCAGGAATACGAGTTTAATTTCGTATGATCGCTTTCGATTGTTTTCGTAACTCGTTACCGGATTTTACAAAACCAATAATTGGACAGTCATCGGTACCGACCTGTATTAACACTAACATTAGGTTATTTTCTAGAATAGAAATAATTTCCTTCGCGAAATACTGTTCTTCTTTGGCTTAGGAGCACAAATGAACTATAATACTAGACTTTCGTGTATAAACCGTAATTCTATCCAGGAACCTAAAATCATTTTATATTTTTTTAATTTACCACGAAGACCATTTTATGTCTCCGGCACTGTGTTTACGTTGTAGACTTTAACATTCGAAAGTGATTTTGAAGCCTTTAAATTGTCGGAAAGCATTTTTTGGCCAGCATTAAAGTCGAGTATTTGGGTTCGCTTGTGCTAGATCTACAGAAAAACAGTATTTCTGGAAAGAAGACAATCTTCTACAAAAGAAATTAACATTAAGAAAATGTACACACGATGTGCATAATGAATGTTCTTAACATGTTAATGTTATTTTATGGAGAAAAAAAGAAGAGAATTTACATTTTTCATCATATAAATTACCTTTACGAGGAGGAGATCTCGAACGAGACCGACTTCGACGAGGCATTTTCTATCCTTCAGAAATTAAAAAAGTTTAAAAAGGTATAAATTCAATGGGCTACTTTCAATTCTCAATGGCGGCCATGTTTAAATGTCGAGTTGATTGTTTCTTCAGAAGCAGAACGAAATAATTGTTTCGTATATATTTATTAAAATAATTTGAAATATCAATAAGGGAAACGTGTGTATTTAAATAATGTATGTATTATTTTATTAAATATCTGAATTAATTTGTGGAATTAATTATTTGAAAATAAAACGTATAATTTAAATCAGCCTCGTTTTCGTAATTATTAATTGTGAAAAAGATGTGCTTTGTAGTAGTGCTGTTATTCGTGTGTCGTGTCATGTTTTATATATATCAATTCTTTCTAGTTTAAAAATTTAGGATTTTAACAAGTAAATTATTTTAAAATTAGAATTTTTTTCTTCTGTTTGTTGGCTTCGCATTCGAGGCAATTTCCACATTTTGAAGACTGAATTACCTCCCTTACTTTGTTTAACTTAACGTTATTGCTTTCTTTTCTTTCCAGTGCCAGTCTACACAGTATTTGCAATTGCCGGCAGTGGTGCTATTCGTTTGGCATCTAGTGGCGATGTCGGTTGAATAGCGGTCGAGGTTCCGATCTTGACAATCAGTCAGCAGTAACTGTGCCATTTCGGTGGCCTTTTATCTATCGGGTTGAGGTATTCGTCTTGGTTAGTCCTAGGAGGTCTACTCTCCCAAACCATGCCACCTCTCTTTGGAGAAATGCCGACAAGACTGCCCAGGCAAGTTTTAAAAGGTCAGAGTGCTCCTTCTTTAGGGGCGCTGGCTTGTCTCTCCAATGGATGACATAATCCTGGGTCAGCTTCCAACCAAGGACTAGGGCATTATATCAGATGGAAAAGGAGAATCGTTCACAGTAAGTTAAATCTAGTATCAACCCTTCTTTCTCCAGTACATCTATCAATCATAGCATTACAAATGCTCTCGACTGAACCAATCTGCAAGGAACTGCTTATATCAGCATTGAGAGGGACTAAATAGGCCCCTGTGAAAAGTATATTGCTTTAAATGCTGTGAGATAGGTTAAATCATAATCTTAGTAGAAAATGGAGAAGGGGCATACATCGGCACTAGTATTTTTCCCCAAATTATTTAAAAGATGTGCTCCCTGTAATTAAGGTTCTCGTCAATGGGAACAAACCCATAGCACGAGTAGATTCTGGATGTTCATAATCTCTTGTGTAGTCCCTGGAATTTACAAAAAATGGGCGTAATGATAACTCATGGAGAAATTGTCCACATTCAAGTTATTGGGATAATCACATTGGCAATAGATGATATGAACCCTGTAGAAGTTGACGTCCAAGTTGTGGACAGTCAGCTGTTGTGCTTCAATCTACTCACTGGGATGGACATCATTAAAATGATGAGTGGAGTTAGCATCAAAAACTTCAGTTAAGCTATGGCCAGTGCTTGACTGCAAACATGAAAAGGGTTTTGTCAATGGCGAAGGAAATGGAGATGGATGATATATATGGGCATGCATACATATTGAATATAAATGGAAAGAAATGAAATATTGAAGAATATTAGGGTCACCAGTTAGCAAGTGCTAACTTAACATAAACATAGTTTTGTAGATGAAAAATCAAGGAAAACATAAAATAACAAAACATTTCTATAACTATTATTTTACATGAATATAAAAGTCATTCTCAGTCAGTAAATGTTCATTTAATAAAGTTTATACAACTCGTGTTTTTGGTAGGAAAATGTTCAGTAAATAAGAAAGGCTAAGAATGTGTATGCCTATATATATTTGTTAGTGTGAATATGCATGTGTGAGTAATATGTGTATGTAAGTAATAGACAATGTGGCACTATAAGTATGCGTAGGTTTACCTTGCTCTGTTAGTGCGTGTAAATGGGTAGCAATTCGCTTCTGTTTGCCTGACCTCTTGTTAGTGTGTGAGTAGATGTGCATGAGGTGAGGAAAGTTTGTACGTGTGTTTTGAAATGTTCTTTTCTTCTCCCTCCCCCCCATGGGCCAAAGGTGCAGAAGTGGAATGTTGAGCATAAGTTCTTGGTCTTTGTGAGGTGCGTCAGTTGGGTCTATCTGCTTTTGGCTGTTTATTTCCTCGTTCTTATAGGGGCTTCAAAGTTTGCGTCAGCTTGCCAATTTGACATAGCCTGGCTAGATTTTGGGTTTGAAACGATATTCATTGGTTGGAAAATATTGAGTTAATACGTTCCTGTGAAAACTCACTTGCTTTTTGGAAGTAAAGAGGGGAGCGTATCCTAATGAAGCAGAGAAAGAAAGAGGGTAGCAATTCAAACCATTTGCTTTTTGGTGTTAGTTCGGATCGCATCTCGGTCCACCACAAAGCCATCTTCTCGAGGCGCTGCAATGAAAATAGAAGAATCAGCTTTAAGTGCAAAGTTTGATGAAAGGATCAGGATATGAATAGCTTCATGAAAATGGTCAAGTGATCAACCACACAATCAGTTAAGAAATAGAGTTCCTGCCTATTAAGTCTCTGCACAGATCCGACTAGAATACCAGCATGAGCTGCAGACGTAACTATATAATGGGTGGTTACTTCCTTATTCTAAGGAGAAAATTGGTCATTCAAAGGGTGTCGTTCCAACCCTGTTTATGACTCGGCACTCGAAAAAAAAAAGGATGTTTAATCCTTGAACACCTAACATAGTTTCTTTCTTTCTACACATATCATCACTCGAGCTGACGAATCAGATCTCATCAAAGCGTTGTATCTGCAGCAGCTTGCAAAACAATATAAAAAGGGTGCATTTCTTCACTCACCAGCTCATTCAGGAACCTTGTCCCCTGGACTCGATAGTCAATGAGATGCTGTTTCCTTCATTTCCGCCGCTGCACCATTCTCCATAATATCCTTGCTAGACATCATGATTCCATTTAACTTTTGCAACAATGACATCCAGCAGCAGCAACTTTCCCACTCGAATCCCTGCTGGGCAGAATAGCATTTTCACTACCATGACGAACATAGTCAACAGCAGCAGCCTTTCCCCCTTCTTCCACAGCACGTCAACAATGACTGCCAGCATCATCACTATCATCATAGCAACTATAGCAGCTATCAGCTAATCCATGCATCATTATCATCAACATCTGCAGCTTTTTCTCCGGCTAGTCAAATTCTGCAGCAGCTCCCAGCAAAAAGACCTTTCGGCCATCAACAATCAACAATCATCATCATCATCATCATCATCATCATCATCATCAACATCTGGAGCTTGTTCTCTTGCCAACCAAAGTTCTACAGAAGCTACGTCAAAGACACATCTCCCAGTGAAAAGACCAACGAACGCTCTGGCCAGGATTCATCATAACAACAGCCATCAACCGATGCAAAGGACACTGCGGTCAGAACAACGATCATCATCATCCCACTGTAATGATCCATCCTTTCCTGTCGACTCACTGAATCATCAACTGTTCTTAACAGTCACATATTTATTTATTTGAAATAAATGGCACCTTTATATTTTGCTGCACACATGAGTTCGTTATTCCGTCTTTTCCATTACTGTATATTTGCCTGCATCTTTTTCTTAGCAGCAAGAACCTAATTTGATTGATGGTGATCCTTCAGTAGAATCAGTGTAAAGTCCATCCTATACTAAACTGGGTACTTTGATGCATGGCGACATTTGTACATAAAAGCCGAGGGAGTGGTAAAAGAAGGGCTCCAATGTATCAGTGCTTGATCTCCAAAAGGCCTATGTACAAGTGCACATGTGCACTAATCCTTGTGGCTGTACCAAACTGCCATCCTTGAAGGGAAAAGCTACTGTTATGTGTTGATTTATTAAAACATGTTCTCTAAATCAATGCCACTTTTGTGGATGCATTTTTTGTGGATGGCATATATAAATTGGTTATTTCTTTGGCTTGCATTATATTATAAATGTTGACTCAAACTCTTAGACTCAAGAAGCAGTCAAAGTAAACCATCGTTTTCAGTTTGAAGTCAGATCAAAGTTCATAAAGTTCATTTTTGGTCTTCTTCTTCTTCTTCTTCTTCTTCTTCTTCTTTCTCTTCTTCTTCTTCCATCAAGGTTCCACTGAAGCACTTGGTTTGCAAATCTCTCTGGGGCCAATCTTAGGGCATGTCCGAGCCAGCCTAGACGTAGTTTGCAGATTATCGACAATGCCACCTGTTGTTTAGTGCGATCTCTGACTTCTTGGTTGGTAATTCTATCGCTCCATTTTATCCTTAGAATCTTTCTCAGACATTTGGAATCAAACGCATCTAATTTCCTCTCTTGACTGATTTTGAGATGCCAAGTTTCACTTCCATATAGCAGTGTGGACAAAACTTTGCTATTATAAAATCTTCATTTAGATCTGAGGGTGAATTTTTTATTTTTTCAGATCTTCCTTGTTTAAGGAACTTCCTAAGTAGGTGAAGTTGTTAATTATAGCTATTTCTTTTGGGTCGATAAAGACGTTTGTTGGTGGCTAGTGTGCCCCAGAAAGCATGTTTTGACTTTTCTTAGCACTGATATAAAGACCAGCTTTGACTTTGTTGACAATGCCTTGTAGGACAGTGGTATTCATTGTTAGTGTAGAAATATCGTCTGCAAAGTCTAGATCAGAAAGTTTATGATCTTTGAACCATGTTATACATTGATCTTTGGTTGCCTTTTTTAATACCCAATCAATGGCTATGGAAAATAGTAATGGAGAAAGCAAACATCCTTGGCGGACTCCAGTGATCACCACAGACCAGTCACTGAAACCATCTTCTAATTTTATGCAACATTTGGAGTTTTCATAAATTTGCTTTATTGCAGTGATGATTTTTCCGGCAGGGCATACTCATGCAAGATCTTCCAGAGTGATGGCCGGTGAATGCTGTCGAGTACCTTGGAAAAATCTATAAAACTGATGGGAAGAGGTTTTTTAAATTCGACATGTTTCTCAATTATACAGCGTAGCGTAAAAATTTGTTCTGCACAAGAAAGTTTTGGCCGAAATACGGCTTGTTGTTCACGTAGTTCTTAGTCAACCACATCACGCATACGGTTCAGGATCATTTGACAATAAATCTTCCCTGGTATAGAGAGAAGGGTCACCACCTCCAGTTGTCACAATGAACACGGTTGTCTTTTTTAGGAATGCATACAACCACTCTGTTTTTCGAATCTTCCAGAACTTCACCTGTGTTCCACACTATATTACATAAGTGGCACATCCATTTGACGATTCTATCACCTCTTGGATCTAAGTAAAATCTGCTGGACTGATTCCAGTAAGTTTATGCACGAGAACAAGTTCATTCTATTCTCAGGATCCATCAAGGTGGAGTTGCAATCATTATGGACAAAGCTACCAACAGTTTGAGGAATGGATACCTATTAATGAATACTTAATAACAGCAAGATTCACCACTTCTCATGCGAGGGTAACCGTCATTCAATGTTATGCTCCCACTAATGATCAAGACGACAATGAAAAGGATAGTTTCTACCAATAACTTCAAGATATAGTCGAGAAAGCCCCAAGGCATGATATCCTCATCGTCATAGGTGACATGGACGCACAGATTGGATGAAAACAGAATGGGATTAGAACACGTACTCGGTTCCCACGCTTTTGGAAACCATACAGACAATGGGGACAGGTTCATTCAATTTTGCGACATGAACAACATGAAAGTTGATTCATCACTTTTTTATCATAAGTGCATCCACAAAATTACCTGGGTTTCAAACGACCATAAGACCAAGACACAAATAGACCACATCGCCATTGGTCTGAAATGGAGAACAGCCTACTTGCTAGACGTAAGGGTTTATCGAGGTATTTGTAGTGATCACTATCTGTCGATTGCCAAAATCAAAATCAAACTAAAGCAACAGAAGAAGAAAACTACAACACTCAGACGTTCGACATCTCCAAATTGCAAAACAAGGACATTGAAGCTAATTTTGAGACTTTTCTGAGAAACGCGTTTAATGTATATAAGCTGAAGAACTGTGCCTTTTTAGACTTAACAGTGTTGTCTTTTGGCTACTTCTTTCTCAAGTGAAGTATCTCACTCTGCATTTCCAGGTAGTAGACTCTCCAATCTGCTCTTTGGGGACGTGTTACTATCAGGGTCAACCCTTGCCACATTTGATCCATAGAATGGGCGCATATCCTTTATATGGGCACCCCATTCACTGGTCTGGACTGAGGGCTGACTCTCTTAAATCACCTGACCACTGCCAAATTTGGTTGTACATCGACTGTGGGGCCTTCATCCACACAAGATCTTCAATCTGATAAGGGCTATACTCCAGACCTAAAGACAGGGGCACTGTACTAATCATCTTCATTCTGACTTCATATTTATTCATCGCATTGGTCATGGTGATATTATGCGATGTGTCACCTTTTGGGGTCACATTATGCCTGGCTGGAACACTGTATTCTGCCTACTTTACAATGGAATCATTCAGACAGAGCATATACACAGCTGAATCATAATCTCACTCTCAACTCATTTGCGAAAGCCTTAAATTCCATTTTGAAGAAAGAAGTACCGTTGTCCATAAGAAGGTCATGCAGTGGGCCATGCTCATAAAACACTGTCTCCAGTTGATAATTCATGCTTGCCGAGTGTTGATGCACAAATTTCCTCTAAATGGAAAACCGTGATTAACCCCAATCTGCGAGTGTTAATGGTGGGCTCCAAAATGCATGATATCCATTCCTAATCTCTGTCAGTTTTTATTCAGCTTCAATTTTTCATTCCTCCAGAAAATGCTTGACTGACCCCCAATCTTTGGTTCCTCCTTGTAAGACATTCACAGCAAGAACACATTCTCAATCCTCTTGTAATATTCTTCATCATTCAACTGACAATCATTCCATCTCATTAACCATTATCAAGGCCAAAAGCCACTCGAAGATAAGTGGTGACTCATAAGTAAAAGAAAAGATTAGTTTTGGGTGTATAGATTGGCATTTTTCGCAAACCTGTATAGAGTGGACTTAACAACTGACTCGGTTGTTGATTGACTTTCTTGACAAAGTCATATTCCTGGATGCATTTATTTTGCTGTGCACATTATGGAGGACAAAGTAATTTGCTGCAGAAATCCGATCAGTAGTGGCATCTTTACAGCATCTGGGTGTCCTACGTAAAAAAACACTCATAGGAATAAAAATGTAAATGGTTGATAAAATTAAACACATATATATTGTATTGGTACTTTCAACAAAATCAAATTTAAATATGAAAGAAAAAAAATTCTGTACAGTAGAGATTAATCATATGAATTATAAAATTACTATGATTTTTATTATTATTATTAACTAACTGTACTTACCTGGTGTTGCCCGGTGTGTTTTTATTTGCATTTTTTTAACTATGTTGATTAAAAAAAAATATTATTGTAGCAGTTACATAATTACGCTCTATTTTCTTTTGCATTTGTATGTTTTCACTCGCTGAAAGAGAGGGATTTGGAAGTCTATCACTCGGACTCCAAAGCTCCGTTCTACTGGATGAAAATAACGATCTCTCTGATGCTTCAATAAAGACAAATAATGCGTCTCACAAATAACTCGACGTCGTCTCTCATTTATCTCTTTTCTTCTTTTTCTCTCCCCAAGTCAACCGTTTTGCGCCCATTGATAAACAGTCCCGTTAGAAACGTCAATGACTTTGCTAGACAAGAGAGAACTCATTCCTATAATACATACATGTAGGATTAACCAACCTGTCTTATATTCCTGTTTACATAACCCTTTCCAAACCATATTTTGTGTTGATGAAACTGTTGAATAAAATTGATTTAAATTGTAAGGAATAAGTTTGTCTTTTTAACCGAAAACTTGGTGACCCTTTTTTTAAATTTCTAACAAGGCTAGTACGATGAATACAGATGCAGTGACCCTACTACAAAATGGCGATCTCAAACAAGCTTCTCCCTCAACTCTACATTATATCTTTTTTCCAAACAAAGGGAAATTACTCTGTATTAAGAAATACAGAGTTATATTTCCTTTTTTTAAGATGGCATCTGTATGAAAGTAAGTCCGACCTGGTCAAAGTACTTTCTGGAAGAAATTAAATCAAATTACATTTTATTGTTCTTAACAACATGTTGGTTGCAAAGACCCCCCCCCCCCCAAAAAAAAAATACTGATGAACCAGAATCAAATATTGATTTTGTAGGAAGAAAGCTATTGATGACAAAAATCGAGAAAGAGATTGACTTTATTATATATATTAGATCAAGTGTTCAAAACAAACATTTGCCAAATATCTTGAAGTCAAGAGATCTGGAAGTCTTAGTATAACATAGTATTTATTTATTGACAGCAAGTCATGACATACATTGATTAGCATGGGCATCCTCTGCTCATAAGCTCCTGGAAAATACCCATCATAACCATGTATTGAGACAACCCTGTTGATCATTTCAGTTTAAGTTGCCTGCAATTAGAAATTCTTATGACTTCAAATTAAAAAAATCACACTGAATTGTTCTGGTGCGCATTTTTAAACACTTTATTGCAGTTACATGACTGAGATATACTTTCTTTTGTATTTACATGCAAGTGATTAGTTTGTGGTTCAGGCATGTTAAAACTCGCATAGAAATACATCGAGCAATTCAAACACTTCTGCGCATACTCGGCTTTCCTAATTTCTGCCCAACCTTAGCTTGGCGCTAAAATACAAACAGTTCCTGGATAGACGCCGTGGAGACCTGATGCTAAAAACATCTTCTCATCCCTTGCCATGGCCTGGCAGGATGAGATGGAACTTTGGAACTCAATTCTCTTTCTAATGCCCACCTGCAGAACAAACTTATCTTATATTCTTGTGTTCTTGTGTTAATGAAACTGTTGAATAAGGTTGAGTTAATTATAGGGAGGATGTTCGTATTTTCTTCTCTCTACAACTTCCTATTGTTATATTGTCTGTCTAGAGGACAAGAGTGAAGATATTTACTTGATCCTTTTCAGTATATTCTGGAAGAAGGAGACAACAACGATTTTAATGTGAAATTAGATTTCATTTATTTCACTAAATTGATCTCCAATTCCTTAACAAGGAGTTACTTTTAGACTATTTTCATAGAAGTAATAAGGTGTTTTAGCATCCACTATTTATCAGGACTTTACATGACATGCGGTTAAGCTGAATAGTTAACTTTTTACTTTGGCCATAGGGTCATCCTCCATCAATCATCCCGGATTAGCAATTGCATCTGGAGAACTATCTCTACACTTCATTTAAAAAGTATTCAATTGAAACAAGATGTGGATTTGTCTGTTATATACCAATTAGAGGTTAATGTCTCGAAAATGAGAGTTGGAAGGAAAACATGTAGCATCGCTTGGGGGGGGGGGTCTTTCCATCCTCTCTCTGAAGTAGTTGGTAACGGCTAGTTGTAAAGATGGCTGTTGTGATGATGGGACAGTTGAACATTTCTTGTTCCTTCTCTTGGTGACTGAAGTAATAGAAAGCCATTAAAAAGAACCACAAATGACTCCATTATTTACTCTGAGATGTAATTTACTTCTTACATTAATTTGCAGCAAGTACATCAAGATGAACTGCATCTTTCCTTCCCAACCCCCATAGGGTGGAGGAGGACTCAAAGATCACTTTGACGTATAATTCCCGAAGGCAGGAACTTTCTAGGATTTCTGCTATGTACTTCCTCCCATGACGTCATATTCTGCTACGTAGCCCTAATTCTAAGCTTTTAACTTTTCTGCTTAATTTTAACCTTAAGTGGAAAATTTCAGTTTTTAACCTTTTACACACCTGAATCTTAATATTACTAGAGTATGTGTGTCAACATTTCATATAAGTTGAACTCTAATTTCTTTCTTTATAGAGTTTAATGCACTGTTAGCATTTCTAGTGTCCAAGAGGATTTCTATGAATTAATTCCGGTGGGGAGGGGGGTATTCATAATGTTGGAATTTAAATGAAGAACAAAACTTACATTGGCTCCTTCTTTATGTTGACTCCCTAGGCTTCGGTCTTAAGGATAATGCAGCTCTGTAGGTAAGGGCAAAATTTGATTGAATTTTTCTTTTTAATAAAAATATTACGACTACATCATTTTTATAGCTAAGCAATGTTGAAGTGCCTAGGCTTCACACTTATTTGGGTCTCTCAAGATGTCACAACGTACAGCAATTATGCAATAAATTAAATTCCTCAAATCATCTACAATTTGAAATTAATTAAAAAATTATTGCCACTTTTACATGTTAAAAAAAACTATTATTGTTAAAAATGTCTTCAATAAACAACGTTTTAGTATATATATATATTTGGAATATGCATCAGAGGACGACAGGTTCATAATCCTGGGATGCCTTGGCTGGAACCCTTTAATAAATGCAAGATTTTAGACCCTTAAATATCATGATGCAAGTTTTTAAAAGAAATAACTGCTATATGACAAATTGAATGAAAATAGGATGTACATCGGGCTGAGATGTTTTGTTACGCTCGACTGTTGTTGCATAGCATCAGGGATTTCTTTGATCCCCACGCATTGGTTGTCTTTGTCAACAGACAGCTGTTCATCTCTTTCAAGTAGTTGGTGATGTCTAGTTGTAAAGATGGCCATAGTAGAGATGTTGAACATTCCTTTTTCCTTCTCTTGGTGACTGAAGTAATAGAAGCCATTAAAAAGAACCACAAATGACTCCATTAATTGCTCTGAGATGTAATTTACTTCTTACAGTAATTTGCAGCAAGTACATCAAGATGAACCGCATCTTCCCCTTGAAACCCACGTCTGATCACTTCGACGTAATATTCCCAATGGTAGGAACTCTTTCGCTTTTCTACCACATACTTCCTCCCATGACGTCATATCCTGCCATGTAATCCTTATTTTAAACTTTTCAATTCTAATGGAATTTTCCATTTTCTTCCTTAATTTTAATCTTACTTGGAAATTTCCGATTTTAACCCTACTTTTACACACCTACATCTAAATATTGCTACAATGTCACTGTGATGTCACACACGAAGTAGGAGATTATTGTAGCGAATATTCTAGTCATTTATCTGAGCCACACTGCCTCACATACTTTGTCCACCATTTTAACTCTGGAAAAGATGCATGCGCAGGCTACTTCAGCTTGTATATCTAAAATGAACATTGGTCGCGTATATAAAGTTCCATATTTGTCAGTGAGTTTGTGATTTTTATTTAGGTCAAAGTAACAACAGAGAAAAAGAAAGGGTCGAGAAAGAGGAGAAAAAAAAATCGAGATGTAGCAGTCATAAACATTGACATTTGTTTCTTCTGGCAAAGACCAGCTCTAGTGTTTGGTCACACGATGATCAATTAGACTCTAGGGAATAGTAATTTCGACTAGACCTTTTAAGGACTCCATCTGGAGACCTTTATAGGTCGTAGAGCAGTCAGAGAGCTTTCAAGCAACCGCAAAGAAAGACATATATATACTCTCTCCTGCCACCTGTCGACTAAACACTCTGAGCATATACTGCTACAAGAAAAGATTTTTGGCAGACGACATTTAACTTTAATTCCTTTTAATTTACTGCAGTAACTTCTGGCAATCTACACTGAACTGTGTATGCCATATAAAAAAATTATATAATTTCATGTTGATAGAAGGACCTTGTTTTCTTTTCTTTAGCGAATTTTTTTACAGATTATTATCGGAGATAGTCTTACAGTTTATGTGAAGATATATATAGATCAATCTGACTGCTGATTTCGGTTACTATTTAAGAGAGAGTTCAGTGGGAGTCAGATTGTGAAAAGGAAGAGGTGAACCCTCTAAAAAATCTATTGTGGCGATTTTTGTTTTATCTTGACACTTTCTGGATACAACCTCTGTTTTTTTTGTCCGACAGTGAAAGGGTGAACATGGTCAAATAGAATTTTGTTCCCCGCCCGCTTATGGGTGAGGTGTAGAGATATAAAACATATTGACGGAAAATCCTAGCACATGCCTGGAGAATTGTGTTCCAGTACCCAGGCAAATAAAGAACAATAAAACTTTAACACATCGTATGTTGTGCTTTTCCATTCTGGAGAAGGGAACTAGTTTCAACAACAATGTGTTGAATTAATGGCGACGGCGTATCCATGTGTGTTCCTATGAGTAGTGAAATAGGGTTAATGAACGATGCTACACATCCATGAGGACTGCCACTGAACAATTCATCATGTAGCATAACTAATACTTATTTTAGGCCAAGTCCAGATACTTTCAGATGTCATCTCATACAATTAGATTTTTATGTATATTTTTTGTAGCACTTTCGAACACATGTTCAAGTTGAGGAATATTTTTTCAAAAATCAATAGTAAACACATTAATATCTATAATCGACACTAATTTCCAAACTCTTCTCTTCTAAAAATAAAAAAAGGGATCAAAAGAATGTATTTTACATAATGTGTAACCGTTTGAAAAATTAAAGTTGTAGTTTCTCTTTGTTTGAAGTTGCCTTCCCTTGGGTTGGGAATTCTTCGTGAACAGCTGAGTTTTATATGAGTAGCCGGCATCATAAAATAAATTGTGATTATGTTAGGCATTGGTGTGTAATGTCCATAGGGAACGGATACATATAAGATTGATACTACTACTACTACTACTACTACTACTACATCATCATCATTTTAGAAATTGACTTCCAAATTAACCTATCTCTGGTAAAGTTTTTATTTCAAGTCCATTCTTATTACTTCCTCCCATTTCCTTAGCCTTCCCCTGTTAATTGTCACAATTTGAATTTATGGGCGTAAACTACCTCATTGAACAATATAATAAAAAAAAATATATGGAAATTTCTCTATGTATAGAGAAATTAAATCTATTAAAAAAGAAATGAGTACAGATTGCAATTTAGGTCTTTCCTGCCTGGAGGATTACCTCCCTTTTTTACTAGCACTGAGGATAGTCTCCCAAAGGAATAAATGCTTTGAACACTTGGAACATTATTATATGCATTTTGGTGGTAGGCTGAAACAATCGTATGCTGCAAATAAAAAATGGAATTTTTGGTGTAATTGGTGAGAATTTGTTCTCTGCATTTGATGTGGTTTGAATAACATTAAAATATTTTCTATCACAGCTTTAGTCCGACATTATTGAGCTATTATAAAACTTTATGTGAATAAATTTATATTTGAAATACAAAAAATTTAAATATTAATATATATATATATATATATATATATATATATATATATATATATATACACACATATTTAATTAATTAATTTATAAATTGTTTTTTTTGCATGTATAAAAGGAAGACATGGACACGTGTTTCTAGCTATGAGCCGTCATCAGCATGACTACCCCAGGCAGGGATCGAACCCTCGATGTAAATACTTGTAATCTAACGTTTTACCCCATATACCAGAATAACCTGCCACATTTTATGCTCGACTTTTTATCACCTATAATATGATGCTGATTTTTTGTTATTGTTTTTAGTGCACCAGTGTTTTACCGGTGCGTTTATTATTTGTCGCTACCCTGAGCTTTTTATTTTAAAGAATATTCATTCGCTCTTAATCAGAAGTGTCATCAATTTTTGTATATATAGATTTTTTAATTAATTTATGTGTACATTTTTTTTAATTGATTAATTTATAAATAATTTTTTTTTGCGTGCATAAAAGGAAGACATGGACATGTGTTTCTGGCTATAGGCCGTCATCAGCATGATTACCCCGGGCAGGGATCGAACCCTCGATGTAAATATATATATATATATATATATATATATATATATATATATATATATATATATATATATATATGAGGATAAAATGCACGATATATCATAAAATGAAATACTGTGAAGACACGATATATATATATATATATATATATATATATATATATATATATATGTATGTATATATATATATATATATATATATATATATATATAGAGAGAGAGAGAGAGAGAGAGAGAGAGAGAGACTGACAGACGGACGGACAGACAGACAGACAGACAGACAGACATATATGCATGTAACAACAATAACAGTGTCAGTGAGAAATCATGAATCAGTTTACCAGCCTTTGATGTTAGACATTCCTAGCTCTCTTTATTTCATCTTAACTTAAAGACGTCTGCTGACAAAGCTGTTCATGGTCTATGAAATTCTTTTACTCTACATAGAGACAAAAAGCAAAAGGAAGACATTTGTTTACAGAAGACAATAACTACAAATGCATACAGACACCATGAATAAATAAATAAAGACTTTATTTTTTACAAAGCTGTGCTGTGTTTGTTTCTTCAACACCAATAAACTGTGTATATAACAAATGAGAGTCTCTCATCATTAGCCCAACACCGAAAAGCTCGAACACACATCCACACATGACAAATTAACATCCAACATCGAATATTTGGAACACCAGTCTACAGGGGAGAAATCTTTGTCTAACAACGCAAATAACTTTCAAACATATCGTATTTTTGCACGTTTGGCCAACTCATTAGGTGGAGTGTGAAAAAGACAGTATCTCCTCAAAACTTCCTTCAATTTTTTATTGGCCAATCAATGCATCTTGCTTCCTTTAAAAATGACAGCCGGATTATTTTCAATTTCCTTAAAAAATTCTGCTACCATATGTTGTGTATTTGTGATAAAAAAACTGTTACATACATCAGATGTAAGCCACTCTAACTTGTTTAAACTCAATAGGAAATTCTTCACTATATAAGAGACAAGGGATACTTTCTGAAAAAGGTTTCCATGACGCAATCAGGAGTTTATAGTGAACTAGCAGGGCGACCCAGCATCGCATAAGGTTTTAATTTCTGTAAATAACAGAGAAAAAAAGTAAAACAAAACAATCTGCTTAATATTGTAATTTGAAATGTGTAAGTTCATTTGGGGTAAAAATAATTATGCTCCAGTTGAGGTTTGAACTCATAAAATGAGTTTCTACAAACAGTGCGCTAAACGATTGACCCACAGCACAAGTACAATATGGTGACGCTATTAATTCAATACATAAAGCAGACTGTCTATTTTTCCTCTCTCTCTCTCTCTCTGTCTCTGTCTCTCTCTCTCTCTCTCTCTCTCTCTCTAAGTCAACAAAAGAAAGAAAGTAAAGGAAGCGAAAAGAATATCAAGATTTTCTTTCCCTCCTTTTCAGTCACAGGTTCATATTAACTTCTGCTGCTGTTGCTATCTAGGTCATTATGTAAGATGCCGTCCATTTTTAAAATCTTCCAAGGTAGATTAATTATATTTTGTAAGAAATTAAATCGAAATATATGTTTTGTTGTTATTAAGAACATGAACCAATGTTCCACAAACACACTTGCAAATCAGAATCAAATATGGATTCTGTAGGAAGGAAGCTATTAACCATAAAGATTCAAGAAACAGACTAACTTTACTTCATGTATTAGTGAATAAGAGTTATGAAATTCTTAATCACACTTCTTTTGATTCAGCATTTCTTAAGTCTAATAGCAGAGGGAAAACCAAGATGACTTGATGCAATGCCGGAGTAAGCAGAGATACTTTCAGTATTACTCACACACTTTGTAGTAGCAGCATGTGACAACAGCAACATGAGATCTACTCAACAAGCCACTATTACGATTTTGAATCTATGCTTTATTTCTAAGCTTTGCATTGATTGGTACAAGCATTTAACTTCTTTTCTGGCTTGCCCAATCATAGGCCATCTCTCAAGCGAGTTGAGAACCTGACAAGAGATTATAAAAAGATAACACACTATTTCCTTTTTTCTTGGCTAGGATATGGCGCGGTCAACAACTTCACGTTGTTCGGACCAACCCCATAACTTTTCTCTTGAGACGTCTGTCCCTGGGGTTTGACAAAAAGTTACAAGGATCCAACATGGCTACGACAGCCACATACACATGGACTTAATATAACACACATAAACACACATAACTACTTATACACGGCCTGACTTCAGTACCTGTGTACGAATACACATTCTTCATATATGAACTCCTTTCATTACAAACAGGACATTCATCCTATCCTTCATATATGAACTCT
Source organism: Sepiola atlantica (assembly GCA_963556195.1). Lineage (NCBI taxonomy): Eukaryota > Metazoa > Mollusca > Cephalopoda > Sepiida > Sepiolidae > Sepiola > Sepiola atlantica. The sequence goes on from OY744523.1 coordinate 151,084,854, forward strand.
TCTCTCTTCCCTACTAACGGGACATTTAACAACACATTCTAACCTTTTGTCTTCGTCCATACTCATGGACGTATTCATTTACTAACCCCCTTTCTCTTTCATTCCATTTTAGACAGATGCTAACGAAGACGACTCAATAAGGTTGTTTTAAATGTTAGAATGAGACTTTGTCTTTCTATTCTACAACTTTATCACTTTATCAATGAGCCACATCTCAGCCTAGGTTTGATTGTACAACAGATTAAATTAATTAATGCTTTGGTAGAAACAGAATGAACAGTTCGTGAATTAAATTTGTTTATCCAATAATAAAGATTTGGTTGAGTGTATCAATTGAGCAGCATTTAAACCCTTTTAAGTTATTTAATGCCAAAGCATAATACCCGTGGTAAAATTTTCGTTGAATACGATTAATTGAATACAAGTTGCTATTTTAATCATAACTGGGGAGAAATTTTTGGTTCATACCTTTCCCAACAATATTAGTGTGTAAATGACTACAATAGATCCGGTAGTATATTAACTCAGAATAATCTATTCGGTAGGCAGAGACAGTATCCATTAGGTAAATTATGCACCCAATATAATACTGAATGCTGTGTTTTTCGAACTTATTAAATAACTGTTACAAACATAATTTGTCTCATTGTCAATGTAAATATCATGTATTGTTTAATTGCATTTTTTGCTATTTCTGTTTTAATCATAACATGATTATTCTGCAATTAAATTTTGAAATCTATTATTGTATAACTGTACATAAATTTCTGTCTATCTTAATGTGACTATATCTCAGACTATCTAAAAGTGAATAGATTTCTGTCTGTATCAATGTGAATATGTTTCTATCTATCTTAATATAAATAACATTTCAGTATGTCTTAATGTGAATAAATTGCCATGCATCTTAATTACAAAGCATTTCTATTAATGTGAATATACTTCTGTATACCTTAATTAGAATACATTTTATTTGAATATCCTTATGTAAATACATTTCTGTATATTTTAATGTAAATATATTTCTCTATACCTTAATGTAAATATATTTCTGTATATCTGAATGTATAATACAAATACTTTTCTGTCTATCGTAATGTAAATAAATGTCAGTCTTAATGTGAATACATTTCTCTATGTCTTACTGTTAATAAATGTCTTTATATTTTAATGTGAATTTTATGTACATCTTAATGTGAATATTAATACATTTGTAGCAATTACATGATTACAATCTATTTTCTCTTGCGCTAGCATGTTTTCACCTGTGGAGTGATTTCTACGTTGTTCGATTCGAACACCTATTGCATAGGAGGTAACTTCCACCCAAACCTTTACCCACACTTTATGAACAGTCAGCTTTTGAGAGTCAGGTTAACAAGACATCATATTTCTTTTCTCACCTTTCGCCATGACTTGGGCGAGCGGCAAGATGAAAGACCCGAACTCAATCTTTCTTGTAGATAGTACATGCATGTCTACTGACTCAACATATTTTTGTATTCCTGTTTTCATAACTTTTTTTCGGACCATGTTTGTTGTGTTAATGAAACTATTAATAAAATTGATTTAAATTGCAGACAAGAAGTTTGTCCTTAAAGCCAAACGATGGTAACTCGTTTTCTTTATATCCAGCAAAACCAGAAGGATGGAGATCTACTCACTAACCCTTTCGTTCATACAACAAGCTTCTAACTCGTCTATACATTGCTGTCTATAATAATGTGAATACATTTCTGTAGTTCTTAATGTGAATACATTTCTGTAGTTCTTAATGTGAATACATTTCTGTATTTTTTAATGTGAATACATTTCTTTATTTCTTAATGTGAATATATTTCTTTATTTCTTAATGTAAATACATTTCTTTATTTCTTAATGTGAATACATTTCTGTATTTCTTAATGCGAATACATTTCTGTATTTTTTAATATGAATGCATTTCTGTATTTCTTAATTCGAATACATTTCTTTATTTCTTAATGTGAATACATTTCTGTATTTTTTAATGTAGATTCATGTTTATTTCTTAATGTAAATACATTTCTTTATTTCTTAATGTGAATATATTTCTGTATTTCTTAATGTAAATACATTTCTTTATTTCTTAATGTGAATACATTCTTTATTTCTTAATGTAAATACATTTCTTTATTTCTTAATGTGAATACATTCTTTATTTCTTAATGCGAATACATTTCTTTATTTCTTAATGTGAATACATTTCTGTATTTCTTAATGTGAATACATTTCTTTATTTCTTAATGTGAATACATTCTTTATTTCTTAATGCGAATACATTTCTTTATTTCTTAATGTGAATTTATTTCTTTATTTCTTAATGTAAATACATTTCTTTATTTCTTAATGTGAATACATTCTTTATTTCTTAATGCGAATACATTCTTTATTTCTTAATGTAAATACATTTCTTTATTTCTTAATGTGAATTTATTTCTTTATTTCTTAATGTAAATACATTTCTTTATTTCTTAATGTGAATACATTCTTTATTTCTTAATGCGAATACATTCTTTATTTCTTAATGTAAATACATTTCTTTATTTCTTAATGTGAATACATTCTTTATTTCTTAATGCGAATACATTTCTTTATTTCTTAATGTGAATATATTTCTGTATTTTTTAATGTGAATACATTTCTTTATTTCTTAATGCGAATACATTTCTGTATTTCTTAATGTGAATACATTTCTTTATTTCTTAATGTGAATACATTCTTTATTTCTTAATGCGAATACATTTCTTTATTTCTTAATGTGAATATATTTCTGTATTTTTTAATGTGAATACATTTCTTTATTTCTTAATTTGAATACATTCTTTATTTCTTAATGCAAATACATTTCTGTATTTCATAATATGAATTTATTTCTGTATTTCTTAATGCGAATACATTTTTGGATTTCTAAATATGAATGCATTTCTGAATTTCTTAATGTTTACACAAATTGTGTATTTCTTAATGTTAATACATTTCTGTATTTCTTAATGCGAATACATTTCTGTATTTTTTAATATGAATGCATTTCTGTATTTCTTAATGCGAATACATTTCTGTATTTCTTAATGTGAATACATTTCTGTATTTCTTAATGTGAATACATGTTTATTTCTTAATGTGAATACATTTCTGTATTTCTTAATGGGAATACATTTCTGTATTTCTTTATGTCAATACATTTCTGTATTTTTTATGTGAATACATTTCTGTATTTCTTAATGTGAATACATGTATGTATTTAATAATGTAAATACATTTCTGTATTTCTTAATGCAAATACATTTCTGTATTTCTTAACGTGAATACATGTTTATTTCTTAATGTAAATATATGTCTGTATGTTTTATGTAAGTACATTTCTCTATTTCTTAATTCGAATACATTTTCATATTTCACAATCTGAATACATTTCTGTGTTTCTTTATGTTAAAATATTTCTGTATTTTTATGCGTATACATTTTTGTGTATTTTAGTGTTAATGAAATTCTGTTAATCTTCATGTGAATAAATGACCATATTCATAGATGGTTGGGTCGGTTTGGTAGCACCATCTGCCTATAGAATCTTTTTATCACCTCATTCCTGTTCTCAGACAGTTTAGCATCCTCTACTGGACCCGGGTTACTTCTGAACCAGGAGTGGATAATTCTCTAACCCCTGATCCACAACTGTTGTTCGGTATTTTGTCTTTAGACGTTGGTCCATCTTATTGTAAATACATTTCTGTATATCATAATGTGAATACTTTCTATATATTTTAATGTTAATACATTTTCAGATATTTTAATGCGAATGTAATTAATGTAATATAAGAGTGGAATTTGGGTTCTTCAGGGCTTTTGCATTATTCTCACTAATACCCTTGGGAAAGGTATGAATCCATATATTTCGCCTTTAGTTATTGATTAAATAGTAGGATAGGCAAGACACTCAGGTCTTGGTTGTGCAACTAGTTAAGGAGAAAGAAAACTCTTAAATAACACCGGTTTTTCTCTGTTTATCCCGGCATTGTTTCCAGTTTTTCTGGACTTCTCTTTGTCACTGTACTGAAGCAATACCAATTCAGGAGAGATGCGGTTGATGATGGCTCAACCCTTGCTTCACTATGAACTCCCTGTGCAGACATCCTTACAGGGGTTATCCATTTTTTCTTGAGACTGAACAGAAGTCTTTAATGGGAATATATTTCTTTCTATATTAATGTAAATAAATTTCTAATTATTTTAATGTGAAAAAATCTTTGAATTTCTAAATGAAACTGTACAATTCTATCAATCAGAATAGGGACATCAATCTGATCACAAATAAAGTCAACCACGAGAAATCTTTTCATACAAACAAGAAACATTCATGATGATGATGATGATGATGATGATGTTTTCTGCATTTACTTTTAAAAATAATACAGCAACTGTTTATCAGATTCCTCCATCTCGATTCATATCTCTGATATAAATGTCATTCGTAGAGAGAGAATTGCTCTCGGCCTCGTTCGTTCTTAGCGTGTTGTTAGCCAATTGATGAACGTCAGAAAAAAGTCACCTGTCATGGGTACAAAGTATGTAAACGAGAGTTGATCAAGCATGAATGGAGAGAAAACGGAAGATGAAAAATGAAAACCCAAATTATATATATATATATATATATATATATATATATATATATATATATATATATATATATATATGCATTATATATTACTAGCAAACATATGTGTCCTCTTGATGTAAATAATTGGTGAATGCATATAAAAAGATTAGTCATTCCTTTCTTTTTTTTTGCACCTTTCAAATAAAATATATACACAAAGCTGTGGCATATAAGTATTAAAATAAAACAATGAAATTAGAAATCCATAACACAGGCGAATTATTTATTAAGATATCCCTTTTAAAACCATTATGTAAATTAGATATTCTATTTATTCTAGTAAGCACCATTTCTTTATATACTAGCAGGTCTATCCGACATAGTGCTCACCTCTCGAGCGCTGGCTTTTAACCCCACTTGCTCGACCCAATCTTGGGTCACATCTTACTTGTGGGAGTAAGATAAAACTGGCCTTGTGCCTAACTCCGCGAGGAGTAAATAAACATACTTTGTAGTATCTGTTCCGATGGATACTGCACCCTTATAGACCGGTGTCGTCTTGTCCTTCGGGACTTGATTCCGCCGGTTTGTGGGTTTGTCCTGTGCAGTTCTAGGAGGTCCACCCTTCCAGGCTTTGCCTCCCCTCTTTGGGGAGGAGTAAGTTTATTGCTTACTGTCTGAGGCGCCCCTACCGGGGAATGCCGACAGGGCTGCCCAGACAATTTTTAATGGCCAGAGTGCTCACCTTCTCGGGCGCTGGCTTGTCTAAGGTAAATACATTCCAAAGGATGTAATTTTTATTTAGATAAATTTTCCCCAGGAATGTATTTGCCTAAATACATTCTCGGGCGCTGGCTTTTCAAGTCCCACTTTCTCGACCCGACCTTGAGTCACATTTTACCTTGTGGGAGTAAGATAAAATTGGCCTTTTGCCTAACCTTCTGGAGAGGAGGTAAATAAACACACACATACACACAGACAACTCTCCTTTATATAATAGATTCCTCAAGGAATGAGTCGGCATTTTCTTTTCAAATTAGTACATAAAATAGCTAAAAAAAACGACCCCCCTCCGACGAAATCTGACCCAGTTGACCCCCAAAGAATGAATTTTTAAAAATGTTTTAGATATTATTCAACCAGGGCAACGCCGATCAAGAGTATACCAACTTTGTGGCTGTTTGTTTTGTAGTTTGTGACTTTTAGCTGGACATACACACAGACAACACAACACTTAATTTTTCATAAACTATCGTGTACCTTACCCCATAATAGAAATATCTATTATTAATGGAAATTTGGTATCTGTCTGAAGCCGATACTATACTATTACCTCTATTAATGTACTATTGTACTATCTTTCAATTGTCAATTCAGGGAGAGAAAGCATAGTATCTGTCCTGTTGTCATGAGACCATCCTCCCAGACATTACCTTCTCTTAAGGGAGAGGGGGATAACATACGTCAACAAGAAATGGTCACAATCGGCTGTTCATTAGCAAACTCAACACTTACATTATATATACTAGCAAAAGTATTGCCTGTTGTTAAGATGTGTTGGCAGTTATTCAGTATAATGCTATGCAACTGCTGTATCCCCTTTTTTATTTTAACCGATACTCATTATTATACTAAATGTGAGTTAATCAACGTTTCTTTTTCTAGGGCTTTTTTTCTATATATTTTAATAACACAAACTACATGCTAAAATATACCTTAGTTCTGGGATTGAGTTATGTTTTAAATAAATTTTCTGATTGAATTGTTCTAATTAGCCCTAAATTATAATTAACTGAGCAAGTCACCATCTCTCTTTTAGCTATCTATGTATTTCTCTCGTTTCTCTCACTCTATGTTGATACAAACACTCTCTAATATTTCTTAATGTCTCTTTGAGCATTTAGAAAAAGAGTGACTCTTAATTTCCAATTGATTTACATAGTTCGTTCACACACACCATGAAAACTTATGTAAATTAGATAGCAAAATAATAGGTCGCTTTACTTCTACATCATCCATGAGGATAATATAGAAGTAAAGAAACATTAATGAAATAATATTTATTCAGTACAAGGAGAAGATATCCACATGTATAACATTACAGAAGGAGAAAGTTTATACCTTGTTGAGTTCGTGAGTGAGAAGTTGTATACATGTGTGTTTGCATGTGTGTGTATATGTGTAACAGATGAATACACTAGGGAGGGTCGAGCATGAATAAGATATTCATCTCCCTAAACTGTTTGATTGTTACATATTCAAGGGGATGATATGAAACAGAGATGCTGAAAAGTAGTCCGAGTTCATTAGGAAAGACTCAACATTTCAAGGATAGAGATGAGAGAAGAAATGTTATACTTAATTGTTCTTAGAGTTTTAGGTAAGTCAGGTGATAACGAGAGTTCTATGAAAGGTTAGGGTGTGGCCTGGGTTCAATAAGTACAACTGGTAGCATTGGGTGGAAAAAGGTGTCGAGCATTGTAGCTACTTAATCCCCTACTGTTAATTTGGATTTTTGCAGCCATTTTATAGCTTTGAATAAATTCCGAGTGGCTCCCAAAATACGATTTCATTTTTACATTGGAACACTTTTAATTGGTACAAAAATACAGCCCTTTTATCTATAGCTTTTACCACCAATAAGGTCAACGAAAACATGGGAGGAAGTGATAAGGATGGACCTGAGAGAAAGAGGGATGAATAAAGACCTGGTCAGAGATAGGTTAGTTTGAAAGTCAATTTCTAAAAGCATGTAAAGCGGACGATGATGAAGGCAATATTATAAACCTATCTATACAAAAATACATCAATTTTATTTGACAACTTTTTAAGACAATCAAAAATAGAGAGTTAGTATTAAATGAGGGTTCAAAGTTCTCAGGAACGTTCCAAGTGAAGAAGGAGCTGATTAATCTGTAAGAAGAACATGTTTATTTCGGCTGTTGCCATGTGACAGTTTATAAGTTCGGTAAACTAGCAGACGGTTTGCATATGTATGCTTGTTTGTGTTTTAGACAGTATGAAAGTTTGTGCATAAATGTTTGCATAAGAGAGTTTGTGAATGTTTCTTGTTGTGTGTGGCATGAACCTCAGCCCAGCAACCGAGGCTGTTTTTTATTGGGACGTTTTCATGTACGTCGAGTCTAAAAGACAACCAGAAAAGAGGAAGAGAACACTGGTGTTTGGGTTTTTATATTTAGCTTAAAATTTGGAGATGAATATTTTTGCGCCAATGATTGACTGAAAGAAACTACTCATTAAGGTATTGTCCAATCGAGAGTCAATATTTTATAACAACATTTGCTGCTGCTGCTTGTTTATTTGTTAAGCGAGTCAGACTTGTGTATAGAGCTCACGAAGATCGTGCCTCAGGATTGTCTGGTCTGTATGAAGTCCTCCTCGTTAGTCGCAGCTATTCGTTATCCTGCAGCAAGGCTCAGTGGTTGCATGCAAAGTCGGAGAAAGTTTAGCTTAGAACACACAAAGTAATGGCACAGAGCAACGTTGCCACTTTCACTCCATTAATTTGTGGTTCTGTACCTGACATGTTTTTGCCACACACAGAGACAGAGATGACCAGAGGACGACGGATCCTGATGCTGACTCCTCCTGGATTTTTATCAGAGCCCTGCTAGCCAAGTTGTGGCCCTAATACCCCTTGATGCCAAACCCATCTGCCATGGGTAGCCCTACCAGGAATCGGAGTTCCAGACGGCATAGCTCTGACGCTATCACATTGCTACTGCCCTACCATAGTAGCCTTTAGGAGGGGGGGCACTGCTGTTTCCGATAGTTTCATACTCTCTCGGGTAATCTCTCCCATCACGACAAACTGCATAGGGAGGGGATCATGTCTATCAAATTTCATGTGTTGAATAACCGCTCTTCTTGTAGGGTGGAATAATCACTAATATTCAGTATTATGAAAATAATTGATATCTTCTTATGGCAACCTCAAAGTCTATCTTTATTAGTCTGTAGCCAAGCTATGGTGAAACAGGGAAAGGATAAAAAATATACATCGGATCTGCCCGGTGACCATCTTTTTCCACCATGCATATACACCTATGCTGTCACTTAACCGTTAAATCTGTTATTACTTATTTACTATTTCACTCTGTTACTTCATGTTTGCATTCGGTCTAAAGGTCAATTTAAAATTGTTTTCTTTTTTGTTTTGCACCTGCGCTAATCTAGTATATGGATGCTGGCTCTGGGTGCTTGTTTTGGTTCGTAAAAAGAGCAGTTCAGTAAAAAGGTCCGTATCACAAATCTAGGTTTTAAAAAATCCAAAGGGCAAAAAAGAAGTAAAAAAAAAATCACAAGTCGGTAAAAAGTTCAAAAGAGAGATCAATAAAGAAAAAAGGGGTAAAAAAAAATTGAACTTTCTAATTGTAATCGAGTGAACTCACCATGCATATACACCTATGCTGTCACTTAACCGTTAAATCTGTTATTACTTATTTACTATTTCACTCTGTTACTTCATGTTTGCATTCGGTCTAAAGGTCAATTTAAAATTGTTTTCTTTTTTGTTTTGCACCTGCGCTAATCTAGTATATGGATGCTGGCTCTGGGTGCTTGTTTTGGTTCGTAAAAAGAGCAGTTCAGTAAAAAGGTCCGTATCACAAATCTAGGTTTTAAAAAATCCAAAGGGCAAAAAAGAAGTAAAAAAAAAATCACAAGTCGGTAAAAAGTTCAAAAGAGAGATCAATAAAGAAAAAAGGGGTAAAAAAAAATTGAACTTTCTAATTGTAATTGAGTGAACTCACTTTTATTTATGAACCAAAAATCACAGCTGTTAAAAAAACAACAGCTTTCATAGGGAAGACAATATTTTGATTGTTCAAGATATTCACAGAGGTTAAAAAATACAACACTTCAAGTAGTTTAGTGTATAACCTTAAATTTTGGAGCTTTGGTGAGTGTGGTCTCACCCTTTAGCTATGATTACTTCCAGGTCCACTCTGATCCGGAATGGTAGTATCTGTCAAAAAAATGAATAAATACTTGTTGTCACTCAGACTCCAAGGAACACCACCGGTGATTATCAGTGAGCACTGAGCAATCACTGATGATGACCTGTGTGAGAACTCCTAGTGAGTGCACATAATCGTCATCATCATCATCATACTACTAATAATATTTGGTTTAATGTCTTTTTTACATGCTGGCATTTGTTGGGTGGCTTTTAGAAAGTGACTACCAAACTAACCTATCTTTGGCCAGGTGTTTATTTATCTGTTTCTCTCAAGATCATCTTTATCACTTCTTTCCCATGTTTTCCTTAGCCTTCTCCAGTCATTTAACTGTGCTACTATCGGATTAACATCCTAATATGTTATTATTTCTTTCTCTGTTAACTCAGCCCTTCTTCGTTACTAAGGAAGAAGACAGGGCCTATTCTCGCCAAATCACGCTGTCAGAGGGTCCGGCCAATCAAAGACCAACAGAGATTTGAGTGATATAAAAGAAAGAATACACTTCCTCCTAGCTCTTTTTCATCCCTTTTCCTTACGACCAGCGACGAAGACGGTCCCATCAACAGACTCCTAAAGCATGGGGGCAAGAAGCTGCCTACCACTGTCTTACACTTACTACACGTCGTCTCCCCCTCCCTCCTCACCGGACACAAGACAAATAGTAAACTTAAACCCTTTCTTTCTTTTCTCTGTTTTAAGTACCGTTCAACACAAATTCCTACTATTTCGTACACTGCAAAAAAAAGGGTAGAGAGACGGCTCATTTTCTCTAATATACGCGCACACAAAAACACATGTGCTTTCCAAGAACAAACTTTAAAAGAGACATTTTATACAAACAGTAAAAGGGACATTTTCCTGTACACAAAACTCAGACTTTCATTAAGGAATTTATACCAATTAAATGAACCACGTTAAATAAATTGTTATGTTTATATGAATTTTGAGTGCTGGCTTTCTTACTTTTTGTGTTGGTTACTGGCGTATTTTTACTCGTTCTTTCATGTTTAACGTTTAGAATTCGTTAGTACCCCCACACTACCTCAACTGTTCTACATCTACTAACCCAAGCACTATCATCTCTTCTTTCAACATGGCCACACCATCAAAGTCGCCTGTTCTGACAACATCTATCTATGTTATATTATGAGGGGCCCCGTATACCTAAAAGTGTGTAGGTCCACTAGTTTTTATTATGAGAAGGGGTGAACTTTGTCGAGCTCGGTGCAGGTCACGCTGACACGCACCGAAGGGAACTGCTGTGAGTCAAATCATGTTTTGAAAAACCATAACAAAGTTTCAGGGGTCGACGCCGTCTGTGCCGGTGTCGGGTCTGAAAAGGTCAGAAAACATGAGTGAACGAATATGTTTTGCATGACTGTCCCACGTGTACATCTGTGATGTCACTCCTTCTTTGTGAGAAACTTAGGTTTGAAAATCAGTTACTAGTTTGGCAGCGACCTGCATGGTGGACCTTCTCTGAGGGTCCTGAATTGGGTTAGAAGCGGCCCGGACGGTTGAGAATGTAATCGCTCGTCATAAGGGCTGGATCTCTGGGAGATCCAGTAGCAATTCTCGTTGCATTTCGCAAGCAGGAAGAAAAAACGAATGAATCGCGGAGCGAATGGGAAAACCCCCACACCGAATAAAAGATTGAATCTCTCTGAGGAAAATCGTCTCCGCATTTCTCTTCTGCCTGTCGATAAAATTTATCCACAGATCGAATATCATCAACACCGATCACAGCCAAAAAGATAACGAAACCGACGGTACCAACGGCGATCACGACCAGGCGATGAAAGAAAACGTAAGGTAACTTTTTTGTGCATAACATTTTGGGTCCTAATCTGTAAAACGGAAAGAACTAAAAATCGAAAGATATGCCTAACGAACTATGTTTAAAAATCCGTAATTTGCAATGTTTAAAGAACAGTTGTTTTAACGAGAATTAATGTGTAATAGGTTGACAGTTTAAAAACTTAAAATCGCCCTAAGAAAATGTCGCTTGAAAGTGCCTTACGGAAAGTGTTAAAAAAAGATTGAAACCGCTTAATAATCTTCTCATAAACGTTCGTATTATTTTCGGTTCGGAGAAGTTTTAATTAACAACGTTATGTAACAAATGCCTTTTTGGGACCGTAGCTAGTTGTTTGACTGGTTTAAGAGAACAGCCGCGATCCAGGCAGGAGTAGTGACTATGCAACAAATCCCCTTTTGGTGCCGCGCCCCTTTTTTGGGGACTATGTAACATCTATACTGTTCAGATTTAGTCTTCCTCTAACGTCATCAGATCTCAGCCTGTCTTTAATACTCACATTACACATCCATCATATCATTCTCATATCATTTCTCTCCATGCAACACATATCTTCAACCGTCACTGGCCAGGTTTCACTCCCATACATCATCACACTGCATACACATACCTGATCGACTTTTTGCTTCGTCGACATCTATGGTTTAAATAGAAACCATCCTTTATAGACTACTTGTTTACAAAATACAAATTGATCTACAAACCAATCGTATACAAACATATGTACGATTTAAACATAAAATGATGCAACGATGGTTGACATACTGTAAAAATCAACAGCCAACCAAGTATATTTAAAGTGTTAAGTATTAAGATTTATTTTCATTTAGAAGAGCGTGCATAGGACACACAACCTTTCTCAAGGTTTGTTTTGTCTGTTTTACGGCATATCAACCTTTTTTTTAAATTAATTAATGTCAAAACACATTTCCTATAAGAAACAATTCATTGTATGCAATTAATTGAACACAGATTGCTTTTTTACCCGTAACTAAGAGAAAATTGAGTCTTCATACCTATCCAACAACATTAGTGTGTAATTGGACCATAAAGTAGTTAGCGGACAAACATGTATGCAGATATGCACACATATGTTTAACCTGGAAGTATCTTTTGCTTTACCTTAATGTATTTGTTGTTGTGGAACCAATGATTGTTTTCTTAGCTATTGTATAAAATCACCATATTTGGTTTAACTTCTGTTTTACATGCTGGTATGTGTTAGACGGATTTAAGAAATTGACTTTCAAACTAACCCATCTCTGCACAGGTCTTTATCTATCCCTCTTTCTCTCAAATTTATCCTTATCACTTTCTCCCAAGTCGCATTTCTGTTTGTCTGTCTGTGTGTCCAGTTAAAACTAAAACTACCAAAGATGAAATTACAAACCTTATGTATTCTGATTCAGTATGACACCGAGCTGATTATGATAAAAATAAAGTACTGCAATATGCATTCGCTTGGAGTAACACGGGAAAAAATTAGGGCAAGAGTAGGAGGGTAAAAAATGTAATTCAGGGAAAATTATTTTGATTCTTACTAGTCGTTATTTAAAAAAGAACACTGAAACTAAGTCAAACAGTCAGCTGCTGCTGACTTTTTCTAGCTTTCTTTTTCCTTTTTTCTATTATATTGAAGCAATTGGAAAAGTTTGCACACAAATTAAAGAGAGAGAGAGTGGCAGTCAGAGGGAGAGGTATGTTTTTTAAAAAAGTAACGTGACTGAGGTTGTGTAGAATGAAAGTGAGAGAAGTTTTAAAAGAAAGATGTAATACACTTTTTAACTCTTGTATTTTCTTATCCATCACTAGTCATACATGAGATATATCAGAAATCGGTTGAGCTATCCTGAAACGCATACATAAAACGAAAGGTTCAAGTCATATCCATATGTTTAGATGCGTACAGTGGTTGATGTATGTTGAATTTCGAGATGGGAGATAGCTATTTTGTTGAGGTGGCTGTGTCTGTATTTATCTGACTGTGCTGGCTGGAAATGAAGAAGATAAGGTCACCAGAGTTCAATATAAAAATACCAATATCTTATCTACAATAAAATCAGCTTTATTTAACAGGAACATAGTGATGCACTCCTTTTATATAACTCTTTCTTTCCCCTTTCTATAAAAACGTATCTGAATATAAAATTAAAATAAAAACTATACATATTTAAAATAAAAATATTATCACTTATTTTAATCACTAAGTAGAAAAGATAAATAGATATTGGACGAAAAACGTTCTAGAGAGAAACAAGCAGACGTTTGGAGAGATAAAAACATTATATATGCACCCAAACCATGCTTGGCGATGCTTGAATTCACTTGAAAGAATATTTTGCATTGATAATTAAATTATTGTTATGACCCGGACAAGAATAATGTTATGTTCGTATTATTATCCAGACGTTTCACATTAACATTTATATTTTACCGGAAAGTTTGGTTCGTAAAGGGAATTCCCCGAGTTCTGCAATATGGTCAACAGTAGAAATACACAAGACTGGACAATTGGAAAAATGAACAGACACAAGGCAATGATTAAGAAAATGAAAAAATACATTTAATGCTTATAGCATTAAATGTATTTGTTCATTTTCTCATTGTTCAACTTACAAGAATGCCATGAACGTCCTGGATTGAATTTTTATGAAGAGAAAAACATCATTTTTGCTTGACCCGTATTAGCTACCACCTGCTAATCACCAGGTGAGGTATTAGAACAGTATCTTCAGAAGATAAAAACCTTAAATCAAAACTGTAACTTCCAAGCATTGACAGCAGATCAGGCAATTGACGAATTTATCAGGTATGGTATGGTAGTTTTGTTTTACGGCATATCAACCCTTTTTGGGTTATTTAATGCCGAATCTGGTCATTATAGTAAAAGATTTTATGCTTCAAGTTCTTTATATCTTCAAATGTTTAATCATCGTTTTTGGTTTGGTAGTTTTGTTTTACGGCATATCAACCATTTTTGGGTTATTTAATGCCGAATCTGGTCATTATAGTAAAAGTTTTTATGCTTCAAGTTCTTTATATCTTCAAATGTTTAATCATCGTTTTTGGTTTGGTAGTTTTGTTTTACGGCATATCAACCCTTTTTGGGTTATTTAATGCCGAATCTGGTCATTATAGTAAAAGATTTATGCTTCAAGTTCTAAAAATAAAATAAAAAAAGGGAAGGGAGAAAGGGAGAGGGGCTGTTGTTTTTGTTTTTGGTTTTGTAGAACATAATTAAGTTTTACAAAAAAAAAAAAAAAGAAGAAAAACAAAAAACGTCAATGTAGGTGAATTTCGTCTCAGGGAGCCACAGGGCAGCCTGATCTGGTATCACCAGGAATTTATCAGAGACACCTTTATAAATGAACTAGAATGAATGCACGTCCCAGGACGGATAAATGAATTCCCTGAACAAAACAGTTTTGCACCACTTTTATGTCCATCTACGAAGATTAAAATCAAGATATAATGATACTAAAACTTATTTCAATTTCGATTAAAGTGCATTACATGATTTTGATTCTAGAAAATGTCTACAATTTAAGGTAATTTAAGCTTAATGGGTCTTTAGACGAAATTGAAATTCAGAGAATCTTGCTTAATTGGTGTCTAATGATTATGTACCAAATTAAATGCAAATCTGAAATATTTTAAATGCCCCATATTATGCCCTATAAAACCCTTTCAGAATACTCAAATGAAACTGAAATTATGTGAAAATTTATTAATTAATGTCTAATATAGTGTTAGGACGATTATTCTTAATCTGAATCGGGAATCGGAAAAATCTTAACTTTTTAGGGTATTGGTATCGGAATCGAAATCTTTTTACCTAATTTCTGATTCAAAATCCGATTCTTTTAATTTTTTTTTAAACTTAATTTTTCATTACTGGTAATAATGATAAAATGATAAATATTTATTGACTTTAAACTACCAGTAAAATTAAAATCTATAGATTATAATAACGAATTTAGGTAAAAATGGCACCAATGGATAAATAGGAAAAAATGGCACACGTAAAAACATAGATAAAAATCTTCCAATAAGTTTATCAAAATCTTATATACAATACATAAAGGGAAAACATTAAAACGTTGGTCAAATTAAAAAGAAAACTATATCTACATTTAAAAGTAGATGAGAGCTAATTTTCACATAAATTATAAGACCATCTCCTATAATAATTAAAAAAAAGAAGATCACTAAAGAAAGGAAAACAATGCCCTTCAAAAACAACAATTTATATTAATTTATTTATATGGTATACAATATAATATTATATAAATTGAGTGTAGGTTGCCAGAAGTTATGACAATGAATTGAAAGAATTAAAGTTAATAAGTGTTGGCTGCCGAAAGTCCTTTTTTGGAGCACTATATCTTCTAGTGAAGATCTTAGACTGCTCTGCGAACCCACAAATGTCTCCGGATCGAGTCCTTAAAAAGTCTCATCGAGATTACCATACTATAGAGTTTGATTGTTTATTGTGTGACCAAACAACTTCACTTGGGCTGATCTCTGTCACAGAAAATAAATGTCAATGTTTATGACAGCTACAGATCTATGCAAGTAGACAGTATTAAAATCTAGGATATATATATCTATATTTAGTTGTTCATGTGTAGATGAAATGATCCGTAAAGTTATATGGATTTTTGAAAAATAAGTAAAGAAGTGGTCATTCGAATTTAACATTTTTTTGTTATATATATATATATATATATATATATATATATATATATTTCTCTGAATCCTTGGTCTGATGAGGTTGACTTTCTGCGAAGAGTGCAACCGAAACATGTATGCACATATGTAACCAATAATGTTTGTATAAATAAAAATTTATACTTATGTAACCAATAATGTTTGTATAAATAAAAATTTATACTTATAGATATATATATATATATATATATATATATATATATATATATATATATATATATATATACAGTTAGTGATTAGAATAAAAAGTGTGTAGAATACAATATCTATTAAATCATCAATTGTTCAGAACAAGGGATTTGTAAAGAAAATTATTTTATTATTCCTCCCTTAAACCATAACTTTTCAAAGATGATATCTTATCGTCAGAGGGGATTCGAACAGATAAGTTGGTTTACCATAATATCAACAATTGAAAAGGTATAAAAATATAAAACAATTGTTGACATTATAGTAAACTTTATTGTACCAACTTATCTGTTTGAATCCCCTCTGACGATAAGATATCATCTTTGAAAAGCCATGGTTTAAGGGAGGAATAATAAAATAATTTTCTTTATAAATCCTTCGTTTTAAACAATTGATTATTTAATAGATATTGTATTGTACACACTTTTTATTCCCATCACTAACTTCTTTATACTATTGCTCTATCTCGTATATCGAGCTTAACTCTTCTTGATAGGTTATATTTTAAAGATATATTCTATATCTTTATTTTTCTTCTTCACTATATATATATATATATATATATATATATATATATATATATATATATATATATATATATATATATAATAGAGAATTGTAGTTTGCTTGAAGCATTGCTGGGAATAGTAGTAATATGTTAAGAAGGCTGAGGGCAATGCAGAGTGCCGACCTACCCGGCACTCTGCATTGCCCTCAGTCTTCTTAACATATTACTACTATTCTCAGCAATTCTTCAAGCAAACTACCATTTTCTATTAACACTTCGTCTAGGCCAGACACAGTTTGCATATACCAAAAAATTATTCCTACTCTCAGAGAAACGTGCTAGAACCAGCTGCCCGATTCACTTTCTCAAAAGATGCCACAAGCACAACATAACACCCAACACCATATGGAACATCCACCTACCGGCCTGTCTCCACCTACCCATACCTTACCCAGCCAGAAAATTCATACATAACTATTACATCAAGAAAATTAAAATTTATTAATTTCTATTCTCTGCTGGACTGGTTTGCTCCAACCCTATTCTCTGGCATCCATATTGGTGAATTCTCTACACAGACGGATTTTTCCTTTGGTGTTTATTAGTTTTGACAAAAGGGAAGATTTTCCCGAAATATTAAATAAATGATTTTTAATCATCATCCGGACAACACAAAAACAGCCGACACCACACTTGCTGTTATGTAAGACTTTAAAGAAAAATAAATAATAAGGAAGGAACAAAAATAGTAAATTGAAGTGGGGGACACTTCAATTTACTATTTTTGTCCCTTCCTATTTACAACCTACCCGGCACTCTGCATTGCCCTCAGCCTTCTTAACATATATATATATATATATATATATATATATATATATATATATATATATATATATATATATATATATATATATGTTCTTTTTGAGAAAATAAAATTTAGTAGTTTGCCTAATAAGGGGAGCAGGCAGGCTTTCTTTGATGAAGTGATTGTTAACAGAAATTAAGGACATATAACAAATATATAAATACACAACTATTTGTGTGAAAGGGAGAATCGTGTGTTTTCGTTGCAGACATAAACACTTTATTATAGGATGATGATGCAGACTTATCCTGTAATTCTTTTTGAATCTTTGCATTCATGTCCTAATTTAACTATTAAAAAAAAAAACACTTTTTCTTTAAAATTGGGTTTTAACTTTTGAATCAAGCTACTTGACAACTTCAGTCTAGAAGCCGTGGGAATTTCAAGACCTTGCTCATAACTTTGTCTAGACCAAAGAAGGTTTTAAATAATTCATTGCTTTAAATTCGTTAGGTTACCTGTTCTTTTTATGGCATGCCAGCATTAAGTCAGTCAGTTTTTTTTAAAATGTAGCTGTTTTTATTTTTTTCAATTTATTTATATGGGTGAGTTTTATGTTTGTTTCTATGACTGAATTGGAAGTATTGTAAGATTTTATAAATATTTCGGTACTTCTGCAGTTTACAGACTATGCTATTTTTTAGATAGGATTTTGTTGTGGACTGATCCGGATTTACCCATTGTGACAGGATGGATTCGTCAGGTCACTATAAAGTCAACACCTTTGCCTAACCAAAGGAGAACCGCTTAGTGCACCGCTTAAAGCACGTCTGCCTAGAGCCTGTATTTGCAACTGACTTATTGTATTCTTAATACATTTCTTATTCCTTTCAATTCCTGTCTTGCGTTTTTATTTATTTATTGTTATTACTATACCAGATACCAAATTAATAAATTTTATTACATAATTATTATGGACTGATCCGGATTTACCCATAGTGACAGGATGGATTCCTCAGGTAACTATAAAATCAACACCTTTGCCTAACCAACCATGCTTAGCGCACCGCTGATAGCATGTCTGCCTAGAGCCTGTATTTGCGACTGACTTATTGTATGTAATAAAGTATTTTTAATACATTTCTTATTCCTTCTATTCATGTAGTGTGTTCTTATTTAGTCATTGTTATTACTACGATATAACAAATTGGCGACGAGAGATTATGATTTAAAATTCAGTTTGTTAACACATAACAAATTGACGATCTTTAATCAGGACTCACAGGAAAAATTATTTGTTTTACTATAACAAATTAGTGATATTTGTGAAAAAAAAGAAGAAAATTTTTCCCCCGAACAGTGGATTTGAACCCTCGACGGTAACATTACAAAGACACAAGAAATCGCTTCTCAAGTAAGAACAAATTTTTGTTTTTCCAAAGGAAATTGCCAAACAAATTGTTTTTACAATTTGACAATGACTTTTTGACCGGATTTGAGAAGAAAAGATATTTTGTTTTTATTGTATTTGGACTGTACGTATTATTTTTTCCTTTTATAAAAGGCTACAGCGTATTTTAAACAACTGTTGTCTGAGGAAAAACAAAACAAAATATATTTTTTTTTAAATAGAGGAATTGTAGCAAACTA
This sequence comes from Sepiola atlantica, assembly GCA_963556195.1. Classification (NCBI taxonomy): domain Eukaryota; kingdom Metazoa; phylum Mollusca; class Cephalopoda; order Sepiida; family Sepiolidae; genus Sepiola; species Sepiola atlantica. Next base: position 151,104,150 of record OY744523.1, read on the forward strand.
TGGTCCAATTTTAAAAAATACACGTGGGACAACAGCAAAGAAATGACGAAAGGTTTAAAAAAATGTTGGAATTTCTTGTCCAGCGAATATAAGAACCAAAGCAAGCAGGATTTTTTTCACAAGATACGGTTGCGAATTCGATTGGAGATTTCACGTATGACCCAGAAAATGGTTCTATTTTTTCTGCCTATTTTCGGGGGTTTGCCAACATTTTCAAGGAAGAATGTTCAGAATGGTCGCAAGAAAAAAAGGTTTGCCTACTTCTTCAAAAATTTTTGTGCAGGGCTTAATCGCAAGCAAAGATTCAGAGAAAAGAGAGAGAATCTTGACGAAGTTGGACCAGGACCCTAATTTAACGTTGCAAGCGATTGTTGACGAGTGTAATAGAATCGTAAGCATGCGACACAATTCAGCAAAGATTGAAAAAAAAGACGTGGCTCAGGTCCGATATGCCAGAAGAGACGGTTCAAAAAATAGACATTTGAAACCTATTCGTCGCTATGCAGAAAGCACACAAAGGTGGAAACCAAAAACATGGGAAAACACACAGAAACGGAAACCAGACACATGTCCTTCATGTTTAGGATTCCATATAAAAGGCAGGTGTCTCTTTAAAAACAAAATTTGTTATTTTTGTGGAAGGTTAGGGCACGTAATGCATCTGTGTAGAGAAGAAAGGTCGAGCACTAAGAGTTTGTAAATGCTGTAATTTCCAGGTAAAATGGCGGTGGCCATCATGAAAGAAAATTTGTTGATATAAAAATGAACAACAAAAATATTCGTCTTCAGATAGACACTGGTAGCGACTTGTCTATAATCAGTGAAGACTTCTGGAAAAAAATTGGTAAACCAACATTGGTTCGCAGCGAAAAGATTGCAAAAGGAGTAACTGGCAGAAAGCTGAATTTCATAGGAGAATTCATGTGCAACATTTCTTTTGGGGGTAAGACGTCTACGGCTAAAGTTTATGTGCTGAAAAATACTTCCGATTTATTCGGTACCGACTGGATGGCTTTATTTGACTTGTGGGATATACCGATAAGCTCATTCTGCAATTCGGTAAAGTCCCTATCCCCAAGCACAAATAGTAAAAGTGAAAAACTTAAGAAAACTCTGAAAAAAGATTTCCCAGAGACATTTTCACAAGGTTTGGGCAGATGCCCCAAAACGAAAGTAAAATTGGAAGTAATGGAAAATGCTACCCTAGTTTTCAAACCAAAGCGTAATGTACCCTATGCAGCTGTAGAATTGATAGACCAGGAGCTCGATCGCCTAGAACAAATGGGGGTATATAGAAAAGTACAATATTGTTATATTATTAAAGCGTATGGTGGCAAGCAGAAAGGAATAGACAACACAGGATGGAAATAATAACAATTCAATCATTTATTTTCCAAACAAACGGAAGGAAATTACCAAGAATTGTCGTCGTTGTTGTTGGTGGTAGTGATGGAAGCAGCGGCGGCACTTGTTGTTGTTGTTGGTAGGAGTAGACACAGCGATGACTGTTGTTGTCGTTGTTGGTAGGAGTAGACGCAGTGATGATTGCTGTTGTTGGTATGAGTAGACGCAGCGATGGTTGTTGCTGTTGGTAGGAGTAGACACAGCGATGATTGTTGTTGTTGTTGTTGGTAGGAGTAGACACAGCGATGATTGTTGTTGTTGTTGTTGGTAGGAGTAGAAGCAGCGATGACTGTTGTTGTTTTTGTTGTTGTCGTTAGTAGAAGCAGCAGCGCTGATGGTCGGGTTGGAGCGGCCGCGATGCCCACCGCAGCAGCCGCGGGTCTCAGTGGCCAGCGGTCCCTCTGCCTGCCTGTTGCTTGACCCCTACTAGTTATAGAAAAGTGGCGGACGTAGTAGTAGACATATGTCTTCGGATGAAAGATGGCCCCATAATTCAGAAAATTGTGTTTCTTTTGGGACGTTCTTTTTGCCACAGTGAGCATGGCACATGAGCAATCTGCGTGTAATTGCTATGGTAACAAGTATGATTATGTGCTCCGACTTTTGTGCCATCACAGCGATTACAGAACGAGTCCCAATGCAGCCGATTCTACTTTTAAGCGGTCGGGAATCACGTACACAAAGCTTACTTGGGTAGCGGTCGTCACGGTAACACGTGCCGACAGTATGACGGCGTCTTCAAATCAAAACGAGATCTAAAAATCATAACAATATTCAGAGTGGGTGTCATCCACGGTTTACATGAAAAATAAAAATAAAAATATTTGTGTGCGTGCGGATTTGTCAACAGGCTTGAATATGTGCCTGAAAATGCATGAATATCCATTTCCTAGTGCAGGAGACATTTTTGCCCGTTAAATGGTGGAAAAATGTTCTTGAAATTGGATCTATCAGATGCGTACCTGCAAGTAGAAGTCGAGGAAGAGAGTACGAAATTACTCACTATCAATACGCATAGAGGGTTGTATTCGTTTAATCGTCTACTTTTCGGAGTGAAAGTAGCACCAAGTTTATTCCAAAAAATAATGGATAACATGTTAGCAGGTTTGGATTATGCTATGGCGTACTTGGACGATATATTGATCAAGAACGACACCATTGAACAGCACATTGAACATGTGAAGGAGGTTTTTTTTTTAAAAATCGCTGAATGTGGGTTTAAGCTCAGAGAGGATAAATGCAAATTTTTTATGTCCAAAATAAAATAATTAGGACAAATTATAGACGCAAAAGGCAGAAGACTCGACCCAGAAAGGTCTAGTGCAATTAAAAATATGCTCGCATCTACAAATGTTGCTGAATTGCAAACATTTCTAGGTCTTGCTAATTATTATCAGATATAAATAATATGCATGATTTACGTTGCCCATTGAACAAATTGTTCAAAAAAGATAAAAATTGACAATGGACAGAAAATTACCAGAAGGCTTTTCAAAAGATTAAGGATGTGCTTACATCAGAACTTTTAACACATTATGACCTGAAATTAGAAATAATTTTAGCTACTGATGTGAGTAATTTGGATCAAAGAAAGGAATCCCAGTTCATACAGCAAATAGATTACAGCGATGGGGCAGTATTTTGCTAAATTATGATTTCAAAATGGAATATATTCCTTCAAAGAAGTAAGGCCATGTGGACAGCTTGTTCCGATTAATTCCAAAATATTGTGAACCAATGGAAGATACGGTAATCACATCACTCAAAGCTGAAAGTGAAATAAAAGAAGTACTGGTTAGCACCATACGCAAACTCCCAGTGGCTGCACAAGACATACAAATAAAATCTAAAAGTGATAATTTTATTAAAAACATGATGCATAAAGTGAAGTGCAAACAAAGGGAAATATAAATTCGCCGGTAAGCAATAACTATTCAATCTAAGAAGAAATTTTAATGTACACCGAGTACAACATCCTTCTAAATCTTGTTATTACAATAAGCCAGCTACAACATCCTTCTAAATCTTGTTATTATAATAAGGCAGCTACAACATCCTCTAAATCTGGTTATTATAATAAGCCAGCTAAAACTTCCTTCTAAATCTTGTTATTATAATAAGCCAGCTACAACATCCTTCTAAATCGTGTTATTATAATAAGCCAGCTACAACATCCTTCTAAATCTTGTAATTATAATAAAGCAGCTACAACATCCTTCTAAATCTTGTTATTATAATAAGCCAGCTACAACATCCTTCTAAATCTTGTTATTATAATAAGCCAGCTACAACATCCTTCTAAATCTTGTTATTATAATAAGCCAGCTACAACTTCCTTCTAAATCTTGTTATTATAATAAGCCAGCTACAACATCCTTCTAAATCTTGTTATTATAATAAGCCAGCTACAACTTCCTTCTAAATCTTGTTATTATAATAAGCCAACTACAACATCCTTCTAAATCTTGTTATTATAATAAGCCAGCAACAACATCCTTCAAAATCTTGTTATTATAATAAGCCAGCTACAACATCCTTCTAAATCTTGTTATTATAATAAGCCAGCTACAACATCCTTCTAAATCTTGTTATTATAATAAGGCAGCTACAACTTCCTTCTAAATCTTGTTATTATAATAAGCCAGCTACAACATCCTTCTAAATCTGGTTATTATAATAAGCCAGCTACAACTTCCTTCTAAATCTTGTTATTATAATAAGCAAGCTACAACATCCTTCTAAATCTTGTTATTATAATAAGCCAGCTACAACTTCATTCTAAATCTTGTTATTATAATAAAGCAGCTACAACATCCTTCTAAATCTTGTTATTATAATAAGCCAGCTACAACATCCTTCTAAATCTTGTTATTATAATAAGCCAGCTACAACTTCCTTCTAAATCTTGTTATTATAATAAGCCAGCTACAACATCCTTCTAAATCTTGTTATTATAATAAGCCAGCTACAACTTCCTTCTAAATCTTGTTATTATAATAAGCCAACTACAACATCCTTCTAAATCTTGTTATTATAATAAGCCAGCTACAACATCCTTCTAAATCTTGTTATTATAATAAGGCAGCTACAACATCCTTCTAAATCTGGTTATTATAATAAGCCAGCTACAACTTCCTTCTAAATCTTGTTATTATAATAAGCAAGCTACAACATCCTTCTAAATCTTGTTATTATAATAAGCCAGCTACAACATCCTTCTAAATCTTGTTATTATAATAAAGCAGCTACAACATCCTTCTAAATCTTGTTATTATAATAAGCCAGCTACAACATCCTTCTAAATCTTGTTATTATAATAAGCCAGCTACAACTTCCTTCTAAATCTTGTTATTATAATAAGCCAGCTACAACATCCTTCTAAATCTTGTTATAATAATAAGCCAGCTACAACATCCTTCTAAATCTTGTTATTATAATAAGGCAGCTACAACATCCTTCTAAATCTGGTTATTATAATAAGCCAGCTACAACATCCATCTAAATCTTGGTATTATAATAAGGCAGCTACAACATCCTTCTAAATCTTGTTATTATAATAAAGCAGCTACAACATCCTTCTAAATCTTGTTATTATAATAAGGCAGCTACAACATCCTTCTAAATCTTGGTATTATAATAAGGCAGCTACAACATCCTTCTAAATCTTGTTATTATAATAAGCCAGCTACAACATCATTCTAAATCTTCTTATTATAATAAGCCAGCTACAACATCCTTCTAAATCTTGTTATTATAATAAGGCAGCTACAACATCCTTCTAAATCTTGTTATTATAATAAGGCAGCAACAACATTCTTCTAAATCTTGTTATTATAATAAGCCAGCTACAACATTCTTTCTAAATCTTGTTATTATAATAAGCCAGCTACAACATCCTTCTAAATCTTGTTATTATAATAAGGCAGCTACAACATCCTTCTAAATCTTGTTATTATAATAAGCCAGCTACAACATTCTTTCTAAATCTTGTTATTATAATAAGCCAGCTACAACATCCTTCTAAATCTTGTTATTATAATAAGCCAGCTACAACATACTTCTAAATCTTGTTATTATAATAAGGCAGCTACAACATCCTTCTAAATCTTGTTATTATAATAAGGCAGCTACAACATCCTTCTAATCTTGGTATTATAATAAAGCAGCTACAACATCCTTCTAAATCTTGTTATTATAATAAGCCAGCTACAACATCCTTCTAAATCTTGTTATAATAATAAGCCAGCTACAACATCCTTCTAAATCTTGTTATTATAATAAGGCAGCTACAACATCCTTCTAAATCTTATTATTATAATAAAGCAGCTACAACATCCTTCTAAATCTTGTTATTATAATAAGACAGCTACAACATCCTTCTAAATCTTGTTATTATAATAAGCCAGCTACAACATCCTTCTAAATCTTGTTATTACAATAAGCCAGCTACAACATCCTTCTAAATCTTGTTATTATAATAAAGCAGCTACAACATCCTTCTAAATCTTGTTATTATAATAAGCCAGCTACAACATCCTTCTAAATCTTGTTATTATAATAAGGCAGCTACAACATCCTTCTAAATCTTGGTATTATAATAAGTCAGCTACAACATCCTTCTAAATCTTGTTATCATAATAAGCCAGCTACAACATTCTTTCTAAATCTTGTTATTATAATAAGCCAGCTACAACATCCTTCTAAATCTTGTTATTATAATAAGCCAGCTACAACATCCTTCTAAATCTTGTTATTATAATAAGCCAGCTACAACCTTCTTTCTAAATCTTGTTATTATAATAAGGCAGCTACAACATCCTTCTAAATCTTGTTATTATAATAAGGCAGCTACAACATCCTCTAAATCTGGTTATTATAATAAGCCAGCTACAACTTCCTTCTAAATCTTGTTATTATAATAAGCCAGCTACAACATCCTTCTAAATCGTGTTATTATAATAAGCCAGCTACAACATCCTTCTAAATCTTGTAATTATAATAAAGCAGCTACAACATCCTTCTAAATCTTGTTATTATAATAAGCCAGCTACAACATCCTTCTAAATCATGTTATTATAATAAGCCAGCTACAACATCCTTCTAAATCTTGTTATTATAATAAGCCAGCTACAACATCCTTCTAAATCTTGTTATTATAATAAGCCAGCTACAACATCCTTCTAAATCTTGTTATTATAATAAGGCAGCTACAACATCCTTCTAAATCTTGTTATTATAATAAGGCAGCTACAACATCCTTCTAAATCTTGTTATTATAATAAGCCAGCTACAACATCCTTCTAAATCTTGTTATTATAATAAGGAAGCTACAACATCCTTCTAAATCTTGTTATTATAATAAGCCAGCAACAACATCCTTCAAAATCTTGTTATTATAATAAGCCAGCTACAACATCCTTCTAAATCTTGTTATTATAATAAGCCAGCTACAACATCCTTCTAAATCTTGTTATTATAATAAGGCAGCTACAACTTCCTTCTAAATCTTGTTATTATAATAAGCCAGCTACAACATCCTTCTAAATATGGTTATTATAATAAGCCAGCTACAACATCCTTCTAAATCTTGTTATTATAATAAGCAAGCTACAACATCCTTCTAAATCTTGTTATTATAATAAGCTAGCTACAACTTCATTCTAAATCTTGTTATTATAATAAAGCAGCTACAACATCCTTCAAAATCTTGTTATTATAATAAGCCAGCTACAACATCCTTCTAAATCTTGTTATTATAATAAGCCAGCTACAACTTCCTTCTAAATCTTGTTATTATAATAAGCCAGCTACAACATCCTTCTAAATCTTGTTATTATAATAAGCCAGCTACAACTTCCTTCTAAATCTTGTTATTATAATAAGCCAACTACAACATCCTTCTAAATCTTGTTATTATAATAAGCCAGCTACAACATCCTTCTAAATCTTGTTATTATAATAAGGCAGCTACAACATCCTTCTAAATCTGGTTATTATAATAAGCCAGCTACAACTTCCTTCTAAATCTTGTTATTATAATAAGCAAGCTACAACATCCTTCTAAATCTTGTTATTATAATAAGCCAGCTACAACATCCTTCTAAATCTTGTTATTATAATAAAGCAGCTACAACATCCTTCTAAATCTTGTTATTATAATAAGCCAGCTACAACATCCTTCTAAATCTTGTTATTATAATAAGCCAGCTACAACTTCCTTCTAAATCTTGTTATTATAATAAGCCAGCTACAACATCCTTCTAAATCTTGTTATTATAATAAGCCAGCTACAACATCCTTCTAAATCTTGTTATTATAATAAGGCAGCTACAACATCCTTCTAAATCTGGTTATTATAATAAGCCAGCTACAACATCCTTCTAAATCTTGGTATTATAATAAGGCAGCTACAACATCCTTCTAAATCTTGTTATTATAATAAAGCAGCTACAACATCCTTCTAAATCTTGTTATTATAATAAGGCAGCTACAACATCCTTCTAAATCTTGGTATTATAATAAGGCAGCTACAACATCCTTCTAAATCTTGTTATTATAATAAGCCAGCTACAACATCCTTCTAAATCTTCTTATTATAATAAGCCAGCTACAACATCCTTCTAAATCTTCTTATTATAATAAGCCAGCTACAACATCCTTCTAAATCTTGTTATTATAATAAGGCAGCAACAACATTCTTCTAAATCTTGTTATTATAATAAGCCAGCTACAACATTATTTCTAAATCTTGTTATTATAATAAGCCAGCTACAACATCCTTCTAAATCTTGTTATTATAATAAGGCAGCTACAACATCCTTCTAAATCTTGTTATTATAATAAGCCAGCTACAACATTCTTTCTAAATCTTGTTATTATAATAAGCCAGCTACAACATCCTTCTAAATCTTGTTATTATAATAAGCCAGCTACAACATCCTTCTAAATCTTGTTATTATAATAAGGCAGCTAAAACATCCTCCTAAATCTTGTTATTATAATAAGGCAGCTACAACATCCTTCTAATCTTGGTATTATAATAAGGCAGCTACAACATCCTTCTAAATCTTGTTATTATAATAAGCCAGCTACAACATCCTTCTAAATCTTGTTATTATAATAAGCCAGCTACAACATCCTTCTAAATCTTCTTATTATAATAAGGCAGCTACAACATCCTTCTAAATCTTATTATTATAATAAAGCAGCTACAACATCCTTCTAAATCTTGTTATTATAATAAGACAGCTACAACATCCTTCTAAATCTTGTTATTATAATAAGCCAGCTACAACATCCTTCTAAATCTTGTTATTACAATAAGCCAGCTACAACATCCTTCTAAATCTTGTTATTATAATAAAGCAGCTACAACATCCTTCTAAATCTTGTTATTATAATAAGGCAGCTACAACATCCTTCTAAATCTTGTTATTATAATAAGGCAGCTACAACATCCTTCTAAATCTTGGTATTATAATAAGGCAGCTACAACATCCTTCTAAATCTTGTTATTATAATAAGCAAGCTACAACATTCTTTCTAAATCTTGGTATTATAATAAGGCAGCTACAACATCCTTCTAAATCTTGTTATTATAATAAGCCAGCTACAACATCCTTCTAAATCTTCTTATTATAATAAGCCAGCTACAACATCCTTCTAAATCTTCTTATTATAATAAGCCAGCTACAACATCCTTCTAAATCTTGTTATTATAATAAGGCAGCAACAACATTCTTCTAAATCTTGTTATTATAATAAGCCAGCTACAACATTATTTCTAAATCTTGTTATTATAATAAGCCAGCTACAACATCCTTCTAAATCTTGTTATTATAATAAGGCAGCTACAACATCCTTCTAAATCTTGTTATTATAATAAGCCAGCTACAACATTCTTTCTAAATCTTGTTATTATAATAAGCCAGCTACAACATCCTTCTAAATCTTGTTATTATAATAAGCCAGCTACAACATCCTTCTAAATCTTGTTATTATAATAAGGCAGCTAAAACATCCTCCTAAATCTTGTTATTATAATAAGGCAGCTACAACATCCTTCTAATCTTGGTATTATAATAAGGCAGCTACAACATCCTTCTAAATCTTGTTATTATAATAAGCCAGCTACAACATCCTTCTAAATCTTGTTATTATAATAAGCCAGCTACAACATCCTTCTAAATCTTCTTATTATAATAAGGCAGCTACAACATCCTTCTAAATCTTATTATTATAATAAAGCAGCTACAACATCCTTCTAAATCTTGTTATTATAATAAGACAGCTACAACATCCTTCTAAATCTTGTTATTATAATAAGCCAGCTACAACATCCTTCTAAATCTTGTTATTACAATAAGCCAGCTACAACATCCTTCTAAATCTTGTTATTATAATAAAGCAGCTACAACATCCTTCTAAATCTTGTTATTATAATAAGGCAGCTACAACATCCTTCTAAATCTTGTTATTATAATAAGGCAGCTACAACATCCTTCTAAATCTTGGTATTATAATAAGGCAGCTACAACATCCTTCTAAATCTTGTTATTATAATAAGCAAGCTACAACATTCTTTCTAAATCTTGTTATTATAATAAGCCAGCTACAACATCCTTCTAAATCTTGTTATTATAATAAGCCAGCTACAACATCCTTCTAAATCTTGTTATTATAATAAGCCAGCTACAACCTTCTTTCTAAATCTTGTTATTATAATAAGGCAGCTACAACACCCTTCTTAATCTTGTTATTATAATAAGGCAGCTACAACTTCCTTCTAAATCTTGTTATTACAATAAGCCAGCTACAACTTCCTTCTAAATCTTGTTATGATAATAAGCCAGCTACAACTTCCTTCTAAATCTTGGTATTATAATAAGCCAGCTACAACATCCTTCTAAATCTTGTTATTATAATAAGCCAGCTACAACATCCTTCTAAATCTTCTTATCATAATAAGCCAGCTACAACATCCTTCTAAATCTTGTTATTATAATAAGGCAGCTACAACATCCTTCTAAATCTTGTTATTATAATAAGGCAGCAACAACATTCTTCTAAATCTTGTTATTATAATAAGCCAGCTACAACATTCTTTCTAAATCTTGTTATTATAATAAGCCAGCTACAACATCCTTCTAAATCTTGTTATTATAATAAGGCAGCTACAACATCCTTCTAAATCTTGTTATTATAATAAGCCAGCTACAACATTCTTTCTAAATCTTGTTATTATAATAAGCCAGCTACAACATCCTTCTAAATCTTGTTATTATAATAAGCCAGCTACAACATCCTTCTAAATCTTGTTATTATAATAAGCCAGCTACAACATCCTTCTAAATCTTGTTATTATAATAAGGCAGCTACAACTTCCTTCTAAATCTTGTTATTATAATAAGGCAGCTACAACATCCTTCTAAATCTTGTTATTATAATAAGCCAGCTACAACATCCTTCTAAATCTTCTTATTATAATAAGCCAGCTACAACATCCTTCTAAATCTTGTTATTATAATAAGGCAGCTACAACATCCTTCTAAATCTTGTTATTATAATAAGGCAGCTACAACATTTTTCTAAATCTTTTTATTATAATAAGCCAGCTACAACATTCTTTCTAAATCTTGTTATTATAATAAGGCAGCTACAACTTCCTTCTAAATCTTGTTATTATAATAAGCCAGCTACAACATCCTTCTAAATCTGGTTATTATAATAAGCCAGCTACAACTTCCTTCTAAATCTTGTTATTATAATAAGCCAGCTACAACATCCTTCTAAATCTTGTTATTATAATAAGCCAGCTACAACTTCCTTCTAAATCTTGTTATTATAATAAGCCAACTACAACATCCTTCTAAATCTTGTTATTATAATAAGCCAGCTACAACATCCTTCTAAATCTTGTTATTATAATAAGGCAGCTACAACATCCTTCTAAATCTGGTTATTATAATAAGCCAGCTACAACTTCCTTCTAAATCTTGTTATTATAATAAGCAAGCTACAACATCCTTCTAAATCTTGTTATTATAATAAGCCAGCTACAACATCCTTCTAAATCTTGTTATTATAATAAAGCAGCTACAACATCCTTCTAAATCTTGTTATTATAATAAGCCAGCTACAACATCCTTCTAAATCTTGTTATTATAATAAGCCAGCTACAACTTCCTTCTAAATCTTGTTATTATAATAAGCCAGCTACAACATCCTTCTAAATCTTGTTATAATAATAAGCCAGCTACAACATCCTTCTAAATCTTGTTATTATAATAAGGCAGCTACAACATCCTTCTAAATCTGGTTATTATAATAAGCCAGCTACAACATCCATCTAAATCTTGGTATTATAATAAGGCAGCTACAACATCCTTCTAAATCTTGTTATTATAATAAAGCAGCTACAACATCCTTCTAAATCTTGTTATTATAATAAGGCAGCTACAACATCCTTCTAAATCTTGTTATTATAATAAGCCAGCTACAACATTCTTTCTAAATCTTGTTATTATAATAAGCCAGCTACAACATCCTTCTAAATCTTGTTATTATAATAAGCCAGCTACAACATCCTTCTAAATCTTATTATTATAATAAAGCAGCAACAACATCCTTCTAAATCTTGTTATTATAATAAGCCAGCTACAACATCCTTCTAAATCTTGTTATTATAATAAGCCAGCTACAACATCCTTCTAAATCTTGTTATTATAATAAGCCAGCTACAACATCCTTCTAAATCTTGTTATTATAATAAGGCAGCTACAACATCCTTCTAAATCTTGTTATTATAATAAGGCAGCTACAACATGGTTCTAAATCTTGTTATTATAATAAGCCAGCTACAACTTCCTTCTAAATCTTGTTATTATAATAAGCCAGCTATAACTTCCTTCTAAATCTTGGTATTATAATAAGCCAGCTACAACATCCTTCTAAAGCTTGTTATTATAATAAGCCAGCTACAACATCCTTCTAAATCTTGTTATTATAATAAGCCAGCTTCAACATCCCTCTAAATCTTGTTATTATAATAAGCCAGCTACAACATCCTTCTAAATCTTGTTATTATAATAAGGCAGCTACAACATCCTTCTAAATCTTGTTATTATAATAACGCAGCTACAACATCGTTCTAAATCTTATTATTATAATAAGGCAGCTACAACATCCTTCTAAATCTTGGTATTATAATAAGGCAGCTACAACATCCTTCTAAATCTTGTTATTATAATAAGCCAGCTACAACATTCTTTCTAAATCTTGTTATTATAATAAGCCAGCTACAACATCCTTCTAAATCTTGTTATTACAATAAGGCAGCTACAACATCCTTCTAAATCTTATTATTATAATAAAGCAGCTACAACATCCTTCTAAATCTTGTTATTATAATAAGCCAGCTACAACATCCTTCTAAATCTTGTTATTATAATAAGCCAGCTACAACATCCTTCAAAATCTTGTTATTATAATAAGCCAGCTACAACATCCTTCTAAATCTTGTTATTATAATAAGGCTACTACAACATCCTTCTAAATCTTGTTATTATAATAAGGCAGCTACAACATCCTTCTAAATCTTGTTATTATAATAAGCCAGCTACAACTTCCTTCTAAATCTTGTTATTATAATAAGCCAGCTACAACTTCCTTCTAAATCTTGGTATTATAATAAGCCAGCTACAACATCCTTCTAAATCTTGTTATTATAATAAGCCAGCTACAACATCCTTCTAAATCTTGTTATTATAATAAGGCAGCTACAACTTCCTTCTAAATCTTGTTATTATAATAAGGCAGCTACAACATCCTTCTAAATCTTGTTATTATAATAAGGCAGCTACAAAATCCTTCTAAATCTTGTTATTATAATAAGCCAGCTACAACTTCCTTCTAAATCTTGTTATTATAATAAGGCAGCTACAACATCCTTCTAAATCTGGTTATTATAATAAGCCAGCTACAACATCCTTCTAAATCTTGTTATTATAATAAGGCAGCTACAACATCCTTCTAAATCTTGTTATTATAATAAGGCAGCTACAACATCCTTCTAAATCTTGGTATTATAATAAGGCAGCTACAACATCCTTCTAAATCTTGTTATTATAATAAGCCAGCAACAACATTCTTTCTAAATCTTGTTATTATAATAAGCCAGCTACAACATCCTTCTAAATCTTGTTATTATAATAAGGCAGCTACAACATCCTTCTAAATCTTGTTATTATAATAAGCCAGCTACAACATCCTTCTAAATCTTGTTATTATAATAAGCCAGCTACAACATCCTTCTAAATCTTGTTATTATTATAAGCCAGCTACAACATCCTTCTAAATCTTGTTATTATAATAAGGCAGCTACAACTTCCTTCTAAATCTTGTTATTATAATAAGCCAGCTACAACATCCTTCTAAATCTTGTTATTATAATAAGTCAGCTACAACATCCTTCTAAATCTTGTTATTATAATAAGGCAGCTACAACATCCTTCTAAATCTGGTTATTATAATAAGCCAGCTACAACATTCTTTCAAAATCTTGTTATTATAATAAGGCAGCTACAACATCCTTCTAAATCTTGTTATTATAATAAGGCAGCTACAACATCCTTCTAAATCTGGTTATTATAATAAGCCAGCTACAACATCCTTCTAAATCTTGTTATTATAATAAGGCAGCTACAACATCCTTCTAAATCTTGTTATTATAATAAGGCAGCTACAACATCCTTCTAAATCTTGTTATTATAATAAGGCAGCTACAACATCCTTCTAAATCTTGGTATTATAATAAGGCAGCTACAACATCCTTCTAAATCTTGTTATTAAAATAAGCCAGCTACAAAATCCTTCTAAATCTTGTTATTATAATAAGCCAGCTACAACATCCTTCTAAATCTTGTTATTATAATAAAGCAGCTACAACATCCTTCTAAATCTTGTTATTATAATAAGGCAGCTACAACATCCTTCTAAATCTTGTTATTATAATAAGCCAGCTACAACATTCTTTCTAAATCTTGTTATTATAATAAGCCAGCTACAACATCCTTCTAAATCTTGTTATTATAATAAGGCAGCTACAACATCCTTCTAAATCTTGTTATTATAATAAGCCAGCTACAACATTCTTTCTAAATCTTGTTATTATAATAAGCCAGCTACAACATCCTTCTAAATCTTGTTATTATAATAAGCCAGCTACAACATCCTTCTAAATCTTGTTATTATAATTAGGCAGCTACAACATCCTTCTAAATCTTGTTATTATAATAAGCCAGTTACAACATCCTTCTAAATCTTGTTATTACAATAAGCCAGCAACAACATCCTTCTAAAGCTTGTTATTATAATAAGCCAGCTACACCATCCTTCTAAATCTTATTATTATAATAAGGCGGCTACAGTATCCTTCTAAATCTTATTATTATAATAAGCCAGCTACAACATCCTTCTAAATCTTGTTATTATAATAAGGCAGACTACAACATCCTTCTAAATCTTGTTATTATAATAAGCCAGCTACAACATCCTTCTAAATCTTGTTATTACAATAAGCCAGCTACAACATCCTTCTAAAGCTTGTTGTTATAATAAGCCAGCTACAACATCCTTCTAAATCTTATTATTATAATAAGGCAGCTACAATATCCTTCTAAATCTTATTATTATAATAAGCCAGCTACAACATCCTTCAAAATCTTGTTATTATAATAAGGCAGCTACAACATCCTTCTAAATCTTGTTATTACAATAAGCCAGCTACAACATCCTTCTAAATCTTGTTATTATAATAAGCCAGCTACAACATCCTTCTAAATCTTGTTATTATAATAAGCCAGCTACAACTTTCTTCTAAATCTTGTTATTATAATAAGCCAGCTACAACATCCTTCTAAATCTTGTTATTATAATAAGCCAGCTACAACATCCTTCTAAATCTTGTTATTATAATAAGCCAGCTACAACTTCCTTCTAAATCTTGTAATTATAATAAGCCAGCTACAACATCCTTCTAAATCTTGTTATTATAATAAGCCAGCTACAACATCCTTCTAAATCTTGTTATTATAATAAGCCAGCTACAACTTCCTTCTAAATCTAGTTATTATAATAAGCCAGCTACAACATCCTTCTAAATCTTGTTATTATAATAAGCCAGCTACAACATCCTTCTAAATCTTGTTATTATAATAAGCCAGCTACAACATCCTTCTAAATCTTGTTATTATAATAAGCCAGCTACAACATCCTTCTAAATCTTGTTATTATAATAAGCCAGCTACAACATCCTTCTAAATCTTGTTATTATAATAAGCCAGCTACAACATCCTTCTAAATCTTGTTATTATAATAAGCAAGCTACAACTTCCTTCTAAATCTTGTTATTATAATAAGGCAGCTACAACATCCTTCTAAATCTTGTTATTATAATAAGGCAGCTACAACATCCTTCTAAATCTTGTTATTATAATAAGGCAGCTACAACATCCTTCTAAATCTTGGTATAATAATAAGGCAGCTACAACATCCTTCTAAATCTTGTTATTATAATAAGCCAGCTACAACATTCTTTCTAAATCTTGTTATTATAATAAGCCAGCTACAACATCCTTCTAAATCTTGTTATTATAATAAGCCAGCTACAACATCCTTCTAAATCTTGTTATTATAATAAGCCTACTACAACATTCTTTCTAAATCTTGTTATTATAATAAGCCAGCTACAACATCCTTCTAAATCTTGTTATTATAATAAGCCAGCTACAACATCCTTCTAAATCTTATTATTATAATAAAGCAGCTACAACATCCTTCTAAATCTTGTTATTATAATAAGCCAGCTACAACATTCTTTCTAAATCTTGTTATTATAATAAGCCAGCTACAACATCCTTCTAAATCTTGTTATTATAATAAGCCAGCTACAACATCCTTCTAAATCTTGTTATTATAATAAGGCAGCTACAACATCCTTCTAAATCTTGTTATTATAATAAGGCAGCTACAACATGGTTCTAAATCTTGTTATTATAATAAGCCAGCTACAACTTCCTTCTAAATCTTGTTATTATAATAAGCCAGCTACAACTTCCTTCTAAATCTTGGTATTATAATAAGCCAGCTACAACATCCTTCTAAAGCTTGTTATTATAATAAGCCAGCTACAACATCCTTCTAAATCTTGTTATTATAATAAGCCAGCTACAACATCCTTCTAAATCTTGTTATTATAATAAGCCAGCTACAACATCCTTCTAAATCTTGTTATTATAATAAGGCAGCTACAACATCCTTCTAAATCTTGTTATTATAATAAGGCAGCTACAACATCCTTCTAAATCTTATTATTATAATAAGGCAGCTACAACTTCCTTCTAAATCTTGGTATTATAATAAGGCAGCTACAACATCCTTCTAAATCTTGTTATTATAATAAGCCAGCTACAACATTCTTTCTAAATCTTGTTATTATAATAAGCCAGCTACAACATCCTTCTAAATCTTGTTATTACAATAAGGCAGCTACAACATCCTTCTAAATCTTATTATTATAATAAAGCAGCTACAACATCCTTCTAAATCTTGTTATTATAATAAGCCAGCTACAACATCCTTCTAAATCTTGTTATTATAATAAGCCAGCTACAACATCCTTCTAAATCTTGTTATTATAATAAGCCAGCTACAACATCCTTCTAAATCTTGTTATTATAATAAGGCTACTACAACATCCTTCTAAATCTTGTTATTATAATAAGGCAGCTACAACATCCTTCTAAATCTTGTTATTATAATAAGCCAGCTACAACTTCCTTCTAAATCTTGTTATTATAATAAGCCAGCTACAACTTCCTTCTAAATCTTGGTATTATAATAAGCCAGCTACAACATTCTTTCTAAATCTTGTTATTATAATAAGCCAGCTACAACATCCTTCTAAATCTTGTTATTATAATAAGGCAGCTACAACTTCCTTCTAAATCTTGTTATTATAATAAGCCAGCTACAACATCCTTCTAAATCTTGTTATTATAATAAGGCAGCTACAACATCCTTCTAAATCTTGTTATTATAATAAGCCAGCTACAACTTCCTTCTAAATCTTGTTATTATAATAAGGCAGCTACAACATCCTTCTAAATCTGGTTATTATAATAAGCCAGCTACAACATCCTTCTAAATCTTGTTATTATAATAAGGCAGCTACAACATCCTTCTAAATCTTGTTATTATAATAAGCCAGCTACAACATCCTTCTAAATCTTGTTATTATAATAAGCCAGCTATAACATCCTTCTAAATCTTGTTATTATTATAAGCCAGCTACAACATCCTTCTAAATCTTGTTATTATAATAAGGCAGCTACAACTTCTTTCTAAATCTTGTTATTATAATAAGCCAGCTACAACATCCTTCTAAATCTTGTTATTATAATAAGTCAGCTACAACATCCTTCTAAATCTTGTTATTATAATAAGGCAGCTACAACATCCTTCTAAATCTGGTTATTATAATAAGCCAGCTACAACATTCTTTCAAAATCTTGTTATTATAATAAGGCAGCTACAACATCCTTCTAAAGGATGTTGTAGCTGGCTTATTATAAGCCAGCTACAACATCCTTCTAAATCTTGTTATTATAATAAGGCAGCTACAACATCCTTCTAAATCTTGTTATTATAATAAGGCAGCTACAACATCCTTCTAAATCTTGGTATTATAATAAGGCAGCTACAACATCCTTCTAAATCTTGTTATTAAAATAAGCCAGCTACAAAATCCTTCTAAATCTTGTTATTATAATAAGCCAGCTACAACATCCTTCTAAATCTTGTTATTATAATAAAGCAGCTACAACATCCTTCTAAATCTTGTTATTATAATAAGGCAGCTACAACATCCTTCTAAATCTTGTTATTATAATAAGCCAGCTACAACATTCTTTCTAAATCTTGTTATTATAATAAGGCAACTACAACATCCTTCTAAATCTTGTTATTATAATAAGCCAGCTACAACATTCTTTCTAAATCTTGTTATTATAATAAGCCAGCTACAACATCCTTCTAAATCTTGTTATTATAATAAGCCAGCTACAACATCCTTCTAAATCTTGTTATTATAATAAGGCAGCTACAACATTCTTCTAAATCTTGTTATTATAATAAGCCAGCTACAACATCCTTCTAAATCTTGTTATTACAATAAGCCAGCAACAACATCCTTCTAAAGCTTGTTATTATAATAAGCCAGCTACAACATCCTTCTAAATCTTATTATTATAATAAGGCGGCTACAGTATCCTTCTAAATCTTATTATTATAATAAGCCAGCTACAACATCCTTCTAAATCTTGTTATTATAATAAGGCAGTTACAACATCCTTCTAAATCTTGTTATTATAATAAGCCAGCTACAACATCCTTCTAAATCTTGTTATTACAATAAGCCAGCTACAACATCCTTCTAAAGCTTGTTATTATAATAAGCCAGCTACAACATCCTTCTAAATCTTATTATTATAATAAGGCAGCTACAATATCCTACTAAATCTTATTATTATAATAAGCCAGCTACAACATCCTTCTAAATCTTGTTATTATAATAAGGCAGCTACAACATCCTTCTAAATCTTGTTATTACAATAAGCCAGCTACAACATCCTTCTAAATCTTGTTATTATAATAAGCCAGCTACAACATCCTTCTAAATCTTGTTATTATAATAAGCCAGCTACAACTTTCTTCTAAATCTTTTTATTATAATAAGCCAGCTACAACATCCTTCTAAATCTTGTTATTATAATAAGCCAGCTACAACATCCTTCTAAATCTTGTTATTATAATAAGCCAGCTACAACTTCCTTCTAAATCTTGTTATTATAATAAGCCAGCTACAACATCCTTCTAAATCTTGTTATTATAATAATCCAGCTACAATATCCTACTAAATCTTGTTATTATAATAAGCCAGCTACAACTTCCTTCTAAATCTTGTTATTATAATAAGCCAGCTACAACATCCTTCTAAATCTTGTTATTATAATAAGCCAGCTACAACATCCTTCTAAATCTTGTTATTATAATAAGCCAGCTACAACATCCTTCTAAATCTTGTTATTATAATAAGCCAGCTACAACATCGTTCTAAATTTTGTTATTATAATAAGCCAGCTACAACATCCTTCTAAATCTTGTTATTATAATAAGCCAGCTACAACATCCTTCTAAATCTTGTTATTATAATAAGCCAGCTACAACATCCTTCTAAATCTTGTTATTATAATAAGGCAGCTACAACATCCTTCTAAATCTTGTTATTGTAATAAGCCAGCTACAACATCCTTCTAAATCTTGTTATTATAATAAGGCAGCTACAACATCCTTCTAAATATTGTTATTATAATAAGCCAGCTACAACATCCTTCTAAATCTTGTTATTATAATAAGCCAGCTACAACATCCTTCTAAATCTTGTTATTATAATAAGCCAGCTACAACATCCTTCTAAATCTTGTTATTATAATAAGCCAGCTACAACTTCCTTCTAAATCTTGTTATTATAATAAGCCAGCTACATCCTTCTAAATCTGGTTATTATAATAAACCAGCTACAACATCCTTCTAAGTCTTGTTATGTTTATAAGTGAGGTTTTTAGTTCTCTTTTATTAATCACCATGTGTTAGAACAAATAGAAACCTATATTCTTATAAATGTTAAAATACTTTCCAATTCTTGATTTTGGATTGATACATGAGATAACGCCCACTACATGTGTTGCAAATTTGCCATTAAGCATGTATTTGTTGAAATAAAAATTATCAGTTACCTATCGATACCTGTTAATATTATTGTCCTCATTTGCACTGATTTATCTTCTTATGTTGAGGCTCCTGCAGATCTCTGAAATTTCATCACTTTAGAATATGAAACTGGTTAAAATAAAACTGAACATTAAAAGATTCTTATGTGTGTGCCATTAAAAAGCTAATTCCTCTGTTCAAATAAAAATTTATGAGAGTAAGTTCAATCATAAATGTTTTTATCAGCATACGACAATTTTTAATTGAAAAAGGTCCTTTCTTTTTCGTTAAAAACATTTAAGGCAGACAACAAATATTCATTGAAAAAAGTTCCTTTTGAACAAAGTGACTTGGAGAGTTGAGCAAATATTTTTCTACTGGCTTTCTTCTTTTTTTTAGCAGTATGTACATGGATCCAACTATTTCAAGCACCTCAACATTTGTCTTTTTGTGTTCCCATCTGATACCAAGGATAAAACGTTTAGCTCAGAGATGGTTGGCATTTCATCGAGCTCATGCAATGCACTGAGTTGTTCCATCTTTCTTGCTTTGAGTAAGACCCGTAGCAACATTTATGCCCCCATACATGGGCCTGATAGGATCTGACAACTCTGACAGAATTGAGGTTTGCATAGCAGATGAGCACAAGATCAAGCTGGTGCTAATGTTTGCTCTGTGGATGTCTCCAAAAAACTTTGTGCTGTGGCTTCGTGTCAAAGAATTAATTGGCAACACACAATTGGAAGTGTGTGCATAGTTCAAGTAATCTATGCCCATTTTCATTAATTTTCCCGACATTGAATTTACCAAGACAGGAAGGTCAAGCCTCATGGTTGCTTCCAACTCGAGCATTGAAATTGCAGAGTCAAATTACTTGGTCTTTGGAAAGGAGCTTAAGGAGGGTGGCACAGAGGCTTTCATAGAACTCATCTTTAACATCAGGGGTGTCCATTAGAGTTGAGGCATAGACACTGATGAGTGTGATAGGGCAAGTGGTGGCATTGAGTCTCTGTTCAGAGGCGTCTGTAGGAGGTTCTACCATTTTTAACAGGCTATTCCTCATAGCAAAGCCAACCTCATGCTCCCTACTCTCATCATTTGGTTTACCATGCCAGAAGAATGTGTCATCTTTTTCGCGCAGGCTAGCAGCCTCAGCAAGGCACGTCTCTTGCAGTGCAGTCAAGTCTATGGAGTTTGTTGTTGATAACTGCAGTTTTCCTCAAGTCATTTATGCTTATCAAGTCGTCTGAAATGCCTCAAGTCATTTATGCTTATCAAGTCGTCTGAAATGCCAGTAAGCATTGTCCTGACATTCCAGATTCCCAATTTAAGAGCTGGTCTCTTTGGTATAAGTTTTGTTTTATTGACTGGTGTAGTCTATGCATCTAATTTTTCGGCTTTTGGCCTAGCCCCACACATCCAGATGAAGCAGGTTAAATGGGCATGAGAAAGCACCTTATTAGCCGGGGGCTGCCCAGCTTGAGGAATGGGCAGTAGCTTTCCAATGGGGTGTGAAGTCCCCTCCCACCGTCGAAAAGAGGCCTGTGGCACTTCTTATTATGGCCATTAGTCACAGCTTACAACCGGTAAACTGCCTCTCATTCATGTTGTGCTCTGCCGAGATGAACTCGATGGACTGGAGTGTTCTCTCCAGTGCAAATGCTGCCAGGGCAAGAAGTAAAAAAAAAGATAGGAATGTAGATGTTGCCCAGTTACCAGCATTTCCCTCTATTTCCTAGTGATTACACAAGCAAGGCATACGGAATGACATCAACTTGTCACAAAGGGACGCAGATTTTTTATAGGGTTGATATCTTTAGGCATTGCCTTTAAAAGGTGGGCAACCCCGGCCATTGTCCATCAAAGTGGATCATCTGCCCAGCATTGTGGGTTGGGACCATAGCCAACAGAACTGCATCAGCTGCGCTTCAACCCGAGAAGTCACATGTTTCCATGACTTTACCCTTGGCTATTGGACGGCCATGGACCTACACCTAAAAGCATAGCGATTTTTGAACCCACTACGTGGGGCACTCATATATATTTTCAGGTCAACCGAGACCTGGTACCAGGGTGTGGTCGTCGTGTGCATTGCAACTTCTGGGAGCCATACATGAGCTAGATATGCAGTGTGGACCAGAGGCTGCTGACCAGATACCAAAGTATCAGCGGTTGTCTTTCTCCAAAGGTGCTACCACTCCTCCATATCCAACACAAAATATTCACCGTGTCCCTGGCAGGGTGGCTTCCGGGTACTATGCCTTGCCAAAAAGCAACCTGTGACTTTGTCCATCACTGCTTATTGGATATTCGCAGCTAACCTTTATATTTAAAGACCGTTCCCTTATCCACAACCTGGGGAGTCGGTGGATGGGAGTTTTTATTCATCACACCATGTATATATATATATATATATATATATATATATATATATATATATATATATATATATATAAAGTAAGTTGAGATAAATAAAATTAGAACATTATTTATATCAGTTCCAAGAATTCAAACATTTAGGTGAGAGAGCAAATTTTAGCTTGAAGTTTATATTGGAAGAGTAATTTTTGGGGCCATGTTTGACTGAAATAGAATAAGCAAAACGGGATCACCATTCCTCGCGAAATAAACAATGGTCTCACAACTAAAGTGGTGTGCAGATTTATTTATTGGAAACACAGGAACAAAACGAAGGTTGTACATTTTGTTGGTGAATGTAGACAAGACGAAATAACGTTACCCTGGAGTCCCTCGATTTCTCTACCACTGACCCGGTAGAGAGAACAGGATCACATCTTGTCTGTTTGAGAGAAAGACGGGAACTGAAAATTCATGTTCATCACATGGTTTGTGTTCGTGCCAAAACACGATTCAATGCATATGAATCTCGTGCAGTGAAGAGGCGACAGCCACACAATCGCCAAGCCGAATCATAGCTCACTGCCGGCCATGCAGACCGACAGAAAATAGTTCACTCATGTAACTGTTACAAACACAACAAATATTTGGCGTAGGATCGTCTTTAAAATAATTTGGAAAATTTTATTTTGTATTATACTTTAGATGATTCCAGAATGTCTTTTTATCAGCGCTTCTTATAACATCACATAGAGAAGTTAAGCAAGAAAAACATCAAATTTTAGTATTATGTAAAATACACATATATTCAGTTAATATGAGAAACAGAATGTTTTATTATGTCATTTTATACTACTTAATTTGTAAGATCAATAATGATAATGTAGCAGCCATCACGCGGGTCCGGAGGGAAAGAAAGTGAGGGTTGCATTATGCAAATCAGGTGCGGCAAAAAAGGCTAAATAAAAAGCAGGTGTTTTTTGGGGTTGCATTATGCAAATCAGGTGCGGCAAAAAAGGCTAAATAAAAAGCAGGTGTCTTTTGGGGTTGCATTATGCAAATCAGGTGCGGCAAAAAAGGCTAAATAAAAAGCAGGTGTTTTTTGGGGTTGCATTATGCAAATCAGGTGTGGTAAAGAACGCTAAATGAAAGGCGGTGTCTTTTGGGGTTGCATTCTGCAAATCAGGTACAGCAAAGAACGCTAAATAAAAGGCAGTGTTTTTTGGGTTGATGGCAGTTGTGGAGAGAACATCTCGAAGTTCGCATGCGTTTGGATAATACTGTTAAAAGAAGGAAAAACGTGTTGCCCGGAAGAAAAAGGAACACAAGTCATTGTTTCAAGCTATTTCGGCTTTTGTGTGCTGTTTATTTGTGACATAATTGCGGATGCTAAGTTCGACCTTAAACTCATCCCTGAGTTTGACGGATCTACGTCTGTGGTGGATTGGGTTGAGAGAGTGGAGCTAACCTGTCGTTTATGTGGGGTCAAGCAGGTCGAATTGGTCATTCTCTTCAACTAACGGGAGGTGCTCTAGATGTTTACCAGCAGCCAAGTGAGAATGATAAGGCCAATGTTGAGCAGACGAAGGCTGCGCTCTACAAAGCTTTTGCGATAGACCCCTGCACAACATACAAACGCTTTACTACCCAGAAACTATTGGCAGACGAAACAGTTGATGTCTTCTTTGCTGCATTAAAAAAGCTGGCCGTTCTGTTTGGAGGGTTGCCTGAACAGACTTTCGTGTACGCATTTGTGGCCGGACTCCCTGTTCGAGTAAAGCAACTCTTGAGGGCATCCGTAAGCATAGAAGCGACACCGATAGAACAGCTACTTGAGCGTGCCCGTGCTATCATCAGGGATGAAACGGAACTTGATGAGCATGTCGTAATGGCCACACAGTCGGCCCAGAGAGTGCTTAAAAATTCGCAGAGAACAGACTCGCATGCCAATGTAAATTGTTTCCGTTGTGGTCGAAGTGGTCACATTGCAAGGAATTGCATGGATAGAAGACTGGGGCGCATACGATGCTTCCAGTGTGGCGGGATCGGACACATGGCCTCAAGCTGTTCGGGAAACGAGTCAGGGGACAAGATGTCAGCGCCGCTCTGCTCCCCAGACAAGATGTAAACGAGGTGCAACCAATCATCAGAGTAAATGTCAACCAAACGCCTTGCTCAGCGCTTCTTGATTCAGGCTGCTCCCGTACTATAGTGAGTGCAAGGTTATGCCGCAACTGGAGCAAAAGGAGCATTAAAATAACCACAATAAATGGCGAGACACAGGTATGTTGTGGAGTAGCATTGGTAAAGATTTGCGCAGACTCTGGTGTATCAGCTGAGGTAAATGTCCTAGTTACACAGAAAGACATACTGGGCTTCGACCTACTGCTCGGATATGACGCTATTAAGGCACTGGATGGTGTTCTTATTACACCAGCTGAGACTGTGAAATTCCCTAAGGCACCGGTGTGTGCCGCACTTTCTATTGATCGATCAGACTTCAAGGTGGAGTTTTATCAACGCCGAAAGATCTGGACTACGTCGTGGAAATGGATGGACGATAAAGTACCAATCAAGTTACGGAATGGCGTCACAGAATACCCCGTGGCTGCGAATGTTAGAGCTGAATATGAACAAGATCTTGACGCCTGGATCAAAGATGGCTGGTTGATCCCGTACCCCAACCAAGAGCTTGGACCTCCAAAGGGTCTTATCCCTTTAATGGCAGTGGTACAACATAACAAATCAAAGGTGCGACCAGTCATGGACTACCGTGAGCTTAATCGATATATTGAGGCTTACACGGCTGATGCCGATGTATGTGCAAGCAAGTTACGGGAATGGCGCCAAGAAGGATCGAATGTATCATTGCTTGATCTAAGGAAGGCCTATCTGCAAGTGAGGGTCGACAAAACTTTATGACCATTCCAGACGGTGGTATTTCGTGGCAAGAGATACTGCCTAACCAGACTTGGTTTTGGGTTGAATGTGGCACCGCAGATCATGAAGACCATCGTTAGTGCTGTGTTATCCCAGGAAGAGACCGTCGAAAAGGCAACATCGGCGTACCTTGACGACATTTACATCAATGAAGATTTCAAGTCGTCAATGCACGTTCGTGCAAAATTGTCAGAGTTTGGCCTAACGTGCAAAGACCCAGAGTGGCTTAGAGACGGAGCATGCGTACTTGGCCTGGAAGTCAGAGGGGAGGATGGCACCTTGCGATGGAGACGAGGAAATGTGATTTCCGGCATCCCTGAAGTTCTCACAAGAAGAACCATTTGCGGAAAACTTGTGAGGCACCTACCAGTGTGTGGTTGGCTGCGTGTGGCAGTGGGTGTAATAAAACGCAGGGCGAATGCGGTAACCAAAGGGTGGGATGATCAAACAAGCGATGCCCTCCTCACCCGAATGATTGCAGAAAGTGTTGAGAGAACGATGCACGAGGATCCGGCTCGAGGACAGTGGTGTGTCAATGGAGAAGAAATGAATGTATGGGTTGATGCTAGTTCACTAGCATTGGGTGTCCTGTTGGAGAAGGATGGAGCCATGTTGGAGGATGCCTGCTGGTTACGGCCTGCAAACACCGCCCAGCACATCAATCTTGCTGAGTTAGATTCTGTGATGAAGGGCGTTAACCTAGCACTACAGTGGCAAGCAAAGAGGTTGCACTTGCATACTGACTCCCTTTGCGTCTATCACTGGGTGTCCGACACACTGACTTGGAAAGCAAGAATACCACCAAGGCAGCAAGTGAGATATTGATAAGACGAAGGTTAGACACCTTAAAGAGTCTAGTCTGCGAGTATGGTCTGATAATCAGCATAACATTGGTCTCGTCATACTGCAACCTTGCTGACCAACTGACACGAGTGCCTCACAAATTGTACGATGCAATAAAGGTGGGTGCCGAGCCCGTTCAGCAAACATGCGCTGCTACATCCACAGACAGAGCGGACATCCAGGCGTCAAGAGGACCCTATATTTCGTGAGGCGCGTAAATCCAGCTGTGGCAAAATCAGAGGTGAAACAAGTCATCAAGCACTGTGAAATGTGTCAGTCAATTGACCCAGCACCAGTGCAGTGGCAAAAAGGACGACTGGAAGCAAGTGACGCATGGCAAAGGGTGGGAATGGATATCACCCATTATAATGGAAACCACTTTCTTACTCTCATCGACTGTGGACCAAACCATTTTGCAGTTTGGCGACCAATTGCACGCCAAGATTCGGCAAGCGTTATTCGACAACTATTGTCCGTCTTTTATGAAAGGGGTGCATCACATGAGATTTTGGCCAATAACGACCCAGCATTTTGCAGCCAGCGAGTAAGACAGTTTTTATTTGAATGGAGAGTTCAATTGCGGTTGCGATGCGCTTGCGTACCATCAGGCAATGGCATCGTCGAAAGAAGCCACTGCAGCATAAAGAGGATTGCTGCCAGGAAGAAGTGTTCTGTTGCGGAAGCAACATACTGGTACAATGTTACGCCGAAGGATGGCATGTCCCCGACAACCGCACCCGCGAATGCCATCTACACGTACCGGACTCGGGTAAAAGGTATCGACATTGTGCAGTCACTTGACAATGAGGAGATGGACGGGCCATATGATGTGGGAGATCATGTCTGGGTGAAACCGCCAGGCTGTCGATGTACCACCAAATTCAAACGTGGACGAGTGACAGGCATAGTCAGTCAGCAATCAGTCCTGGTTGATGGAATTCCACGACACATACGCGATCTCCGCCCTGCTTTGGGGGCGGACCATTCAACTACTGGGGAAAGTAATAGGTAGTCTGGCGATGAACTATTAATGGGCAGCACCAGTGATCCCCACGAGAATGAAGCCGCAAGTTCAGAAGTAGAAACTTTGTCAGTAGATTTAGGAGCGGAAACTTCATCGGACGATTCAGAAGTAGAAACTGAGATACATGTCCCACTTCGGAGAAGCTCACGAATCAAAAGGCCACCACCACCCTACATCATGTGTGATCAAGAGATCAGGGGGGAGTGTAGCAGCTCTCACGAGGTTCCGGAGGGAAAGAAAGTGAGGGTTGCATTATGCAAATCAGGTGCGGCAAAAAAGGCTAAATAAAAAGCAGGTGTTTTTTGGGGTTGCATTATGCAAATCAGATGCTGTAAAGAACGCTAAATGAAAGGCCGTGTCTTTTGGGGTTGCATTATGCAAATCAGGTACGGCAAAGAACGCTAAATAAAAGGCGGTGTTTTTTGGGTTGATGGCAGTTGTGGAGAGAACGTCTCGAAGTTCGCATGCGTTTGGATAATACGCTTAAAAGAAGGAAAAACGTGCTGCCCGGAAGAAAAAGGAACACAAGTCATTGTTTCAGATAATAGTAATAAAGATATATAGGGTACAGCAAATTAGAATATTCAAATACAGAATGAACAAAGTAGAAAAAATAAAAATGATAATCATAGAAAAGAGACTGAGATGGCTTGGTCACGTTCACATGATGGTTGATGACAGAATTCTCCAAAATCTTCTTTGTGAAGAGTTAAAAGAAGGGGGGGGGGGAAATAACTTTAAATTGTTATCAAATTAACAAGAATTCTGCAGTTCAAAATTGACTCAATCGGTCAATAAATTAAAATTCACATCGTAATTAAGAGAGAAATATCTCAAAATTATTATGCTATTTTAAAGTTATTATTTAAATTTATTCTTTACATCAGAATATCGAGTCTACATGAAAAGGAGTAAATTAATTTAACGTAGACACAAACTGTACTCACGGAGATAGAAAAAACAAGATGTTGATAGTTCAACTCAAATTTACCATCTGACGAAATAATCTTAGAAATATTCTATCGTCAAATTTGTCGTTTGGTTCTATTCTCGTTTCTCCTGTTATAATAACCACTTAATAAACATGACTCTCGCTCTCTCTCTCCTCCTCCCTAATAGTTTTAATAGCTCCCCCTACACCATTCCACACTTAACTTAACTTCTCCCACTGCTACCATCTATTTGAGCTCATAATTTACTTTTCATAAGCAGCCCTTTTGGGCTTAATTCCTCTTACTGCTACTTTCAGTTTGAATTTGAATTTGGAATCTGATATTTAGTATGCGGCCCTATTGACAGATTTATTAAAATGTTCGCTTTCTACCATTTATCTCTTTTGAACCATTTAAAGTCACATGCAGGAAGCGAAGTATGTTTTTGAGACATGGATTTATACATAATTTTGTTGATTTTTGAATAATTTTCAAGCACCATTCAAACCTAAATGTCTGGGATTATCTGTGATCATCAAATTCTACTCAACAATCAATAACTTTCAAAACACACCCTGGGATTATTATGAAATACCATTTTTTGGAGCAGTCAAGGTTTGAAAAAAACATAGAACATTGTTCGACTTCTTTGTTTAAAAAGTTTGGATCATTTATATTTGATACAACTCTCTGACCATGATTTGAATCGTGTTTGATCTGTTTTCTTATAATGTTTTTCAAAAATCGTTTTCATGTTTGTATTTTCAAGATATTTACCTCCAATAATTAATTTCGAATTTTTATTGGTCAGTCCTTCTGGCGATAAGAGCGTTTTCTTTTAAAAGCCATATGATTATTTTTATTTACACAGACATGTTGATGTTATCGATCAACAGCTATTATAAACTGAGAAGAGTTAGAATCCGATCTTAACCGTAGATCATATTTGGAAAGAATGAAATGGAGAAAAAAGAAATGAAATTTAAAATTCAAAATAATAATAGCTGTTGATCGATAACATCGTCGTAGATTTTGTACATGTCTGTGTAAATAAAAATAATCATATATAAAAGCTCTATTTGATATTGAGCACTTTTTATAAACCCGGTTGAAATTCTTTGGATTACTACCCTGTGGATGTTTTACCTGGATTATATATATATATATATATATATATATATATATATATATATATATATATATATATATATATATTTGAAGCTCCTCGTAAAAAAGTAGAGCACTGTAAATGGTAGTACTAACACAGCGTGACGTCACTTGCCTCATATGCATCATTCTTTCACTTATAGAAGTTGAATGCCTGTATGTCTCGCTGCCTTAAATGTGTTAAAAGTGAATAATCATACTTCTATGCTGATGAGTCTCGATTGAAAAGAGACGAAACGTATACGTCCATAGATAAATAAACAATAACAAATATTTATATTTGAAGCTCCTCGTAAAAATGTAGAGCACTGTAAATGGTAGTACTAACACAGCATGACGTCACTTGCTTTATATGCATCATTCCTTCCCTTATAGAAGTAGAATGCCTGCATGTCTCGCCGCTTTAAATGTGTTAAAATTATCATTGTTTATAAGCTATTCAGAATTGGCCGATCGGTTAACAACGTTGGATTTGGGTTGAAAAATACTTGTAATCCAGCGTTTCGAATCGTGTGAATAGTCATACTTCTATGCTGATGAGTCTCGATTGAAAAGAGACAAAACGTATATGTCCATAGATAAATAAACAATAACAAATATTTATATATATATATATATATATATATATATATATATATATATATATACTTAAGTAAATATTAAATTAGTTTTACCTACATATGCCGGCATTTCATCAGTGTAGGAGATGATGATTTCAGATAGTCGCAAGATTCGAATCCAGTTACAGAATCATCCTAGACTCCGCAAGCAAGCGCTCTAACCAAACGGTCATGAGAAATTACCACATAAAGAAAGGAAATTAAGTTCTATTTATGCTTAAACAGAGTGGGCACAGACAGTAGACGACCGAGAGTGTTCAACGAACATATATTAATTAATCAAGTTCAAATATATTAATAAAATCAACATAAAACCAATATTTTCAAGAGTGCTCGATATCAAGTAGAGCATTTATAAAATGAAATAAACATTGTTACAATCTACGCCAAATAGCCAGTGTTTCGATGATATTACATCTTTTCACCGACTGAATACAAATAAAAATTTGTTTTATTTGTATTCAGTCTGTGGAAAGATGTATTATCATCGAAACGCTGGCTATTTGGTGTAGACTGTAATAATGTTTATTCAATTTTATATATATATATATATATATATATATATATATAATTTTTTCTTCAAGTGCAGATAGAAAATTTGATAAATTTGTAGATTAGGATCATCAGCCAAATCACACCCCCCTCCAAAGAAAATGAGATTATACTTTTTTTAGGCGATTATGTGTGAACACCCTAAAAAACAAAAATATATACAAAATTATTTTAGAATTTAGAGTGGGGATCAGTTTCGCATATAAATTAAACATTGCCGGGTCATTGTCTAACCAAATAGCGTTATATGGGTAGATGAGATTTTTTTTCGTTAACTTGGCAGCCCCCCCCCCCCCCCCATCCGCAAAAAAACCTTCTCTTTACCCTACCACTAACCCTAACCCAGGGTGGCAACAACCCCCCTCCCCCGATAAAAACAACATCCCATAACCTACCACTAACCCAAAGTTCGGGTGGCAACACCCCCGTCTAAAAAAAAAGCAAGAACCTGGTTGCATCTAAGATTTAACTAAAACGGTTACATGTTCAAAATCTATTTGGTCGGAAAGTGGGTGATCATTTTACATTAAATTTATATGTAAAACTTATCCCCCATTCAAAATTCTAAAATAATAATAAAAATTATCCCAAGTTTTTCTGGGTGTTCACACGTAATCACCTAAAAAAGTAGAATCTCATTTTTTTAGGGGAGGGGGGTGATTGAGCTGAGGGTCCTCATTTACAATAATACCGAAAGTTTACATGTTTGTAAAGATGAACCTGAAGAAGGCCGGATATTACATCGGCCGAAACGTTGTGAATGTAACAACTGAGATTAGAATAGTAGTCCGAATAATCCAAATTGTCAATCCTCATCTAAAAAAAAATCCTAAACAAAAATAAGATTCTATTAAAAGTTTGGTTTACCACGATGGTAGAGCTAAGTAATAATAATAATATAAAAAAAGTATAGTTCATTAAACTAATATTGAATTAAGAGAGGTTGAGAGATGAACAGAGTTATGTCCCTTGATAATCCCGAGCAGGGGAGCACGTACCAAGGTCGGAAGTATGGCTGGCAATGAGGTTAGTAATATTTTCAATCTTATTCCCGTATTTTTTGTTTCGATTGTGGATCGTGTAAGCTCAGTGTTTAACTGATCATATGAAACGATCGTTCCCGACTGTGTTGTGTCGATTAAGAAAGACGACACGAAAGCTAGCGATGTTTCCTCCATCAGAAAAAACAACCATTGATATATAGCATTTTTTTTTTATTTACTAAGTCGATCACTGCAGACTGACACTCTCGGCAACACGGATTCATTTTTTTTTAAGAACTCAGCTGTAGTCGATGGAGTAAAAATAATCGTGAACTCTGATTGTTTATAATAATTATCATGATGAAAATAATAAAAGCATAGTATTCGCCGTCGTTCCGTTCATAGCTAAAGTACTGGTAGAGAAAAGTAAGTCAATAACAGTCCGTCCCAAAAGTCTTGCGCCATTACTATTTACTTTTAAGGCTTTTGAAATGTGACGAATTATGGGACAGTATCGTCGTGTCTGTGTTATGCGCGTGAACAGTCGTAGAGAGAGATAGGTAGATAGATAAAGAGAGTGGGGTAATGTTAAGAAAAAAAGAGAGATACATAGAGAAACAGGAAGAGGGGGGGGGGGTAAGAAAAAGATGGATGCGTTTGTTTTGTGACGTTGTTTGTGGCATAATTTCAAAAGGCGGGGGTCTTCTTTCATCTGGCGAAAATAATAATCGAAAATAATGATAATAAAAAAGCATCTGATTCTTAGTGTTTTCTGATGTATTGTTTCGAGTTGAAAATCAAACCAGCAAGAACAAAAAAACCATAAAGAACCGGGCAGACATTAAAAGTGGGCTGTAGACCTTTATGAATACTGTAAACGAATGTACTTTTGTTAGATTAGGTCAAACATTATTATTATTATTACTATTATTACTATTGTTGTGATTATCTCTATATTATTAAAATTGTGTGCCCACTTTTCGTGTGTATGTGTGTGTTTCTTGCCTCTGCGTGACTTACAGATTATTATTATTTCTGTATACTATAAATCGATTATTTATTGAAAGCAAAAAAAAATGCCATAGCGTAAAGTACGAAAACGAACTTTTTAAAATCCTATTTAAACACATTTAATTACGAAATTAAATCCACCAGACTGCATTTCGGTTTCGTCGCAAACAAAGCAGCCATTTTAATCTTTTATTTGTTTAAAAAAAATGACTTCGTGACCCGTTGAAATTTGAAAGGAATTTGGAAGCATTGAAACTGTCGAATAGAAAGTAATTTTTGGTTACAATTTTTATCGCATCCTCGTTTAATTAAAAGATCAAACATTTTGGAAGTTATTTACATCGAATAACATTTATAAATAAAGATTAAAACAACAGTATCTTCATAAAATTATTTATTGCTTTATAACAATTTGGTTCAATTAATTATTCGGTAAAATCAAATAAACGACATAACCTAAAAAAAAAAAAAAGGAAGGGGTGGGGGGGGGTCGAAATAAAAATGAAAGTAAAAAAACTCCTGGGCAACGTCGGCTTGTACAGTTATTATTAGTTTTTTTTGTGTTTTTTTTATTTGTGTCTAGGGACGCCGACAGTCATTATTGTTTGCGATGTAGATTTCCCTATTTGTTAGTTTAATTGTTCAGAGATAAACAGTAAATAAATAGTTTACTTATTTGGCCAATTTTTTTTTTACACGAAATATTAAAAAAAAAGGACATTTATTTTATATATGGACAACATTAATGGCGTCCGTTTAACTTAATTGCTTCAATATTTCCGAAAATATTCGTTATCTCTGCTGATTAGACATTACACGGGATTGTCACAAATGTTCGTTTTATTTTTTGTTTGGCTGAAATATTAAGGTTTGATTTTTTCTTTTTATGGTTTTAATCAAGCATTGTTTCGGAATGTTTTTTTTTTTTTTAATTTAGATAAGGATTGATAATTTGAATTAGTTATTATTCTCATCTAGGTTGTTATATTCAGAACGTTTCAACCGATGTAACCTTCGAACTTCTTCGAAGTCCCATATTTTCGAATTTGGGAACCCCGGAACCTTCTAGTCAAACCTGGGTACCTTTACGTCGAACTTGGAAACCTGGACGGAATTTCGAATTTCCACATTGACCCATGGTGTAGTGGTTGAAGGCGTTAGTTAATAATCAGTTCGAAGTGACAGTTCTTTTGAAAGTTGAAGATTCCATCCTTACTACAGGCGATGATAGCAAAGAATAACATAAATTAACCTAATTCTACTTGGTCATGGCTGACGGAATAAGAACAATCTACCCTCGTGGATTAAATCAAGGAATCAGTTCGCAATTCGGTACATTCCAGTGTTCGACATAAGGTTTCCAAATTCAACGATAAAGTTCCCAAATTCGAAAAGATGTACCTAAAGAAGGTCGGTGGTAACATCGGCCAAAACGTTGTGAATATAACAACCAAGATGAGAATAATAGCCTGAATACAAATTAGCAATCCTCATCTAAAAAATTCTGAACGATAGAAGAAAATCAATTTTTTTGTTCGGTTGAGATCGAGAAACAAAAATGAAACCATGACATCAAAAACGATTATTGTTTTTTTTTGTTTTTGTCAACATTATAAATTATTCCGTTTATGATATATCTCGATAGAAATAATGTCGACATCAACCTGTTCTTCTTTTCTAAATATAATTGTTCAGAATAAGAAGAAAAAAAACAACAAAAAAAAACAAATATAAAAGTAGCAGTTATTATCCAGCGTTGTCGGGGAGTCTTTTTACTTTCATTTTTGTATATCTTTTTAAACTATACGTTTTTTTTTACCAAATAATTTTAAATTGGTCATTAAATTGAACCAAATTGTTATAAAACTATAATTAATTTTCTTAAAGTAATGTTTTTTTAAAAATCTATTCACGGAATTATTAGATATAAATATATTTCCAAAACTTTCGATCATAATTATTTTCTAAGAATTGAAAGCCAGTTTAAATGACTTTCTATTCAACACTTAAAATGCTACCAAATTCCTTTCTTTATAATTTCGAAAGATCAAAGTAATTCATTTTTCAACTATTAAGATTAAAATGGCTGACATGTTTACGAAGAAATCGAAATTAATACAGGTATTTAATTTCATAATTAATATAAGAATTTTAAAAAGTTCATTTCAGGACAGTACCGTGCTCGTCGCATTTTTTATTTCAGTAAATAATCGATTAATAATAATAAAAAAATAACGTTTAAGTCACGTATAGACGAGAAACACACGGGCACATGAGAAGTGGTCACACAATTATAATGATATAAAAATAGAGATTTTGATTACATTTACAGGCGGTTCTTTTGTAGAATAGTGTTGCGGTCGTAAACTAGTAGTTTTAAAAACTACTGTTTTCTTTCTCCTAAAGAAATATCAGACTTGACTTTCATCTAAAAACTTGAATTCTGCCCGAATTGACAGGTTATTGGTTCAAAATCACTTTGTCGAAGATTACAAAGTAAACACTGTTTCTGGCGATTTTTGGTTCTGCTCAATTAGATAATAAAATGGTTATTCGGAAAAGTAACTCAGCCCTGATTTATACGTTTAGCTTTTGTAAGTATGGATGTCCGAAAAGACAGTAATCTCAGTTATAATGACGTGCGTGGAGCTACATCGAGGAATTTTTTGGCGTCGCCGAATGAAATGTATTTTTTTCGACAATATTTTATAGTATAAGATATTGTCGGATATAGTATAATACTTATACTATATCCGTTTGTGTTATGAAGTTTAAAGAAATAAATTATTTGTAAACACAGAAAAAATACATAAATTTGGACAAAAACAAATTATTTAAAAATCCCATGACATTATTTTATTAACTTATTTTTTTAGTATTAATAAAGTAAAAATTCATATTTAGGGACACATACAAATTTTCTTTAAGAAATGTCTGTAATAAAAAAATCCCATGGCATTATTTTATTTAATTTTTTAATATAAATAAAAAATTGTACCCCCCCCCCTAAAAAAAAAAGAATTCCAAAACTTTTTTATTTATTATTTATTCCATTATGTTAAGTTTATGTAATTAAAAAGTCATTGACCTAGATTTTTACTGAGATTATGGTCTTTCCGGACATCCATACTTACACACATATACATCAGGACTGGGTTACATTTCTGAATAACCAATAAAATATAAAATTAAAATTGTCGTTACGGATATTTCTCTTTGACAGTGCGAAGCTCGAAAATGATTTTTTGAAGCCTTTATTTAAACTATTGGATTCAAAAGTAGAATTTTTTTAATCGTAAAAAATCTAGTATTATGCTTATTTATTTGGTTCCTAAACAAATAAAAACATTATTTTCTACCCCGTCACAACAGACGTATGAATCTGGATATGTTTTTGATCGGCTCAATGATGTTGTTGGCATTGGTTTCTCCAGTTCTTTCTAGAATCAGGTACTTACAGGAGAAACCACGTGAAAGTTGTCAACATCCGTAGTGAAAGTGATTGCTGTTATGGAACCGATAGGATTCGAACTTGGCACACCCAGGTCGTTAGTCCACGTCGGTATCCATTTCAACACCGCCATCTCCCAACCTCGCCACTATTGATATCAATGAACCTCAGAGGATTTTTACTGTTTTACCGACAGACTGCTCATTATAAATTTGTAATTCATCGCCATTTTCGTCTATTTTTATTTATTTATTTAATAAATTAAACATCCAAGTACTTTGGTTTACAAATCTGAAAATTATTTTTTACTAGCGGAACCCGTCGCCCGGCGTTGCACGGAAGAAAGTACTACCTATTGCATGACGTCGAATAAAAAAAGGAAACGGCGTATTGTTGTTTCTCCCCCCCCCACCTTGTTGGCAAATGTTATAAATTAAAAAAAAAAGAAAAAAGTGGTAGAGTAGAATGGGATCGAACGCTGAAACTGGCGATCTTGAAACCTGCCTTCCTAACGACTGCGCCACAGTTTCATGTTAAAAATACATGTGAAAATAGATCAATTAAGCTAAGCTTGATTATGGGCATGCGTGTTATGTTAAGATTCAGCAATGACACGGTTTAGGTCATTTGTAGTTGATGAAAATGACTGGATTTGGGCAAGTTTTCTATAATATGCGTGTTAAAGGTGTATGATTTTGAAAATGTAAATGTATCGGGGTCTACCAGTATCTTGGCGCTTATTGAATTAAATAGGATGTCGATTCGATCAGTGTATGTAGTTCGTTCATCATGATATCATCCTCTCAGCCTCTCATTT
Source organism: Sepiola atlantica (assembly GCA_963556195.1). Classification (NCBI taxonomy): domain Eukaryota; kingdom Metazoa; phylum Mollusca; class Cephalopoda; order Sepiida; family Sepiolidae; genus Sepiola; species Sepiola atlantica. The sequence continues at coordinate 151,141,080 of OY744523.1, forward strand.
GCATATTTATTCATTTTTAAGTTTCTAATGAATTAATATTTTTTAATCTGTTAATAATTAAATACATGCGTTTATTTTTTTTTTTAATAAATTTATCGTTGTTGTTGTTCCTATTTACTTCCTCCCGCGAGAGCAGAGTAAGGCACAATGTCAATATTTAACGTGGGGAAAATCCAGCTCCACTAAAATGGGCACTCTGAATTGGAACAAAAATTTCAATTGCCTCGGTTTAAAAGGATTTCTCCTTCACTGACAGAAACATAAAAACTAGGTGCAGATTCAATACAGATACTACATTTTGCTCCTAACCAAAACGCCAAGGAGTTAACATGTTGGTAGTGATGATGATGATGATGATGATGATAAATTAAAAAATGTCATAGAAAAGAAATAAACCTCCTTTAATCTTTCTAAATTACAAAAAAAAAAGTATTTTTCTTTAATATTCTTTATGTTTTTCTTTTTTCTTTTATAATAAAGGTGAAAAGTACAAAGTACTCGTTTCGAATTACTCAGTAATATAAAAGTGGATTATTTGAACAATCGACGTTCCACCCTTATGTTTATTCATTTCATTATATAACCAGTTTTAATGGGGAATTCATTTTAATCTTTATGTTGAAACAAAATGAAATTTATCGACGTTGAATACCTTAAAGACCATATTAATTGACCTTTTTGTTGTTTTACCCTAAAAAACAAAATTTGTTCATGCACAGTATATTTTCCCCATATTGGAATATATCAAATAACACTATGACAATCATCATTTTTAAAAATTTCCTCTGAATTACCAAAATGTCAAATAAAAATTACTTCTTTGATTTCTGTAAAGAAAACTACAGCGTCAGTAATCACCAACCAGAGGGCGGGTAGTTTTTGCTAGTATATATATATATATATATATATATATATATATATATTCTAAAACTACATTCAAGATATTTGGATAAGTATATTTCATTTTTTTTTCAAATTAACGTGAGGTCTGCCTTCGTGTTAGACATCCATGAAAATGAAATACTTTTTATTTATAACTTGAATACTATAGAAATTAAAAATAAAAGGAAGTTTAGAGCCTGAATCAGGATTACGTAAAGGTTCTCATTGGTTTCCGAGGAAATGCCGGATGTGTCTTGATGGGGTTAAAGACTATAAATTTATTGAAATTTACTTGTAATTATACTTACACCTCTTCCCACCCAATCAATGCTAAGTACACATTATTCCCCACTCCGAAAAATGAATATAAAGTGTAAAAAATAAAATTAAAAAGGTAATATGCTGTGATGAGCTTGGGATAGGACAGAGGATTCCTCATTCAATTCCAGACAACGCTGGATTTTCTTGTTTGTATTTCCATGAAATAAAATTGTGTCCCAACATATTTTTTTGAAACTGGTATTCATGCAGTATAGGGAGATATCCAAGATTTTTTCTTTTTTGTGGCTTCCTGTTGCTGCGGGACTGTTTGAAGCGAAATGAAGAGCCGGTGCAAAGTGTTCCTTCGAATTATAGTTTAAGCACTTATTCAGAATGTTTTTATTATAAAGTAAATATGCTATAATAATGCTACATTTTATTAATAATTTAAGTGTTTGGAATAAAACATTATTATAATTTATTAATAATCAAAAACTTCTGACTGACAAAAAAGAAAACATTTCAAAGTAACGATTTTTTTAATGTAAATACTAATTTTTTATTAAACCAAAAAATAATTTGTGAAAAAATTATAAAAAAATTATGAATAAAATGTATTATTATTGTAGCATTTTTTTTCAAACACTTAAATTATCAATAAAATGTTCTTTTATGTAAATATTATTTGTTTATTAATACATTAAACTAAAAAAACAATTTGTGAAAATATATATTTTTAAAAATTAATTAATAAAATGTATTATTATTATCGCATATTTTTTGTTTTATTCCCAACACTTAAAATATTTTTTAAATAAATTATTATCATAACATATTTACTTAAAAATAAAAACATTCTCAGGAATGCTACAAAAAAGTAAAAATGTTGGAAATCGCCCAGGTCTGATGGTTAGTTGTACACCTTTTTTTTTTTTTATTATCATTCATTTTTTTGGTTAAAAATTTCAACAATGTTTTGATATATGTGATGTTAAAATTAAAAAAATATAAACAAAAAATAAAAAGTTAAAATCCTTTATTTCGAGAAATGGGATAATCCCGTTTAAGTTTTTACCTCTACTCCCTTTTTCTTTTATTAAAAACAAAGAACAAACTACCAGTTATCAACGAATTACACTGTATTTTACTAAAAGATTACATTTAAAAAATATATCTAAGGCCTTTGACATGGTCTTAACATGATGGTCTTCTCATGAAAATTAATTTGTAGGATATTACTGAGCAGATATTTAATATAATCAGATCCTTCTTAGCTAAAAGAAAGATTCAGGCCGCTCTCGATGGCAGTACATCTAAACAACATCACATTAATGCAGGTGTGCCCAAGGTCCTTCGACCTTTATTATTCTTTATTTTTATAAACGACCTCTCTCATGCAAAAAAATGGCTGAATCCTTAGAAAATGACCTCCAGTCTGTAGTTGAATGGGACCATAAATTTAATTTAATCCCACTAAGACAAAGCTCCTTTTCTTTTAACAATTATAAAAAAAGCTTTCTAACCACCGATTGCCATAGCTAATAACACTCTGCCCAAGAGTCCAACATTCAAACTCCTCAGCCTAACATTCACAGGTAAGATGAATTGGAACAAATACATAGAAGATACTGTCAAGTCTGCTGCAAATAAGGTAGGCTTCCTCTATCAGGCTAGAAAACTTCTCACACCTGCCAGTATCGTTATCTATACAAAGCTACCATTCGCCCATGCATAAAGTATTGTTGCCACATCTGAGCTAGTGCACCAATCACTAGTCTCTCCCTCTTAGACAGGGTGCATAAAAAAGCCCCTAACCTAATAGCTCCCTACACCTGTCCCATCGTCACAATGTTGTATCCCTGTGCTTGTTTTACAAGTACTTCAACAGAATATGCTCCAATGAACTTGCTGCACTTGTGTCCCTGTCCTCAGCCTAACCTTCACAGGTAACATGAATTGGAACAAATACATTGAAGACATTGCCAAGGCTGCAGCAAAGAAGGTTGGCTCCCTGTACCGTGCTAGTAAACTCCTCACACCTGACATTATCTTGTATCTCTACAAAGCCACCATCCGCCCATGCATGGAGTAATGTTGCCACATCTGGGCTAGTGCATCATCTACTAGTCTCTCTCTCCTTGACAAGGTTCAAAAAAGAGTCGCCAACCTAATAGGTCTCTCACTGTCAACCAAGCTCCAGCCCCTGTCCCATCGCCGCAATATTGCATCCTTGTGCTTGTTTTATAAATACTTCAATGGATTATGCTCCGATGAACTGGCTACTCTGGTGCCCCCTCGACGTAAATTCACTAGACCAACTCGACAATCAGCTAAATCCCATCCATTCACTGTGGAAGTCCCCAGATGCCGGAGAGCCTTCTACTCCAATAGGTTCTTTTCCTCATGCTGCTGGCTTCTGGAACTCCCTCCCCCCTGTTTCCCCGACAATACCGACATGCAGAGGTTTAAAACTAATGTAAACAGACATCTCGCTGCACAGCTCCTAATTTAGAATGACCTCCTAAACCTACTCCCTAATTCTCAGTAACCCCTTACGTCTACAGTGGCGTCCTGCCTTGTTTGGGGGTGAAATATCATTAAAAAAAAAAAAAAAATACCTTCGCCCAATGTGACAAGCATCAAAATCCAACCCCTTCACTGTAGAGGTCCCCAGATGCTGGAAAGCTTTCTACTCTAATAGCTTCTTTCCTCAAACTGCTTACTTGCCTTTGGAATTCTGTCCCTTCTCCCTGTTTCCCCGACTGTACCAACATACAGAAATTTAAATGTAATGTAAACAAACATATCTCTGTACCACTCCCTACTTAGGATGCCCCTATAAATCTGGTCCCTAATTCACATCACATTTTAATCGCTTAAAAGTCGAAAATTAAACAAAATACTGGTAGAAAAATATACATTATTGGATGTGTTTCTACCAGTATTTTGTTGAATTTACGATTTTTGAGCGATTATCGACACTCCCCAGGTGACCGTCTACTGTCAGTCATTTTGTTTCTCGTTCTAACTTAAGAGTTGACACTAGTTGTGTATTTAAACTAAAAAAAAAACGCTTTAAAATAAGTTAAAACACAAAAAAACTTATCCATTTAGGTAGAAGAGTAACTTATCTTGCCTTTGGTAACATTTATTAGTTGTATATTTGTTTTTTCACCCTTTTTTTTTTTTTGTTGACTCTTGTTAAAAATGCCGTGAATTACTCATTACTCTTCGAAATGTGAAAGGAATTTAGAAGCATTTAAAATTCTTAGCAAATCCTCATGTATTAAAAGATTGAAAGTTTTGGAAACCACTTACATCCAATAATTTGATAAATATAGATTAAAATAACATATTAGATATAGTTTTATGACAATTTGGTTTTATTAATAATTTAATTATAACACAATACAGTAATAATTCAATTTAACTTTCATAATCCTATTAACAAAAAGAATTTGGTAAAAAACAAAAGCATAGTTAAAATAAAAACGCGAAATGAAAATAATGAAAGTAAAAAGACTCCTGGGCAACATCGGAGTAGGTACAGTTAAGCAATATTAAACAAAGTTGATGAAATTGATTCTTTAAATCTTTACCATTTCTAAGTTATTTTTTAAAGAAAGAAAATGAGATAAATTATTTTTGAAGTTTTTCAACTTATCTTTTATAACTACTCATATTCTTATTTAATTCAATCTAACACAAAACACAACGTAATGTATGGACTCTACTGTAGTAATAATAATGATGGGGAGGTGACTTAATTGATCCAATGTTAGAACATTAACGTCATTCTGTTCTGTCATTTATGGAGGAAAAAAAATCCGACCCATCTCCAGAGGAGATGGTCTCTCCTCATGACACAATGGGAAGGGGGAGGCTTTCACTAGTGACGGAGAAGCGAGTGAACTGAGGATCATTTTTCGCACATGATATTTGAGCTCTCATTTCAGACTGACCACTGACAGTTGAAATATATTTTTGAGTAAAAGATAAAATCTGAATTTGATCTATCATCGCCTGCCAGTGTTTTGTCTGTGCAGATCACAACGAATGGCCAATGACTGCTTAGGTTCGTTGTATTTGCAGATTTATATCTGTCCTCATCTTGCAAGGCCACTAGGGGCACGTTTTACATATAGCACCCGGTATTCCCAAATGGTCACCCATCTAAGTACATGGTAACACCATAGAAGCAGTTCAGAATGAGTCGAAGACAGACTTCATAATAAATTGAATTTGAAAATTTATAACGAAAACATTTGATTGAATTGCTTTGCACAAATATGAAAGAGTCCATTCTGTTAGAGAGAGAGAGTAGCGACAGTGTGGAACATTTATCGCCTCTTAATCTGAAATCTATGTTCACATGTGCCCATTTTCTTCTTTTTCTTCATCATCATCATCATCATCACTTTAACGTCTGTTTTACATGCTGGCATGCGTTGAATGGCTTTTAAAAATTGACTTCGAAATCAACCTATCTCTGGCTAGGTTTTTATTGTTCCTTCTTTTTCTCAAATCCATTTTTATCACTTCTTCCCATGTTTTCCTTGGCCTTCTCCTGTGAACTGAACCTGCTACCTGCTACATCTACTAACCCAATAACTCTCATCCATTCTTTCAATGTGGCCATACTAACAAAGTCTCCTGTTCTGCACACATCTCCCTATACTGTCCAGATTTAATCTTCCTCAATCGATGTGTGTATACAGTGGTTATTATTTCTGACTATCACTGAACATAAGTTCATGTTGTGCAGACTCAAAGTCATAAACAATTATTATTCTAGTTTGTTTTTAATTTAAAATTTTCCTATTTTCGAATGGTTGTATTAAGGATGCAATTTTGATGACTACTCGACAAGATAAAATAACGCTGCATTTGACTATTCATGAATAAGTTTGAATAAGGTATTTATACAGTTTAGGACCCATGAGTTATCTTTCTTTCGGTTGAGGGTCTATGATAGATTATAATTAAAACCTGAAATATTCTAAGATTTTTGGAAAATAACAACTGATTTATACCTAACGTTATCCTTGCATATGCAATGACTGCATAAGTAGTGGTAGCTGTTATTTCTTCCAAACATTAACTGGCCATTTCAAAATAAAGCATATATGAACAATTAAACTTGCTCTTGTGTTTGATTGAATTTCTTTACTCACTTAGTCATTTTTCTTCTACTATATGTATTATAGTAATAATAGACTCGCTCTCTGTACTTTTACTTTCATTTGTCATCCATGTTAGTTCAGCCATACTTGCTTTTTTATGTACTAAGCAACTTGACTTCCAACATAGTATACCATTTTTTTTACTCACTATACTTTTCTTTTTTTCTTTTTTTAAACTGAGTTCACCCCAAACAAGGCAAGTTGCCACTGTAGATGTAAGGTGTTACTGAGAATTAGGGTGAAACTTAGGGGATCATCCTAAATTGGGAGCTGTTGACCTTAGTTTTAAATTTCTGCATGTCCGTACAGTCGAGAAAACAGGGAACAGGGAAGGAGTCCCAAAGGCCGGCAGCTTGAGGAAAGTAGTTATTGGAGTAGAAGATTCTCCGGCATCTAGGGACTTCCACAGTGAATGGGTGGGATTTAACTGATTGTCGGGTTGGTCGAGTGTATTTACGTCTAAGGGGCACTAGAGCAGTAAGTTCATGGGAATACATTCCGTTGCAGAGCCCATCTACTACTTAAGCAATTTTAGGTATTGCAAATTGGATATTTTGTTCAAGACTCCAGCTCTAGGAAAGTCGTTGATCAGGACTAAGGAGGCCTCCCTCCCCCAGTTTTTATACCAGAGTGTTCATTCTTCTAGATGGATGACCTAACAGGGTTTACGGGTCCATCACACCAAGAGAGGTAGCCCTGCGCCTGTGAACTAGTCAGGTATTTAAGATCTAAATAGATAAAATAAAAAAGAAAAATCTTCCATATATATATATATATATATACATATTATTTCATGTATCCACATAACATGTTATAAGGAGATATAATCTTTTATGTATCGATTTTCAGTATTTTCTTCAACAGTGCTCAATATGTGAGTAGAGCTAGGTAGTAAGTTATGAAAATATATTTATGGCAATTAAGCTACACAGAGGCTTCCGCGTTTCATCCCCCGTAAGGAATCGTCAGGCTATAATGCATGCAGTTTGTGTTGCTGGGTGTTTATATATATATATATATATATATATATATATATATATATATATATATATATATATATTACACATGGTATTTAGTCTAGCTAGTTAACCAATCAGATTCTTTGTTATTCCCTCTCACGGGTTAATGTTTCTATTAGCCAATCGTTGGGCTTCTCACAAACAAAGGTTCGGTTGATTTTACTTCCTATTCTATTCTGTTTTCTATCGGGTGGCCCATCCCTGTTTCTTTGTTATGTCGAAATAATGGGTGATTTTATTTTAACAAGTGCTTGCCTGTATTTCTATTTTAAGTTTTAGTTATTTATTTATTTATTTGTTCATTTATTTATTCATTATGTATTGTTAACCTAAAGTAAATTTAATACTGTGTAAGCAGTTGTTTGCTATTTCACTTCTACAGTTTAATAGGTTTTGGGGTTCTTTAAAGTTTAGGATTTCAAAGTTCTCATTCAGTCATAATCTACACGGGTCGTCTAAATTTCTGGCCTGTTGTATTATTTTCCATTCGATTATTGTTGAGCATCCGCTTTCTTTGAGCTCCCAATAATGGTTCACTAGTGCTGTTTTTAATCTGCCGTTTTTTGTTTTTAAATGTGCTGTTGTGGTTGTAGTATCTGGTTTTAAAATACAGGGAGGTCATACCCATGTAGTACTTGTTATTCGGTCTTCCTTTGGCAAATATTGTGGCTTGGTAAACAATACTTTTGGTTAAGCATTTATTTTGTAGTGGACAAAGTGTACGAGTTATGCAGTTACAGCTTTTCTCTTCATTACTAACCTTTTCATTTCTATTTGGGTGATTGCTATTAGGGTTTGGGTTATTACTGTTTATAGTGCTTATATTTTTGTTCTTAGCGTTATTTTTGCTATATTGGTCACTTTTTTTATACAATTTGTTATTATTATTTTCTCTACTGTTCTCCTTTAGTATTTTGTTATTGTGTGCCGTAATTATCATTTATAAGTTTTCGCAACAGCTGTAGGACAGTTTTAGGTGATTTTTATTGAATATTTTATGCAGGGGATTGGTTACCGGGAACTGTTTTTCAATGTGATTTAGGAATTTCTTGGCCAGTTTAGTTTTTAGCATCTTATTATAGGGCCGTGTATACCAGATTATATTTCTTTTTTTTTAAATTTCTAATTTTATTATAATTATTAGTGTGCTATTCCTCATATTTAATTTCGATATTATGGTACCCCTATTTTTTTTTTAGAGCTGTATTGTAAATGTTGCTTGTTTTTTAAAATACATTTTTGTTGCTAGAGTTATTGATAAGCCTACATTCGATAGAATTAGGAATCTGTTTTATGATTGATGGTGGGTGATTGGACTTTGGATTTACGTATATTGGATTAGCGTTATCTTTTAAATATGGCTCGTAAGTATTTTCATTTAAGTTTAAAGTGATATCTAAAAAGTGAGTTATTTTTATGTTAACTAGTACTTCTACTCTTAGGCCTAATTTTTTCATTTCCATATATATTATTTTCTTGAAGTTTTCTCCCTTGACCTTGTTGGAATCCTTTATAGCTAATCCATCATCTCTATATAGGCTGATATCTGTATTATCAAATATATTTGTGAGTGTATATAAAATAAATAACCCCACAAGATCTGATGCCTCCGCAGAGTCCAGGGCACCCATGACCAAATCAAAGGAGTTTGTCATTTTTGTTTTAATCCATTGGTCATTATTATTAATTAAAACTGATCTTCTACATTTTTTAATGATGTGGATTTCATCCTTGGATATATCGGTATACATCTACGGGGATGAAACGTGGAAGCCTCTGTGTAGCTTAATTGCCATAAATATATTTTCATAACTTACTACATAACATAACAGAAATAATGTATTTGCTATCTATGCTCCTACTTTCATTTGTCATTCATATAAGTTCATCCATACCTGCTTTTTTATTAACTGAGCCACTTTGCTTCCGACAGAAATAATAGATTTGCTCTGTAATCTCACTTTCACTCTTATACATGCTAGTTCATCCATTTTTACTGACTTTGATTCCAACATAACAACATAACAGAAATAATAGATTCGCTCTGTAATCTCACTTTCACTCTTATACATGCTAGTTCATCCATTTTTACTGACTTTGATTCCAACATAACAACATAACAGAAATAATAGATTCGCTCTGTAATCTCACTTTAACTCTTATACATGCTAGTTCATCCATTTTTACTGACTTTGATTCCAACACAACAACATAACAGAAATAATAGATTCGCTCTGTAATCTCACTTTCACTCTTATACATGCTAGTTCATCCATTTTTACTGACTTTGATTCCAACATAACAGAAATAATAGATTCGCTCTGTAATCTCACTTTCACTCTTATACATGCTAGTTCATCCATTTTTACTGACTTTGATTCCAACATAACAACATAACAGAAATAATAGATTTGCTCTGTAATCTCACTTTCACTCTTATACATGCTAGTTCATCCATTTTTACTGACTTTGATTCCAACATAACAACATAACAGAAATAATAGATTTGCTCTGTAATCTCACTTTCACTCTTATACATGCTAGTTCATCCATTTTTACTGACTTTGATTCAAACATAACAACATAACAGAAATAATAGATTCACTCTGTAATCTCACTTTCACTCTTATACATGCTAGTTCATCCATTTTTACTGACTTTGATTCCAACACAACAACATAACAGAAATAATAGATTCGCTCTGTAATCTCACTTTCACTCTTATACATGCTAGTTCATCCATTTTTACTGACTTTGATTCCAACACAACAACATAACAGAAATAATAGATTCGCTCTGTAATCTCACTTTCACTCTTATACATGCTAGTTCATCCATTTTTACTGACTTTGATCCCAACACAACAACATAACAGAAATAATAGATTCGCTCTGTAATCTCACTTTCACTCTTATACATGCTAGTTCATCCATTTTTACTGACTTTGATTCCAACACAACAACATAACAGAAATAATAGATTTGCTCTGTAATCTCACTTTCACTCTTATACATGCTAGTTCATCCATTTTTACTGACTTTGATTCCAACACAACAACATAACAGAAATAATAGATTTGCTCTGTAATCTCACTTTCACTCTTATACATGCTAGTTCATCCATTTTTACTGACTTTGATCCCAACACAACAACATAACAGAAATAATAGATTCACTCTGTAATCTCACTTTCACTCTTATACATGCTAGTTCATCCATTTTTACTTTGATCCCAACATAGCAACATAACAGAAATAATAGAATTGCGGTCTATAATATTATTTCAATTCAACTATACCATCTTTTTTTAGTAATCAAACTTTTTTGCTTCCAAGATATCAGCATAACAGAAGCATTGAACTTACTTTCTATACTTCTGCTTTTATTGTTATACGTACCAGTTCATTCATACCTTCTTTCTTCCTCACAGTTCAAGGCCTTTTGCTTCCAACGTAACAACATAACAGAAGCAATGGATTTACTCTCTGTATCTCTACTTTCATTATTATACATGCCAGTACACACATACATTCTCTTTTACTTACTAAATTTTTTTGCTGCTAACATATCAACAAAACAGAAATAGTCAATTTGCTCTTTATACTTCTATATTCATTGTTATGCATGTCTATTCTTCCATATCTGCTTTTTTAGAATTGTTTTTTGCTTCCAACGTAACAGAAAGGATGCATTTGCTCTCTATACTTCTACTTTCGTTATAATATTCCTTAGTCGATGCATCAGCATCATCATCATCATCAGCAGCAGCAGCAGCAGCATTCGTTTAATGTCTGTTTTACATTCTGGCATGTGTTGGACGAAAATATCACCCATGCAAACACGTGGTGGTCATCTTAATTAAGTTGGAGATCTGATGTTTCGAGAAGCAGTCATGATTTCTTTCTCCATTGTCAAACTGAGATGGCAGCATATTTTTTTAACTGGAATTCTTTGAAAGATCTAGTGTGCGAAAGAAGTAATGTTTATTTCAGTCTAATAGTTGTAGAATTAAGAGAGGTTGTTTTACCTTAAAATATCTCATTAGCTGTTAGAGTATTGTACTTGTATTTTAAAAGCTGAAAATACGTTTTTTACCTCAAAGGGACAGAACTCTATTCAGACTGCATTTCTTCAACTCCACCCGCAATGTTGGAGTGAATCAAGTAAGACAAAAGAGAGTATCACGAGTTTCTGGTCTGTTTTGAACAGTGTATTTCTATTAAAAATCCTATGTGAGAGTCGATATCGGAACTGTCAAATCTTATTCCTTTCCATGTCATCTCTGTAAAAAGAAGAATCCATTATACTTTCACTTTAAGTTGTCATAACATTTCATCCATATCTACTTTTTTACTCACTTAGACTTTTTGCATCCAATGCAGCAGAATGAAAAAAATAATGGACTTTCCCTATACATGTCTACTTTCATTGTCATACATGTCAGTTCAAAAAAATAATGGACTTTCCCTATACATGTCTACTTTCATTGTCATACATGTCAGTTCAAAAAAATAATGGACTTTCCCTGTACATGTCTACTTTCATTGTCATACATGTCAGTTCCTCCATACCTGCTTTTTTGCTTACTAATCTTTTTTGCTTCCAACATATCCACATCATCATCGTTATATCTGGTTTGACGTTCGTTTTACATGCTGGCATGTATTGGACGGTTTCTAGAAATGTATTTCCCTCTGACCAGGTCTTTAATTATCCCTCTTTCTCTCAAGTCCATCTTTATCACTTCCTTCAATGTTTTCCTTTGCCTTCTCCTGTGAACTGACCCTGCTACCTCAATTGTTCTACATCTACTAACCCAGGAACTTCAATCCATTCTTTCAACGTAGCCATACCATCAAAGTCTCCTTTTCTGCATACATCTCTTTATATTGTCCAGATTTATTTTCCCTCTGTTATCAGATCTAAGTCTGTCTTTTAGACTACATTACACATTCATCGTATCATTCTCATATCATTTCTCTCCTTTCAACGCATGTCCTCAACCCTCACTGACCAGGTTTCACATCCATACATCATCACACTGCGTACACATGCCTGATAGACTCTTCCCTTGGTCGACAATGCTAATGTTCTTGTAATTAGGGGTGGGACGTAATGGGTGAAAATTTCAGATTCTTGCGAGTAGTATTTTTTTGTATTCATTTATACATAAATAACACTAAACAATCAAACATTTTGAAAATTTTGCAAAATTCAGAAGGTGCAAGCCAATAGTTTTTGGTTATTTTACATTCATGAAAACCCTTTCACCGCCTGAAAATGGTCCTAAATTAAAGTACTATATCAGATTTAACCATCTATATCCATTCATAGCTTTTGAGGATGTTTTAAGACCTGCAATGTCGCATGAAACCACTTTTTCACTGAAAAATGATGGATTTTGAGTCCCGTGGAGCCCTAACGGCTATTTTTGGCCTGCACCTTCTGAATTTTGCAAAATTTTCAAAATGTTTGATTGTTTAGTGTTATGCATAAATGAACACAAAAAAATACTACTCGCATGAATCTGAAATTTTCACCCATTACGTCCCACCCCTATTGTAATGGCAGAAATTCCCTGAACTTGTTTCATGCACTTCTAATTCTTGCAATCGTGCTAGCACCTGCTCCTCCTTGTGCTCCAACAATAGAAATAATTTACTTACTTTCTACACTTTTACTTTCATTTGTTATACATTACATGTCTGTTCATCCATACATGCTTTTTTCCTCACCAAGCCTGTTTCTTTCCAACGTAACAGCATAACAGGAATAATGGATTTGCTCTCTATGCAACTACTTTCATTTTTATACATATCTGTTTATCCATACTTTCTTTTTTATTTACTAAGCACATTTCTTTCAACATATTAGCGAAACAAATAATAAGTTTGCTCTCTATATTTTTACTTTCATTTTTATACATGTCTGTTCATCCATACTTTCTTTTTTATTTACTAAGCACATTTCTTTCAACATATTAGCGAAACAAATAATAAGTTTGCTCTCTATATTTTTACTTTCATTTTTATACATGTCTGTTCATCCATACTTTCTTTTTTATTTACTAAGCACATTTCTTTCAACATATTAGCGAAACAAATAATAAGTTTGCTCTCTATATTTTTACTTTCATTTTTATACATGTCTGTTCTTCCATACATTCTTTTTTTTTCCTCACTAACCCTTTTTGTTTCCTACGTAACAGCATAACAGAAATAATGGATTTTCTCTATAGAATTCTACTTTCATTCTCATCCATGTCAGTTCATCCATACTTCCTGTTTTATTCACTTAGTCTTTTTTGCTTGCAACGTAACAGCATAACACAAATAATAGATTGGCTCTTTCTACTTTCATTATTATATTTTTTAATCTATTGATATCTTCGTTTTTACTCACTGACTCTTTTCTTCAAACACATCATTGTCACAGAAATAATAGATTTGTCCTCTCTACTTCTACTTTCATTTTTATACATATCAGTTCATCCATATCTGCTTTTTTTTTTTTACTCATTATGCAATTTTTCTGTCGTAATTAGCGTGACAAAAATAATATATTTGCTGTCCATACTTCTATTTTCATTTGTACACGTCTTCATACATACTTATTTATGTAATCACTAAGTCATTTTGTTACAAATGTTTCAGCCTAGCAGTAATAATTCATTTTTCAACACTGGTAGCATAATTTTAAAAGAAAAAACCTAAATTTTACATTCATTTTAACTGAATGGAACTCTGGGAGTTGGATTTAAATTTTTTAAATAGATTATTCTAAGATGATTTCACTTATCTATCAAATTTAATAATGTTGATATCTGGAAGCTGAAATTTGAAATTTTTTGGAGGTAGACAGTTTCTTTATGTGTCATCTTGGTATGTATTTGGACCTTAGTGCCAAATTAGGTCAAAATCTGATAAGAAATATTGACATTTCTTAACAAACACAGAACATTTTACACTTATCAAAATAGATGAATTGAATATCATCTTGAAATTCATCTTTAGAACAAAAGAAAGTATTGAAAAGTTGTTTTTTTTACTCCTTCTCTTTTGATTATAAATCTTTTGAGGATTAGTTAAACTTTTTTGTGGTTGAAAAAACCTTTTAAATTTAAAATCCAGGGCTTCTTTTAATTGAATTCCCATGAACAAAAGCATCTCATTGTTTTTTTAAAGTAATTTTTTGCATGGATACTTCAACAGCAATAAAGTCTTAGAATCTCTGTGCATTTTAATAGCAAATGAGTAGTTTTTGTATTTTTTAATTTGAAATTTTACATTCTACAAGATTATATTATAAGTGTTGGCCATCTTGTTTACATCCATATTAGACTACGGTAGTATAAAATGTTCACTATTTCAAAGTTGGTGTTCATGAAGCATTAAAAATAAGTTACCAAACATCAAAACGGTGATTTTTTTTTTTTGTACTACAGTTTTTTAATACAGAGACAAGCGAGATAGTCTGCACCTATAATATTCTGTTGTAGTAAGTAAAATTTCAAAATAAAAATAAAACACAAAAACTATTTGCTTGTAATCAAAATATACCAATATTCAAAAAGTTTATGACTAATGGGGTATCTCCCTTGAAATGGTTTATTAAAAAAAATAAATAAAGGATTTTATTTTCATGATGGTGTGATTATAAAGAAACATCTAAATATCTATTACAGCTGTAACGATAGCATCAGGCAAAAAAAGAAGAATGAAATCTTGACTGTTGAAGAATTTGTGTTTATTTCGCAAGTAACGTTCCACAATAATGTAATGGTAGAACCTGGCAAAGAATGAGGAACGAGAGTCCAACAGCTGAAGAATTTGTGCTAATTTTGCAAGTAGCCTTTTGTAGTAACATCATTCTTTTCTTCAATATGAAAACTGAAAATAAACAAATTATTTACTATGAAACTTGACAAATGCAAAAAACAAACAAGTAAAATAAAACAGAATTTTTTTTTACATGTTTTTACCTCTTATTTACATGTTTGTTTTGTTTGCATACGTCAAGCGTTATAGCGGATAATTTATGTTTATTTTCAGTTTTCACGTTGAAGAAAACAATGCTGTTTCTACAAAAGGCTACTTGCAAAATTAGCACAAATTCTTCAGCTGTCGGACACTCGTTCCTCATTCTTTGCCAGGTGCTACCATTACAGTGAAAACGCTTTTTGCCTCAAATTTGTAATCTTGCTACAATAATGCGTGACAGTAGAAATAAATGTGATATAAAATGGTGTATGTACCCTTTTAATAGGTAGCCGCAAAAGGGACGGGGGTAACCCGCACACATTTACATGACTTCTCAAAATAAACATTATTTTTGCATGATAAAAAAAAATATATACATAAAAATGATGGCACTTGTTATGGACTTCCCTGGTCTCTGCTTCATGCAACAACACAAGTGTTTAAATTGGCCATTCCAATGTTGGTAATGGTCCATATCTCTTACCGTTTTTTGTCGAAGCTCTTATATCCAACTGCAATCCTTACAGTACAGACCAAACCATCATTGTTAAGAAAGGTTTCAATAACTAATCCCAACTGTCATTGCAGTTATCATTTTTTATTAAAACAACATCTCTAATAGCGAGCACACCATTTTCTTCTCTCTTAACATGTTTGGAGAAATTCTCTTTTCTGGTAAATTAAAAACTCGTTCACCAAATATTGTACTCGATGTTATCTCTTCCAACAGTATAAATCTGAGCTTTGAAAATTTTCAGGTGGTAGTAATATAAATTTTGATTTCATTTTTAGTAAATGGTTAGGTATTAGTGGTTCAGCACTTGGTATTCTCAAATGGTCATCCATTTAAAAACTTCTTCTTTCGTTTGCTTCACAGCATCTCACGGTTAGATCACCAGCTCGGTTGAGAAAAGCCATGCTAATATTTTGTTGTCTAACGCAGCTATGCCGGCTTTGCCATTGGGTGGTTGATGTTTAAGGCATGACTCGATGATGTGGTCTACTGTCTGTTCAGAGTGACCACTATCGCAGACAGCCGAGTCCCTGAGTCCCTATCCTTTCATGGTCGCGACGAAACGGCCGACACCTGTCCTGAGGTGGTTGAGCATTGTCCACTGCCGGCGAGGGAGGTCCATGTCTGGTAGGTTATCTGGGTCCTCCACAAATCTGTGCAACCTTGATTTCTCTGCTGCCTGCCATTCCTCCGTCCAACAACGTTTCAGCCAGATTCGTTTTGTGACGTCACCGGGTGTTGAAAGCAAGAGCTGATGGGTATGCTCCGAGAATGGGCGTCGTGACTTCAGGTGAGCTCGTGGCGCGATGCCGGCGAGAAAAACTGACCAGGATTAACTTGAGTGATCTCATGGGAACCGGTGCATCAACGTGATTATAGCCATATCTTTGCTAATATCATCGGCTTTATTTGTAAATAGATTAATCAGAAAAAAAATAGCATTAACATATTTGTTAAAATAAGAATAATGTCTCTTCCAAAAAAGTAGCAGGATGTTAAAGTGGGAGAATAAGGAAATTGCTTTTTTATGGTGTCGAATAATATGAACAACATTGCTCGAATAAAAAGCTGGTTGAGAACATGTTGTCACATGAGCTAAGGAAAATAATAATTCATAGAAAATTGTAGTCATCAAATAAATATAAACAATTTCAGAGAACTGAGAAAGGGAAAGAGAGAGAGAGAGCTAGCATATGGACATTTTTTTTTTAACTTACAGCAAAGCATTTAACAGTAAAGACTGAATCATTAATAAAAGTATAAATTACAATGAATCTATGCTTTATTTGTGATTTAACAAAACTAAATGAATGGCAATCTGAAACTTATTGCACTATTTGGTACAGAAACGTCATTTTTCAAGGTTTTAAAAGTAACTAGACAACCCGTGACACGTTAGTCAATATTTGTTTTATATATTATTAAATATATAATTTCTTAACTTTAACATTGGTTGATAATCATTTATAAGAAAGTATTTACTTGAAAATAAATGAGTCAGCCATTTTAATCTTTTGTTAATACTTGAAAATAAAAATGAATTACTTTGTGACCTTTCAAAATTCAAAAGAAATTTGGAAGCCATTAAATTTAATTATTATAGTATCATTGGTCATTAAATTATTAATTGAACCAAATTCTTATAAAATTATGACTAATTTTGTTAAGGTAATGTTGTTCTAATCTTAATAAAAGTATTGGATATAAATAGCTTCCAAAACTTTTAATCTTTTAATACATAACGATTGCCTAAGAATTTTAAAACCAGAAATGAGTTTATATACAAAAGATTAAAATAACTGGCTTCTTTACAAAATAATCAAAATGCATTCTGGTATTTAAATTATTTTTTAAAATAGGATTTTTAAAATTTCATTTTATTTTACATGATTGCATTTTTAATTTCAATAAATAATCGATTAATAGTAAATTTAAAAAAAAAAAAAAATATGTAAGTCACGTGGTGGTGAGAAACACACGTACACACAAGAAGTGGTCACACATTTTTAATTATATAGAGATTATAATTATTTAAAAAAAAATATTTTGCACTCAGTTTACCAGTTGTGATATTCTGAACAAGTATTGATGATAAACTTACATAGGGAATTGACCCCAACCCGGACATTTAAACATCATTTTTAGAAAAAATATTTTTGATAATATAAATTTTATAAGTAGGCATGAAAATTCTGTATAATTATTGTATAATTTGGATTATGTAGACGACTATTTTCTTCTTGGTTGCTATTTTCATAAAGTTAGAGCCGATGTAACCTTTAACCTTCTACAGGTGCATCTTTTCAAACTTGGGAATCTTTATGTTCAACTCAACAACCTATATGGAATTTTGAACCGAACCCTTTATTTATTCGACAGGGGTAGATTGTTCTCGTTCCATCAGCCTTGATCGGGTAGAAGTGTTGACTATTTTTATGTTATTCTTAGTTATTATCGCCTCTAGTACGGATTGAACCTTCAACCTCCAGAAGACTATCACTTCAAACTGATTGTTAGTCAACGCCTTTTATACAGATCTAAGCCTGTCTTTAAGACTCTCATTACACATCCATCATATCGAATGACATAAATAAAGGGTGAATGATAAGAGAAGTGACGCGAGGAATGGAATGATGTAAGTAATTAAGAGACAGAGAGAGGAGAGGAAAGGAAAGAGAAAAATGGTCTATTATGACATTACAATGTATTCTGACTTTGTGAAATCCTTTGACTTTGTAATCCTTGTCAAAACATAATTAATAACCAATGTCAAAGTTAAAAAAGTATATATTTAATAATACTGACCCAATGTGTCACTGATGGTCGTTTTTTTTAAGAATGGAAGCATATATGTCATTAAACTTCTTTTATCCATTCATTTTCTCATTAATATACAATAAAGATTTTACTTGAAATCTCACATTGTTTTTGCAATACTGACAAAAAGAGTCAAGTATTTTCAAATCTGGCATACCATCAAATTGGTGAAGTAAAAACAGTTGTTTTCATTGTAGTGCCATCTGCCATTAATCTTTTTCACTCATCTAATCACAGATTTCAAAGCCCCCAAAAAGAAAAGAAACTTATTGGCCCAAACCTTCTTGTCAAAACAAAATGGATTTTCATTTTTGTTTGTTCTATTTGATGATTTTAATTTCTCATAATTATACATTTCTTTTTTTTTTTTTTTCAAAATCTTAAAATAAAATGTCTCCCATCTCACCTGGGATATAGACTATCAACAAAAAATCTTTAGTCCATCTTGCTTTGAGCTTTTCATGCTACTGAGTTCCAGCTATGTTCACACGTTTTCTGTTTATGTCCAAACTTTTTTATTTATTCATCTTTTCTTTGGGGAGGGGTGCATGATTGACCAAATGGATATCATAATGGACTATAAGATTGACTACATTATGGTCATTTACACACTAATACTGTTGGAAGCTGTGGGCAAAACAGCAACTTGTATTCAATTTGTTGTATACAATGAATCATTTATGATAGATATAGTGCTTCGGCATTAAATAAAAAGAGTTGCTTTGCCATAATATTTTTTATTTATTACCTTTCATAGAGTATTTCCAATCTAGCCTGAACATTCCTAATCGCATATCTTTTATTCTAATATATAAAATTATGTTGGACAGATTTTAAAAGTTGGACCTAAATAGCATTTAAGCTGACAAATCAAACTGATTCTGAATAGTCAATTTTCATTTGTTATTGTTGTATCATGTTATTGGCAATAAAATAATATATTTTACTGCAATTTATTTAAAAAATTACTTAATATGGTTCAGCATTTTGTTAATATGGAGAAATTCTTAAATAAACACCTGAAAAAGAAAAATCAGCTGAGGGGAATAACTCTTATTCTTTTAGTAAGAGTTAGCATTCCTTATTTCTTTTTTAGTTAGATATTGAATCTAACAAAAAAGGTGTGTTTATAGAACATAAAAATGTTTTAAAAAAATTTTGAATGTAATGGATCCTGGGCAATGCCGGGTCAGTGCAGTTAGTTTTGATTATAATTGTCAATACAGGTATAATTAACTTTATAACTTGTAATTGCATAGATTTCTGATTGTTACCGTACCAAATTTTTTGTCTTCTTGCAATGTTGTTTTGTTGTTCAGTTAATTTTTCATTCAAAGAGATTTCTTTTTAATTGACCTCAGCTGTTTTGCCACATCCCAAGATTTATTTTCATCGTTTGAAAACTTTACTTGGTTTTAAAGTTTCTAATTAAACAATATGAGGAAAAAAATCAGTACTGCTCTCCCAAATCTGGGAAACAGATGTTCTCAAAATCCCTCATGTTGAACCTTTCAACCATCGTCTTTAGCAAACGGACTCACATTGACAAATGTCAATCTTATATATCTGACCTTCATCTCAGTTTGATTATATTCTCTTCTTTTTTTCTCTTCTTTAAATGATGTTCACCCGACTCCATCAATTAAATCCATTGCATCCTGGGGAGACCATGCTATAGCAGGTGATTGAGCACATCTCATCTGGTAAGGTTTGAACACTTCTTGGTTTAATGTCGAATGGCAAAGATTTGAAGGGTCTGACATCTTCTTCACGTTGGACTTGATGATGCTGAACCATATTTTCAGATGACCACTTCGTTGTTTCTTCCACATTGGAAGTGGTGCAGGGTCTAGCACAGTGTTGGTCCAGATCTTTGATGGGCGATGGATGGCATGATCAAACCATCTCAGCGGTCTCGATAACAGGTTGCCCTCCAGTGATGGAAGACTCACTCATTGAAGAAATGACTTATTAGAGGCATAATTGGTTCACTTGGCTAACAATAAAGTGTGGCCATTCCATGCAAATTAGGGAGTGCTTCGATTGCAATAAAAATATTAACCACCTATGATAAAAAAACGTATTCTCCCATCTACTAATTATTAAAGAGGACATAACTCTTGATAGAACTAGTTAACAGGCAGATCTAACATGAAGAAAATTAAAAAAGAAAAACGTAATATGTATGAATCTACGTGATACAACTTTTTGACTGACTTGATTCTCTTTTGTTGGTATTGGTTTCCCTGATTCTTTTCAGAATCAGATACACACAGGAGAGATCACCTGAATATTGCGAACATCTCAAGTGATGATATAGATCTAACAGGACTTTAGCGTGACATACCAATTTTTCAGTTACTGCTGGTAACCAATTTATCACCACCATCTCCATTCAGTGAACGAAGAAAAAAAATAATAAATTAAAAAGTCATGGAACACGGAATGAGAGCAATTTATCCCATTAAATTAAATAAAGGGTTCAATTCAAAATTTATAGAAGGGATTAAGATAAAAAAAAAAAAAAACACCTGAAGAAGGCTGGAGAGTACAATGTCCAAAACATTGTGAAAATGACAACAACCAAGATGACGAAAACCGTTCAAAACATAATAAATAATGTAAATTACACATTATCCATATTATAATTTCGCACTTTTCTATCTGTCTCTGTTGCTAACTTATAGGCTCTCAAACTACCCAACCAAATTGCACCAAATATGACATGAAACAGCCTTGGGATGTTGGGTATGTCATACGGGGTAAAATGTTAATACTACTAAACCTATAAACATTTATAGTCTCCAAAACTATTTATTTCAATTGCACCAAATTTGCCATGCAGGATCATTTGGATGCTGAGTCTTATATGGGATCAAAATGAAACTATGACTTATCTACTCAGGTGGAAAATTCTTTTTGGATTCTCTTGACTCGTTCCCTCCAACCATCTCTGTTGTTAAATCCTCTTAATCTACAAGTTGGTCGATGTAAGTGTGATGAGGTCTTCTAACCGATCTATGGAATCCATGATATAGGAGGGTGTCACTCAGCAGTTCTGAATTACTTCTCCAGGAGTGTCCAGCAAGTTGAAGCCTTCTCACTCTTAGCAAGACTGAGATAGAAGGAAGGTAGGCGATTTTTTTACTATATCTAACAGGAAAAAAAAATGGTAAAAATAACAAATAGGTAACAAATAAATGTTATCAAAAAATTACTTTTCTACTTACATGGATAAGATTTTTTGTGTTGTAAAGTATTGTAATATATTTTTATTGCATTTTAATAATCCGATAAAAGTACGATGGAGTTTACCTTATTTTTTTCAAGATGGTGACGTAAAGCTTCGATGTCGTATGTTTAACAACTCAAAAATTGAAAATTAAATAAAAATACAGCTAATAACTGTCACCAATCGGTATAAAATTTAATTTTCAACTGATTTGTATATTTTTATTAGCTGTACTTTTGTTTTATTTCGTTTTGGGGGGATTATCACGGCTTCACATCGAGAAAAAAACGGTACCATGTTCAATTCATAGGTTTTACAAGACTTAGAATGCAAGGATAAAAAATGCAAATAAAAGCGCTTTAAAATACTTTAAAACAAAGAAAAACTTAGGCAGGTAAGTAGAAGAGTAACTTATCTTGCCTTTGGTAACATTTATTTGGTGCCTATTTGTTATTTTCCATTTTTTTTTCTGTTAGATATGGTAAAAAATCAGCGGGAGTATCCATATCAGTGTTTCTTGGTTGGATGTTTCTTCCAGCTGATGTCCAATGAAACTTGTAACATCCTTGTGTATGTTCCGTCAAGTTCTGCTTCTTGCTGTTTTGTCAGTGTCCATGCTGTCGAGCTGCAGAGCAAGGCAGATTCGACCGTGGTCCTAAAAAAGTCTTTTTAAAGATTTCCAGAGGGAGGGAAGGAGGGAGGGATTCCAAATGGTGTACACTCCATTAAAAACACCTCAGGCCTTTGTGGATTTCCGCTGACTGGATGTTGCTGCCGAGTTATACAAATTCATGAATAGATTATCTACCTATAATGCTGCTGCTTCTTATTATTATCTCAAGCTAGCTCGGACATCACTGACTAGTTTCTTCCACTGCTCACGTTTATTCATAATCTTCTTCAAATCTTCAGTGGTCAATCTTGTGTCACTTCTTAACTGGTCTGTATAAGTCACTGCATAATACTGCTACTAATAATAAACACTTAACGTCTCCAAAGGTGTTTGTCAGAATTGCACTAAATTTAGCAGAAATAGACCTTGTGATGCCGGGTGTGTCATGGGTGATTAAAATTACCACCACTATTATTACTACTACTACTAATAATAATAATAATAATATAGACTATTGAATAGAATTGCACCAAATTTGGCATAAATAGACATTTTTTTTTACACCAAGTTGAGAGTTTTTTGTTTCGTTTTTTTTTCAGCAACACCCCACTGCTGAAGTAGGGAGTCAGGGGTCAGTAATTTTTTCAGGAGTCGGGAGTTGTAGTTGGGGTTCATGTTTGTTTAAATTGAGTAAGGAATCATCTTTTTTTTTCTTTTCAACCAAACCAGTTGAAGAGTTGCTGTATCGTAAATACAGATTTTATATCCTTATCAGTTGCATTTCTAAATTAATAAAAAAGCCTGAAAATTTCTCATGTGTCTGTGTATGTGTGTGTTTTTAACGCCTGTACATGACTTACACATTTAAAAAAAAATATTATTACACCATTATTTATTGAAATAAAAAACACAATAGCATAAAATAAACGAAAATTCAAAAATCTTATTTAAAAAAATAATTTAATTACAAAAATTAAATCAATCACAATGCATGTTGGTTCCTTCATAAGTCAGCCATTTTGATCTTTTGTTAATAGTTAAAAGAAAAAGAATGAATTATTTTGTAACACTTAGAAATTTGTAAGCATTAACACTGTGAACTTTAAAATGCTTAGCAAATCCTCAGAGTTTTGGAAGCTATTTAAGTCCAATGATTTTATAGAAAGAGATTAAAACAACATTACCATAACAGAATTAGTCATAGGTTTATAACTGAAACAGTTATAAACCTATTCAATTAATAATTTAACGATAAAACGATACTGTAATAATTAAATTCAACTTTCAAAATCCTATTAAAGAAAATAATTTGATGAATAAAGAAACAAATGGCATAATTAAAAGGAAAGAAAAGAAAAAAACTGAAACAAAAATGAAAGTAAAAAGTTTATTATAGAGAAAACGAATACTTATGTACTACAAAAAGTATCTGAACAAATTCATGATGTATTCTGATAATGTAGATTATTAAATTCCTATTTGCTTATTAAGATATTTTATATTTTCTGTTGTGAAGTTCTAAATTTACCTATTCAGTTGCTAGTGTACTTTCACTGCTAGCTATACTTAAGGAGACACTTATATAGTAATCTATTTCTACTTATGCTAATTATGCATATCCATTAGCCAATATCACCACATTTTGACTGACTTTAATTTAGATATTAGATATACAATACATTTACTCTATACTTATTTTTGAATGAAGTATATGAATTTCTTATGGATTAAACGCTCTTAATCTAACGGATTATTAAAAGAGGTTGAAGGCTAATTCATTACTTCTGTCAAATATGTAGGTAATATAACCTTATGCTTACGCTTAGAAAATAGGACAATACTGTATATAAACCTAGTGTGCAGATGATATTACAAAAATTATAAACATGTGACCGTAATATCATTTTTAATGTTAGCACTAAAATACTAAAAATTCCAGTGTAAATTTAATCTTAGACTTACAATTATAGAGAAAAACACTGAAGACCATTGTTACTATATAAATCAACAATTATGAAAAATAGTTTTGAAAATTTCAATGTTAGTATTTGTTATCCCTCTTTGAGCATTTCTCTATTTAATAACTTTCTACACTCAATTCGTAGGGAAAGTAAAACTATTTTTTATATAACACATCATTCAATAAATCACGTGCCTTACACATATATGACACAACTAATAGAAAATCCATATGATTTTTATAACGTACTAACCTTCAAATATCACACGTAAAAATTTGAGCTCAATTTAATTATTAGTTTATAATTTACAGGTATTTAAGTGAAGATAGTGTTGCAAATTTTCAAAACAACGGAAAAATCTGAATTTCGTGTGTTGATAAAGCATTGCTTTCTGATGGGAAAAATACTGTTCAAGCAAAGCAATGGCTTGATAAGTGTTATTCGGATTCTGTTTCATCGGAAACAATGATTAAGAGGTGGTATGCTGAACACTTGGGTTGCTCAAATTCGGCAGTTGTCCTGGAAAACATAAAAACGTCCACAAACTCGTTTTGGCTACTGTAAATTGAATTTGCGTGAGATAGCAGAGCCGTTGAAGATATTAGAAGGCAGTGTATTCAGTATTTTGCGTGAACATTTGTCAATGAGAAAGCTGTGTTCAAAGTGGGTGCTGCGTTTGTTCACAGTCGATCAAACCAACAAAGCGTTGACGATTCAGAGTGTTGTTTGCAACTGTTTCAATGCAAAAAAAAAAGGAGTTTTTGCATCAATAAGTGACAATGGATGAAACAGATCAACCAGTGGACAGCAGTAGATGAAAGCCGTTAGAAGCGACCTAAGATGCAAACATCAGCAGGCAATGTTTTAGTATTCTAGGATATGCAAGGTATTTTGTTCATCGATTACTTTCAGAAATGAAGAAGCATCAATAACGAATATTATATAGCATTATTGGTCTATTTCAAGGAAAATATCGCTAGAAAAACAGACACAAATGAAGAAAAAAAAAGTGCTTTTTTACCAATACAATGCACTTTGTTACAAGTTGATCACAACAATGTCAAAACTACATGAATTGCACTTCGAATATCTTCCACCCCCACCCTATTTTCCAGATATGGCCCCCAATGACTACTGGTTGTTTGCAGACCTGAAAAGATGCTTCAAGGAAAGATTTTGGCTCCAATGAAAAAGTGAAATTCGTTCTCCAAAAAAGGCATTGAATCGTTAGAGAAGCATTGAAATCAGTGTATCACCTTAGAAGGAGACAATATTGATGAATAAAGTTGAATTTTACCTAAATGTTGTTGTTTTATTAGTTAGGCCTCGGACTTATTCACTCTGCATATGTCTATGCTTGAAAAATATTGATACAAAATAATTTTTTCCAAAGTATTTTGAAATTTAAATTTAATTATTACAGTATCATTTCTTCATTGAATTATTAATTGAACCAAATTGTTTTGAATTAAAACCTATGTTAAACAGTTATGTTGGAACATAAATTTCCACAGAAAAACGATAACTTTAGAAGTGTTGCTCCGGAATTATTTGGACTGATCCTGAATTATCTCCCTTGAATTATTTTTGCTAATGTTAGCGAAATGTGCTCTTGTGTCCAAACATGAGAAAACTTGTTCCACGCATATGTGAAAATTCAAAACGAGGCACTCTCTCTCTTTGTGGCTGAGCTTTCAAATTCATTTGAAATTGTCCAACATGCTGACCATATTGGCATGCCCTTCACAAACTCTGGTAGCAGTCGCCTAGACTCCCTTTCTAATAGCAGTCGTCTAGACAACTAACAAAAATGTAAGTCATGTTTACTTATACTTTTTTCATGCATATTCTCTATCTTTGACCTCAGCAACACTTGTCTTTCGTATTTTATTAGAACATTAATGTATTCTTTTAGCGATTATGTCTCTGGTTTTACACCTTTGTATATCATATTAAGTACAACTTTATATGTTGCATATTTACCCCTTTTACGTTTGTCTTCGACAAACTGTTTATGTGAGAATAAATGTGTATGTATATAAATCCATCTATTTTTTCATTGTTGTCCTTTTCTCTTTCTTCCGACACCCAGGTGTTATCCACGATAACACAACACACAAAAAGGCGGCCTCATGTTCAGGAAAGATATGCGCGAACACGTGATTGCCAAAAAATGAGAAAACTAGGATATAAAATATTAGTTAGCTTTACAAAAGAAAAGAAAACGATTTTGATTTTATCAAAAAAAAAACAAAAAAAAGATAAAGGAGCACTTGAAAATAATCGACTAACAAATAGTTTTTTTTATAAAAATAAAAGCAAAAAAAATCAATTAACATGGCTGAAGAAGTTGTCAAGTCATGCATGCGAATGTGTAAATATTATTATTATTAGTAGTAGTAGTAGTAGTAGTACTAATGATAAATGCGATACACATTATAGTATCTGCAGAAATGTTGTGATGTTAATATGACTTCTATTGCAATTTTATTTTCTATTCGTAGGGAAGGTATTTTGTTAGTGCGTTAAAAATACAACTGTTTAATTTTACCAATGTTTTATTCACATTTTGAACATTATATTTAAATGTGTCCATGCATCGTTATAAGAGGCTTTGTCTGTCGATCTGTTACCCTTCCTTTACTTTATCCACCACCACCTTTTGGGCTTTGCCTTTCTTCCACAACTACTTCCAACTTGTTGTATATCTGATCTAACTCTGTTGAATAAATGCCTGGTGCTACCAGATCAGGCTGTCTGAAGATATCGGCTTCCTGACCCAAAATGCACCAAACATTGATTTTTTATTGTTTTTTTTATCTTTGCAAAACTCAATCATGTTCTGCAAAGCCAAAAACAAAACAAAAACAATTCCCCCCCCCTTCTCTTCCCCAAAACCTTTACGAAATGACCGGATTCAACATAAAATAACCCGAAAAGGGTTGGTATTGCTGTATAGCAAAACAACCAAAGCAAGCACCATGAATAAACATTTGAAGATATAAAGAACTTGAAGCATAAAAACCTTTACCAAAATGACCTGATTCTGCATTAAATAACCCGAAATGGATCAATATGCCATAAAACAAAACAACCAAACAACCAAACCTGTTCAATAAATGCAATTCTTGACAAAGTTTGATAACTGAAACGAAATATATCGAATCTAAAAAAGCATGACTCTGTGTTAAATTATTTCTTTTTCTTTATAGTTTGCTCTTAGCTTATTACCTCCATTCCTATCTATACCAAACAGTCTTTCGGATATTTATTCCTTTAAACAAACCTTCACACACACTTCAGTTTGAAATGGCATTCTCATAAACACAGTATGAATAGACGCATCGTAAGAATATCCATTCTTGTTTCTTTAATTAACTTCGAATTGGAATCAATTCTAATTATTCACTTTCATTGAAAAGTTACACATTTTTAAAGCAGATATCATTATTGTTGGTGAATGTTGAGATTTTTTGTGTGAAATTGTTTTATTCTCATTTATTTTATTTCTATTTTTTTTATGAATGTATTTCTTTTATTGCATATGATTCGATTAGTATGAAAATATAAAACTATTCACTGCTTTTAATGTTCTCTATATATTATATGGTAGGATCCACTCTCACCACCAGGCAACTGACAGACCTACCTTGTCATAGATGTTATTTTTCTGTGTTTTCCTTCTCCTAGTTTTGTTGCCTTTCCAAAGTTTTAGAGTCCAGTCTCATTTACTATTTCATTCATAGTTGTGAGGAGGAGGAGGAGGAGGAGAGGTGTATTCATACCTTTCTCATCTTTCTCCATCTGTTTTTGTAGATTCAATATCTCTGTTAGTTTGAAACCGAGTTACAAAGAAAATGATACATTTTAGCATCAATATTTCTATTAGAAGGTAACCCTAGATTTATCTAGTAATCAGAATTCAGTTGGTTTCAAGTTAATTCACCTACTGGGTGCTGAGATGGATATTTTTGAGTCTGTGGTTTTGTTTGATTTATCCATTTTATGGCAAATCAACTCCAATTGTAATATCTATTGTAAACACATTGACTCATTGAACATTAATTGCTATTTTACCTATAGTTAAAGGTATGGGGATTGTGGGTTAATACCTTTCCCAACATTAATGGTGTATTCAATAGGATTTGAACTCGGCGTAACAGATTTCATAGTCTGTGACAGTATCCATTACACTAATTGTACCTTGGTGATTTATTGATTCAAGTATTACACAGGATCATTAATAAATTTTAGCAAAGTCTACTCAAAACAAACAAACAAATAAGTAGATAAATTAATGAATTTACTTAGAAGATCTATATATTAATATGTGTAACCACTACTATCTATCCTGTATTAAATGCAACACAACAAGAATTAAGAGTTCACATCTTTATTAGGTGCTTATTTACATTAGGACCCACACTAACTTTGACCCCGTCGTTAGGGTCATGGGCAAAGTTAGCGTGGGTCCTAATCTAACAAAGTACCCTTTATTAAAACCCTGGCCAGACGTGAGTCGAAGTTGAACGGTGCTGTTTTTTGTTTCTATCCAACTTCTCCTCAGGTTAATGAAGGGGTGCGTGCGCTCTGGACAAGCGTTCTTACTACACATCTGTTGCCACCCATCACTCGCAAGACCTCATGTCCCCTCTCGTTCATATTATACAACATTTATATATTAGTTTTTCTATCTTTTGCATCAACAAAAAATCCAGACGTTCAGCAAATACACTCAAACAGAGAGAGGAGTAGGGGACCAGGAGGGGAGGAAGAGAGTGTAATTTCCACATGTTGATTGATATATGCGAAAGAGTGCGGAAAAGGCTCTTATCTTACTGGGTGAGCCAAAGAAAATGCCACCCATGGAATCGCCGTTAATAAAATTCACAATCCTTTCTCCAATCTAACCATATTTGTTACAAATAAACTGCAGTCTATGCCTCACCTGTCCACCAAGTTTCAGTCATGAATATCCAAGTCTTTGTTCAGTAGAATTTGACTCGCCATAACCGATTCCATAGTCTGCAACGGTAGCCATTACACTAATCATACCCTTAATGAAATCTCGATAAAAATACTTAGTAACCAAACAACCTAATTAAAAGTAATTTGTGACAGTAAGAAAACAATTATGAAACATAATAAATTATTGGCCATTTAGATAGCCTCGTTAGTAACATATTCCATCATTAATTCAATCCCTTTTTATCTTTTAATGACAGACTGCAAACTAATAATAATAACAAAATTAGATGGTAGACTACATATGAGAAAAACATCAACAAACGTCTTAATGTGTCAGTTATTTTTATACTTTACAACTGGGAAAGTTATCTTATTATATAATTATCAAAAGTTATTTCAGGAATTCTACTTATTCTGACTTTTCATATTGCAAAATTTGTTATTATAATGGAGAGTATGTGTTTGTGTGCGTTTAACCGAATAGTCTTATTTTGGATGATTTTATTTACAAAATTTTAAACATTTAAAAATAATTTCTTGTATTATTTACACCGTTGAGCAAATCTACAGGATGCCACCCCCCCCCCCCCCCAAATGGCACTCATAATAACATTCACAATCCTGTCTGCAACCCAACCATATTTGGTTCAAATAAACTTCAGTATATGCCTGACTTGTCCACCAGATTTCACTCGTGAATGTTTAACGGTCTTTGTTATATCATCGTTCAATGATAGGCACACCTGGATATGACGTGCAAAATTATCCATAATTCTGGAATAGTCTGGAGATTGTTTTGATAGACATTATCTTTGCGATAATATCACGAATAAAAATCTTGTATATGGTTCGGTATAAGCCCATTCAGGATCACACTTCCTACTGATGAGATGATTACCAAAGTGTCCCCACATATAATTAAATGGCGCTAAAACAAAGATTGTTGGACATTTATGGCTGAAACTTGGAGTGCAAAAAAGGTTGTGAATGTTATTAACAATTCCATGGGTGGCATTTTTTTTGGGGGGGGGCACTCTGTGTCTTCTTTCAAATTCAATTATACATAGAACAAAATAGTGGTTCACACAGTGAATGTGTAGCTAATCTACATATTGATTTTGTAAAATGAATTTTAATAATTAATTTGATGAGTACTATTGATTTCTGATTGTTTGGTTTTATATACAGGGTACGAGGGTTATTTGAGGACAGTTTTAGTATATTCAATAAACAACAATATTTTAACAAAAAATGTATATATTTAAATCAAATCAAATTGACACATATCCTTGATGATACTTCTTTATCTAATTATGCTATGAATCCACCTTTGGCTTCAATGACTGCTTCTATTCAGACTCGAAACCGTCCACAAGCTGAAATTAAATGTCCCTTATTTATTTCGGACATCACCTGGACAATGGTGGCTTTTAGTGAAGCTATGGTATTATTAGGATGTTTATTAGTCTCCCTTTCAACAATGCTCTACACGTAATAGTCCATAGTATATAAATCTGGCTAATTGGGGGTCACATTATCGTAAAAATTCCCTGATAATCAGTCCTGGGTTACAATTGCTTTTTGAGAAAGTGCAAAGTCTTGTTGAAAGACAGCCTTCCATTGCATACTTTATCTATCCAAGGTTTAATGGCCATTTTAAGAATATCAAGTTATCCAGCAGCATTGGTCCTAAGATCTTGTGGGAAAATGTAATGTGGCATGACATAACCTTCGCTGCTCACAACTCCTAAAACCATCACAGTAGCTGGATATTTGGTGTGCATCACCCTGGATACTTCAGAAGAAGATACACATAGCCACGTGTCATTCCGTCTGTTTTCTGATCATCACATCCCTCTAGCTCTAACCAAATCTTATGAACAAATGATATTGTTCTTCCATTTGACTCGTTGGTCTAGTAGTCGCCATCAATTAAAAATGACCCTCTTCTAGTATATTGTAAAAAGATTAGATATAACCACATCATGTTATTCTATTTTGTGTGTGTGATAAACAAATTATGTTATTATACAGTGATATATTTTATTTTAATAATAGCTACCGTATTGGATATAAATTTGAGGAAAATTATAGAAAAATTATAGATTATGTTGGTGATGAGGTAGAGAGAGGGGGAGAGAGAGTGTATGCTTATATATGAAGAAGAAGAAGAAGAGAGAATTTCAATGAGAAATTAGCACAGCATTAGAACAATAAATCTGCATGGAATGTTATTGTCTGCAACAAATAAATTTTATAATTGTTGGTGCTCTCAGTTAAGGTGGGTGTGTTTAGACATGAATTTTTATGAATAAACCTGGCTGTCGAAAGGCAATGAGGACCCCCCCCCCCCACACACACACACACACACACATACACTTGTGTCTAGGAATCAACTCTGACTCCGATTCCTGAAATTTAAAAAAATCCGACTCTAGCTTTGGTTCTTACCTAAAAAATATTCCTCTTCCACTCGTAATAATTTATATACAGGATGATTGGAAAGTAACTCCCTATTATTAATTTATTACCAAAATATAATTCTTACAAGAAATAAATATGATAAGAAAGTGGATACATGGGGTTTTATTTAAAATTAGTATACATCTTCCGTCAAAAATGATGAAAAAAATGTTTTGCCAGTGTTCACATTTGCTATTTATCTCGATATATTACGAAAATATTTATATAAAATTATAGAATTACATCAGTTTGTAGCACACCACATGCACTCGGGTGAAACCGTAGATGTTTTTCTGGTGGATTTGCGGAAACTTTCTGTACCATTTGATGGTATGACAGATCAAGGCCTTAAAGCAATCTTTGTCCATGGGTTGCCTGACTATGTCCGACAGCTCCTACGAGCTTCTTCTCGAATGGAGGAAATGAGCATTTTTCAGCTTCTGGCTCGAGCAAGTGCTATATTAAAAGATGACCTACCTGGACCCGCATTAATTACAGTAGCCGTGGGGGCTGATGCAAATCAAGAAAAGCCAGACGAAGAACACCAGGATAGAGTGTTTTGAATGCAATGGAATTAACCACTTGGCTTGGGATTGTCTCGTTCGGCGCGACAGACGGAGAACTCGGGACCCCCAACTCTGGAGAAGTTGTGCACGTTGTTACCGATGTGAAAGACTAGGCCACACTTCTCTGGATTGTCCGGGAAAAGGTTTAGGGGACGACAGCTATGCGCCGGCTTCTTCCCCAGACAAGATATGAACTCGGCACTGCCAACTGTAAGAATAGCTGCGAACGGGAAAGAGTGCATTGTACTCGTTGATTCTAGGTGCTCGTGTACCATAGTTAGCAAAAAAGTGTGCCGAAGGTGGCAAAAGCAGACCATCGAGGTGGTTACTATTAGTGGAAGAACGCAGACATGTAGACTTGGGTCCATTAGCCTCTGGCTGGAGAGTGGATGTGCAGTGGTAATTGAGGTCCTGGTAATGATGGGGGACCCGCTTGGGTTCGACCTCTTGATTGGGATAGACGCGATAAAAGCTCTACAGCGATGAATCAAGAAAGGCTTGCTTGCTCCTTATGATGAGCAAAAGCTGGGATCCCCGAGAGGGCTGCTTCTGTTGATGGCTGTCGTTCAGCAGAATAAGTCAAAAGTGCACCCTGTAATAGAGTACAGAGAACTAAACCTCCATGTTGATGCATATACTGCAGACACTGATGTTTGTGCCAGCAAACTGAGGCAATGGAGATGGCGATGATCAAATTTAGCATTGCTGGATCTCGGATCTGCTTATCTTCAAGTGTGCATTGGTGAGTCATTTTGGCTCTACCAGACAGTTGTTTTCCAAGGTAGAAGGTATTGTTTAACGAGGTTGGGATTTCGTCTGAATGTGGCTCTGCAAATAATGAGGTCTATTGTGAACCCAGTCTTATCACAAGATGACCACATCAAGAAGGCGACCTCCACTTACATCGATGATTTGTATGTGGATTAAAGTGTCGCATCTGAAACCAGTGTTGCTGAACATTTGTTGCATTTTGGACTGGCCAGCAAAACTCTGGAGCGACCGAAGGATGGGGCCCGGGTCCTTGGCTTGACCGTCTGGGGAGTAGATGATGCCCTATTTTGGAAACGTGGGAATGAGCTGCTGGACGTCCCAAACACTATTACTAGAAGAACATTGTTTTCTCTCTGCGGAAAGCTTGTTGGGCATCTCCGAGTGTGCGGCAGGCTGTGAGTAGCAATTAGTGTCATCAAGCGAAGGGCAAGTGCGGAGACAGAAGAATAGAACGATCTAACCGAGGATGTCCCATTAAGATGTATGCTAACCGAGACTCTTAATAGAGTGAGTCAGGCAAAAGTAAATGGTGCATCAATGGCGAGGAGCTTGACGTGTGGGTTGAAGCAAGTTCCTCAGCTACAGGCGCCCTGCTCGAATCACATGGTACCGTGATTGAAGATGCGTGTTGGATGCGGCCAGAATCGGACACACGACACAAATCTTGCGGAGTTAGATGCTTTTCTAAAAGTAGTAAATAAATCTGGCTATACACTGGGAGGCCAAATCCTTTGCACCTGAAGACTGACTCCTGTGTGCATTGATGGCTTACTAACACGTTGACTAACAAATTCAGAGTGAGCACTAAGGTTCCTAGTTAAATGCTTATCAGAAGACGCTTGCAAACCTTTTCAGAACCGGTCAAATGTGCCGCCACAAATAACAGCATGGAGTTGAGCCAAATACGACAGATCCATTTGAACAGCGGTCATCCTGAAGTGAAACGAACAACCTACTTCGTCAGGAGGATCGCCCCTGGTACGACAGTGGGGGCTGTAAAATCTGCAATTGCATTCTATCGTGAATGTCTGTCTATTGATCCTGCACCGGTATGATGGCAACATGGGAAGCTTGTATCATCAACCGTATGGAAAAGGTTGGGTATGGATGTCACCCACTATCGAGGTGTTCTCTACCTAACCCTCATCGATTGCGGGCCTACCCGGTTTACTATATGGCAACTCTTGCGGCGGGAGGATTCTACTGTCATACAGTGTCTCAGCTCTGAAGAAATCTTGACTGACAACGGTACAGCTTTTAGCAGCAATAGGTTCAGAATGTTTGCTGGGGTGTCGGATTGCATTTCTGGTGTGCATATGCACTGTCAGGAAATGGTATTGTCGAGAGATCTCATAGATCTATAAAACGGAGTGCTGCTAGGAAGAGATGCACTACTAAAGAGGCAGTTTATTGGTACAATATCATGCCAAAAGACGATGTCCATTGTATGAAGTCTGGGTGAAAGGCATCGATGAAGCCCTTCCATTGCTACCAGAACACAAGCATGAAAAACAGGTGCATGAGTAAATGAAGAACATGAACTGTGACGAAAGTGGCGAGTCCCCAAACAGTGTGTGTGGACGGAGTGCCTCGCCATGTAAGAGATCTTAGCCTCTATCCTCGGATGGTGATCAATTCTGAAATCAGTGGAAGTGAAGCGTCAAGCGATGGTGAATTGTGTGTGCCGGTGATGAATGATGAGGCCGATAGTTCGGTTGATGGTGGCCTTATTCAGTTGAGCGACAGTGACGGCAACGACAATATCGAAGATCAACATGTCTCAGCAGAACCACTTCATAAAGCGGCTTAATCAGCTGTGTCACGTCTCTGAAGAAGGCACAGACGAAGGAGGCCACCTCGCAGCTGCTGCATGTGTGATGATGAGAACAGAGGGGAGTGTAATGGACAGAGCCAATACCCCCCGACATAAGTGACAAAAAATAGTTTGTGCCGTGCATGAAAGCTTGGGAGGGAAATTTGCATAACGTCCAGGTGAACTGATAAAAAGAGTTGAGAATGAAAACAGTGAGAAAAACAGGAGAGCGACAAGAACATCAGTTTATTGGTAGAAGATTGTCTCCGATTTTTGGGGGTTTTGTACATTGCTTTCTTACAGGTTCCCAAGTTTGTAATGTTGAAGAAGGTCGTGGGTTACATCTGCTAAAACACTGTGACTATAACAATAGTGAATAATAGTCCAAATAATTCAAATTATCAATCCTCATCTAAAATCTTCCGAAACATAATATAAAACTCTTTGTAAAGTGGTAGTTGTCGGCGTTTTAAAAAAAAATTGCACTTGACAATTTTCACTGACTCCTAAAACACTGAATTTGCTCTGACTCCACAGCCCTTTTTGTGTCACACCTTACCTACGTGTGTGTGTGTGTGTGTGTGTGTGTGTGGAGGGTGTGTGTAAATTACCAACAACTAGTTGTGTCTTTTTGTATATTTATTAAGAGACAAAACAAGAAACAAAATGAAATAGCAAAAAATAGACAGTTTTCCAGTTCTGGTTTGCAATCGTTTGGGTTCTTTAGAAAAATCCTGTTTTTCTTTGGTTTACGAGCACAGATGAATTTAATTTGAGCCAGAAAATTACTTTCTATCCGGCAAGTTAAAGACTTCAAAATCACTTTCAAATGTCAAAGTTTATGACATAAACATTGTATCAGACAATCTGTTTTTGTCATTATCATCTGCTCTATAATAAAGACCAATGTGTATTTCTTTATATAGAAATAAATATGTCCCATCACACAAAAGTTAGCAGGAAAAAAGTGCTGGACGAAACCATTTCAAGTGTTTAGGGGAAGGGAGAAAGCAAATAGCAAGTCAAACAACTCCCCATCCTCACCATCTGAAATGAATTTGGAAAAAAATTCATCACTCTATTTCTATAATGAGACTTTTTTCTTTTATTTTCTTTCATTCTATACCGATTGATACGTTTTTCTTTCTTTTTAAAAAATTCACAGTTTGAGACATTTTCTTTCTTTCTTTTTTTTTTTCACCGATTGATTTTATATCAATATGAATATTAGTGCGCACACTGGCAAAGCATAATTTAAAAAAATCATTTTTGACAGAGGGTGTACACTCATTAATATAATTGTGCGACCACTTCTTGTGTGTATGTGTGTGGCTGTTTGTCTCCTATATGTGAGGTACACATTTTTATTATTTACTATTAATCGATTTGAAATCAAAAAGGCAATAGCATCTTTTTTTTTTTTTTAATCCTATTAAAAAATAATTTAATTACGAAATTAAATCCATCAGCATGCATTTCAAGTCAGCCATTTTAATCTTTTGTTCATATAGTTAAAAAAGAAAAAAAAAAGAATTACTTTGAATAATTGAAAGAAAATAAAGCAGGTGATGAATGTGATTAGGTCTGTTTTTATCTGAATTTGAATCTGTGAGAGATTGCACTTAAGCTTTAATCATGACTTGTCTTCGTCTCTTCTCAGAGCTTTATTCTTATTGGCTTTTTTTTTTTTTTTGCATGTTAATCTTAATCCCTTTGTGTACAACTAATACTATTATTCCTCAGAGGATTAAGGATATGTTATGTAATTGTTAATATGTAAAATTATCTTCTTTTTTTTTTTTATCAAAGCTGGAAGGAATAATTGAAGGTATGAATAGTCCAAACTAGAGCTGCAGAATTGAAGCAAATTCATGGCTTTCAGGGTCGGTCGGTCGGTCGGAGATTACCACTTAATAATGATACAAAGATTTTCAGGGTCCATTGTTTAGGCTATCGACTTCACAGCATTGATTCAAACAGAGCTGATGTTATTTACTCCCCCCCCCCCTTCGATCAGGATGGACAGAAACCTGACGAGTGACCTAGGAAGAGATTCTTTCAGCAGTGCTTGGGAGACCTCCCTAGTTTTATTTTTGTCCCATTACTTATAATGATGTCGAAAAAACTATATTGCATAGCTTTTAGCAGTAACAAAAAAAACAACTCTCATATGAAAGCTTTATTTAGGAGTTGGCATTCGTTTCTCCAATTCTATTTTAGAATGATGTACTCACAAAAGGAACCACGTGTAGGTTGCTAACGTCCTTTCGTGAAAGTGAAGCAATATCTCTGACTGAACTCTAACATAGCATGCCAAGTTTGCAGTCTATGTCGGTAACAGTACCAACATCATCCTCATATTCGATTCAACATCTGTTTTTCATGCTGGCATGTGTTGGACGGTTTTTAGAAATTGACTTTCAAACTAACCTATCTCTGGCCAGGTCTTTATGTCTCCCTCTTTCTCTGAAGTCCATCCTTATCACTTCCTCCTATGTTTTCTTCTAGCTTCCTTGTATCTAAGCCAGGCCCATGAGCCTCAAGATCCAACACTGAATATAAAGTTTCAAATTTCTGTTGTTAGATATGATTTCTATATTTAGGAATTAAAAAAAAAAAAATGGTATTATTTTATTGAAGAATTTGACTAAAAAATTGAAGCAAGCATATAAATAGCCTAATTTTGTGTGCTGATTTCAAATACGATATCCATCGCCTATAATTTTAAAAATATAATTACATGGAAACATATAGACTATATTTTAAAAGATTTAAATGTTTCAGTAATAAACACTGTACTTTGATATGTATATGTTATATTATCCAAATAATCATAATACAAGGTGACCCCCCCCCCCCCAAATGCCACTCATGGAATCGTTAATAAAATTCATAATCGTTTCTGCAATCCAACCATATTTGGTACAAATAAACGTCTGTCTATGCCTGACTTGCCCACCAAGTTTCAGTCATGAATGTCCAACAATCTTTATTTTATGGCCGTTCACTGATACGTACATCTGTACAGCCTACAAAATTGTCAATAACTCTGATATTCCTTTCTTGGCCCTGCCTTGATTTTTGTTGTGATGACCCTCTTCAGTTCAGGAAGAGTTTGTGGATTGTTTTAATAGGCATTAGGGGTATTTTTACCCCACCTAATAAACCAGTATCGTCCGGGCCTTTGGGTCTGGATTTATGCCGGTCTATTGGGGGTTGTTGGTCCTGTGCAGTTCTAGGAGGTGCACCCTCCCAGGCTTTGCCTCCCCTCTTTGGGGAGGAGTAAGTTTATTGCTCACTGTCTGAGGCGCCCTACCGGGAATGCCGACGGGGCTGCCCAGACAATTTTTAAATGGCCAGAATACTCACCTCGAGCCCTGGCTTATCTAATCCCACTTTCCCGACCTTGTGTCACATCTTGCCTTGTGGGAGGTAGATAAATAAACCTCTCCAATAAAAATCTGGGGATGGAAGGTTATGGTCCAATGAATGTGAAGCCCATTCAGGATCACACCTCCTACTGAAGTGCCCCCCCCCCCATATCATTGAACGATGATAAAACAAAGACTGTTTGACATTCATGACTGAAACTTGGTGGACAAGTCAGACATAGACTGAAGTTTATTTGTACCAAATATGGTTGGATTGCAGAAAGGATTGTGAATCTTATTAACAATTCCATGGGTGGTATTTTTTGAGTTACCCTGTATCTATATTATGTTTTGTTTTTCTATAATGTACCTTTTTAAATATTTTATGAAATAAAACACATTATATTATGGATATATGCATTATAGTAAAAACCAGGGCTGTGACGTTGGAGTCAGATATAAAGCAAATTATTTGTTTTAGGAATCAAAGTCAATATCAATTGTCCGACTAAAAGCAAAAAAAGTGATACACAATGAAAAATATCAGACCCCCCCCCCCAAAAATCAAAATCTTTTGTGCCATTATTAAGTGGTGCTCATAAAAATACTACTTAATAATGACACAAAGATTCTGTGTCATTATTAAGAGATGATCGTATGACAACCACTTAATAAGTTTATTTACCTGCCTCTCACTGCAGCAATGTTTGACACAAGGTTAATTTATGGTGGGGAATCCAGCTCCCCCAAAAAGATGGCCACTCTGGATAGATAAATTGACCTTGTTGACATTCCCTGGTGAGGACTCCCCATGCAATCAGCAATAAATCCCCCCTCCTAAAGCAGGAGTTAATGCCTGAGTATATGACATCATCAGACCGATCATAACACATACTAACTTTGATCCAAAGATTTTGATATTTTTTTGTTTTGGCTATTTTTGCAGCACGTACCATTTTTAAAAAAAGTTAAATTCTTTAAATTTTATTCATTAAAATAAAAGAATAAAAAAATCATGTTGAATTCACAAAGCCTTGCAAAACATTATAAATTATATACTGTATATATACATCATTACTATTAGAAGGAGGAGGAGGAGGAGATTTCTTAGGCCAGAGTCAGACCATTTAATATTTCAGAATCGGATTTGAGTGTTTAGGCTACCAACTCCCCAACCCTGTTAAAAACGGGATAGGCGAAAGAAAAAACCCTTATGTAGTGGGAGGGGGTTACACAGATGCCAATGACCAATCATACAAAATACCATGACCATACATACCAACAAGAAATAGGTAAATAAAAGGTGCGATGTACGCGATAACAACAAAAAGGAGACAACATGGGTGGACAATAAAGATAAACGTGTGTTTATTTCATTAGAAATAAATATGTCTAGGAAAGAGCTGCTGGAGTAGATGATGATGATGATGACGTGGGCAGGATTGAAAACTGTGGCGAGTCATAGAAGGCAGGATGTTTGCTGCATAGTTGTAGATAGGAATAGCGCTACTATAGTAAACTGATTGTGATGAAGACAGGATCGGAAACTGCTGCTCGTAGATGGCAGGATCGGAAATAGCCAGCCATCTTGAATCATTATGGGTAAGTTTGTTGCAGCGTATGATGATGATCATGATGATGATGATCTCTACAGCAATGTAATCTTGGTGCTAGAAACAGAGCTGCAGCTGATGCTGAATGTTGTCGCTGGGTTTCTGCTGGCCTTGGTCGTGGGTTGCTACCAGACTGCTTGTGTTGCCTCGATTTCACCTGATTGGTCGGTGGAAAAGGAAGATGTGTGCAGAGAGACAAAATTGTGTTTATCTTTGTCACATACGTCAGAGCTGTTAAAAGGTTAACATCCAGTTCTGTTATTAGGAGTGCTGAGTTGTAAAAATTAGTAAAAACATGTATTCGCATGATTGCGAAAGAGAAAATATTTCTTTGAGTAAATCAGTGTAATGAGAATAATATAATAATTACTAATGTGTATATATTTATATACTAGCTGAAATATCTGTTTATGCTGGGTGTCTCAAATCTTCCTCTTCTACACGTCAACTCAATTGGAAAGAAATATATTTTTACTTTAAACTGTAATAAAAACAATTAAAAAGAACTCTTTAATGCGTAAACATTTTTTAGTATAAAATTGAAATTAATACTTTTGTTGAATCAAACATTTCAGACACCAGCAAAAAGGCATTTTATTTTACTTACACAAGCTATTTCGGCAACAGAGATGGTGTGTATTTGTTAAGTTTAGTTTTTTCTTTTATTTAAACTTTTTTCATTATAGAATTGAACCTTAAAATAAATTTACAAATTTTAATATGAAAAAATACTGTATTTGCTAAATTACAATTAGTTTTCTTTATTTTGTATTTCTTATGGAAGGTTTAAAAGAGAATAGTCTTCCTTACTCTTGATTGATCCTAAAGTCAGAATCCAGTATTTAGATTGAAAACTGATTTTATTCTTATTTTTTATATCTTATAATTAATTTTTGGTGCAGAGCCCAAGGATGTACTTAACATTTAATTTTTTTTTTAATTCTAAAAAATTGAATTTTTTTAAAACGTACCCCCCCCCCCCCCCCATTTATATGAAACAAACAGAAAAAAAACTAATTTAGATGAATGAAAAAAATGCCCCCACCCCAATTTTCCCGTCCCAAAATTGATTTTTTTTTTTTTTTTTAAGTGTTAATTGTTAAATACGGAAAGGGCATTAATGCCGGTCGTAAATGCGATTTTGTTTATCGTGGGTTGCATTTTTCTAATATATAGTGCTTCAAATATTTTA
Organism: Sepiola atlantica; assembly: GCA_963556195.1. Classification (NCBI taxonomy): domain Eukaryota; kingdom Metazoa; phylum Mollusca; class Cephalopoda; order Sepiida; family Sepiolidae; genus Sepiola; species Sepiola atlantica. Next base: position 151,182,297 of record OY744523.1, read on the forward strand.
AGGCTGTTAGTGCAGTTATTTCTGTGTATAATTCGAGTGTTGTTGGTTAGTATTATAATCTATACATATGTAAATCAATAAAACATAAATAAATTAAAGAATGTAGAAGAAAAAAAGCTATAAAAATGGAAGCGGAAAAAAACCCATATTAGCTAAAATCAACCTCCTGAAGATGGACGAGACGTCCGAAAGCGCTCGAGATTTGACCCAAACCATAACGATGGGTGCTATACTGCACCAGCTACTACCACACGATCGTAAAATCGCTCGAAGAGTCGAACAACTAACCAAGAAAATCTCAAAAAAGCAGAACTGTGTGGACTTTAATGAAGCCTGTCTTTATATATATATATATATATATATATAGGTACGTGCAAAATCAATGGCCGATTCCCAAAATGAAAAAACATTTTGACCCCCCCCCCCCCCTTCACTTAAAAATACACTAAAATTCAGGAAATCAACCAATTTTACTGAAATTTTCAATATTTATTAATCAACAATCACGGAATATAATGAAACCATTATTTTTTAAAAAATCTTAGTGAAAATGTATTATTTTTTAAAAAGAAAATACACCTTTACTAAAGTTATATTTTTATATATTAATAAAAAAAATGCATGATTTTTTAAATGTTGATTATGAAATAAAGCATCGTAGATGTTAACAATTAAAGTTATTTTTCCAAATATTTCGTATATATTATGAAAAAGGCCAGTAAATACCGTGTTAATAAAATCACTATAACTCGAAGAAAAGTTAATTTTTTGAATCAGCGATATTATTATTGAATAAAGCATTGTTTAATCAATATTTTCACCAAAAAGATAATATAATTGCAAAAAATATTTCATGTGATTTTAATGATTAGAGTTTTTGGAAAAATAAAAAATGCGACATAATTATATTTCCCTTTCATACATGAACGTGGCATCATCAGCGCAAGAAAGTTTTTTTTATAATCTTGAAAATAAATAAAAAATTGACAAATTTGAGATCCAGGAACTTAACGAAAAAAAGAATTTAAAAAATTGAATAATTTCTACTAACGATGAACTTTCATTAGTACGGTAGCCCCGTTCTGTAATAACCAGGTGGGATTAGCCTTCCAACAATCACTCACTTTTACACTGCACTCAATTTTTTTTATTTTAGAGATTCAACAATTTCGTTCATTTCACAATTCATCGTCAATTATTTGGAAAGATTTGTATTTGTTTTGTCTTTTTTTCATTAATAAATATTTAAGTTAAAAACAATTATTTATTAATAAATAAAGAGAATTCAAACATGACATTTTCTTTCAAAATTGAATTCTGTTTATCAATAAATAACTGTTTTAACTTTTTTTTCAATGAATAAATTGTCAGTGTAGTCATTGACTTTAATTTACTTTTTCACACTTAAAATAAAAAAAATGAAAACACTTTATTTTTAAAAGAATCAATGTAATTTATCATTACGACACGTTAAGAATAAATCGAATAACTAAAGTTTTAAATCATGTAAAAAAAATTGATAAAATTGACGCAGTTCGTAACGTAAAAATATTTTTGACATTTAAAAAATAGTTTTATTTCAAATTCTAAGGAAAAACAATGGTAAACAGACGTCATCAATAATTTCAGAGTATTACGAAATTAAAAACTGAACCGTTTCAGTTAAAAATAATTGCGTACACTCACAAATAATTAAATAAGCATTTCCTTTTTTATTATAACAAAATAAGGGTACTTAAATTTGTTTATAACAATTAATGGATACTAATTTTTCAACTTCTATAAACTATTATTACATTTTTATATATAAAGTAAAAATTGATAAATTATGACATTTTTGTCTTCCATATATTTTGCATAGCGATAGTCAATTTGTAAAAAAAGTCCTTTTCCGATGAAGTTATGGCGGATTTTATTCATTTATCACATTTGAAGGGATAATTTTGCTAATTTTTAGTCAAACGTGGGATTTCTTTTTTTTTTAATTCAGTGTCTTATGACTTTAATTTAATAATTATCTTTGAAATAGTTCCCAAAAACTTATATTTATCTTTTAAGGGATTTTTACAAGTAATTTTTTAAAAGTTCAAAATTCATTGAATTTTTGGGGTTTTTGACTGTCGTAATTACATATTTTATTATAATTTATTTTTCACATGTAAATATGCAGTTTTTTTCGTTTAGAGATTAAGTTTAGGCTTTTATCTTTCAAACACAATCAAAGTTTACACGGAAACTAATTAAATAATTAATGATAAGCGCTTTTTAATAAGCATAGTCCATACAAAAGACCGCCATCTTTGCACTTGCCTATATATATATATATTTGAAAACATGCAACAGCAATAGTGTATACTAAGATGAGTATTGATTTACTCCTCTCCAGGAGTTAGGCACAAGGCCAGTTTTTATCTTACTCCCACAAGTAAGATGTGACCCAAGGTCGGGTCGGGAAAGTGGGGTTTAAAAATTGCCTGGGCAGCCCCGTCGGCATTCCCCGGTAGGGGCGCCTTAGGCAGTAAGCAATAAACTTACTCCTCCCCAAAGAGGGGAGGCAAAGCCTGGGAAGGTGGACCTCCCAGAACTGCACAGGACAGACCCATTGACCGGCGTAAATCAAGACCTGAAGGCCAAGACAACACCAGTATGGGGTGCAGTATCCATCGGAACAGATACTACACTTTGATCTTAGCCAAAAGGCCAAGAAGAAGATGAGTAGAACCTTTCTATTTTGTTAGTATGCATGTGTGTGTGTGTGTGCTGTTTGTAGTAAGCAGTGCAGGTCAGCAAACGGTCTAAAACGATGTCCCAGGGTTCATACAGCTGTCATTTGAGTTGCTTAATCTAATCTGTGCGACTTCACATCTGTCAGAGTTGGTAAGAATTGTAATAGGGATTTTCAAGTCTTTAAGCAGTCCCAAGAGTTATATTCATTTGTGGTACAACTAAATGATTATAGTGCAAGGTGGTGAATATCATATGCCTGTATATATATACATACATACGTATGTACATATATATATATATATATATATATATATATATATAATTAAATGCACTCATATTTATGGGAGAGACATGAATTTAATAACTATTCTGTTTTTAAATCTCTGAAGCTGTTACATAATAAACAGCTAATGATCGCACTTTTCTATTTCACGGTTTAGAGTTAAATCACCTGCTTATATTTTACTACTGAAATGGGTCCCTTTGGTATTTTGTGAATTTCTCAGTGGTGAAATTGGCTTATACAAGTTCTAAGTCTGCAATTCCAAGGATTTAAGCCCTTTGGATGTTGTATATTAGTTTTAGGATAGTACTGCCGTCACTAAGAATACAGAAGAGAGGAATGTTTCTGTATTGTTAGCAGTAAGTGCTGTTTCTGTAGATGGCATTTCTTGTGGATGGTCTACATTTTTTTTTGTTTGCAATTTATTATTAATGTTGAATATATATGTATATGTGTTTATTTTTCTGGTGAATAAATGATTAAAAGTCTTTTTGAATATATATATATATATGTGTGTGTGTGTGTGTGTGTATATATGTAGCTAACTAAAACGGTTGACTTGCTTTTTTTTCTTTTTTTAAAAACCTACCTGACAGAAAGTAAGGCTTTTATTTCAGGCTCTCTTTTTATCAATTTGTGTTTATACATTCTTTCTTTCCATTAAGACTTCTATTCTTTTCATTCATAAGTTAATCAAAGCTTTGTTTCTCTTCTCAAACATTGTACGTCATCACTCATCATAACTAATATTACTAATTCTTTATTGTGTGAGGGGGGGGGGGGCTGCTGATCGTGGCTACTATGTTGGGAAAAGGTGGGGGTGGGTGCGTAAGGGATCGCCATCTGCCATGTCATCTATAGCGTTGGATCATGATGCCCTCTTCTATGTCAAGCTAGTCTCAGCTGTCTGGAGTCATTCTGCTCTCTGCCATTGCCCTCGGCTGACTCATTGTGATGATAATATGTATGATTAACAGCAGAAAAGAGGCTTGAGATTATAGAAATGAAGTGAAGTGCTTGTTTAAATTAACCTGAAATATTCGTTTTATTAATAGTTAATGCGAAAAGTAAAAGGAATTATTTCTGTTTTTATGGCATTTTCTAGTTTTACTTTTATTATTATTATCTCTATTAATTAAAATGTGTGACCACTTTTCGTGTTTGTCTGCGTTTCTCGCCTCTATGTGACCTATATGTTTAAATTTTTTTTTTTACTATTAATTGATTATTTGTTGGAATTAATAATGCAATAATGTAAAATAAAACAAAAATTAAGAAGTCATTTTAAAAAAAAAATGAATTTCAAAATTAAATCCACCAGAATTCATTTCAGTTTCTTCATAAACAAATAAGCCATTTTAATTTTTTGTTAATAGTTAAAAAAAAAAAAAAAAAAAAGAACGAATTACTTTGGGATCCTTTGAAATGTTAAACATTTGGAAACATTTAAAGTGTCAGATAGAAAATCATTTCTGACCTTAAAATTCTTAGCAAATCCTATTGTATTAAAAGATTGAAAGTTTTGGAAGCTATTTACATCTAATATTTTTATAGAGATTAAAACAATATTATCTTAACAAATTATGGTTTTATAATGTAATGACCAAACGATACCATAATAATTAAATTTAACTTTCAAAATCCTATTTAAAAAAAATAATAATTTGGTAAAAAACGAACAGATAGTTTAAAAAAGAAAGCAAAACAAAAATGAAAGTAAAAAAGCCTCCCGGGTAAATCTGAGTTTATACAACTAGTTTATGTTGACATTTTCGACTAGCAGAAACAAATTCGTAAAATTAAATCTTGTAGAATTTAAGTATCCGCACAAATCTTGTATTCATACTTTTGCGAACTAGATCCCTTTTCTAATACATACGTATGTGGGGTCCTAATGGATACCATTGTGGATTATGGAATCAACTATCAGAGTTAAAATCCTATCGGATCTATTCTGTTCAATTAAAAACTAATATCATTGGGAAAGATATGACCCCCTCCCAGTATAGGTAAAATAGTGATTTCTATTCAACTCATCGTATATAATTGTTTACAATGTGGCATTAAATGGCCACAAAAGGATTGATATGCTATAAAAAAGAAAACAAAATAAACCAAACCGTCTATTACACATGCGCACACACACACACACACACACACACACACACACACACACACACACACACACACACACACACACACACACACACATCTAAAAACTGAAATATTTTAAATTGATTTAAATGGCTTAAATTGATCTAAAACTGTTCGATTCAATAGGTGGCATAGGAAGTTAATTTTTACCACATACATGATTTAGTTGTGTTCATTTTTATAAGTGCTCAGGTGCATAAATTACCTGTTTTATTTATTTTTCAAATTTTTAGATTTTATTTTTACAAAGTCTCCAGTTAAATAGAGTGTACTAGATTAATTTTTATATAAATTTTTTTCGACAATCTTTCTTTTTGATGAGGCAGGGTGCCCCACCCCCTCCCCAAGAAAATTCAGATTTAAACCCAAAACAGTGAATTAGCTTGTGTATAGTTGGTGAGATGTGCACCCAAATGTTCCACGACATGACCCAAATAATGGGAGGAGATGAATTGACATGGCAACAAGATGGAGCAATTGCCCTGCATCCAATGTTGCTTGGCTGCTCAGAGCCAATACTCCTGACTTTATTGAATTAAACAAATAACCCTTAAAAAAGTTCAGATCTCAACGCAATGAATTTTACCATTTGGAGTTTACTGTTACATCAACTTCAATTACCGAGAGATGCCAGACATAAAATCCTTAAAAACTGTTGATGGAAGTTTGGAACAATAAACCGCTGGAATATTATACGGTGCATTATACTCCTCACATGTTTCGATATTTTAATATTCAACTGCTCCAAAATAATCTGCATATGCTTAATTACTCTTGAATAAATGCCAAAGTTGAGCCCAGTTCTCGCACTAGTCAAACGCCCTATTTCAAATTAGTCTAACTTTACACAATAAACGCACCATCTTTTTTATATACTGCTTATGTATATGAGATATCAGTCACAAGGTTAATTAATTTGGATATACGTTTTAAAAACGGGCATTTTATTAACTATTATTTGTTATTGTGTTCTTTAATTCAATGATTGTTTTGATTTTAATGTAACAAATAATTGTGTTTCGCAATATTGTTTTATTTCCTGCACAAATATTTAGCATTTATGTTCCAATGTTCCTTTCTTTAGAGAGACTGACTTTTCAACAAGTTGTTATCTATTTCTAAATTGCAAGTGATAAAGCAAATTGATTTCTTTTTTTTTTCTTTCTTTACAATCATATTTAAAAGATGAATAAATTTGTATAAAAAGTACAAAAATATTAATTGTTATCTATCTATATGAATAAACGGAAAATATTTTGTTTCGTGTTTACAACAAAGTAATGAATAACATGTTTATTTTAAAAAAATTAATATTTCAAGTAGCAAACTTTGCAAAGCGATAGCAAGCCGGCAAATTGTGAAATGTTTTAGTTACCGTGCTTATAGAATGAACTAAATCGAAAGGTCTCTGAATACTTCGTTATCTACATACTATTTACGTGATTGTAATAAAGAAAACAAAATATACACTGTACAATCTAGTAATTTATGAATTTAATGAATCAAGACACAACTATCGTAGTTTTTTTCCTACCGTCCAACGTTCACTGCAACTAAATATAGTAAAGCAAAAATAATCATTTTAAAATGTGACGAGATTTGATATTTTGTTCTATCATTGCATAAACACTATTTATTAGTTTAACTTTGATCATTAAATCCTTAATGATGGCTGAATATTATGTTACATATTTTGTTGCTGAGAAATACAATGAAACAAATTGAGAATTTCAGACAAGCAGATTTGGTTGTATTTTTGTAATTATTTCATTGAGGACCAATTTTCAAATGAGTAATTTTAAATATCTTATCTATTTAATCTAATGAAAGTCGCATGGTGTAGTGGTTACAGGTGTAGACTTTTGGCTCAGCATGCTGGGTTTCGAGTTCTGTCGGGGCTACTCCATCACTTTCGCTAAAATTTGAATAAATTTAAATAAGTTTTAATTCTGTAATTAAACATTTTCTAAGCCCGTAACTTCAGTTTTTTAAGTTTTCTTATTGTACTGTTTATGATTGGATTGAAGTATTTTGTGTCAGATTCCCTTGCACTTATTAAAAGGTCAAAGGGAATCTATCCTTGCACAACTACTCCAGCTATCTTATATAAAGTCAGATTTCCTCTATTTTATTGACCGGAATAGCTTCATAAACAAAAGATTAATAAAACAATCTGTTTTATCAAACTTATATGCCAAATATTGGTTCATGTTCTTAAAAAGAAAAATGTTATTTTCAATCAATTTAATCGCTTTTAATATTTAATCCTGATCGATATTTTATTTTTTATTAGTCATGAATAGAGGAAGGCGGATGAGTATTTACTCTCACATCATATCTACTATGCTTGTGAACCATAACATCGGACAAAAGTTTAACAAGATAACATTTTTTTCATATTCACTGGAAAAGAATGGGAGTAATATATTTGATCACTTAGTATGAAACACTCCACTAACTAGTGTATGAATGGCAAATAAAAACAAACACCATAACAAAAACTTATTTGTTTTGAATATTATAAAAACGGTGCTAAAATGTTGTGCTTGAGACAATAACTTTGTAAACATGAACACTGTTTTTCTGCACTATGGACTTGTTAATATTTTTTTTTTCTTATCTTTCTGTTTTTGCTAGAGATGGAGCATCCTACCGGATGCCAGACATTCACCGGCTATTTCAGACACTCCAGCCTAGAGATCTTTTTAAGATTCTAACCGTCCCTTTTAAGTGCAATTGTTTGTATTTCTCTTGCACTTGGTTCACCGGGTATACTCGCCAGATAGCTTTTGAAATTCTTTTTCATTAGTCCTGTTGCTCCTATAATTACTGGTATGATAGAGATTTTCCTAAGATTCCAGTTTCTTTTCATGTCGTACATTAGACCTTGGTATTTCGTAATCTTTTCCCTTTCAGCTCTGTTTAATCCTGCATCATTAGGGACACTGACTTCAACTAGGGTTGCTACTTTCTCCCTTTTGTCCCATATTACGATGTCAGGTTTAACAGCTCCGTTTTCAAGATATGTAGCTGTAGGGTTTGCATAGTCATAGTGGATGTTAATAATAAAGGCTAATACTCTGTTTAGTAAAATTCTATAAAGATACATCTGAGATGTAAATTCTATTATCCAACAGGTGCTTCTCATTCCGTTATCCATGACCGAGTAGAAGTATTAAATTTTTATGTAATTCTTAAGAACATCGGAAAGCTGTAATACGTGGAAATATTATAAAGTCAGGTATGGCTGACTACATATAGAGGGAAAATGGAAACAATCTGCCCTTGTGGGATGAAGTAAATGACAGAAAAGAATGAAGGAGAGTAAGATATCTCAATGAAGTAGTGCATATGTTGGGTGACAATAGCCTCCTGAGTAGACCTAATATAGAATTAAATACAATATGGAAACCAATAATTATAATACATTAGAACATCAGTAATATCTATATTACACACGCACACAAATGCTCACAACCTTGCAGAATATATGATAGATATATGCAGATCAAATTGTCTTAAATATTTTATCCGATATCAACACGTCTTTGTAAGTCCTTTCTTTTAACATTATTTCTGAATTCCTCCAATTATTTATTCTTAACATTTTCTAGACTCGTATATTGATTTAAGAGATCTTTTATGAAGAAATTCTTAGTTAATTGTTTTTAATTTCTAAATTTTAATTCATAATCGTAACCATTTGTACTCGGATTATCTCGTAACATGTTTTAAATTGTTTGCTTTTGTGGTGATTGAAGCTGTGCAGTTGGATCAAAATACAGATCCTTTTTTCAATTGTTTCATAACTGTTTCATAATCATGAAGTGATTTTAAAAAATCCTTTTATGTGAATTTGCATGTGCATTTTAATTCACAAGAACAATATCAATTTTGGTGACTGAGTTAAGCTTTGAACTCTATACAACTTTTATTGGTTCACTTTGTATATTTGTGTGTATATATTTCTTTCTTATCTCTATTTATAAAGTTTTATTGGTTCACTTTGTATATTTGTGTGTATATATTTCTTTCTTATCTCTATTTATAAACTTTTATTGGTTCACTTTGTATATTTGTGTGTATATATTTCTTTCTTATCCCTATTTATAAAGTTGGGCCATTGATCGCACGAACAGATTAAAATGCCAAATTCATATTCAAAATAGAAGAACAATAGCTTTCAAATATACCGATCATGTGTATGCGATCAAAGTTCTGTGGTTAACTAATCTGCATATTGCTTTGCAAAAGGACATTTCATTAATTCTCTATTCGTTCTTATTGTTTTCTAATTCAATGATTGTTTCAATTTCATTATGACACATAGTTCTATTTTTTATATCGTGGATAGGAAAAGTTTGAGGTGAAAAGAGTCTTTCCAGTCTTTTCAGATCAATTTACTTCTGGGAGTTGTGACCCAGTTATATATATATAATTTAATTAATATTGGAAATTATTTGTGTAGGTAAAACCATTAAATAAATGGTTAATTTATAAAGGGCTTGTGTGTGTGTGTGCGTTTGTATGTCTGCAAAAACCTCCTGAGATAATCAACAGAGTTCCAAGACAGAGATAGTACTTTTAATGATAGAAATATGTTACGCTTTTGTCTCGGGTGACAGAGAGAGGGCAGGGATGAGGGAGCGACCGGGGAAGAGAGAGCTTGTTACACTTTTGTCCCGGGCAATGGGGAGAGGGGGGGGGCACCGAGGAAGAGAGAGATTGTTACACTTTTGCCTGCAGAGAGGGAGGGGAAACAATAGCTCCCCTTGCTCGTTTCCTTGGGCCTGAGGACAATACTTTGCAATGATTTTTTGTTGTTTTATTTATTTTTACCACAAAGATTTTTTGGGGGGTGGGTGGTGAAAAGCCCCGGTCAACGCCGGGTAATCCGTTCTAGTTTATAATGAAAGAAATTAATTTTTCTGACCTCCACCCCCATGCATTCAATTGGTCCCTGGTAATCTCAAGCAAATGAATATTCGAGTATTCTTTTTTTTTTTTACAATAACCAACTTGTGGTCATACTAAAGCAGTATATCTAAGGTTTGTAAGTGTATTCTTGCTACACACACACACACACACACACACACACACAGAAACTTATGCTTAATAGTTAGAATCCTAAAAAGATCTCTCGGTCGGAGTCTCTGAAATAGCGGGTGAATGTCTGGCACCCAGTTAGATGCCCCATCCCCAGCAAAAACAAGACGATGAGCAAATTGAAATAAAAGATACGATAGAGTAGCTAAAGCACTCATCTATGCCTTGTACAATGTTATATTTTTTAAATTACATCCGACTCAACATCCCATGAATTTCTTTCGTTTTACAAAATCAAATATCATTTAAAAAGATTTGTTGGAAAAATAAATGTCTGTTTATTTCTCCAAGAAAAAAATGGTTAATAAATAATCGATTATATCTTTATGTATATTTGTGTATCATCCAATCTTTCATATTTGATGTCCAAAACATGATTTCATCAGATATCTTACGTATCATGCAAGTTTTTATGTAGGCTAGGCTAACGCTGATATATGTTTCTGGGGATATTTTAAAACATTTTAAATGAAGATCTCAGAAAGTCACATGATACTTGAGTAAAAAATGGTAGTAATCAGTGTAGCGTCATAAGCATGGACTATAAAGTCATTGACCATTATTTATATTGTAAATTTGACTTGAAAATACTAGATGCTCTTCTCGATGAAATCTTTTATGCTGTGAATCATTCCAAGGACATAATGATTCATAATTGATATACCGAGTTTTGCTCTGTGGAGGTGGGGAGGCACATAAAGATTATGATATCTAGAATGACAGACAACTTATGTATTTTATTTATTTAAATATATATATATATATATATGTATTAGTGATGGGACGTTTCCAAAATTTTTCCCGATTCTGATACAATTACTGATTCCGATTCCGGTTCTTTTTAAATTTCTAAATATTCAATTAGAGATTTGTTGCTTTTCTAAATTTTCAAATTATTGTAAAACCTTTGTGTAATGTCTGCATATATTTTTGCAAACGTAAAAAATACACTGGGGGATATTACACTAGTAGATCTTTCTAACTATGTTTTTCTCAAATGTTTTCCTTGTAATTGATTGAAAATTGTGAGACAACTAAAGATTTATTTCTCTTTTAAAACAAAGCCGATTTGCATTAGTTCGTCGTTAGCTGACAAAATGCTATTTGGATTTTTCATAAACAATTGAAAATAGTCAACGATTGGTATGCAAAATAAGAAAACTGTGTAGGAACAGAATAGTTAACAAAGCCCCCTCTCTATGTTAAGAATGAGTTTCTAAATAAATTATTTAGAAAAACATTCTTAACATGAGGAGGGCAAAGGTGGGAGCTTTGTTAAGTATTCTGTGCCTTCCCTCTATCAAAGAATGTTCATATTTTTATCCTAATTATAGATATTTGGTCGGTTATTGCTACTGTTAATATAACAAATATGTAATAAATTGATTTATTTTACTGTCAAATGAAAAACAAGATACAGATGATAATAATAGTAGTAATACTACTACAAAGAATAATGGAAAATTTGTAGATTAACACCACAGCTAAATCACCACTCCAAAAAAGAGATTCTACTTTTTTTAGGTGATTACGTGTGAACACCTTGAAAAACTTAGCGGAAAGAAAAAAATCTTTGTGGTAAAAATAAATAAAACAACAAAAAATCATTGCAAAGTATTGTCCTCAGGCCCAGGGAAACGAGCAAGGGGAGCTATTGTGCCAGTAGCTATCCCAGCAACAGAATGAAAGCGCAGTACTGGCCTGTTCCGATGATAAAAGTAGCAGTGAATATTACAGTAATGACGGTACTTGTCGATACCGGATGTACCACCACTTTACTCAATTCCAAACTTGTGAGTGCCACTGTGAAAGCAGTTGGTGGAAGGGACGTAAAATATAAGGGAGCCTGGCAAGTGGAAATTAAAATATGTGATGTACGAATAAAAGTGGAAGCGATTATAATGGATCACATCATTAGCAAATCGACGTCATAATTGGAGTGAATGTAATCAATGAGATGGGAGGTGTGTCTATAAAAAAGCCGAAGTAAAGTTTGGAGACGTACACTGTGTCATAGCTGCCCATCAGCCGAACGTTTGCAAAATAGAGAATAAAGACTTTGAAGCAGATTTTGATGGAGAGAAATGGACAGTGAGATGGAAATGGATGGGAGAGCGTCCAGTGTTACAGAACAAAGTAAAGTATTACAAGAATTCTCTGGATGAAGAGTGAGAAAAACTTAGAGTGAGAAGGAGGTGGAAAGATGGATAGCAGACGGCATTCTCTTACCATGAAAGAGTGAAGAAAAAAGTGTATTACTGTTGATGGCAGTGTTCCAGGCCACAAAAGGTAAGGTCAGGCCAGTGTTATACTTTCGAGAATTGAACCGTTTTGTAGCGTATCATACGGAGAGTGACATCATAGATGTGTGTGACAAAAAGATGAGAAAGTGGAGGTGGTTGGCAGGAGGAACTGCAATTGTGGACCTTAAGTCTGCCTACTTGCAGCTATTCGTGGCAAAGGAACTATGTCAGTACCCCAGCTGGTTTGCTATAAAGGAAGAACTTACTGCCTGACACTGTTAGGTTTTGTACTTAATGTTGCACCAAAGATTATGGCAGCCGTTCTGTGTTAATGAAAGGAAATAAGACGAAAGACGCCACTGATTCGTACATTGATGACATAATGGTGGATGTGACAGAGGTATGACAGAGTAAGTTGTGGAACATCTTAAGGGATTTGGGCTGACAGCAAAGCCGCCAGAATCCCTGAACAGAGGAGCGGCACTGGGCCTTAAGCTGATGAAAGGAAAGGTGGGTGAGCTGATGTTCAGAAGAGGCAGCGAGATTCCGGAGACCACAAGAAAAATGAGTATACGGCAGTTGTCTTCTATCTGCAGGAAATTGTTGGGGCACTATCCAGTTGCTTCATAGCTGTGACTGGTGTGCAATTATGCGAAAAGAAGAGCAAGTGGAGTAGACTGGGAGGGCAGGTTGATGGCAAAACTGTCAAAGTAATACAGGAGATTCTAGCTGATGTAGAAAAAGAGAACCCTATGACTGGAGTTTGGCACATACCTGAAAAAAAAAAGTAATGGTGTGGTGCGATGCAAGCAGTATTGCAACAGGCATGGTTGTGTAGATTATTGGTTTTGTGGCGGAAGATGCAGCATGACTGAGGAAAAAGGATGACTATAATCACATTAACGTGGCTGAATTAGATGCTGTTCTGAAAAGTATCAATTTAGCTATAAAATGGGGATTGAGAGAGATCTAAATAAAAATTGATTCAGCTACGGTACTAAGTTGGGTGAACTCTACAGTGGAGGATAGTGGAAGAATATGGACAAAGAGTGTCGGAGAAATTATTGTAATGCGAAGATTAGGAATACTTGGAGAGTTAATATCCGAATTTGGACTGCGAATAAAGACTGTTTGTGCCTTTAGAGAGAAACAAAGCAGATGCGCTAACACGAATAAACAAACAGTGGTTAGTTGATAAGGAAGAGGTCCTGGTATGTTGTCTAGGAACCAGAGAACTAGAAGAGTTTCATGGCAGTCACCACATGGGAGTGGATAGAACTTTATATTTGGTGCGAAAAGTTGATGCACTTATAAAACGGGAGAAAGTTAAGAAGGTGGTCAAGAATTCTGGTCGATGTCATCCAATTGATCTTGCCCCGAATATACATAGTCCTGGTGAAATTGGGACAGCAAACAATTGGTCAAGGTTAGCTATTGATATAACACTATCGTGGAGCGCATCTTTGTCAATGATTGACTGTGGACTTGGGAGACTTGCAATATGGAGAGAGTTATGAGAAGTCGGCAACTGCAGTTGCAGAGGAATTGGAGAAGGTGATGCTTGAACAAGGTCCAGTAATGGAGGTGATAATGGACAATGGCACTGTTTTTTGCTCAGAACTTCTCTAGACGATGGTCAAAAAATGGAAAATAAGATATTACAAGGCTGCCTATAGGTCAGGGGTAAATGGAATAGTGGAAGAGGAATATCACCTAAAGATGCCACATTCTGGTACAACATGGCACCCAAGATCAGACAGAGAGAGGAGACAGTGCTGCATAGATCAATTTTTAATTATGAATAGAGGCACCCAAAAGATTACATCCCCAGAAATCGATGAGCAAGGGCATCTAGAATCCAAATAGGAGAAGAGGTTTTAGTGAAGCAACCGAATGCATAATGTACGACGCAATGGGGAAGAGGAGTAATTACTGGAGTGAAATCCCCTAACAACTTAAGCATCGATGGGATGGCATGGCATATTTCAGATTTAAAGCGCGTGATCCATGTAAACGATGAAGGTGTAAGCGTCAAACATGACGGCAATGAAGGTGAAGCTGTGGCAATGCAAAGACTGCAGAGAGAACGTAATGTGTGATCTGGGCACGGGGCTATGTGATTTGAAATGATCTTTGATGATTATGGGGGCGTGTGGTTTAAAATATAAATGAGGATTAAATGTTGTCTACTGTAACACTGGAGAAGAAAGTGAAGAGTTACCAGCTTCGAAGCACGTGCACCGTTTCACATGTTGGGCACTTGTTTTTCAGTGAAAAAAAAGAACTTGTGTTCGTAGTTAGATTTTTTTATAGGTAGCATTCACTTGTATATGAGAACAACAACTTTAAGAGGGACACTTTTCATTACAGGATTACAAGCTATTTTGGCGAGAAGAGGAGATTGTGGAGTCAGGAATTGTGAGATTAAGCAAAGATTTGATATCGCCTTTTAGTGGAGAAGGATATGTAGTCGGTTGTATGAATGAAGTGAAATTGGGTGCTAATCTACAAAAAGTGCAAGACCCTGCTAGTTTCATTCCACTTTTTCTGCACGGAGATGCGCTTGCCGTCTTCTTTGAGCTGAGTAATGAAGATCAGTTAGAAATGAGACTAGTAACAGCGTTCACTGAACGGCCTTTTAAAGCATATGAAAAGCTAAAACAGTTCAGGTGGACTGCAGAATCAGTAGATGTTTATGCCAATACAATAAAAAGATAGGTTGGACTAGGGATCATACAGCCAAACTCGCTTTCATTATGGGATTCCCAGATGACGTATCTGTGGCACTACAGCAGTTACTTCACATAGAGAGAATGGACGTCAGCAAACTGATACAAACTGCATGACTTTTAATCAGCAAAAGAATTTGAGAGACTGGGACAGTGGCAGCGAGTGCACAAAGATGTTGAGATTTGTTGTTGTTCGTTGCAGTGTTGTAGAAGAGGAGTTCTTTTAATTTCATTACATCATTATATATATATATATATATATATATATATATATATATATTCTAGATGTAATTTTGTTCAGAGAAATTGTAAAATCAATCCAGTGAACCTCACAATATTTATTTAAGAGTGCTAAATAACAAGTAGAGCTGTATATATATATATATATATATATATATATATATATATATATATATATACAAAATTGCTTAATATTGGAGAAATATATATGGGAATACTAAAAGAGTCATGGTAATTTTTAGGTAATAATGTATTTTATTTGTCTTGGTGGATTCTTTAAACCGTCACCACTGATTTACATTCTAGAAATAAATACAAAAAGCATCCAGGGCTTTGAAAAATCATTCCCCTGATCGGGAGTGGGGGGTTCAATGGGTCATTTTTTTAGGGCTAGATTTTTTTTTTTCATTATTTAGATTAGAAAATCGTACATATTCCGGGCAAGGTGTCATGGTCTGGTGGTAAAACGTCAGACAATATAATTGAGGGCTCGATCCTTGTCTAGGTTAGCCATGCTGACGACAGCTGGATTACTTTCATGTAAGTAAAAATTAATTAATTAATAATATATAAATTACTAAATGCAAAAGTTGGGCACATTTCTCACACTAACGGTAAAGTCAAAACGCTCCTTTTCAAGTTAATTCTACTTTACACAATAGAAGCACAATCTT